>NW_004624736.1:28271211-28289976 GCF_000247695.1 Heterocephalus glaber | reverse complement strand
AACCCTTGTGGAATGATTGCTTTTCAGAGGTGTCTTCCAGGTATAGCTTGTGTTTGGGTTTTGAGACTCTAATGACTCTGAAGCTATTATATTTTTCTTATACCAGGAAAGAAAACTAATTAGATCAATCACACCATGTTAGCCAAATGACATAGTCAGCAATACCATAGCATAAGGCACAGCTTAGAAAATGACAATTTGTGGTAGTTATTAATCTATCACTTTTAATTGTGTGAGTTAAATTAAAACTGAGGACCAACCCAATATAAGTTTATAATGAATAAACTCTTCAATATAGCATCTTTCCCCTTTGGGGTGGGAAGTTAAAAGGAGTTGGGGAGGGAGGGAGAGGTAAAAAGAGCAGGTAAGATTAGCAGTGAGGCCAGAAGATACAGAAAGGTCACACAAACTCTAAGAAGTTGTTAAAGGCAAGAGAAAAAGGCAGAATGAAAGAACAAAGATGTGAATAGAATCACCTAACAGCAACAGGGAGGCTAGACACTGAATTTACTTTCCTTTAAACCTAATGATAATCAAGAGAAGGAAAAAGAGAAGAAAAAAACAATAAGGGAGAAATCCAAATTCAGTGCAGAAAAGAACAAATGGGGAGATAAGGAGCAATGTGGGACAGTGAGAGAATGAATGAGAGAGAGAGAAAGAAAAGATAAAAGAAAGAAAAGTAAAACTTTGAAGAGCAGAAAAAAAGTAAAAATTAATAATTAAAAATAAGAGAAAAAATTATTGTTTTCTCTTTTGCAAATAGCAAGAGAAATTATGGGCCTCCTTCAGGGTATGTCTCTGCTGTCACAATATGCAGCATAGGAATCCCTGTGCATATACAAGTCAATGGGTCCCAGCAAGCCAGCAGCAGACCAAGCACAGTGGTCTGATGTGCCTTTATTGTAGAGATTCTCTTCACTTTTCTGCTGAGCTTCAGTTTTCATTGAGGAGCCTGAGAAGCCCTCTTTCTGTTACTAACTTCTGCTCTGTCTTGTGGTGCTCAGGACAAGGGTCTTTATAATCTCCTGTGCCTCTGTAGTGTGGGACCAGGTAGCAGAAAAGCCAGAAGGTAGGAGGTGCACGTGGTGGTGGTGGGGGGCGGGGCGGCACTGGGCATTGGAGGCGCCAGCCAGGCTAAGCAGACCTCACCATGCCTTGGGCATGGCCCGGAACGGCTGCGGAGCTTCACGCTGCTTGTCTCACCTGGCAGGTCGCAGCTTAGAGATACTGGTACATTTTAGGTATACAATACCTATCACTGGGAACTTGTACCTTTACATGATGTATCTTGGTTCTTATTTTTTCTCCGTTCTCCTACCCTCCCTTCAGAGATAAACATCTCAACTAAGATTCAAAAGCTAACCCATTATACAGTGCTGACCTTTCAAATACATGGTGAGTTAAATGGCATCAGTACATTGGAATTTTGGAGGCACAGAGAATTTGGACTCCCGTATGAAAATACTGATTTAATACCTGCCATATACCATTTTAACTATCATGTTTATAATCAGTTACACAGTTTAATATGCTCAAATTGTGTATATTTTTGGACCTGTCTGGAAGGGTGAGCTGGATTAAAGTGCATAAAAAATATTCGGTAAATTTAAGGGTTCACTGACATGAGCAACAATGTACACAAGTTTCAGATTAATTTGAGTAAGATCCACCCAATAATGTAGCTTCTTCAGATACTAATGACATAAATTTAAAGTACTAGCTACTGACTATAATATTCAAATGTGCAAGCTTAAATTAAGACACTCAACTAAAACACTGGAAAAATGTGGCAAAGAAAATGAAAATTATCTGATCCTATCTCTGAAGAAAATATTTGCTACAAATACATGAATTATCTAATAAAATGTTGTTTCCCCCAATAGAATCTGAATGAAAGCATTAATGAAAGTTATGAAACTCTTGCCATCACTATAAAGAAAATTATCCCAATAGTTAATATAAATTGGGCTTTTACTATGTGCTTAGCAAGGTACAAAGTGTTTTGCTGGCATTATACATATAATGTAATCCTCACAATAATCTCACAAGGTAAGGACTATTGTTATCTACACTTCATACATGAGAAAACTGAAATCTAGAGCAGTTGAATAGCTTTTCTAAAGCACTCCATATATCTTTATTTTGTTTTTCTATTTAGTACTTTCACTAATTCAGCAAATACATTTGTCATTCAGTATCCATAGGGACTTAGTTTCAGGACACCACCCCCCTGAATATAAAAATCCATGGATGCCCAAGTCCCTTATATAAAATGGTGTAGTATTTGTATATAATCTATGCACAAGCTCCTATACACTTTACATTGTCTCTACATTACTTGTAATACTTAATAAAATATAAATATACTATAAGTCATTGTTATACTGTATTATAAGAGAATAATGAACCAAAAGGTCCATATATATTCAGTACAGGTGCAATTTTTTAAATATTTTCAATTCTCAAATGAAGTCACAGATGCAGATCCCAGAAATATGGAGGGCCAATTGTATTTACTGACCACATAGAATGTACGAGATCTTTTACTATATATATTCCTAACAGTTCTTAAATATGAACCTGCTTGAACTTGAATTTTTTTTCCTCTGCAGATCACCTGCCCCTACTCTAAAATTTTCATGGAAATGGCATTTCCTGTCTGAAATCTTGCTTCCAAATAAAACTGTTTATAAGCAAAACCATATAACAGAAGCAAACTTGGAGGGATTCTGAGACTCTTTTCCTAACAGAAGCAAACCCTCCTGTCTTTGACATTAAGAAGCCATGAATACTACAAAACAATGAAAGAACTTTTGTGCAACTTTATGCTACATGTACTTTACTAAATCTGTACTTTTATATGATCTTAATTTTTTAAGTTTAATTTTTCTTGATACTTTAATAGAAGGAAACATATTTGTCATTTAAATGTATCAAATATTTACTTCAGCCAACATGCATGATCAGTATATGCTCATTATTATTCATCCAAAATGCCATCTTTTCCTTCTCTCCCTTTCTCTCTTTCTCACTGTACATGTATGTGTGTTTTGTGAAATAAGATCTCTTGAAATGTTTCTGATGAAAAGATAAAGACTAAGGATAATATGGTATTTGTAAGTATGTTCAGAAAAATAGAATTAAAAACTTATGTCTGAGAATAACAACTGTATAAATTTTTTTCTTTGTTGATTACCAGAAATTGTTTAATGATCTTTACTTAACTTCAAATAATCAGGCTTCATCTCAAGAGTAGTTTCAGAGCATCAAATTTTTCTGACACATTGCTATTTGTTTTTAATAGTCTCCCAAGTACTATTACTATAAAAATAAGTGGTAATAAATAATAATAAAATTAGTAAATATTAGCTTACTCTGACAATTGATACAAAAAGATCAGGCTAAAAATTATACTTTTATTGATAATGTTATAGAAAAGGCAATTTTATGTACTGTTCATGAAATTGTGAATTGATACATCAGAAGAAACTAATTTGGCAATTATCAAATCACAATTTCTAAGTGCACGTATATTCTCATATATAGGAACTACACCTCCAGGAATTTATCAGATATATTTATGTATATGTAAAAAGATGAACAATCACAGCTTTTTCTTTTACTGGTACAAGTCACTGCCTGAAGAAGTGATAACTGGGTAGCTGGAAGGCTGAACAAAAATGGCTGAATTTTCATTATTTCTGTACTTACTAAATTTATTTTGTGTGAACGTATTACTTATTTAAAACAAATTTAAATAAATAATTAAATATATAAATCATAAAATGGAAAATAATACCACTTTACATGTTTGTCATCAATATTACTACTCCATTTCTGTCAATTATCTTCTGTAACCAATTACAAAATGAAAGGATTCTTGTATATTTGACACCATTTCTCATTAGCATTGCCAATATATATTAAGTAGTGTCAATACCTTTTAATTGCGTTGAAACAGGTCAAATTTGTAGAACTTGACATATTTATAGCATGCCTACTTGTGTTGAAGCACAAGTAATTTACATTGAAATTTCTTAAAAGGAAATTAATATATCTGTGATCATGAGGATGAGGAAATTACAGCTCACAATATCTACTCATTAAGCAACACTGCTTCTGATGTGCACATGCCATTAAGAATGTATTTATAGGGGTCAGGGATGTAGCTCAGTGGTTTTGCAGCTTGCTGTGCAAGCACAAGGACCCCCGGTACAAAAAAAAAAAAGAATGTATTTATACTGTCTGATTTCCACTATAAACATCTACGTGGAGCTACTAATTAGCTGTTCTGTGTCATGAAGCCCATGGTTTTCTGGTAGGGGATGGGAGGCAGCAAATAAATGAAGATCCCAAGGGTCCTGTACAACAGCAGAACTGATTCTGTACCACCAGATTATAGTATGATTCAAAAATTCTCCAACCCAAACCTCGCCGTTCAAGATTGGCTTATCCGGCTACTAACTCAATATCTCAACTTAAATAGGAACACATATCTCAGACGTGACATGTCCAGAACTCATCCTTTGCTCATGCCCACCAGACCAGGCATGTTCTACTCTTCCTCATCTCTGTTAAAGGCAGCACTTTTCTTCTAGTTCTCTCTCTCCCTCCCTCCCTCCTTCTCTCCTTCCCTCTTCCTCTCTTTCTTCTTCCTGCCCTATATCAAATCTGACAAATAATATTTATTATCAAAATATACAGAATATCTGATCTTTTATCACTAAATGACCAACTACTTCCCTGGTCCCATCCGTCACTAATCTTTGCCTGAATAACTGAAAAAAACTTTTTAACACGTTTCCCTGCTTCTACTCAGCATCCAGAGTTACCCACTTTAGTATGTGATATAATGTCATTTCCATGCTCCTAAGTCTCCAAGAGATCTGAAAAAGAGACAAATGCCTATAACCTATATAATTCGACTCTAATGTCTCTTTATCTTCATCTCTACCACTTAACTCTCTCCTACCATGCTCTAGCCATCTTGGCCATTTCACAATTTTTAAAGCATCTCAACCTAAAGCCATCTGCACTTGATCTTTTCTCTCTAGAAATACTTCACAGAGCCCATATATTGACAATGTTTTCTCTATTGCCTTCCAAATTTCCATTCAAACATTACTCCTTTCAAGATGACTTTGAAAATCACTTTTCAAATTATAATTCCATTCCTGGTACCTTCACCTGGTTTATTTCATACCACAGTTCCCATCACTTTCTAATATATTTTATAATTTTTTTTCTTCTTATTTGTACATGTTTTCAGTATATAATGACTACAGTCATCATTGGGAGTTAGTCACATATACATAACACGTCTAATTTTTTTTACTTTCCCTTCCTTCTCCTCCCTTCCTACTGCCTTGTTTATTTTCTTTGACCGTCTTTTCCACCAAAATGTATTTTTTCCTATTATTTTAAATTCCATTGTATTCTACTGCCCAACACATGAGTAAGGAATGAATGAATCAATGAATAAATATATGGAATTTTCCAAAATATATTACATATAGTACTGTTCTTATGAGGTGCTTTATTAAGAAACAAGGTAAGCTAGGATCATGATGAAATAAATTTGGAAAGTTCTACCCACTATATTTGTTATAGTTTATATCTAATAGCCTCCAAATCCTTATGCTTTCCCACGTGTGGCTTTGAGAAATGACTGGATGGTGGGTATGCAATACTGAATAAAGGGTGTGTGACACTGGATTAGTCAACCAATTGGTTTAGCATAGTTCTGGTTGTGGCTGAAGACAGAAGCCCCAACCTGGGTGCAGGTGGCACCAATCAATAGGTTATACAGTGTATAGAATATAACAGGAAACAGAGGCTTGGTGCTTGCTGCTTCCTGCCTGCTCTGCCATGAACTATTTCTCCTCTGCAGTGCCCCTCTGCCATGCTTCCCCACCTCTACAAACTGTGGAATAAAATAAACTTTTCCTCTTTAACTTGTGGCTATTTTATCCCAGTAATGAGAAAAATAGCTAAGATAATATTTTTTGTATATTTGATCTCTTTATAAATATAAATACATAAGCATAACTATAAAAATTAACAGCACATAACATTATTCTGTAGTATATAAATACAAGGAGTAATTGATAATTTGAAATAGGAAAAGGTCCAAAGATGTAGGGGTGGTGGGAGGGGAAGGGGAAAGGAAAGAAGGGAAAGGAAAAATTATGAGAAAAGAAAAAACATGGAAACGAAATCTATGTAAATAGGGAAGGGTGGATGGGGTGAAGGGCACACAGGTAATGGGGAAAAAGTAAGAACCAAGATACATCACGTACAGGTACAAGCACCCAATGATAAATGTAAAAGTACTGTATACCTAAAATTTACCAATAAAAGAATTTTGTTAAATAAATAAATACAAAGTGATCAAAACCATGGTGAATGTTGAATTTTTTAAAATTTATTACAGTAAAAGATGCATTATCATCAATCCCCCTCATAATACTCACCCCTTGCTTCAAATATACCTATGTCATCCTTCTTGCCACTTTCTGAAGTGGTTCTGGAAGTCCTTGTTCATATCTTTACAATATGTAAAAGCTGCTGCTGAGTGCCATTCAATGGAAAAGCAGGCTTATTAAAGCATTACATTATGCTCTCCTTTACCTTATTCACCAGATCTGATACCATGTGACCTATGGCTCTTCCTCAAGTCAAAATTACTATGAAAGATAAATATTTTGAATCAATTCAGAACATCAAGGCAGCCAGGATAGTGCAACTAAAGGTCCTCATGGACTCTTTCAGAAAGTGGAAAGAGTGATGGGATAAAAGCATTCAAAATAAGGAAAAGTATTTTGTGGGAAATTAATGGCAATATGTCTTTTACTGTTATAACTTTTTAAATACAAACACTCCATATTTTTATTATACCTCATGTATTTATACATTATATTTTTATGTGTATATAATACATATAACGTGAGTGCTAAAATTAATTATCGCTTGGACAGATACTCACCTAAACTAAAAAGTAAGTGAAATTAATTCTATAAAGCAGAAGAAGAAATTAAAGATTGGAAATGTAGTATTTAGATTTAAAATACGGGTTCTGACTAACCAAAAAGAGAAAAAAGAGGGCCGGGGATTTAGCTCAGTGTTTCCGCCGCCTGTTACACAAGCGCAAGGACCCGAGTTCAATCCCCGTACCAAAAAAAGAAAAAAAGAGTGAGGAATTATTATAGATATTAGAAATAAGAAAGGAAATAATGAATTAGGTAAGACAAAAAAAAAGCACCGAGAATGCAGCCAAAGTGTTTCCAAAACATCATTACAAGAAGAAATCGAAAGAAAAACATAGATAATAGACATCAAAAATGTCAAATTTTTAGGAAGTTCTCTAAATAGTTCTTTGATTTTCAAGAAAGTTATTTAATGACATATGCTAGTACATTTGATTCTTTAGAAGGAAAAATAGGGAAAGTAGATACAGAGACTCCATCTGTCAGTTCACAAGAATCCACAATCTTTAAAATCAGGCTTACATGGGAATAGATAAGTATATCACAACATCAAGGAGAATTTAGAACCCTGTGTTCTTCTCAAATTATGTCATCACTTTAAGACTGCTAGACATAAGAGCTGACAAAAGTCTACTTTAAAGTTCATCTTGAGCTTAACTGCCCTGGATTTGTTTTGATTAACATTGATCGTTTTCCTTTGCCTTGACTGAACAAATTTTCTTTATAGATTAGAAACCAGAAGGCAAGAAACTTTCTTCTCATAGATAGTTCCCTGCTTGGTTCAATGAAAGAGAAAGAAATCTTTTCTACTCTTGATAGACATTTCAACCCAATGCTAAACATAGCCACACTATACAATCATTCTATCCAAGAGTTGATTATGTGGCTACATAAGGAACAGGTACATAAGTATGCTGGGAAATGAGCTTCTTCCCCCTGCCAGCTGGGGGTTTGACAGTTAACTTAGTATACTGTCCACTTAAAAACTCAAAGCATTTATAAACAGAAAAGAGGTTAACTAATGCTTAAATCTTAGGAGAGGGTTGGTTTACTACTACAAAAATCTGGAAATTTACCATACTCCTCTGTTACACAATTCACATTTTTGAAAAATAAAAAATATAAACCACATTTATCAAAAAATGAAATCAAATTGTATTACTAAAAATAATGCAGCTTTAAGGGTGATGGGAATGATCACATGACTGACTCTCTTAAAGGCCCTGCAAAAAGTATCAAGAGATTCTAATAGAAGGGCAAACTATCTTTCATAAAATTCTGAAAATCATGGACTGAAGTAACACCAAATTAGAAAAACACATAAGCTAGGTCCTAGGAGCAACACCCAGACTTAAAGTAAAAAGAAAACCATTACCTACAAATTACTGATAGTGTGCAATCACTGATAATGGAAATTCATTTAGACTCATTTATTCACCGAGAAACTTCTGTGCAGTAGGGTCCTCGATGAAGTGTGGTAAATGAAATTGATAACTAACAACTGGTTCAGGAAAAGTAAGAAGTAGGCCGGTTGATAATAGCATGGAACATATGGAAGAAGGATGATGCTCCTACTTGACTGGCTAGGGAAATAGTTGATTGTTGCTCCTGTTTCCTGGCAGAAGCTTAGCACAGAGAACTGGGAGAGAAAATCAGGGAAAGATGACGAGCACATTTTTGGACACATTTAAATTGGGATTCCTGTGAGCTATCCAGGTAGAGAAGTCAAGTAAACAGATATTAAAAAGCAAACTCTAGAGGGTCATCTTCACTGCTGATGTTATTTGTTAATCATCTTGATTGGTTTGTAATAAAATCATGAAAATGGATGGATTACTCCAAAAGTATGCTTACAGATGAGAAATGGTCTAAGAGATAGCTATTTAAAAAACCCCAATGAAAACACAAAACTAGAAGAGAATGCATAAAGCTTAATACACCCAATCTAATTTTCATCTGGGGATAGGATAATCACTTTTCCGACCACTTAAATGTAGAATTATAAAAGCTACCTCACTCTTGTCACCATAAATGTGTACTACTGGGCTGAGCTTTCATTTACATTTGGTTTGAGTCAATTAGAAGAACACTTTCTGCAAGCATTATCTCTTGTGAAGCAGCAGTGGACAGCTACATTGTTTACAACTAGAGAGGTAAATAGCTGTAGATGGGAGACTACTTAAATTGCTCTCAGCTCTCAAGGTTAAATTACTGAAAGGTTTTCTCCATTGTACCTTCTCAAGTAGGTAAAACTTGGAATATTTAACTTAAGTCATTCACATGAAAATAAAACCATTTGAGACTTGTCATTGCTTAAGGTAGAAATCCATCATTATTTTAAACAATTGGATACACTTGGTTCTTCAGTTTTGCCACAGAAACTCACAAGGTGTGTAACTATATATTCATTCTCTGTAAATCTCCTTATTTCCAAGATGAAGTACAAAAGCTGAGAGGTCAGAGAAAGAATGTACATTCTCTCAGTGTTTCAGTATTGAGGTGACTTCCCTGAATTGCAGAATACTTAACCCCAATCACATCTGGCCTTCTTCACAAGAGTGTCATGAAAAGCTTTAGATGTATTGAAATGATTTCCCAGAAGTATTCCCTGGTTTCACATCCCTGAGATGTGAAACAAACCCACCTCTTGAATCAAATGAAATATCCTTGGCTGGAAGATCAGCCCTGTCATCAGAGATGGCATTACAAGAATGAATTTGAGAACTAAACCGAAAGTTACACAATCCAATTTGAGGTAAAGGTATGCAGTTTTATTGGGTGCTGTCCCCAGGAAAATTCTCCTTCAAGGGGTCCAGGACCTTCTAGAAAATGCTACTTCAAGGGGCTTTTTCCTTTGGTCAAAAGGTCTCCTCATCTACAATAAATAAAAACTATTGAGGCTCTACATTATTAGGATAAATTTGAATTATATTAGAGTAGATAATTTGAATATGTAGATATATAGATAATATATAGAGAATAATATAAGATGATCCCTAAATTACCTACATACATATGGGACTCATCTCCAGAAGCTCTCTCTGATCCCAATAAGATGAGCAATTATACCACCCCATGTTTTTACACTGTCCCTGGAGCAACTTACCAAAGTGTGACACACTTTTCTGTCCTTGCTGTTGCTACTGTACCTGCAGGAATGTATTAATAGAGAATTTGAACCTCCTCTGCCTGAATAACACACTGTCCGACATCAGTATGTACCAACCTGGAGTGGTGAGAAACTAAACATTCCCTCAACTGTAGAGAGTTGGGAGGTAGAAGTAGCTTGCTTTCTGTTTTGCTGTTAGTAAGTCTCTATTATTTCTTTCTTTGATTAGAGGAAAAGAACTGCTCTGAATTTCCTTAGGAAATTTTTCTTCACGTAGGCTAAAATAATAGTATCATAATAAAAATTTTTACAACGTATAGCATGGCAGGAAGGAGACAGGGAATCATTTCACCTGGGAGAAATAGAGTACTTTCACAGAGTAGAGTACTTCACAGAATATACTTTCAAACACTGGGTGATTCTTGAACCTGCCTTTAAAGAATCAGTAGGTATTTTCTGGGAAAGCAAAGCAGCAAGAGTATGATCAGCAAAGGAAACAGCACGTGCAAAGGCAAAAATGAAATGGCAATATTTTCTTAAAGAAGTACAAAAATTATTAATGAAGCCTAAGAAATAAAAAGCAGAGAGTGTTTGTAGTAGTTAAGGACTCCAACTGTGAGCGTTGTACAGTACAAATGATACTGAATTTTATTTTCTAAGGCTGAAAACTTTCAATGTGGAGTTTTAAACAAGAGAAGGTATTATCAGGTTAACAGTGTATGTAGTCTGACCATGAAGACTGTCACAGCAAAAAGGCTCAGGAAACCAGATTCTCAGACTACTCCTTGCCTTGACATCTACTTTACACAAAAAAGTACTACAATCATATAACATTTATAACATCCAAAACAGTCTAAGCCTACATATATATGTCCTTTGGTCTTATTTCAGCAGTTACAGGAACAGCAACTTATAAGAAAGGCCAGTAAGCATATTTTTTAGAGAGTGACACTTGTATACAAGAAAATTCCAGTGCAAATAAATTAATGCTATGTCCCCTCAGCAAAAAAAAAAGATAGAATGTATACATTCTACAGGGATTAAGAGTCATGAGGCTTTAATTTTACACTAGACACCATTCCCTTCTTAGCTAATAGCAAAAATATTATCACATGGTTTTAGATATTTATAAATAATAAATTATTTTCAAGTTTAATATCTTATATAATCAATATGATATTCCAGTAAGGACCTAAGCAGGGAAGAACTACTTTTTTTATCTCCCCCTTTTATATGTATCAAAATTAAGACCATGCAGCAAAGAAGTAGCAGAATTCAAGTAGTACTTCTAAGAGTCTATGGCTTTTGAATTTGGGTTTATTACTTTTTAACTACTCAAGCCTGAAATCTGTAGGAAAATAACAGACTTGTGCACATCCTTTGCAACTAAGGATTTCAGTAACCCAAGCTAACTAGTTTTCAGTGGGTTGGCCAAGTTTATTTTAAGATTTCCATTCATTTCCAGCTCTCACCATTTGAGGAAGGTCAGGTAAAGTAGGGCAACTAAAAGATAAATCCACTGGACACTCCCTATAATCTCAGTAGCATTTTTTTCCCCAACCTTCCCCTTTCCACCCCATCACCTCCTCCCATGGAATTACTGCTATCTCAATGGACTAATTATACTCTTTAGAATACCAGCATTGTAATAACAACAACCTTGGATTTATATATTAATTTTTTCCCAGAAACTCAAAGAATTATTGTAATTGCTTCAGGGGTATTGGTGGGGAGTTTTTTAGTGAATCTGTCTTTCCCTCTATGCCAGGTTGTTTGATCCCATGGTATTTTCTCTCTCTAATCCCCTGTATTTATAAAAAGTAGAGGATGAAATGCAAGCAAAAGAAGTGGTATAAAATCATTGCATAATTAAAATCCCTACTGCTTTTTCTTCCAAACATAGTTTATGAGGGAGGAATGCCTAAAGATCTGGATATTAATTCAAAAATTGCATATAAATAAAGCACTGGGCAGTTTAGCTTCCTGAGTTTGCCTATGGGGTGGTAACCATCACTTTTCTGTCTGCCATGAACACCATTGTGTAGCATAAAAGAGCTGCAATAGCTAGCCTTTGAATTACACAGTAGTCAAGCTAGATAATTAAATTTCCCTTCCAGAAAGAATATGTCCCTGCTGAGAAAACCTTATTGCATACTACTGTTCATGGTGACCATTATTAAATTTGTAGGACATGTCCTTGTATTATAACGATTCATTTGAAAGTTATCATTACACAACCCAATAAGGTTGGAAAAGGGAGCAAAAATTCTAGCATAGTTTGAAAAAGACTGAAATTCTCTCAAGATTTACTCAGCTCAGTGAATCCCAGCTCTGCATCAACAGCAAAGAGAACAATTGCCCAAAGAATTCTTGCCTTTTCCTTATGGGTGGTAAATGAGGAAATTCCTGCATCAGGAAAATTTTATCCAACCTGCAAAAGCTTCTTTTCCACTGCTCCTCTTGGACCCTTAGGTGAATTGAGTTGATTCAATACAGAAGAAGATATAATGGTAACCAACATGAAAATCAGCCCTGTCTATGTATAAGGGAAGCAAATTCTTACAGAGATTTTAATTTGAATCATATATTATTATGAATTCTTTCATCAAATGTCAAATGGATACACTAATGTGCTGTATTTTTAAATAAACTTAAGTCTGCACTATATATGGCACAAAAACAATTTCACTAGGATCACAATGATTCCTCAAAAATTTTGGCTGTTGTAAATATCCTCGTATTCTCTTTAGAGAAAGAGACGAATGTTACTATTACACTGTGTGATCTTAAAGTACATGTGTCTCTCCACTCTATTTGGTTTGAGACCAGTGCAACACCTAAGGGGAAGTATTTACACATTATGCCTTTGTAAATACTCAGTAGCATCTAGTTTTGAGTTAGTACTTTTTTTAAAAAAACACAAAAAAGAAGAATTTGTCAATCACCAAGTAATTTCTGTGTATCTCCCATGTACAAGCACAATGTTGTGCACAAGGAGGATTAAAAAGTATAAGGAAAGAACCTTGCCTTTTGCAGTCCTATAATATTGTTGGAGAAGCAAGACACATACAGAGAAATATTAGTATTTTCAAATGTTTGGGTATTTTAATTATATCAGAGGTCTTAATCAAAAGCTATAATCACACATGAATATGAATCTTTAAGTTAACTTACCTATTTACCATATCAAATATTTATTACTCGTTTTATTGTTTCCACATCCTTCCATATTCTTCTATAAAGCAAATTTTTCCATCAGTGACAGTGACTTAAATAAATATGAACTAAAGTAGAAGACAAAAAGGTAATATGCATAATTAACATAAGATTTCAATAAGATATCCATTCCTAAGTATTTCTCCTCTTCTGGATTCAAATATCATTTATTGGTGAAAGAAATTGTTAAAATGGTAATATATTCTTCTGACAAACTTGGGGATGGGATTTCAAATATGGTGGTATTTCAAATATGAGGAACCCTTAGGTGACGACCTCAGATAGTAGCTTTCAGGTCTTATCATTATAACTTTTTACTCCAATCAAAAGTGTATCACATCACTCTCTTCTCAAAAAAATTCACCTGGATTACAGACACATAGGACAGGATCAAGCATTATATCTTGGCAAAATAAAGCATTTCATAAATGAGCTCTAATCTATCTTACCAGTCTCATTTTGGGTGGAGGTAGGTGGCAATTTTCTAGGTTGACTTTGGGAAAGCAGCCAAAGAGAGTCAATCCTGTTTTGGCTAAGAATGGAATTCCAACAGTTTGGAAATTTTCATTTAAAAAGGCTTCTATCTGAATTTGATTCAAACAAGAGCATTTTAACCACACAATAAGCAAGGAAGTCTAGATGTTATCAAGGAATCAAGAGCACAGAATTGAGCAAATTCTGCAGAGGATTGCTTTTTATTAGAGCACAACATATATCAGAGGAGTAGAAATTCCAGACAGCTCATTATCAAACAGAAAGATGAATAAAAGCAGACTGCATTTTATCTGTTATCCAGCTGATCAATCAATTCAAATGAGACTTTCTATTACAAGGATATCAGCCAAACTGGCACTCCAATGGCTGATTGATAGAGGAGACTTGGATTAATATTGGGTCATAAGAAAAGAATGAAACAACCATTCTCTTTTTTACTTATAAATCTCTTAAAGAGATGAGAGGTTCTTAGACAGTTAGATAAACAGCTAGCACATCTAAGACATTGTTTTTGAAAATGCCAGACCCCTGTTTTTGCTATTCAGGTGACAAAGAGCTATTATATAATTCATTTAATTGTTTCTAAAAAAATTAGATTCCCAGTGAGTCAACTTCAATCCCAGGAATTATAATTTGTGGCTTATAAAAAAAAGTTTGAGTGTCTGAAAGTCTCTTCCTTCACCCCACATACTTGATATAAACCATTTAATGGGCCTTTGGACTACTCATGGTTTTGGCTAGCTTTGTACTTCCTTGTGAGTTCCTCTGCCCCTTTTACTAGCTTGAAGGTCCCAGGGATGCTATGTCGATCTTAAACGGGCAGTCTGAAATGTGCTGCAAGTGACAGATTATGGTCAGGAGCCAGCTGTTCACATATTTGATCAGCCAGCAGGAAATCTTTCAGCAGCTCTTAAATAAAAAATACAGGATGGTGTCGGTGTTTGGTGACACTGTTTTTAATCTTCACATTTCTCACTGACAGGAGGTAATGGTTATCTATGGGAGACCTGTCACATGACAGCAGCTTCTTTACTACCAGAAGAGTCACAATATGGCCTCCCAAACTACTTTAATACAACATTCAGAGCTACTCATCTTAGAAAAAAAAAATCTCAGGCCAGGGAGGAAAAAAAGAGACTTTTATTAGTTCTAGACTTTCTTTTCAATTTCTAAATAAATATAAAAGCCCTCCCCTAACATCGCTATCACAACAATCACAGAAATTGAAGCAGAAAAGGTAAGATTGTATTTTTATCCTAATATCCTTAAAATTAGGCCATTTATTTATTGATGGATCAAATTGATCAATAAATAAGCAGTAGTAAACTGATATCTACAATTCTAGTAACCATCTGTGAAAAGAAAAACCTTTCTTCTGTTGATCAGAACATAAGAAAGGGTTTCATTAGAAGGGTCTATTCTAAAGAATGTTTTATGTTTCGTACTAAAACTGTTTCAGGAATATTTATCACCAATTTACAGAAGAAACAGAAATAGCTATAGTCAATCACTAAAAATCAATATGTATAACAATAACACAAACTACCCTTACACAATATAACATAAAGCCTTAACTTGATCAATAATGTTTTTTCAAAAAGCCTTAAAAAGCAAAACATTAACTCAAAACATGACAATAAAAATAGTCCTGTTCTTTGTGACTACAACTTTCACTTGGGCTTTACTAGCATATTTTCATGCTGTGATAGAGATAAGATATGACAAAATTTTCAAAGATCATTGCCAAACCAGTGATAGAATAAATAATTGCAAGAGAGCTTATTTCTGATGTATGTGTATGTGTGCATATCTGTATGCAGGCACATATGTGCAGGTGGTCAATTTTGTTACCGGGATATCAAAATTTATGATAAACTATATTCCTGGAAATATATAAATCACAATTTGCTTCAAAAATTCCAAGGACCACTTAGAAATTTGGTGTTTCTCAACCTCAGCCTTATGTGCATGATGAGTCAGATAATTCTTTATTGTGAATGATTTTTCTTTGCACTCTGGAATCTGCTCAGTAGATACTAGGAGTCTCTCTTCCATTCAACCCAAATTATTACCTTCAATATCTCTGGACATTGTCAAATGTCCCCTGGATGGCAAAAGCACTTATCTGAATAAAGAATGATTCATTAATTACATTCCTTTGCCATGTGACAAAACCTTTTCTAACTTCTCTGTGGAACTACTAAAACAAAACTGTAACTTTTACTGAAACATTATAGAAGGTTAAAAAACAACAACAACATAGCTAAAAAATAAGTTAGAGTTTTATATTTAGCACTTCATAGTGCACTGATTCCCCTACTTAAAGTCATCCTGTCAAGCCCCCACATGCTTATCACATCAGAAACAATTTATCCCCCACCTTTAACAGTGTTCTAAATGTGCTTTACCTCAGTAATAAGGCTTTCATTATGCTCAAAAAGAATTCCTTACCCACCATTCAGCCTTCAAAATATTCAATGCTGCCCTTTCTTTTCAGGAAAGGTAATGACAATAAGTGAAATCCCAGGACATGTTTCCCACTATGCTACTTCATTAAAAGATTCAATTTTTTTAAGATGTCAATTCTTCTCCTTGCAATCCTTAAACAAAAACCAGGGTTATAAATCTGGTAGAATAGGAAGTGTAGGGCTTCACACATTTCTGTGGAAACATCAAAAAATTACAATCCAGGGACAAGAACTCCTTTGTGAAAAAATCCCAGAACTTGGGAATGAGACTAAGATAGATACACGTGTCACTATGTATTTCTGCAGAACATGACTAGCTCTGCTCAAACTGTGAGACCAAACAATAACTCATCAGCCTTAGAACTTCCCCCAAGTCTACACCTAGGAATGGAGAGAATCATCAACTACACATTTCTTTAGTGCATATCCTCTAGAACTACCTTTCTTGAGCAGTGACTTTGTCCAAACTCAGCCCAAGATGAAGCCCTGCCTAACTTCAAAATTCAGTGATAATGCCTAGCCAGGAAGTAGAGCCTATGAGCTACCCAATCAGAGTTGATTGTAGTACCCAGCCAGAATTTCCACCTGAGTATCATGTTTCACTGAACAACAGAACCTAGTTTGCATCTCCTAATGAATGTCAGAAGCAGCCTAGCATAACTAGAGAACCCAACACCAATTTCTGCCTGCCCATAATCATTAACAGGTGACTCATCAAATATCCTATTGCAGACTAAGTAGTAAAGGCCTATTCCTGATTAAGAACATTTTCAAATTCCAGAAGAGGGGACTCCTTTTTTCAAATGCATAGATACTAACAAAGAAACCAAAAATTATGAATATCAGAATTACAATACCACTTCAAAAAAATGAATAAAGCTCCAATAATGGGATGTTCAAAATGGAGACTCATGAAATAATTCAAAATATCCCTCTTTAAAAAGTTCAGTGAACCACAATAAATTATAGATAGTAATTTAAGTGAAATTTGGAAAATAATACACAAACAAAACAAAAAACTTGACAATGGGAACATTTAAAATAGAAATCTTCAACGAAGATACAATAACTGAAATGAAAAATTCAACAGAAAGCTTAAACAACACACTCAATCACACAGAAGAAAGAATCAGTGATATCAATGACTGGATATTTAAAGTATTCAGCAAAGGACCAAAAAGAAAAACAATGAAGAAACCATACAGGAATTATACTACATCACCACAAGAACTAAGTTCTGCATAACACGAACACTAGAAGAATGAAACTGAGAAAATTGTCAGAAAATTTACTTAAATAATAGCTAAAATTTCACAAGTTTAGAAAAAAAGGCCAACATCCTGGTACAGTAAAGTCAGAGGTCTCTGATCAAATTTAATACAAAGTGTAGTTCATCAAGACACATCACAATCAAACTAACAAAAATGACAAAAAAGAATTCTGAGACAAGAGATAAAAATCACATCCCATACAAGGGAGTCCTAACATGGTTAACAGTGAATTTCTCAGCACAAAACCAGGAGAGAACGGGATAATACATTCAAATTGCTAAAGAAAAATACCTGTCACCTAGGAATGCTTCAAATGACAAAGCTTTCCTTCAAAAAATTTGGTAAAAATAAAACATTTCCCAAACAAACAAAAGCTAAAGGTATTCATCACCACTACCCTGCCTTACAGCAGCTGTTAACACTTCTTTAAGCTGAAATGAAAGGCTGCTAATTGATAACATAAAACATAAAAGTACAAAATCAATGGTATAATGAATACATGTTTAGGATACTCTACTATTGTATTATTGGTGTATAAAACAGTTTTTATTTACAGTATGAGGTGTAAAACACAAAACTATTAGAACAAGTATTGCCACAATAATTTCTTAACTCATATCAACTACAAGAGGATGTCAACTTTGACATCAAAATCACAAATGGGAAAAAAGTAAAATTGTAAGTATTTTGGATGCAGTCAGACTTAAGTTGTTATCAGCCTAAAATATCCTTTTACTTTTTATTTAAGCCTCATGGTAATCACAAAGCAAACCCTATAATAGATACAAACAGAAAAGAGAGAAATCAAAGCATAACATTACAGAAAATCATCAAACTACAACAGAAGAGAGAAGGACAAAAAGGAGCAAGAACCTGTAAACAACCACAAATCAAATTCTAAAATGACAGTACTATGTCCTTACCAATCAATAATTAATTTAAATATATATGGATTAAATCTCAAAAGAACATATGATGTCAAAATAAATTATTCTAAAAATCAACTATATAGGAATCCACTTTAAAGAACACATATAAACAGTGGAAATGGGATGGAGAGAAATATTCCATTCAAATGAAAACCTAATAAGAACAGTGGTAACTATTTTATATTATAAAAAATATAGTATGTAAAGTTACAAATCTCCAATGATGAATGTTGTTATATTGTATACCTACAATGTACCAATAAAATTAATTTTAAAAATGAATACAGCTGA
>NW_004624736.1:28241812-28261851 GCF_000247695.1 Heterocephalus glaber | reverse complement strand
CAAATCAACAGCTTAATTTTACATATATCTGAAAAGTAAAAAAAGAAAAATAAACTAAGCCCAATGTCAGCAGAAAGGAAATAAAATAAAGAATGAAAATACAGTAAAAAATATAAATGGCTCTAAAAACTGGTTTTTGGAAAAGATAAGCAAAATGACAAACCACTAGCTAGACTAAGAAAAAGTGAAGAATTAAATGAGTAAAATTAAAAATAAAGGAGGAGACATTACAACTGATGCTACAGAAATAAAAAGAATCATAAAATATTGCTATGTCAATTATGTCAACTAGGAATATATTCATTTCTGCTAGCTGATACACCTAGTTGACATAAACTGAATTATGAAGAAATAGAAAATCTGTGCAAACCAGTAACAATGAGATTGAATCAATAATCAAAAATCTTCCAAAGAAAGAAAACTTTAGAATCAAATGGGTTCATGTGAATTTTGCCAAACATTTTTTAAAGACATAAGTGCCAATCTATCTCAAACTGATCCAAAAAATTGAAGAAGGAAACACTTCTAAACTCATTTTATGAGCCTGGAATTGCCCTAATACAAAGCCTCATAAGTATATTACAAGAAAAAATTATAAGCCAAAATTCCTAATAAACATAAATGAAAAGTCATCAGTAAAATATTATCAAACTTAATTTGATAGCACATTAAAAAGATATACATTATGATCAAGTGAAATTTTCCCTCCAGATGTAAAGATGGTTCTTCATGTGTAAATCAATGAATGTGATGCAACATATTAACAGAATAAAGGACAAAATCTTCTGATCATCTCAATAGATTCAGAAAAGGCATAGGACAAAATTCAGTTTCTTTCATGATGAAAATTCCCAACAAATTAGATGTAGAATGAATGTATGAAGACCATGTATGACAAGTCCACGTATAACATCATATTCAACAGTGAGAAGCTACAACCTTACTAAATTCAAAAACAAGACAAGGATGCCCACTTTACCACTTCTATTCAGCGTACACTAGAAGTCCTTAGCCACAGCCTAATATTTCCACGTTTCTATTTAAACCTTCACTACCAAGTCCAACCAAAAACTTATGGAAAACAATGATGTGTTTCTTGACAATTGACTTTTTTTCAGAGCTTTAAATTTAATTTTATTGTTATGGAACATCTTGCTTTGTTAAGAAATTGCTGCTTTATTTTTTATTTTTACTTTTCTTAGTATATGTTTGCAATACCTAATGATTACATTTATTGCATGGTGTTGGTACATGTACAAAAAGCATTTTTATTCTTTTTTCTTCCCCTACTCACTTTGGTCCTTCCATTTCTTGGTCCCCTTTCCAAATGCAAAATCTCTATCTCCATTTTTTCCAATTCTTTGTCATCCCCTTTCCCTCCCCTCTCTCCTGCCTCTCTATCTCTTGTTCCCCTTCCTGACAATTGACATTAAAATTTTAAAAGTTAGACTAGATTGGAAATATATATCTTGCAAGAGGATTTTTTTTTTTTTTTTTTTGGTACCGGGGATTGAACTCTGGACCTTGCGCTTGCAAGGCAGGCACTGGAACCACTGAGCTAAATCCCCGGCCTGCAGGAGGAATTGTAAAGCCCATTTTAATAAGCTACTTTATTTTACTAACATTATGTATTTGTTGCCATTTCTGTGTAACACACACACACACACACACATGTACACGCAAAACCAGTCTTATAGCCTGATTATCTCTCTAACTGAAATAGGGATTGCTGAGAAAAAAATCATTAATTTTTAGCGCTTAAGATGCATTGCATAAGTCTTTTTTTCCCATAACCAGAAACTTTTTTTGCCTAGTTTAATCTACAGGTCTCTGTACCACTAAAGACAAACATCCATATTATAGCTCCAATAATGCTTTGGTCCTTGTATGTACTAGACTCTTAAGATGGCGATGGCAAAGTGTCACAACCTGGGTGGCTTCGGCAACAGAAACTGATGCTCTCACATTATAGAGGTAGAATCCTGATCTCAAGAGTAGAACTTGATACCTCCTTCAGGGTCTGAGGGATAATCTGTTTCAAATCACTCTTCAAGATTCTGCTAAGTAGAAGCAATCTTTGATGTTCTTTTGTTTGTAGATGAACTGCTTCAGTCTCTATCTTCACATAGCATTGCTCTCTTTCTGTCTCTGTATCTTTAGAAGGCGGTCTTACAATGACGTGAGACATTAGATGTAGGGTCCATTCCCATCTTTCATGGCCACATCTTGGCCATACATCTGCAAAGATCCTGTTTCCAAATAACATCACAGACCCAGATAACAGGGGGCTGGGACTTTAACACATCTTTTGGGTGAACACAGGTATCTATTAGAAAATTGATGGATAACTGTATTTTCTTATATAACCCTGTTTCAGCAATTTCTCCAAAATAAAATACCCAGAATTACCTTGCATGGATATGAACTTGTTGGAGTGTCAGAATAGTAGTACATCAAAGGAAAAACAAAAATGACTTCAGCATAACTTCCTGAATCACAGAAGTGAAAGCCCCCTCTAGAATTCAGCATTGATAAAGTGACATCCATGAAAACTGTTTTCTTTTCTCCTTTATATTCTCTACTCATCATTTAGCCTTTTCTTCTGACTCTCCAAGTCTAACATTCCACCCTTCTCCAAACATAAGCACAAATGAAGTTTTTCATTCTTTTATTGTAATGTATTTGCTTACATCTCTTACAATTCAACCTTTGTTTAGCTGTGGCTGGCTCTAGAGCTGGAAAGTGTGCTACAAGTATTGCTTGTTCACCAACAAAAATAGAGTGCAAGGGCAGGGGATTTAGCTCAGTGGTTTCGCCACCTGCTGCTCAAGCACAAGGACCCGAGTTCGATCCCCGGTACCAAAAAAAAAAAAAAAAAGAGTGCAAACCTCTTATTAGTTTGTCTGTGTAATAAGCACAACTCCTCAAAGTAGACATAAATATTTCTGCAAGAAACAAAAGCTGATTCTGGTATTAAAGAAATGGTAATCCTCTATTGAGCAATATCACTTCATTTTCAGGAAAAACCAAAGTCCTAAAGTGATTCTACAAAACCATATATAAACTGTTTTCCTACAATCTCCAACTTCCTCTCCAATGAGTCACCTGCTCTTACTCTTACTCTACCATAGCCACACTTCCCTCTTTTGTTTTACTTGAATAAACTCATTTATTTATTAATTATTTATCATTTAATTATTTATTATTCTATTTATAGAATAGGCTTATTCTAACCTTAAACCCTTTGTACTTGCTGTCCCTTCTGCATGGTTATGCTACTTCAAAATGTAACAATTGATCTTTATTGTAAACTTGACTGGTGTTAGACACCTAGGAGATTAGTAAAGCACACTTCTGGGGTGTCTCAGAGGTGTCTGGTTTATTGAGATCTTGCCTCAAAATTTAAAATTTTGAAAAGAACTGGATATGTAGCTCAATGGCAGAGTGTTTCTCTAGCATGGCAAGGCCTGAGTGTTTCCAGATAATTGCATGTAGGCCAGAGAATTGAGGGAGAAATACTTGCCCTGATTGTGGGTGGGTGGCATCATCCAATAGGTTTGCAGCCTCGATGGAATAAAAAGGGAAAGCAGGAGGAAGTCAGCCCTCACTAAGAGCTTGATTTTGCCTAAGTTGTTACATCTTTTGCTGTTGCCATCGCCTGTGGACATCAGACTCCACCTTTTTCAGCTTTTCAATGTAAACTCACATCAGTGACTTGTCATAGAGCTTTCACAACTTAAGCCTCAAACTGACATCAACATCCTTCATTACGTCCTGAGGATTCCAACATCTTGGACTGAGTAACTACTGGATCCTCTGGCTTTGCAGCACAGGCAGATGTTGTGGACTCTCCACCCTCTAAGCTTAGAAACCTGTATAATAAATCTCCTTTCATAATTATACATATTCTTATATAATTATGTATTACATTAAATTATTCTATAGCTATGAATATAATTATATTGTTAGATATGCTCCTTATACATACACACATATATACAGATATATTCCTTTACGCTATTCCTTTATGTCTTTGAGGTATTTCTCACATGGAATCTGACATACTTGTAAAATAGAAACACCCCTACCTCACTACCATCATCCTTTTTACCCTCTTTATCTGATTTTTTCTTTCAGCACTTAAGCCTTTGTGGGATAATATATATTTTACTTGTTATTTTCTGTCTCCCCTCTCTGGAAAATCCCATAGTAATATGAGTTCTCACACACTTTTTCACTGTTACATCATCATCAGTAGAACAGAACTTCACTATAGTAGGTACTCAATATATAACTGCAATTGTTAAATGGGTAAAATGAATGAATTGTTCAAAGAGCATTTGACTTTCTTTTAAATCTAGCTTACACTGAAAAGAGTTAGCTCAGCTAAGGAAGGAAGTTCACGGATTCCAGGCCATCTTGGACGACTTATTGAGACCTTGTCTCAAAATTTAAAAGTTTAAGAGAACTGGAGATGTAGTTCCATGGCACAGTGCTTGTTTAACATGACAAGGCTTTGGATCCAATCCCCAGCAGGAAAAGGGGGGAGAAGAAGGAGGAGGAGGAAGAGGAGGAGCAAGAAGAGGAGAAAGAGGAGGAGAAAGGAGGAGGAAAAGGAGGAGGAAGAGGAGATGGGGAGGAGGAAGAGAGGAGAGAAGAGAGAGATATGAGCTAATTCAGAAATTATAAATGATTCTTTAGAAGAAAAGAAAAAATCCTATAGCAGAATTGACCAAATTTTCACCTGAAGGAACATATGCTTGTATCTGTGTGGTTGGAGGATTAGGGTAGAGAACTCATTACTATATTTTATTTAAATCATATGATATTCAATTGTATACTTCCTTCTTATGCTCAATATTATTATATTGTAATTTAAATTCCAGTATGATATTGTGTGTATTAAATGTGATGCTTTATACGAATGTTTAGCACAGATTACTGGGATTTAATCATTCCTGATTAAGCGTTAGGTACTGTAACTGTCCTTGGGGAATATGTGCCTGCTATTTATGTAAATAGACACCAGATGGCACCCTGGTTCACCTCGGGTCCCTTCATAATTTATGAACTTCATCTGGAGAATATCTAGAAAATTAAGCAGCCCTGACCACCATCATTTGCTAGTCAAACAAATGTTGAACATCAAAATTGACATAACTAATCATCACATGTCGTAGAAACAAAACTCTTACCATCAGAACTGCCTCAAATGGGCACATAAAAGTCCTACATTCTTCCATACCAATTTGCCCTCTCATTAAAATTCTATAATCTAGTGAATTTATCTTTTTCTACTTTGCTAGCTGAATACCAAGAAAATGGTCTCTCTCCCCTTTTTACCTCCTTGACTAAATTTGACCATAAATCTGATCATACTAGACATCTGATAAAACTCCTTCAGTTGAATGCCATCAATCTTATAATGAGGAAATCAAAGCTCCCACCCTCACTCCCGCTCTGTGTCAGCTCTCAGTGTCTGGGCACACTAGCATACTGCCCCAAGCTTTTTCTTGTATCCTAGAGCCTCTCATGCTGTTTCTTCTCCCTGAAATGTCACTCTCAAACAAATCCACTCCTTCTATCTACTTAATGTGCTTTTCTAACAACCAATGTTCCTATAAAAAAGCAAGTGTTTATTGCTTTGTAGAAATCTTTCCAATCTGAAATCTTTCTCTTGTATCTACTGATATTTGTTATCATAGAACTATTTTTCATTTCTTTATTTTTATCAGTTTATAGTTTTAATTAAGTGCTTGATTATAGACTTTAACTCTCAAATTTCTCAATAATAATTTGCTTGAGAACAGAAATTATGTCTGATTTTACTGTCCTTTACTAATTACCCTTGGTTTAGCACTTAGACCATATGAAGCATTTGATGTATATTTGTTAAGAAAATGAATGAAGGAAATCTTTTTGTTGACTGTCGTTAACATGACTCAGCTCCAACAACTTTGAGTCTGTCTTTCTCTGTCCCAAGCAGTATGGTTTGAATGTATCCTTCAAAGACTCATGTGTTGCCAATTTGTTCCCTGGTATTAAAACATCAAGAAGGTGGTGTGAAATCTTTAAGTGGTGGGGATAATTGAGAGGTGTTTAGGTCAGTGGTATATTGTCCTCAGAGGAAATGAACATTAGTCTTTCCTGGTTCATGGTCCCTGGTGCATAGTACTCCCTGGTTTGTGGGGTGTTGTAAAAGAGCAATTCTGTTCTAACTGACTTTATTTGTCACCATGTGATGTCTCCCTCTCCCACATACTATTGCCATTGTGATACTATCCACGATGATATGATGTAGCAAAGAGGATTCTCGCCATAACTCAAATAAATGGTGGCCCAATCTTAGATTTTAAGCCTCCAAAACTGTAAGCTATCTAAACCTTTTCCTTTATGAATTAGTTGGCCTTTGGTATTTTTACCATAGTAACAGAAAAATAGACTAATACATAAAATTTCCAGTTCATGAAAGACAAAATCTGATTAGCCCTGTTTGGATCATACCCAAACTCTGGGTCAACAAGCTATGGTCATAAATTTAAGATCAAGAGTACAGATATGGTTACCAAAGGCTCACATGTTTTTCCCAGAAAAGGGGGTATAACTGTGAGCCAGCAGCTCACCCAAAGGGAATCACTACAAATACTTATCACATTGAATTTTTACAAGGAGCTCATAATAAGAGTAGAAGATATGCAATTAACCATGATGCTATGAAAACTCCTATGAGAAAGTTACTCACCAAAATCCAGAGAGATACAATGTAGGAAAACTAGGTATATCCAAGCAGATTTTTTTCATGAATAAATGAATAAATGAAATGTTCACCTGCATATACTGCTGTTGAGGGTTTTATTCCTCCACACAATAAATATTGAGTCTCCTCTTTTTCATTTGAAGACCCTAATTGCTAGTGTCTTTAGTCATAGTAAATCTAGACTCCAAGAAACATCTCTTTCCTCTAAAAACTAATAATAATTTGTTCAACTGAATGTGAAAGAGCTTCTCCAATAGTATAAATTTTGTGAAAAGTAGAAATGGGGGCCAGATTCTGAAACATGAAAGCTATATCATCTGTGTTTAATGACTTTCAAGTATCTAATTTCTTTAGAATTCCTTGACTCCTGAGATCCCACAAGAACACAGGATTTTTCCTCCAACTGACTATTATCCTCATTTACTCAGCTGAAAAGAATCAAGCTAACACAATAGCAAAAATACCAACTTTAAAGCAATTGTTAAAGTCATGGGCCAAAAAGAGAATGTGGATCCCGGTAAGATCTGGTTCTAAAACAGTTGATTATATATACAATATTTCATGCAATTACTGGATTCCTAGGGTTAGAATTGTTTATACATTCTCTTTATTTTCACAAATTATGGATTGAATCCAAGCCTTTAAAAAGCTGTAGCTTATTTCTCTGAAAGAATACCACAACTTCCAAGAAATAGATTTCTCAACTATCTTTTAGTAAACCAAATTACCCCCACCTTCTCTGAGTTAAGTTATTGAGGAGTTGTAAATATTAGATAGTTACTTGTGAGAGGCTAATATTATATATGCCACAGTCAAAAAAATTCTATTTATTTTTGCTATATACATTCCTCCATGTATCCACTCATTTTTTTTGCTAAATGTTGCATAGTAAGCTTTTCCAAGCAATCAATTTATTTTAGAATAAATTTCTTTAGCTCTGCTTTATTAATCTATCACTGAGGAGAAGCAAAGATAGAGTGTTCTTTCCTTTAATACTTTTCTCGCAACAGAAATATACTAACTTTGAACTGCTAAAAAAAATACTCCAATCAGGTAGAATATATTAAAATGGAGGATACAAACTCAGCTCGAGTAAGTGAACATACTATCATCACATTATCAAAAGTACACACTGACAATCAGCTCTCTGAACACACACATGCCAGAGCAAACACTTATAGAGCTGCATTCTCTTCTGCAGTACCACTGGTCCAGCCTTCCAAAATGCTTATTTCAGAGACAAAGGAAGCCAACTGCATTCAGAATCAGCAAAAAGACATCAATAAACCACAACTATGCATTAGTGGAAGAAAAAAAGATGTGATATGATTTCTTAAATGAAATAGACAGATAAGTGTCCAGAAAAAGGTAAAGAATAGCACACAAGACTGACTCTAACACCAAATGCCCAAGTGACACCAAGAATGGGAGTAAAGGAGATGTTCTGACAACGACATCTATTACTAAAATAGATATCATGACAAATAAAAATAGCAAGAACAAGCCCTATAATGGGATTAAGACAGAGCATAGGAAACTAATGACCGAGGATAAAGACAAACGTGGTGACAATGGCAGGTAGTATGACAAATGAAATGCTTGGATAAGCAAAATCCAGGGAACTAGACAGCTGAAAGACCCAAGACTAAGACTAAGACAAATCTGTCAGCAATACAGATAGCATCACACTGTGCCAGAAGAGAATGCTAAATTATAAATGTTAATGATAGATGGACTCAGCAAAGCCACAAGCAGAACAAAAGAAATGAAATGGAAAAATACTCATGCTGCAGTGTTTTATATACATCGTCATTTTAAGGGAGATATAATAGTCATGCTATTCTTGCTTATGAAGGGGATTTTTTGATTTCAGATAGTACAGTGGCATGATATGAAATGCCACCAGTCCTTTTTTCCAATCATTCTTTAGTCATTAGGAAATATTCACTTCTGTTCAGAATCTTGAGCTCGGCAGTAAGAATCTTCAGAGTAAGATGGAAGAGGGGGAAGTAAGGAATAAATAAAACAAAGTCAAATGGATTAATAAAGACTAAAAGTGAAGGATGAATGATTTTTAAAAGCACAGAAAGATTGAAATTTTTTTTAAATCAACTCATCAGTTACTTGCTAATCAATTACTATGTGACAGATACCACACAGGATATTAGAGACAACAGGTTAGGGGAGAAATCCACAGTTTTTGGCCTATGGATCTCAAAATTTGGTAGTAAAAAAGATAATCATTAAATAACCAAACAAAAAAAGTAAATTCGAAATGCTCTTCTGTCATGAAGAAGAGATGCATGGCACTGTGATTGCATATAAGAGAGACTATAAAAAGGTCAGAAAATCTCTGAATAATTGAAAATGAAACTGAAATAAAATGGAGAAAAGTTTGAAGATATTTGTCAAAGCCCTCCCCTCTCAGCTGTGGGACTGGTACACTTAAAGGCCTTGTGATGTGAAGAATGGCAAGAGGCAAGAACCAAAAGAGGCTGAAGAAGGGTGCTGGGGCTGGAACAGAGAGAACTTATCTGAGCATGGTGTTCCCAGTGAGGATGAGGCAGAGGACAAGCCATGCAAGCTTTTCCATCTTCATCTCACAATAGCAGCCACTGAGATTCTTAAGGAGAAATGTGGCTTGATTTCCCTTACATAGAAGACTCCTCATTCACCACTGGGCCAACCCCAAGGTACACTCTCATTTCTTCACTCACCTCACTCCTCCATCAGCCACACAGCATCCTGGATATTCTTTCAGCAGGCCAAATTCATTCTTAACACACGGCCTTTACACTTGCTATTCCCCTTGCCTAGAACCCTTTTTCCCCAAATCCAAATGTTTCACCCCCTTACTTCATCTCAGGTTTCTGCTCAAGAATCTTCTCATTCACACCTTTCCTAAAAACCCAAATTTAAGGTCCAGATTATCCCTACTCTTCTTTATCCTCTTAACCTGCTTTATACAGTTTCACTATGTGTTTATTAACCTTATAAACACATGTTTCATAATCACATGTGCATACACATATGCATGGGAGTGGGAGAGAGAAAAAGATATAGAACTAGGGTTCATGGATGGCAAGGATTTTATTGCTAAACTATGCCTAGTACATGGTAATGCTCAGTAAGTATTACTAAATGATTTATATAAAGAATGAATGCTGGGAGTCTTACTCACCCATAAAGAAAGGTAAACTAGAGGCATTTATAGCTAAATGGATGCACCTTGAGCTCATACGCTTAAGTGAAATAAATAGGACACACATGTGTAAATACCAAATTATTTCTCTGGTGTGAGAAACTTAAAGTGTAAATGAGAACCAAAATATATAATAGAAATCATGAAATAGAAAGAAAATGTTCAAAGGGGAAGGGAAACTAGGGAGGGGGGTGGCGGAAAAGAGAGAAGGGAAAGAAAAACTGAGACAAGA
Source organism: Heterocephalus glaber (assembly GCF_000247695.1). The sequence goes on along the minus strand of NW_004624736.1, from coordinate 28,251,660 downwards.
AGGAGAAAATGGAAACGAAGCTTTTGTAAATAGGGAGGGATGGAGGGGTTGAAGGGAGGGAAAGGGAGTGGGGAAAAAATAAGAACCAAGATACATCATGTACAGGTACAAATTCCCTATGATGAATGTGATCATAATGTATACCTAAAATGTAACAATATACTTAATAAATAAAAACAAAATAATGAATGCTGGCTGTCACTTAGACTATAAGCATAAAAAAGGCCCGTATTCTGACCTGGAAATTTTATTATACACATTCTCTCTCCAACTTTATCCAAAAGAAAAAAGTTTCAAATTTATAAAGAATTATCAGTTAGAACTCTCTATGCACCTTTCCTAGTAGCATCAGAACACAATGTACACATGGGCAAACATAGGTATATAAGATTTATTTACATCAGACAAGTTAAAGAGAAAATATTTGCAGCTCCACATGTATAACTGGTAGTCTTTAGGATATATTTGAAAAGAATAAGCACCGGTGTTCTAATTTAAAAGGACACAAATACGTGAGAACAAAGAATTCTTGTATCAAGGGGTATCTAAAATGGGGAAACCTCAAATCCATATGTAAAATCCTAATGTCACTAAAAGCCATCATGAGTTACTGCAAAGAATCAGGGCAATTAAATAGCATGATTTCTTATTAAGTATATATTTATTTACTGAGACTTTATTGCATACACATATTAATATACAAAGCATCATTATAGATGTGGCAGCAAATTCAAGCCATACTGCTAGACACATGATATCATTGACCAAGGGAGAAAATTTTTGAGTCTTGTTTTATTTTGTTGGGGTTCTTTTGCCTTGAGATTTCATTGATTTAGTTTTTAATACATTTTATTTTATTTTATCCCATTCTCTACCTCAAGCCCCCTCCCGTCCTATGTACAAAAGCTTTGTTTCCATTTTTTCCTTCTATGATTCTTGTTTTGAAAAGGCAGTTACACACAAACAAAACAAAAAAAAAAGTGTGCGGTATGTGTTACGTGTTAGAAAAATAGATTTTCATGGAGGCTGGAATAAGAAGGAGATAGAAAATTAATCTCTTCTCAAAATTAAAACGCACTGCTCTAATCAACTAAAGAATATTTAATAAATAAATATATCAGTATTTTTCTTTGTAAAGCCCATAAAACAGAACCAGCACTTTGTGCAAAGGAAACTCTAAAAATGTATTTCTGAGTGACAGAGACAGAGGGAAAGAATCAAAGAGTAAGAGGAAGTCATCTAGTCATAGTTGAAGTTTGCGAAGTAATGGACAACTTGCTCTTCTGGGCTATCACAGAATGAGCTCTAAGGGGCTTACTGCAAGGGACCTGTTAAGAGGCACGATAATGACCTCACTCTGTGCTGTTATACGGGATTGTTAAATACTCCTGCCTGAAAGTCTCATGTTGTCATTCTTCAAGTTAAAATATTGATCTCCGTTAAAATGTAAGTATTGTAACAAAGAGTTAAATTCCTTGCTCTAAGAGCAATCAATGTACCACCAACAGTAAGATCACCTGAGAAACAACATAGAAATGCAGAATCTCAGGCCACACTCAGACTTGCTACTCCGAGCCTGCATTTTAGATTTCTTTTTATTTTTTGGTACCAGGGATTGAACTCGGGTCCTTGTGCTTGCGCAGCAGGCGGCAAAACCACTGAGCTAAATCCCCGGCCCAAGGGCCTGCATTTTAATAAGTGACTGAAGGTGCATATTAAAGTTTGAGACACTTTGGTCTATTATATAGTCTCCTGGAAGCTAACTGATTAAACGATTGTTTGTCTATAACATCTTATAATATTTTCACACTCTCCTGAGATGAGTGCTGAATTCCACAATGACTTTTTTAAAAACTGAGTAGTGTTTATGGATGAAAAATGACAGCAAAGTTATGAATCTTGGGATAGAGTCAAAATGCTAAGTTTGAAATCAAACAATAATCAAGGTGTCTAAAGAACCAAGGCCTGAAAGTAAAGGTGAACTCACGCACATAGGAACAGAAGAAATGAGAAAGGAGGGAAGGAGACAGAATGAAACAGAAGTGGGAGACTATTACTTTATTATTTTCTTTATGAAAAATATCTTTATCCAGAGTTTTATCAAATTTACCATCAGATTTGCATTGGGGTGCATTTTATAATTAATTAAAAGTTCCCTAATTTTCCCACAGGTTGTAGAGAAGGTGAGCAAAGCATAAATAACACTGGTATAGGGTTAAGACACTAAAACTCAGTACTCTTGGGCTGGGGATTTAGCTCAGTGGTTCCACTACCTGCCTCACAAGGACAAGGTGCTGAGTTCAATCCCCAGTACGAAAAATAAAACTCAGTACTTTAAACAAAGCATTTACCGTTTTGTATAGAGAAGGTTTGCAACACAAGCTTTCTACAATGGTTTGCAGTTACATCATTCCATGATTCAAAGTGGCAACTTACCAAGGTGCATGCAGCAAATCGTGTTAGAAACCACACTGCTAACTAAACAGTGCATTTAATGGCCACTAAAAAACCTTTTCTTTTTCAAAAAAGGAATATTAGAAAAAACAGTCCTAAAATTACTGTGGAACCAGAATAGCAAAAGAAAACCTGGGAAATAAAAGCAAATCAGGAGGCATTACAATCCCAAATTTATGGTATATAACAATGCCACAGCATTAGAAACAGCATGGTATTGGCACAGAAGCAGACACATGGATCAGTGGAACAGGACCGAGGATGCAAAATCAACTCCAGGCATGTTTACCTATCTGATCTTTGACAAAGGGACCAAAAACATACACTAGAGGAAAGAACCTCTTCAGTAAATGGTGCTGGGAAAACGGGCTATCTAAATGAAGACCAAATTGAAGCCCATGTATCTCACCATGTACTAAATTAAAATCAAAATGGATAAAAGCTCTAAATGTTATAGTATAAACACTTAAGCTACTGGGAGATAAAATAGGGAAAATTCTTGAAGACATAGGCATAGGCATGGGCAAAGATATTCTGACCAGAACCCAATTACACAAGAAATAACATTAATATCAGCAAATGGTATCATAACAAATTAAAAAGATTCTGCGCAACAAAGAAACAATCAGAAAAGTGAAGACATAACAGAAAAAATATTAGAACTATTCTTTGGACAGAGGACTAGTATCTAGAATATATAAAGAACTAAAAAAAATTAGAACCCCTTCCAAAATAAAGGGCTCAACTAAAAAATTCACAACTGAAATGGACACTTTACAGAAGAATTATAGTCAATAAATACATGAAAAAATGTTCAACATCTCTGGCCATTAGAGAATTGAAAATTAAAACAGCACTAAGATTCCATCTTACTCAAGAAAGAATGGCTAGCATCAGGAAATCAAATAATAGCAAATGCTGGCAAGGCCATGGGGAAGAAAGAACCCTTCTATATTGTTGTTGGGAATGTAAACTAGTACAATCGCTATGGAAATCAGTATGGATATTTCTCAAAAAAACTGAAAGTAGAAATTTCATTTGACCCAGGTATTCCCCATCTAGGTATATTCTGAAAGAGTTAAAGGCATCATATTACAATAATACATGCATATCCATGTTGATAGCAGCACAACTCATAATAGTTAAATCTTGGAAGCAACCTATATGTCCATTAACAAATGAATGAATAAAGAAAATGCAATATTTATACACAATGTAGTACTACTCTGTCATAAAGAAGAATAAACTTGAGTCATTTTTAGGAAAATGGATGCCCCTTGAGACCATAATATTAAGTGAAATAAATCAGACACACAAGCTTAAATATCACATACCTCTATTATGAGAAACCCAAATTACAAATAAAGAGCAAAATAAAAGATAGATAATAAGAAATAGGGACCTAGATCTTTTACAAATGTGAAAGAACCAAGATATAGAGGGTGGTGGGATGAAGGCGAGGGAGATGAAAAAAAGATTAAGATGTGTTACATACATGTACCAACTCCTCACAAAGAATGGAATCATTATGATTAATAAAATAATAAAAATTGGGAGAAAAAAGAAAGCAATGTGACTATGTACCTTACGGAGATTCCTGTTCATAGAAAGGCTGCTCCTAAATGTTGCAGTCTCTTCTCATCCTATCTGCTCCTCTCTCCTCTCCTTCAAAGCACTACCCTGCTTATCAGCAGAAATTTTCTCAGAGCAGAATCTGGGTGAAAGAATGGCATTAATTTCTTTACATAAAGGATATATATATTAACCTGAAAGAAGTCTTTTATCCAGAAACTGTAAGAAGAAATTCATAGAAGAGGCTTGGTTTGTGAGTGCAGTGGGATAACAGCCCATGAAAAAATTTATATAATACATATGTATCCTCCAAGAAGTACCCCTAAAAACTATAACTACTTTACTGAGAAGCAGTGAAAACTTCAAGTATTGAATTTTTAGTTTTCATTATATAATGCCTTTTAGAAGTGTGATTGTTTTCCAAAAGTTCTGTAAAGATTTGGGGTTTTGAGATTTTTGAGATTTTTGTGCATTATTTTAAAAGTTAACTTCATGATTTATAGGGGAAGGATTACTAAAAATTGTCTAAATTATTTTCAACACTGGTACAAAAAGAGAGGATTGCACGTGGAGGGAAGGTGCCCACATTAGATCTGAATTTGTTGAATGGAGACACTTTTTCAAATGAGTGATGTCTTTGGTTATACTTTCAGTGGACACAGAGATTAATCAAACCCAAGTAAAACCAGTCTCTGCCTTTTCTGCAAGTATCTGCCCACACTAGGAGGCATGAATGAAAAAATGTTGGATCATAGGCTAACCCACAAGAATTCTCCCTGGAGGGTTGATCACAGTTTCTCTCCATAGAATGGTAGTCCTACTCTAAGGTCTAAAGTTCCCAACTGTGACTTCTGAACATTTCTGCTGTCTTGCCAATAGACAGTCTGGAGAAAATCTGCTTGAGTAATTGTCCCATTCCATTCTTTCCACATTTCTATCTTTTGTCAAGGTATTTATTAAAATAGCTATAGATCATTCCACTTTTGTCCATGTATCATTTGCAGAAGCACAAATCCCCTGATCGCATATTTGCCTTTGATGAACCAACCATGTTATTCCATAAGCTATGCTCTCTTTCTTTCTCTTTGCTGCTCAGCCCAATTCTACAGCAGCAAACAGCTGGGAGGAGCAGGACCTGTTGATCTGACCACAAGTCAGAGTCAGTAACTTTGAATTCAAATTCCAACTTCACACCTTTGTTCTGAAAATATGAGGTTGCCCTATAAAAGCACTCACTGTGGCATTCAAATATGTCAGGAAGCTATTGTGCTGATGGGCTAACACAAAGAAACCTTTCTTGCAGCTGTGCTTATGGCATTTTTCAATAGTCTCCTAATGGGGTTTGGTTTGCCACAAAAATACATACTAAGAGGCAACTGAGCGAGTGGCCCAGCTTGCTCTTAAGTCAGAGTGGCTTCAGTCTAGAAGGCAGCAAAAGGAAGATTTGAGTAGGCAGCAAAAAGAAGATTTCAAGGTCAATTCCCTTAACTTTCAAACCTGTGATTTTGTGTTAGAAGATCAGGCTGTCAGCTTTCCTGTGTCGACTATTCTCTCTGGGAAAGTTAATGTCACTTCTAAGCTTACTAATGGCCCCAAAGTTAGGAATGTACTGTAAACATCCTGGATGTAATGAATAAGTCAAAATAAATAAGGATGATAAATGTAAACTGTGCCTGAAATTCTTCAATGCTAATATTGGTTACAAAAGAAAAAGAAAACATAATCTAAAACTGTACCCATGAAGGGCCAAGGTTGTGTATGAAAAAGAAAGCAATCACATGGTATGAAATTGAACATACCATTTTCTACTATGAAACTAAAATTTTCCAGCGCAGCATTTAACAACATATAACCCAACACAAATCTTCAGAAAGTGACTGACTTAAATACTTAATGAAATTTGCAAAATCAATATGAAATGTCAGCATTCTCTTCTATAAAATGAATACAGCATCATGTTACTCATATCACAAGATCATGATGGGTTTAAATGTGATTTTTATATTAAAGAGATTGCATGAATCATAACTTACTATAGAATCATTATATTTGGCCACTGGGCTTGAAAATTTGTCAAAACACATTTGTTCTGTTCTAAGTGAATTTTGCTTTTCCTCTTAGTATAAAATCTAGTGAATTTGATCATGAACTTTGTTTTTCTCTAGTGCAATGCTTTTCAATCTGGCTGCACATGTAAACCCTTATGGAGATTTAATAAATCTCCAAATACTAGTCTTATTTCTAAGGTCTAAATACTACTTATGTCCTCACAAAATTCATAACCACCAATTGATGGAATGATAAGGCTAAATCTTTGGGAGGTGATTTGGTCATAGAACCAAATGAATGAATGAGATTAAGCCCTTTAACAGAGGCCCTGGAGAATGCCTCACTTCTACCATGTGAGGACACAGTGGGAAGGCACAGAGTGGCCTCTCACTGCATATCACATTTACTGGCACCTGGATCTTGGACTTCCTAACCTTCATAACTGTGAGAAATGAATCTCTGTTGTTCATAAGTCACCTATCTTTGGTATTTTGCTATAGCAGTCTAAACAAACTAAGATACCCATTCTAGACCAAGACCTAAAGGAGGAAGTGAGAAATTACAGTCTTCAATAAGTTCTTTTAATGTGCATTTAGGATCAAAACCCACTGGTGTAGTGCAAATGTACTTACATAGTAAACAGGTAAGCCAAAAGGGATACATGCTCCATACCACATATCACAATGGAAACATCTACCTCACCATCGAACTTCTTTCAGGTATAGCTTTCCACTAAATTTCTAATTATATTTCAAATAATACAGTTTGGAGACCAAAGAATTACTAAAAAGAGAAAAATTTTCACAATTTCAACAAATTGGAAAAATCAATATGTTAATGAAAATTCAACATGTTGTAATTATTTTAAATAGAAATACAAGAAGTAAATGAGTTGTAAGATGTACCTTTATCAAAACAAAGTCTTGCAAGTTCACCCAATGCCTCTTTCACTTACTGTGCAGAATCCCCATAGAAGTCCTTCAGAGATTTCTTTTAATGAATATTTGTGTAATTAACTAGTAGTTGTATCAGTACATCGTATGTATAAAAGATACTAATACATTTTTGTTAATGATTAGATTACTGTGACTCAGTAAGGGACAAATACAATATTTATAGCAGCCATTGTGTACACTAATTCTTCTCAGTTAGTTTGCCATGTTTTCTTCCACCTATAGACTAAACAGCACACTTTCACTTCTGTTCTTCTTCTCTCCTCCTCCTCCTCTCTCTCTCTCTCTTTCTCTCTCTCTCTACACACACACACACACACACACACACACACCAAGAACTCTTTGCAAAGTTAGGTGTATCAGCAGTTCAACTCACTAACCATCACAGTCTGGAAACAGTCTTTCTTTCTGTGTGTGAGATTACCTATTGGCTGGGGAATGAGAACTGACATCTTCATCATTACTGAGTCTTGAGCGTCATACAGAACCTATCTATAACCTATACTATAACTATATAAATTATAACTAAAGAACCTGACTACAACCTATGGCTAAATGTATTAGATAGCCTCCAAATTAGATCATCTTCCTCACCCTTCTACACATTGCCCAATAACCCAGGGTGTGCCAAAATGGTTAACAACCCTGTACCTAAGGAAAAGAATCCTCGATCATTAGTGCTTTTTAATTTCTGAGGTGTAAATACTCCTATTCTGGAAGATTTTAGGCTTATCAACATAAATATCATGGAACAAAGAGGAACAAAAGTGATGTGTATAATAATTTCTGAAGAAATTGTGTAAGCCAGCTGCAGCCTTACTCTGCCAGAAGCTCGTAGTAATCAAAATATCTTTACACCTGTGCCTACCCAAATTACAAATACACAACTATTAAAATGAACATATAAAACTCTAGAAAATATGAAAAGACAAGCCTACAAAACCTCTGGGTAGCATAGTCAATGTACACGATCATCCTCTCAATGAGCATTTATCATCTACTAGGTAGAAGGCGATAATGATATGGAAAAAATGAAAGTAGAAAATAAGCACACAGGGTCTCAATTTTAAACAGTGCAGTCAGAGTCTAAGAAAATGAGGAAAGAATTGTCCATGGGAAACCAACAGCAAGTATGAAAGTCCAGAAACATAAAGACATCTGGTGGACTCAAGGCACAGGAAGGAGGCAGATGTGTTCTGAGTGGAATAAACAAGGAGGTGACATGCAAGAATGGTGAAGACAGATCATGTAGGGCTTTGCAAACATTTTGCAGGGAGATGAGACCCAGTGGAGGGTTTTGAGCAGAGAAGTAACATAGCCCTACATATACTTTAACAGAATCACTCTGGGTAATTTATGGAGAATGAAGTGTAACTGCAAATTGAATTGTGTGCAAACAGAGAGACCATGTAAGAAGGTATCACAGCAACCAAGGGAGAAAAGACAGACTGTGCCAGGGTAGAATCAGCAGAAATCCAGAGAAATGGTCCAATTTTGAATTTGTTTTGAAAATAGTCAATAGATTTGCTAATAAATAAGTTGTCAGTATAAGAGAAAAGATGGAATCAAGGATGACTTCAAAGTCTTTGGTTTGAGGAACTGCAGTGAGCCAGGTGGTGAGATGAAGAACCTTTGTTAGGAGCAGGCTGAGAAAGTCAGTCTTGTATGTCTTATGTTTAGAATGACTACTAGATGTCTAACAGAGATGTAATGTAAGTAGCGTATGTAAGAGTTTGGAGTTCTAGGGGAAATCAGGCTAAGATTAGTAGGCTAAGACTAGTGAATAGTAGTAAATAAGTGGTTTGTAAAGCCATAGTGCAATCCAAGAACTGAGCCTTGGGGAAAAATAGCACTGAAGGACAGAGGTAGGAACCAGAAAAGAACTTTTTGACTCATAGATTTCTGTGTCTATAACCTGATATAGAATGAGCCAAGTAATAAACATTAAGTACTTACATTGAGTACTTATCCAGGCACTATTCTTTGTAAAATGTAAAAGTCTTATAATCCTAAATTGCATTAACTATGAAGATAAAATTTGATAAATAAATCTTACCTTTCCTAAGGAGAAATAATTTTATTTAAGTCACCCTGGTTTCCAAATAAAGGGTATCCAAATTAAGGGAGATTCACTTTTCTCATTGTAATTTGTAAAAGAAAGAAATAAAAAAAAACTGATGTTATTTTAAACTATTATTACACTTATCTCAAATGCCAGCTACTCCCTGAAGTATGTCCTGATTATAATACTTCAGAATTCCTACACTTCACCAACTACATAAATTCTCCTGTGTTCCTATTTCACCTGTCCTCCTTCTTAACCTTACACAATTACAGGATCGGTTGGCCTACTTTTAAGTGTCTAATTTACTACAACTTCTAATAGTCATTTACAAAAGTTTTTCTCTGCCTCTCTGCACTCCATTCACTTACTTATGAATGTTCTCACCATGCATTCCATCACCAAATAAGCATGGACTAAGTACTGTCTTCAGAACATAACTTGAATTTCATTTGTATCTCTAACCTACCAGTAGGCCTTGCACATTTTAGGACACTAACAAATATTTATAGAATAAGTTTCTCAATCATTATTATTCAAATTGTCATTCTTGTCTTTTTCCTTAAGCATCTGTACCAATCTATAGGCAAAGCCCAAGTAGTAGAACAGTAAGAAAGACTGGCAGGGTAGAAAGGACTCTTAGATCACAGCTCAGAAGCAGCTGGTCTCCTAGTTTTAATACTTTTTTTTTTTTTTTGGTACTGGGGATCGAACTCGGGTCCTTGCGCTTGCGCAGCAGGCGGCAAAACCACTGAGCT
>NW_004624736.1:28154116-28166453 GCF_000247695.1 Heterocephalus glaber | reverse complement strand
AGGTCAGGGGAAGGGGAAAAAAATAAGAACCAAGATACTCATGTAATGGTACAAGATCCCAATGATGAATGTGACTGTATTATATATCTAAAATGTACCAATAAACTTAATGGGGAAAAAAATAAATTGAAAAAATGCCATCCTGTTCAACAAGCCTGTTACAAAAGAGGTCACAATGCATGACTATATTTATAAGAAGTTCATGAATGGCAAAATTAACTGACAATGATAGACATTGAAATAGTGATTATCTCTGCAGAGAAGCAAGAATGTTTTTGATTGGGAAAATATCCCAATATAGCTTTTTTCAGTGCTATAAATGTACATTGGATGTGGGAGATTGTTAGCTATAGGGATATATAAAATGTAAAAGCTCACCAACTTTACATGAGTTATACCTTAAAAATGAACAAGTACATAAATGGAAAAATTTTAAACAATTTTAATAATATTTAAAGTTAAAAATTAAAGCAGCTCTGGGGAGTTTCCTTCTGAGTTAAGATAAAAAGTACACTTTCACTTTTTAAATAAAAATCTAGTAAATACTGGCACTGGACACAATCAGAAGAAGTAATTTCTCCAGTAACCAAGTGGAGTTACAAGACCAACGGGCAAATCTCACACCCATTTTGTCAGCACTAGATCTGAATAGTCTTCTCCTAACCTAAAGAAGAGTAAACAGACGAAAATGAAAAAGAAAACCTTTAAAATGCTACAGTAGAAAAAGGGAATATCATCCAAAAGTTTTAGAGGGAGGACATGAAACTGATTAATTTATTATGGGAACCTTTACATAGCATGTACAAAAATGCAACTTTCACAAATATGAGAGAAAACTGTAAAAATAAAACAAGTTAACTAATTATATATCAGGATAAGATAAAATAGTATGTACTTAACTCAAAAATATAAATTTGTGGAATTTATTACAAAGCCATTGTAATTAATAGGTTATTTATTTAGTAGAGTGGACATTTGGAGTTAGAAAACAATAGATTATAGGGGGAGAACGAAAATACTTGGGTTTCTTGAAACCGAAGTTTGGAAAGCAATCATGTTTTCAGCAAAGACAGAACATGATTACCTACTAATGAAATTAATTCACTCATTAGCTGTTAAACAAACAATACTACATTTTAAAATGTAAAAACATACCATAAAACTCTGCCACGAAGAGACACACAGGTCAAAAAATTTTAAAAAGTAAACTTCCAGATTGTATTATAACAAAATTGGGATTAACCTGTACTGTTCTAGCTGCCATTGGCACAAATTGTTGGTAATTGTTTGGAGGTTTAAATAACATTTGGGGTACTTCTGGTTCCTGAAGTTTCCTAGGACATCTAGCACAAGGATAATTATTCCAAGAGTGTCACAGTTACTGGCTGCTTTTTAGTCAGCTCTACCAGGAAGATAGGGCCACAGAATTTTGGAGAGGTAAGAGTTACACTCTATCCTCCCAATACCCTGGACATGCTGCCAGAAGCTTCCTCTTGGCCTACAAACACTACAACTACTGCTCCTATACAGATAAGAAACTTTACCCTATGCTCTTTAATAAATTAGGTACAGGGCCAGGTGGAAGGTGGGAGCCACACTACTGTGTTATATGTGAGTTTGTATTAAAAGGGATGCCATAAACCCCTTCTTGCTAGGATTTTCAGCCTAAACCAGTATTGATTCTGAAGAAATATCTTGAATAATCATAGTATGAGTGTTCTGAGGAAAGTAAGTGTATAAGGAGTAAGACAGCAAAAAGAGAGAGAGAGAAAGAGAGAGAGAAGAAAGATAAAGGCAAAGAGACTTGTGAACAAACAACTATTTATGAAAGGGGAGTGATCTGAAAGATATAAAAAAGAAAAAGTGAGAAAAGGAAGCAATAGAAGGAAGGAGGGAGAAGACAGCAAGGAAAAAAGGATGGAAAGGAGAGAAGGAGAGTCTCATAGCATTAATTTGCACTCTACAGGAATTTGCCTTGAATTAAAAAGTAGACATCTTAATACTATCATGTCAGAGTATTTACCAAATAATGTTTCTCAACCACATTCTTTAAAAATACTGCCCCCCATTCTCCAAGACACTTTCAGTGAAATTGGGAAAATAGTAGAAGTGGTCTTTCCAAGGTTCTTTTCATTGTCTGATGGTACAGAACAAAATAATGACTCTTTCACTAACAAGAGTCATTGAATTTTATTGTCTTTTTCTCTGGAAAAAATTGGCTATATGGTCAACAAGATCAGATAAATAATCCACTGAACATTATTATGTGAAGGTTCAGAAATTTATAGACATAATAATAGGAAAAGATTAAGAGGTGAATTCTAAGAAACTTAAAAACCTTCAGATTTTAAACTGAGATGACAGTATAAATAAACAGATATTAAAGGTAATTTAAAGTGCATTTGGTTACAGGAAGGATAATGATAGAAGGTGATGAACTTTGCATTGCTTATAAACCAAAACATTTTTATTCAACTAGAACACTTAGATAAAAGAAAACTGAGGGAAGAGAAACAAAGTGTTACTGGAAATAAACTGTAACCAGAAATTAGATTTCAGGGCCTAAGCTATATGTGGTAAACCATTAGCAATATTTAGAATTCACAGAGAGACTAGGTGCAGCAGAAAAAAGAGACCTATTTGTGAACATCTTTGGCTTGTGTCTTTTTTTTCTTAAGAAAAGCCACCCGTGTTTCTTAACAAAAGTTAATAGCATATTGTTCCTAGTGATGAATGTTTTGTGTCGAAAGGCAACTGTGAACTGTGCTGAAGAAAAGAATAACTCACCCTGCTAAGAGAAATGCTGATTCTCTTCAGAGACCAAAGCAAGTTGTGGCATTGAACATTTAACAGTATAAGTATACGATCATAATAATAATTATTACTTTTCAGGGCACTATCTGAAGGAAGCATCCACAAGATCTGATTTTCTGTGTTGCTATGAGCTGAATTGCATTCTCCTAAAATGTACATGTTGAAGTTTTAACTCCCAGCACCTCAAAACATGACTACATTTAGAGACAGGAGTCTTTAAAGAAGTTATGAAGTTTGAAAAAGGCGTTAGGATGGACCCTAATCTAATATGACAGTCTTGATACCATCTTTTGAACTTAAATTCTTTGTTTCTCTCCTCCATTCAAGATGTTTTTCTCAGTATCGTTTTCCAGTTTAATTGTACCATGGTCATTCTTGAGTTTTTCTCTTGTTCTCTTACTTTTTCTAAATTAATATTTTAGTGATTTTTTAAATTTAAAAATTTATTAGTTCTTTTTAACATCCACCTAATATTTCATTTGTATCAGTTTGTTTTATAATTTTCTACTCTTTTTAAATGGAAACTTTAAAAAAGCCATCTCATTGCATTTTTAAACTCTATTTTAAACTTTTTGTCTGATCCATTGAATTAACTTTGTATAGAATAAATCTGTTTCGATACTGATTGTTTTAGCATTTGATATTTCCATGTAGGTTTTAATTTTTGTGGGAGACGTTTCATGCATTCTTAATAATCTATCTACCTTGTTTATTCTTTGTCTTCATGCCTCCCTCTCCAATAATCTTTCTTCCCACGCCCTAATCTCATGTCTGATACCAAGTGTTATAATGGAATTTGACAGCTTCTGACTCTTGGTGGGATTGAGAATATTACAGATTCTGTCACACAACATTTGTATTTTTTTTTTCAGTTCCCCATCCCTGTGGTATCTATATTAACCTTCCTTACAGGACAAACAACTTGTTGAATGCTGTAATCACAATCATTTTTCTAAAATTAACTTTATTTTGTTCTAACTTCCTTTACCTGCAAGAAATTTCTATCCAAAGTCTTAATTTTAAGCAATAAATATTTCTCATTTTCCGCTTTCCTTTCCTTCCATTGGGTATGGAGAACTTAGTTACCTTTACTTCAAAGGTCCCCCTTCTGAGTTGTCACTCTCTGTACTTGATCAAAAGGTCAAAATTTCCCTGGCTTTGGTCTCATTCTTCTTGTATCTTTCTATTCCCATCTGGTTCTCAGTAATAGTGACCCTTTGTTTGAACCCTGCTAACTCTACTTAGTCTTTCTGTTTTTATAAATTATTTTCATGGCTATAGCTCTGAGAAAGAAGGAACATATAACTCAAACTTACGCATCTATTTTTTCTTTGTAAAAAAATTTTATAAAATTTCTCCCTTTTCTCATTATATAAAAACATTCAAGAATTAAATGTAGACTATACAAAATCTGACTATGCTGTGTGAAATAATCTCAATAGGATTTTTTTCCTTAAGAAAAAATAATCCATTTAAATCAGTAGTTTTCAGAATTTCGGAGTTTTTAAATAACCTAATGATCATATTAAAAATGTAAAATCCAGTCTCAATTTTTAAAAATTATTTTACAATTTACAAATTAAACCATGGCAGTGGGAGTTGGAACAATTTTAGATTACTCTAGATCCAATAGCATGTAATCTTAAAATAACATAAATTTTTACATTTTCTGTAATGATTGGTTTTTAAAAATCAACCTGTTCCAAACCTGCATGCCTTATGGCAAAATGAGAGGGAAAAAAATCATTTATATTGGAAGGATCATTCTTTCCTTGCTGCTCAGAGTTTCTATTTTTCTTTCAGTTTTTTAACTAGTCCCCCAAAATAATTTGGTTTAAGAATAAATTATATCTAACACAATTTATGACAAATTAAGTTGTAACTCACCTTGATCATAAATGGCCCTGTTGCAGAGACATTTCTTCATAATGACTGCCTTGTGAGGTTAAAAATAGCCCCTTTTCCATGGATGAGTTGGTGTCTTCCATTTAGAATCTATTTATTCATTTATTTATTTATTTATTTATTTTGTATTTTTAAATATGCAATAGGAGTGTTAAAGGGATGGATTTTAATGGGTGCAGTGAAATATATTCCAGTTTAAAGGTCAATGGTTTAGGTCAGAGTAGTGAGAGAAACAGTAATAAATGCTAAGCTGTGTCAAAAAAAGTCAAAGTAACTGACTAATTACTGCATACCCTTCTCATCCCAGACTCACATTTAGTGAAGCTTTGTAGTTTAGCACCTTAGTACTGCCAAAGCCAATTACCAAAGCCAATTTCATGCATGGACAGTACTGAATTTTACCCTCTCTCTTCTTCCTGGTTAAGCAGAGAAAATGTATTCTTAAGCAATCCTAAATTCAAATTTATAAAAGAGCACAGATACTAGGCTACATATTTTTAAATATTTTGCTATTACTGTGGCTCATGTTTCACCAAACTAATGTATATATAAGGTATGGTTATTTGTGAGCATTCTGTACTGATGACAGAGAGATTTCATAAAGGAAATTAAAACTTCCATATACAGGCAGTAAAAAGTCTAGACTAAGAAAAAGCGAATCCATAGGACTGGAAATGCCAAAAAGTATCTGAAATTTAAATAATTTTATAGAAATGAAAGAGAGAGAACTTTCTTTAACATATTAATTATTATTACATATAACTATAGGATTATAGGGCAGAAAACAATTATTTTTGGTCCCAATTAAAACATATGATGATCTTTTAATAATACAGGAGAAATAAAGAAAAATGTAGAGGCTGTCTTATAAGAATTCGATACTTCAATGAATGTTTTAATTATGTTGATTCCTTTCAAAGATTAAGACAACTATCTGTAAATTTTAACCGCAGAAGATGTGCTATAGCTATTGAGAAAGAAAGTATTAATGTTTCTAGCTTTTCTAAAGCAAGATCTGGATCAAAGTTGAACATGAAGTGGTTTTCCACAGTTTCTCCCCACCAACACACATGGTTTCTTAAAACATAATATTATATCACAGTTTATGGGTTCGTTCCTAGAAGGATTCACATTGCTTTTGGATGTGAAAAACAATGTGATACGAGATAATTAGATGATAGGAATTTAAGACATGCTCATAAAACCTGAGTCACATAATGACCCTCAGCTAGTTAGTGAAACGAAGACTTGAACAGGGCATATTTCAACTATAAAGCAGATCTTCTTCTCATTCTACCATGAATGTCCTACCTTCCATAGCCCATGCCCAATTTAGACAATTTTTGATACTAGATAAAATTCTGCCTCCTTGAAGAAGTCTCCTCTGACTCACAGCTAGAAGTAATCTCTCCCTCACATAAAACGCAACAGAAATGTATCTATATCTCAAGCTCTTTTTATAGAATCAATATTTACTAGTCTAGCATTAGTTATTTTGTATAAATAATAGTAGCCCCTACTAAAAAGTAATTTTGTTTAATGTAGGCTTTTTGTCTTATCTTTAAGGCACATAATGAGTTAAAGGCTCTTCCTTGCCTTTAGTAGCTATTTAATTAATACTTTTGAAAAATTAAATGAGATTCAACTTTTCAATAAAATACGTTAATTAATAATACAACACTAATCACTGTAAAGTTTATTAGCTGTATTTAGGAATGGAATCACAATTTTGACCCTGAAACTCAAATAATAATTATGTAGGCAGGTAAAATTTCCTTCGATTTTCCTGTAAATGTTGCTGTGGTAGTTCTTGCTGGAAACCAGATGTGTTTATTGCCCTTATATTTTTGGCTGTTCTCAGCCAATCAACAAATAATCCATGAAAAATTACTGATAAGCATGACTTCATTGAAATAGAAATTTTTGCTCTGCAAAAGAGTCTCAACAGAATTAAAAGACAAGCCTCAGACTAAAAGAAAAAAAAACTGCAAAACCCATATTTGAGAAAGGATTTGCTATCCAAATCATACAAAGAATACATAACATTCAATAATAAGAACACAAACAACCCAATTATAAAATGGACATTAACAATCACTTCACCAAAAAAGACAGAGATGGGAAATAAGTATATGAAAAGATGTCACATTATATGTTATCAGAGAATTGCAAACTAAAATACTAATGAGATATCACTACATACCTATTAAAATACTCAGATTCCAGAATTCTGGCAAGTATTCAAATGCTGGTCAGGATGTGGAGCAACAGGAGCTCTCAGGCACTGCTAGTAGGAATGCAAATGGCACCATCACTTTGGAAGACAGTTTGGTGGTTTCTTTCAGAACTAAACATAGTCTTACCCTATGATTTACAGTTGTATTCCCTGGTATTCACCCAAAGGAGTTGAAAGCTTATGTCCACAGAAAAACCTGCGCACAGACATTTACCACAGCTTTTTTGTAACTGCTAAAAATTGGAAACAACCAAGATGTCCCTTGGTAGTTGAATGGGCAAACTGATACATCTAGACAATAGAATATTTTATTCAGTACTAAAAAGAAATGATATTTCAAGCCATGAGAAGATACAGAGGAAATAAGTGCATATTACATAGTGAAATAAACTGATCAAAATTGCTACAGTATATACTGTATGAGTCCACTACATTACATTATGGAAAAGGCAAAACTATGGAGACAGCAGAAGGATCAATGATTTCCAGGGATTCGTAGGGAGAAAGGGATAAATAGGCACAGAGGATTTTTAGGAGAATGAAACTATCCTGTATGGAGTAGATTATAATAACTATAATGGAGTAAAAGTTTATGAACACCTCTAGAATGTGTAACACTAAAAATAAGCTCTCATATAGAGAGTAAATAGTGGACTTTGATATTGTTGTGTCAATATACATTTATGAATTGTAATAAATGTACCACTATGATGACATATCCATACCAGAGTAGGTTATATTATAAACAGAGGTATATGGCAACTCTCGTACTTTTGATCCAGAAATTCTGCTGTGAACCTACAACTGATCTTTTAAAAAGTTAAAAATAAATAAATTACTGGACATGGAGGCATATCTCTCTCTTCCCAGCACTCAGGAGCCTGAGGCAAGAGGATCACTAGGAGTTTCAGGCCAGCCTGGACTACATAGTGAGTTCAAGGACAGCCTGAACTACATAGTGAAACCCTGTCTCCAAAAAACCAAAAAATATAAATACATAAATATAAATAAAATGAAAAATAATTTAAAGAACTAAATAAATGAAGTTATGTAACACGTGCATGAACTGGAAGATATAAGAATCAATTCTCCAAAACTGATTTATACACTCAATAAAACTTCAATCAGTGACCCAGATTTTTTAAATTATATTTTTGATACATTTTAGTATACATTATGATCACATTCATCATTGGGAATTTGTACTGGTACCTGATATATCTTGGTTCTTATTTTTTTCCCATTCCTATTCCTTCTCTTCCACTCCTCCACCCCTCCCTAGTTACAAAAACTTTTATTTCCATTTTTTTCTTCTTTTCTCATATTTTTCCTCCCCTTCCAATTTTTGTATGCAAATTTGCTAGCTAAATCTAAAATTCATGTAAATAGAAAGGGACTAAATAGTCAGAGAATTTTTGAAAAAGAAAAAGCATGAGGTCATTTATATCACAGGATATGAAGTTACTATAAATCTATAGAAATTAAGATAATTTGGTATCAGTGAAAGAGTCTATAGTTAGAATGGACAGAATAGAAACCCCATATGTAGAGATATTCAGATATTTATTCATAATAAAGTTGGCACTACAATGTAGTGGGGAAAGAAAAGGTTTATAGATAAATTCTGCTGTTTCAGTTGTGCATCATGTGGAGAAAAATTGAAAGTTGACACCTTCTTCACAATAAACATGGAAATCAATAGAAAAGTACATCATTGATCTCATGGGATCCAGGAGGAACTGTACAGAAGAATATTTTTATGACATTGAGATGTGCAAAGGAATTTTTTAATTGGTTGAAAAGGTCAAACCATAAAAAGATGAGTGAATTAGACTATGCTAAGTTAGCTATTGCTGTTGAAAAACTTCCACTGAGTAAAAATGCAAGACATGAAATAGGAAGTGTATTAGTCAGCCATCCTATAACTGAGACAAAAAATCAGACACTGAAGATTTAAAGAAAGAGAGGTTCAAATTGCTTATGGTTTCAATCTATGATCAGCTGGGTCCCAAACAAAATATTAGGGCAGGAAGATGTGGAGAAGCAGAGCTGCTCCATTCTTCATGGCCAGGAAGCAGAGCAGCAGAACAGTGCCGGACAGGAGCTGTCAAGAGAGCAGACATAGACCCCACCACCATTCCTTCAGGACCCACCCAGACACACCCAGAAGTCTGTTCCACCAATCCCCAAGGCAGATCCCAAAGCAAATCAATTTAATACCCTGCACTAACACCATGGGAAGAAATACTTGGTATGTAATAGGCTGTCATATAGAACTCTTATAAGAAAATATTAGCCAATCTAGTCTTTTATATAATCAAAATATTTCAACCACACTTAGAAGAGTGCATATTTAAATGACTGAAATCATAGGAAAAGTTGCTAACTTTATTATCTATGAAAGTAGCACTATAAACCCACTAGACTAGTTAAAATTAAAAAAGACTGGGCTGGGGATTTAGCTCAGTGATTCTGGCGCCTGCCTCACAAGCGCAAGGTTCCAAGTTCAATCCCCGGCACCAAAAAAAAAAAAAAAAAATTCAAAAAGACTGAAAATACCAAATGTTTACAAGGATTTGGAGAAACTGGAATCCTCACACACTGCTGAAGAATATGCAAATTTCACTTTGGAAGACTGGCATTATCTACTAAAGTTGAAGATATATAACCTGGGTTAACATTAACTAGTCATAGATAGATAGATAGGTAGATCTATATATATATGCACAAGAGATATGTATGAGTATGTTTATGTCAGTATTGTTCATAATAACCCCAAACAAGAAGATATTCAAATATTTATCAATAGATAAATTATAATAGATTCATACAATAGAATATCATGCATAGAATTAACTCCTGCAACACAGTATAGAAGAATCCCACAAATGTGACATTAAACAATGGAAAGCAGATGCAAAGAAATACATACACTTATAAAAAGCTCAAAGTAAATAAAACTAATATATACATTGTCATTCATAAAAGTAGCTAATTTTGGAGTGGAAAGTGGAGGTAGTGACTAAAAATGGTCCTCTCCAAAATTCTTTCTTGACCTGAATGTGAGCTCATTTGGGTATATAAAACTGGTCAAGCTATTCTTTCTTAAATGTATATAAAGTTTCTTTCAATAATAATTTCTTTTTTCATAATCAGTTTCTCCATTAGTAATATTTCTTCACACTCCTTATCAGACTGGCAAAGAGTACTCAACATTAAACTTACCAATTCATAATTTTTATAGTTTACCATTCTTGCCAATTTGAAAATTATTTGTGGTTTGTCTAATGACTTTTTCAGTACTTATAATTAAAGATCAGTGATAATGCAAAGAAAGGATTCAGTATTTTTTAAAAAACAAGATTAAAACCCAAAGAAGGTAAAAGCAGTAATCACAAATGCATCTTTAAAAAAGTAGGAAAAAAAGTTAAAGAAAATAAGAGTCTACAGTTTGATCACTTCTGGGTAAACATATTTCAAGGAAAAAAAATTAAAAGACAAAAACTCACATATCTACTGGCATTTTCTATTTTAAAAGAAACAGGAAAAAGTGTTATCTAAATATCTAGACTAATAAGAAACAAAACTAAAAGATGATCATAAGAGTCAGAAACCAGATAGTCTTCTATAAAACATTAAAGGCAAGAAGAAAATAGAGTAACAACTATAGACTTGGGAAAAGTAGTAGAAAGATTATTCCTCGAAGAATCTCTTTACATCAGACTGTAATTCTGAAAAAGACATTAAACATACAAAAGATATTAAACATACAAAGTCCTAAAATGTATTATTCAAGTACCCTTATTTAAATACTCATTTGGGACACACCTTATCTTACTGAGAATCAAAAAATCCAGCTAATTTCCTTGCAATATATGCCCAGAAGTGGGAGCATTTAGAGGTTTTTGTTTTTTGCACTTTATTAAATTCTTTTATTGGTACATTGTAGGTATACAACACAATTACATTTCTCATTGGGAATTGTACCTTTACATAATGTATCTTGGTTCTTATTTTTTTCCCATTCCTAGCCCTCCCTTCACGCCCTCCACCCTTCCCTATTTACAAAGACTTTATTTCCATTTTTGCCATTTCTCATCATTTTTCCTTTCCCTTCTTTCCTTTCCCCTGCCCCTCCCACTACCCCTACCCCTTTGGACCTTTTCTTCCTATTTTGCATTATTGATTATTCATTCTAATCATTGGTACATTTTAGGTATACAATATAATGACATTCATCATTGGAAATTTGCACCTTTACATAATCTCTCTTGGTTCTTATTTTTTACCCTTGCCCAGCCCTCCCTTCAACCCCTCCATTCCTCCCTATTTACAAAGATTTTATTCCTATTTTTCCATTTTCTCATATTAATCCCATTCCCTTCTATCCTTTCCCCTAGCCCTCCCACTTCCTTCCCCTTAGCCCCTTTTCGTCCTATTTCACATTACCTATTATACACTGAAAATGTAAATAAGGACTAAAATGTATAATAGAGTTTTATTTTTAATGTTTTTGAGGAAACGTTAGTTTTATTATAGTTGTTTTCTTTATAGGCTATACCAGTTTACATTCCCAACAGCATACTTGCCAGTATTTGTCATCTTTTTGTTTGATAATAGCCATTCTAACAAATACAAAAATAATATCTCATTGTGTTTAGGATTTGCATTTTCCTGATGACTGACAATGTTGATCATTTTTTCACACATTTGTTGGCCATTGATGTCTTATTGTAAGAAAAGCCTATGCAGATCCTTTGCTCATTTTTCATTAGAGATCAGAATCTCAAAGATATACCCACATTCTCATGTTTAAGGCTACTATTGTACAATAGCCAAGATACTGCATGGAATCAACTTGAATGTCTGTCAACAGAAGAATTGACAAAGGAAGTATGATGTAAATTTATATATAATATCTCTATTGTGTCTCACACACAGACACACACACACAAGTATTATTCAGCTTTTAAAAGAGGTAAAATCAAAAAAGGGGGGGAAGTAAAATCCTATCATCTGTGACCTGAGCAAAATAAGTAAAGTAAAATAAGCTAAGTAAAATAACCCAGACACAAAAAGGCAAATATTACATAATCTCACTTATGTGTGAAATCCAAAAAGGTTGGTTAATAGGTACAAAATATTAGTCATACAAAAAAGAGTAAGATCTTGAAATGTATTTTATAGTTTGTTAGCTACAGTTAATATCATTGTGTTACACACTTGAAATTTGCCAAAAGAGTTTGCACAACAGAAATAATAACAACAAAGAAACAGTAACTATGTAATGTGATAGATATGTTAGCTTATTTTGTGGTAATCATTTATTATAAATTATTTTATACAACTTAAATATATACAATTATATTTGTCAATTATATC
>NW_004624736.1:28114546-28149321 GCF_000247695.1 Heterocephalus glaber | reverse complement strand
TACATCATGTACAGGTACAAGCACCCAATGATAGATGTAAACATATTGTATACCTAAAATGTACCAATAAAAGAATTTAAGGAAAAAAAAAAAAAAACTACGAGCTACTGCAGGGGACAGCCTGTGCGACTGCACAGATCTGTGTGATGGCCTCACTTTTTTCTTCCGATTACAGCAAAACATTTGTCACAGAATATATATTATCTGCTAACATAATAGTTATTTTCCATTTCATACACTTCTGCTATATAAAAGTCCACTTTTTCTTTCAAAATGAAGTGAAATCTTTCATAACAAATTCATGCTTATGAAAATTCTTCATAATGTATATGCTTTAAATTGATTTAAAATTAACACAAACTCAGATATTTATATGTTTTATTCAAACCGCTAGACCTCAGATTAAATCTTTGCTTCTCATAAAAGTGTTTCTTCAGGTGTAATAATCTAAAATTATAACAAATTTTCACCAACCTTTAAATGAATCAAAAGAATCTCACCCACATAGTCTTCCAAAATAAATAGAAAACTTATTCAACTAACTATTGCAGTCAAGTTTAGGGAATATGTAAATATCTAAATGTCTGTCAGTATAATAGATATTTTTGTATACATAAAGCTGTACTTAATTTGGTATATGCATTTGATTGAATTAATTGTAAAATTGCATCAATATTATAATCTAGTACTTGTCTCCCAATAATTAGATGATGCCCCATTTATGATTATTACATCAAGAAAAATAAAAAGAAACGTATCTGTTAACATATGAAGTCATCCATGGCCAATATTTTTATAATTTTCAATTACAAATTACAAATTGGTAATTTTATAATTATAGAAAACTGATTGTTCTCTAGAATTCACCTGAGCCTCTCCTGTCATGAATTTTTGGAAAAAATATTCATCTTAAATTAATCTTTCAAACCAGTGTTCATACAGAATCAACCAGTATACATGCTTCTCAAAAAAGTACAAAGTGAGTCACACCTCTTCCTGCTAAATCTTCTCCTTTTTGTCCACCTGATGCACAATAAGGAGTAATTCCACAAGACTCAATATTCCCGGGCAGTAACTTATTCAGTAAATTTGTACAGTGAGCTTTCTTTTTTTTAAAGAAAATAGACCCCATGGCTTTTCGCTCTTGTACTAAAAGGGCTAGTGTATTCTCTTGAAAAACAATACATCTGAACAAACAATCCACATAGCATTGGACACAGAACAAATACATACATATTTACTGTTTCCATACATTTATTATTAGCACCTGTTCTTTTTAATAGTGAAATTTCAAAGCATCTTTTTCTGACATTGCTAAAAGCATTACCTCTTGCATTTGAGCTACTTAGATCCAAAGATCACAGCCAGAAAGTATCATCGGGCATTTCTTCTGTGCTGAGATGGTCTCTAAAATGCAGCACATTCTTTATGAGCCCAGTGCTACTTGTCAACGCCTGCGCAATGTCCACTGTAACCAGGAATTTCCCATTAATATTGAATAAAAGAAGTAAAACCCTATTAGCTCATTTTAGCATATATTAGACATGAGTTAATTATAACTACAAATCTTGAATTGAGTAATAAAACCATCACAGAAATTCCAAGGTGACAAAAGTTTGAGAAAATATTGGAACAAACTACATAGATAAGTTCAGTAGTTGGGAGTAACCAGCAAGTTATTCCAGACAGGAAGAAATGAACTAAGTCAAATTTAAATGTGTTTATAACCAAGAGGCAGAATTTTAAGTAAGCCAAAGTAAACAACATAAAGATATTGAGGTTAATATGATACAATAATAACTTAGGGCAAATGGGTGAGTTCTCATAATTTCTCTTATCACTTGTTGAGCTAAAAAATAGTGATCTGGATAGAAACTCATATTTTTCCCTTTTAAAATTTTTTTTTGGGAGGGTGGTTGGTACCGTGGATTGAACTCGGTTCCTATGCACTTGCGAGGCAGGCGGCAGAACCACTGAGCTAAATCCCCAGCCCTTCCCTTTTTAAATTTTTAATCCCATTTTCTTGTGAGACTTTGATGATAAGAGAATTTTCTAAAGTTTTTTATCCATTTCCATGGGAAAAGCTAAACTCTGTATTCCTCTAAATGAAGTCAAATTTTCATCTCTGCTTTAGGTATTTACTAACTAGCCATATGCAGTTGATTGGCTCATTTTTATGAGAATAAATTGTTCTAATGGATACTACAGAGAGAAAAAAAAATGACAGTAAGCAGCCCAACCTGTGACACCTTAGTGGCTCAGGGGAAAGTAAGCGTTAATGAAGCATCTCACCCCAGGTCACCAATTTGCATCACAAGCAATTTGGTTGTAACTTCAGAAGTTCTCTGCCATCTGGAGCTGATTTGATGGCCTGTTAGAGGTGAGTTGCTCTGGCCTGATCCTGAGCACAGGTGTCCAATCAGCTCTGATTGGCACTTGACAGGCTCTTCAGGGTAGGCCAAAAGCTAAGTGGACACAGAAAGCCAGGTAGCCTTTTACACTCCAACAGTTGCTTATTCTAAGCGGGCTGGAATTCTCTAATCCCTCAAGAGTTGATGGAAGAGAATTTTAGAGTACCCAGCTATTAGTTATATTCACCATGCTATGCAAAAGATCTCAAAAAACTCAAACTTACTCCTCTTATCTACCTGAATATAGCTCATAGTTGACTACTGTACATTCCAATGCTATTGAGAGATGGATCTGGCATGTTCCCATCACCAAAAATCTCAAATGTTTGAGGCAACGGATGGTTTCTTTAACTTGATTCAGTAATTCCACACTGTATTTTAAAATCATAATATCACTTTACCCCATAAATATGTCGCGCTCTAATTTTTCAATATAAAGGAAAAAGGAGAAAGACTACAAATTCAACAAAGGGAAATTAGAAGTCATGTTAAGTGGGCATAACGACCTCATCATGTTCTCTACTTTCAAAGTAACTTCTTTCAATTATTCAATTTAGATCTTCACATGAAATTGTTTGATGCTCAGCTGCTATAATTATGAGCTTATTTCTCAAACAGTGCAATTTGCTCTGATAGTCTATGGTCAGATGCCTCAGCTCATCTAATACTTGTATTTAACCAAAGTCTGTTATAAATCCATCATTCTTTTTTTAAACAATGCTTAAAATACAATATTCTTTCATTGTGCGACTAACACATATGAAACATATAATGTATATTGAAGATGAGAGAAAAACAATCCATGATGTATACTTTGCCCATAAAGTTCTGAAGTTACTCTATGAACAAACAATAAACATGTAATGTCAGTATATGATTTCTCTATAAATTGAGAGAAAATATATTATATGGCTTTTAAAATGCATTTGTTTATTAAAAATTTTGTTCAATAATAATTAGAATAGTTTTTAAGAGCGTTCACTAAGTACAAAGACAGGTCCAAATCAATAAAAATTAGCATTTTTCAATACCCAGAAAGAATATTTTTATTATGTTTTTTACTTAATTTTTAATGATGAATAATTATATTCATCTTCATATGTTCTCTTCCATATATCCCAAATTTCAGAAGGAACCTACTTCTATACTTAATACATACAGAGAGATCAGCATTTTTTTTCCAATACTAATATTATGGGATGAGATAAGAGCTGCATCATAGAGTTTGTAGGTTAGAAAGATCAACTAGAAATCATAGTGCATAAAGTGGAAATAATTGGATCCAGAAAGCGGTCAATGTATTCCTACACTAAGGTACATTACAGGAAGATTTTATTTTATGGGTATATCTCCACAATAAAAATCTAAAATCCCTCACTTTTTCTGTTTTACAAACTCTCCACTGGGCCAGGGATTTAGCTCAGTGGTTCCACCGCCTGCCTCGCAAGCTAAGGACCCGAGTTCAATCCCCAGTACCAAAAAAAAAAAAAAACCAAATCTCCACTGCCTAATCAAAAGGTAATCTTACAAAATGCTGCTAACAGCACCCTTGTCCAATCTGGATTCATATGGATTGAATCTGCTGTTGAGTTTTATGTTTTTCTTCCTGAAATGTATAAACCTGAATACAAATCACTCCTGAGTGACATTCAGAAGATATTGCAAGGGCGTCTACTCTACCTCTCTTGTCAAGTGTGTTTCAGTAGAAGGATTATTGATGGAAGCCTGAGACACAGATAAAGAGAAATTAGAGCTGTGAGGTATAGAATTGCAGAAATTGCATCTATACAAACAGCTGAAAGCAAGATGATATTCTACTCAAATGTTTCCTACTTCAAAGAACTCTCTAGAGTTCCATTTACTCCTGACAAGTACTAACAGTGATTACAAGTTTTCTTCAACCTGGACAATTGCTCAAATTAAGAAAATAGTTTTAGTTAAAAAGAAAGCAGCATCAGGACTAGAAAACTAGATCAAAACTTGGAAAGGATTCCATCAAACAAAATCTATTTCTGATGCCTTCATATGCAAAATAATGATGAAATAACTGGATCTTTCTTAATGGTGTTATAACAAGAAAATTATTTCAATTGGACATAAGAAAGAACAAAAAGATTTTGACAGGTCCTTCATAGATGATTCTAAAATATCAGTACTGAGAAAGCATAAGTGTCTGTCTTCCCAAAACATTTCACTTCTTCATGTTACCACACATGTAATTTTTCCTCTGATAGCCAATTAACAGAATTTTCCAAACTGTGTTTCTCAAGTCACTAACTTATAAGAATGTTTATAAAAAATACCTTGACAAAGAGATCCAGTGTTAAAATGAGAATCATCAAATTTTTCCTTAACTAGTTATTTTATACTTCAGGATTTCTCAGAGCTTTTAATGTGCCAAATTATAGTGTGTTGGTCCTTAGGGTTGATGAATATTCAGCAGTTCCAAATTTATTTGACAATAGAAATCCACCTCCATAGAACAATTTTGACTACTGTTCTAAGGAGCATATATGTAAGTTTTTTAGGCTTGAGGTTGGAACTATTAGTATAGAAAGTCACTGGCTATTTTCCCGAAGATCAACATCACCTGTTATTTGACTTTGTGAGAAATATACAACGGGATAAAAACATTTTGTCTCAGTGACTGCAATTTTATCCCCACCTTTCCACACGAGCACTCTCCACCCCCTAGTTGCATTATCAGGCTTACCATCCGTCAGGTAATCATAGCATATTCACATAATCACAGATGTTCATGATGACTACTCAGGCCAACACGTTCTCCCCAAAACATACCCTAGACATGAAAAGTAACATCCTTTTCCATTTTTATAATGGCTTCTCTTATTTGTGTTTGCAACATACTATTACTGTGCTGAAAGACTGTTACTTGTGTCCCATAAATCTTCCTGCCATCTCTCAGTACTTGCCTTTCATACAATGACTAAAATATTTGACCAAGTTCTGTTTTACTGAAAAAAAATTCGTATTTTCTTTTTTTTAAAGTGTACTTTTGTTTTACTTTTTTTGTGTATTTAACAAACAATACTGAGAGTTGATGTGTCACCCATTTAGAAATAAGAATTTGGTCCCACAGATGTAGCTTTAAACCTGCTTATCTGATTTTTAATTTCCAATCTTCCCAGGATATCAACCAAACATTTATACCACAATTGCTTTTCTATCACTCACAAACATTCATAAAGTCAAGAGAGGTTGTAAGAAGTAATCACACATTATCAAAGCAAATGGAAATCCTAGCCAGAAGTGCCCTTTCTCACATCTTCTACCACAAAGCCCAGGATTTAACTTGTATGAACTTGGGCCTGAATTGATGGATAAAGAAAACAAAGGAAAAACAGAAAAAACCCAGGATGTAGTGAATATGGCAGAGTAACATATACATTCATTAAATCTTTGAGATTCTGCACTCAGCTTATTTTAGAACCTGCTGAGCA
Source organism: Heterocephalus glaber (assembly GCF_000247695.1). The sequence goes on along the minus strand of NW_004624736.1, from coordinate 28,143,449 downwards.
TCTTATAGTGTTATTTGTAGCACGATTTTTTTTGTAAATGTAGTACAGTATGTCCTTATAAAAGTACTGAAGTCTTCATCTGAGGACTCCTCCCTACAGACACTGGTTCATAAATCTTGGCTGTGAAGTGAAATGCATGAGAATTACTGAGTCTGACAAATACCCCCTCTATCAGCAAGTGTGCTGACTCTTCAAGTTGTATGGTATTGGTGTTAATAATTAGGTAGAACTGAAAGGTCATGGGAGACAGAAAAGCATTTGAGACCACTATGACATGAGGTTGTTAAACTACTTTCATCTAGGGAAAAAATAGTGTTATCAAATATCTTAGCTATGAAATACCTTCATTCATTTCTTTAATTCACTTGACCTAACATGCCTTTGCCATGGTATGGACAAGATACTATCGATCTATCGATGATCTATATGTCTGAGAATAATCAGATTTTTAAATTTAATTTTGTTGCTTTTTTTTTTAGTTTTGACAATATAGGGATCGAATCCTGGGCCTTGCACCTGCTAGCCAAGCACTCTACCACTGAGCCACATCTCCACCCAAATAAGCAGACCTTGATATATGAGGCTCCCTATAGAAGGCTCCTAATCAGAGTAAATGAAAATAGGAACCCAAACTAAAATATATTTGGTATCTATTATGTATCAAGATTCTGCAGTTATTTTGACCAAGTGATTGCATTAATCCTCACAGCTCTGTAAAATAGATGTTCTACAAAATGAGAATTACTCTGAACCAATGCCTTGCTCCCTAGATCTATCAACTTGTATGAAGCTCGGCCAGAGTTCAAATAGATTAGCTACCTCCCAAGATGGATCTCTTCTACTCCCCATTCTGCCTCCCTTGTGTTATTTTTATCTCCTAACTACTCTGTAGAACCAATGAATGTTTTCAAAACTAAAGGAGACCCTAAAGATCTCTTAACCCCTCAGTTTACACATTTAAAAATTTATATTCTGAGGACTTAGAACAACCCAAATGAAAAACTACTTGGAATCAGAATGAGGAATTTAATCCAGGTCTCTGGATTCATGCTCATTTTGTCTTTTTAGCATTTCTCACAAGTTTTCTTGCTAACTTGTAATTACTGATACATAAGTTTTCTTCCTTTCTGCAAATCCAGAGGATGCCACTCATATTGCTGTACCAGAATCCCAGGTTACAGCTATTTGTTTCCTAGTTTATAAATTTTTTTAAAATATATAATTGCATTAGAATATTCATTTTATTTTTAAAAATAGATAAAGTGAAAACTTATTCATGTTAAAACAACCAAGATCAGTAATATATGCATGAGCATCTATCCAACACTACAGGAGTTAGAGCAAGGCATCCAACGTTCTCCCCTCTAAATGCAACCCAACCTTGAAACACAATGTACTTTCAGTCATCTTTTAAAATCCTGTTTGTGTGATATGTTTTCCAAGTAGCACTTCACCATACCTCCCCTACACACCGTAAATATGTAATTATATTATACACTGGTTACCTCAACATTATACACATAATTCTGTTATTCTACTTATTGAACTAGATTTCAATTTTTTTACTTATTACCCTGCTTGTTAGATTGCAGACGGAGAATGTATTTGTTCATCTTTGTATATTTAGAACCTAACACAATAGATGGACTTATAGGTGGTCAATTAGTTTGGGTTTCATGGGATTGAACTGACCTGAGTTGAACTGAATTGAATTATCTTACTTTAATTGGCAGCCATAAGAATCTGATCCATCTGTTTTCCTCACCAAAATCCCAGTCATTTCAAGACTTACTAAGCTAATACAATATTTCAACTTAAGTTTTTAGAACTATTTTACTAGGGAACAAAAAGTATTGACTTTCTTTGACAATGTCATGAATGTAGGAACCATAAAGATGAAAGGAATTCAGCATAGAAGGTCTGCATACAGCTGCAAGTTAGCTTGCTCAGAACAAATACCCTCTTCACACGCTGGCCTGACACTTTAGTTGGATTACTATAAGCACTACACAAATAGTGACTCACAGAAGCAGAAAATCAGTTATGATATACATCTACATATAGCACTTGAAAGGAAATCTAAAGTTCCACAGAAAGCAATGTGGAGGAATTGTTTGCTTTTGTTGTTCATGGGGTATACAGTCAATCTTGACAAGAATCTTGGAGAAATTTTTCCAAAATCCATTTTAATAGATTTTAATGGAATCTACTTCAAAAATATATCTTTGTAAAAATGTGTTTTAGGGGCCGGGGATTTAGCTCAGTGGTTCTGGCACTTGCCTTGCAGCACAAGGTCCCAAGTTCGATCCCCGGAACCAAATAAATAAATAAATAATGTGTTTTATGATTGAAATTTATAAGTTGTTCAGCTAACCCACAGGTGAGTTTTATAAGTTTCTGGTTGTTACTATGGTCAGATTACGTGGCAAGGGGAAATGTTCTTCGTAAATGAAAAACAAACACCTCACAGAGCAACGCCACAAGGATATATATTTGGAAGAAAGAGAACATGTAACCAACCATAGTGAAGTAAAGAGAAATCAGGCACTTAGCCAAAAATAAATCAAGGGTCTTGAATTTTTTAAAGTATAGAAATAGTGATAGAGACGATGTCCTGTCTATGCTATAGACCAGGAAATGTGCTTTGAGGATGTGTAAGGGTAGAAAGATGAGCTCATGTCCTCCCTTTGCACTGTCACTACTGGGACAATAGGGGATTGATAGCTGTGGTAGGTACAAGCACCTTGTAAATGAGCAGGGCCTGTCCAGAAGTCATTATCTCCTGCAGAAGTAAAGTTCCAGCACCACGGATCATATATCTTTCAAACATTTTACAACATAGATAGGCAGATGGATATGAAATATACCATATACACTTCAACTTCATTTCAAATCTGAGACTTGGATAAGTCAGAAAGATACCTCAGTAAACCTTAGTATAAAACCAAATGACTAAATTGTGGCTTATAAAAGCTAAGAATTTCTTGGACAAATAAAGATTTAAGAATTTCTGAAATGTATAAATAGTGCCTAGATATTTTCAATCTTTAGTTATAAATTTAAATGTACCATGGAAAAGTATTGATAAAGAACTCCTTTTGATACTTTTTAAATAATTTTTTTCAACTGCAAATAACTTCTCTGTCTTTAATCTGATGATGGGGACCATATGATTACAAGAGTAATGCAAATTTCTTGATGTTTGTACAAGTTATTCACAAATTCAAGGAGAAAATAAATCTCTCAAATTTGACTCTGTATACTTATTGTTAAAGTAACATACTTGTCACACTTACTTAGTCCTTTTATTTAGAGACAAAAAAGCAAATGACTATACACTCCCTACTCCTACAGAATATCTTAGTCCACTATAATACATCTGCTAAGAGGAAAATGTAAAAGCCTTATTCATAAAATTTCATAACTTACATTTTGCGAAAAAGAATGAAATATGGTATGAGATTTTTTATTCCCTGAAAATATGCACCTATAAAGATAAAAATAGGCAAGATTTAAAATCAAATATTATTTAGTTGGGACACAAGACAGTGGTAAGGGCTGAGGAAGTTGTGACCTGAACACAGGTTAGAGGAGAGATCTGCACGGAGATGACAGTTAAAGGCCTGAGGAAGGATTTATTTCACTTTCCATGCCCAAAGGTGAAATGTGACAGAATGGCCTTTGATTTTCAGACCAAGGAAGAGCAAAAAGGGAGGCACGCAGATTCATAATGAAATGTTACAGCCTCTATTTTTCACAAGAGCAAGGTATATTGAAAGAGCCTAATTAGGCAGCTGCTTTCTTCTTTATCTCTATTGAGTCTGAATTCTGGGATGGTTCCCATTCTGACAACGGTTCTTACATAAATTTTCAGCTACACCAGGTTCCTAAGTCCTAGAAAGTATGCACCAAACCCAGACATGGAGAGAACTATCATGATAATGACCTTGAGGGTAAGAACAATGTTAAACTACCTGCTAGAAGAGCCCTCTGAGGCAAACCATACCTGAGGATAATTATGTTGTCTCTCATTTTTATTTTATATATGGCAATTATTTATAATATTTCATTAAAACTAGCCAAGCTCCTTAAAAGAATAGGTAGCAATTTAAACATTTTAAATTTTGTCGTTTTTTTCTCATAAGCATGTGCTCTTGAACTTGACCAAGAAAATAATGCAACACACACTTTTATTTTTGATTACAATAAAAATAACTCTCTTAGTGCTTATAACTACACATACATATGTACGTTACTCCCTTCTTCCTAGACTCCTTCCTCACAACTAATGAAGTGAACCAAACATTATTTGACCTCTTTGTGGTTATGAATTTTAGCATTCATTCATTCACGCATTCATTCAAAACGTATCTTTCATTTATTCATTAATTCATTCATTCATTCAAAAACATCTCTCAGGGTCTCTACTGCTAGGAACCATCCAAGTGTGTTAGTCAACATTCTTCACTGTAACAAAATATCTGAGGAAAATAAACTTAAAGGACAAAAGATTTATTACAGCTCATGGTGCCAGAAGTTTTAGTCCATGGTCAGTTGGCTCCATTTCTTTTAGGCCTGTGCTGAGGCACAAGGAAGGGTCAGAGGACCGCTGTTCAGAAGGAGAGAGAGAAGGAGAGGCTGGGGCAAAATATATCCTTCAAAGGCCCATCCCCAGTGACCTGTTTACTCCAACTACCTTCTAAACGTTGTACTACCTTTTAATATTGCCACAGACTGGCAACCAATCCTTTAGCAGCTAAGCTTTGATGATCATTTCAAATCCACACCATGACACTTAAGTCATGAAATACATATACAGTGTATATGTGAGTCTCATCCTCACAGAGTTTACATTCAGAGAATACATATTTTGATAAAAACCAAAGGGAAACAAACAGGAAAAAAAAAAAACAGAAAAGATGAAAAGAAAGGAAAAGGCAGAGTTTACTATTTTTTCTGTATGGCAATAAAACAAAACATTCTTTAAAATATTGCTGTTGTTTCAGATGATTTTGATTAATTTAGCAGCAACATGTTATTGTAGATAGGTAAGTTAATTAGATACCTTCTGGCAGTTAGAGAGGGCTGGCCCTTGAAAAGCCAACATAGAGGACAGCCAAAGAGCCAATATGGAGAACAATCAAGACATCCACTGAAGGCCAACATTATAAAAGAAGAGAAACTACTATACCCTCATGCTTCCCCTGGGGATGAAGAGCAGTAATTGATATTCTAAATAGATATCAATCACCTGGATGGGGGGGGGGCAAGGTCTTAACCCAGCCTTTCCAATTAATATCCCTGGCCCACCCTTACTGAAAAATCCTTGTACATTTGATACATGACTTGCTCCTCCATTTGTCCCACATTTAATCAATATTACCTTGGTGACTCTACTCATAATCTTATTGGTTGGTCATGGTTTTGCTCTACCTCATCCCCACCTTGTAATTTTCTATTGGGTCTTATAGTTTTGCCCCACTTTAAACCTGCCTCACCTCGTGGTGGTTTTGTTCCATAAATATCCCTTGGGAAATAGGCTCTCTGGCAACCCACTTTCCAGTCCCCCTTCTATCTCTCTTAGGCAGAAGCTTTCTTTCTCCCAATAAATTTTTCCTACTCTTAACCTCCGTTGTTCCTAGAATTCATTCTTGGATTTTAGAGAACACAAACTCACATTTTGGATATCTAGCAGGTTTGGGAGTTACATCTCTTGCCCCTATATCATTGTGATTATGTTTCTCTAGTTCTCTAATCAAACATAATTGAGTTCCCATATGTCAATATAACCCTGAAAAATATGGGCAGATTTACATTATAACAGATCATATAGATCCAAAACAGCACTGAAAATATCCTGTATCTTTATGCAACAATCATATTGAAAATTTTCTATTATGTTGCATGTACACTTCCAGTGCTGGAGATCCAGCAGTAAACAGAACTCTGCCATCTTGGATTGATGTTTAAGCTCCTGATCGAGTCACTGCCCCTTCTGGAGAGATCATATTAGAAGGCCAGTGGAACCAGCATGGCCCAAAACCTCCCCAAGTGACATCATACTTGCCCCCATCTTTGTACACTCAGATACAAGAAAGTCATAGAACGCTAAAGTTGAAAGATGTGTTGGAGATTATTTATTTTTTATTTATTTATATGAGGCCCAAAGGTCCTAGTTAACATTCAGAAGTTATTCAGCAAGTTATAATAAGGAGATAATAGAAACAGATTTCTTGGCTGTTTGCATGATGAGCACAAGCATTGCCAGGATGACATGTAAAGACCATGCTTGCTCAAAAGAAGTAGCTACATCACTTCCTTAAACACTTCCCTGCATTTTCCCAGTAATAAATGTAATAACCTAGCCAGGTATTTAGCTCAGTGGTGCCACCACCTGTCTTGCAAGGGCAAGGTCCAGAGTTCACTCCCCGGTACAAAAAAAAAAAGTATAAATGTAATAACCTAAGCATTTCCCATTTATTATTCAATTTATGTTTCAGCTTTTAGATTTGGTAAATGTTTAAAACCTTGCAGAAGTTTTTCTTCTCTTGATATCCTGTCCATAAATTAATTAGGATAACTCATTTTCTCTCACATTTCCCATATTCCAGAAAATGAGAATGAAATGCAATTTTTTAAACTCAGTAAAAAAATCCTTTGACTCCCTTTTTACTATTGCTTGGTTTTGATCCTCTGAAAAATACACGGCAAACTTCTAATACAGACAAATTAATCTTGTACCCTGTCTACATTTAAAATAACTCAATCATATTCATTAACATGAAGATTGAGAGAAGCAGCCACATTTAGTCTCAAACAACATGAGGTCATCAGCATAGGAGGGAATCATAGATTCCTGATCATTAATCTTAATTTCAGAAATTACATTTGAGAATTTAATTCTCTATTGCTGTGTCTGGACAGGCAATATGGAATAATCTTTTCAACTCTAATTGCATTTACTCCTATGACTTCATAAAAAGAACATCTCTAGTCAGTATTTGTAAAAGAAAAAAATCATAGGTAATCCTCATTATCACATTTTAGTTGTCAGTAACCTCAATAGCTAGACCTCTATGGGAGATCTAAAAGAAACATAAAACAAAATTTCTAACCTTAATAAAAGTCATAAAGCAACTGTTCATCAGCTATCATTAGAAATAAGTATAATGTAGTGTTTCCCCTCATGAAGCTTAATTTCTACTTAAAGATAAAAATCATATAGTTTTCTTGCGATGACATAACAAAATACTACAGACTGGAGGACTTAAGCAACAACAAAACAAAAACCTCTTACAGTGTGGAAGCTGGAAGTTCAAGGTCAGAGTGTAGGCAGAGCTGATTTCTCCAGTGTCCTCTTTCCTTGGCTTGCAGACCACCATCTCTCAATGTGGCCTTTGTTTCGTGTGTGTTCATCCCTGGATCTGTTTCCTCTTCATGGAAGGACAATGGACGGATTGGATTAGGGTCCCTTCCTATGGCCTAATTTTAGCTTCATCATCTCTTTAAATCCCCTACTTCCAATGTCATATTCTGAGGCACTGGGGACTGTGATGGTTTGACTGTACAGATTTTGAGGAGTCACAATTCATCCCATAACATGTAACATTGTATATAAGTATAATAAGGCATAATTTCATAATGACTCATGAAAAGGTGCTGCCTGGTATCCTTGGTATACACCAAGGATCAGACCAACTGAGAAGAAAAAATAGCATTTCTTTATTACCTCTTATGGGACAGTACCTGCATAGACACTTTAACATGTGGTATCATAAGTACCATGTTAATCATAGCACAATACAACCAGTTTTCCCCATTTTATAAAGAAAGAAGCTAAAACACAAAGAAGAAAAAAGGTTTCCCTATGTAATGTATCTAGAAATTGATGATGCTGTTTCAAGAATTTAGGTTTGTTATCAATGCTTACCGCCTGCCACAGAATATTTCCCCCTTGGGAAATTTAAGTGTTAGCCCTGACTCTGCCAGTCACAAGTTACTTGCTCTTGGACATGTCATTTGATTGACCTGGAATTCAATTTCTTTATCGATAAAATAAAAATTCTTTTCATCTTGCAGTTTTCATAATTTTATTGCATTTTTCTTTAATATAAAAATAATATAACATACATGTATTTCAAAATTAGAAACAAAGGAAAAATCAAGTGTGATTTATACATAACTTTTGTACTTTCCCCTGCTTCTATCACTTAGTAACTCACAAAAATTTTAATTAAATCCTATAATCTTCCTAACTTTAATGCCAGGGAAATATCCAATTGTGTAAGTATACCGGTTTACGTAGTTGTTTTTGAACCTTGAATTATTTCCACTTTGTATGCTAGTATAGCAATGCACCCAGTGAGACAGACTATGATTTTTAAGACAAAAAATATCCTGTATAAGTTAGTAATAGTTTGCTGGTGAAGTTATCAGATTCTTTACAGAATCTTGTTTTGGGAAGACTAAAGTGAATGACACCTCAGTTTACAAAAAGCAGCAAGAATTCGTCCAAGAATACAGCAGATTTCTCTTGGATATATGTGTCTAGGATTTAAAATACAGGTTGTTAGTAGAATTAGGCAGGACTCCTCTTCCACAAACCTAGCTTCTCTAAAAACTCATGTGGGTCCATGGAGCTTTCTAAAAGAACATTTCCCCTGGGATGTTTAACATTATTGGAATTCACCTGAAACAAAATCAGAAAAAGGCAGGTGGCCCCAAGAGAAAACCCACTTGAAAAAATATGTGATACTTTGGAGACAAGCTCTAGAATATTATAAAGAAAAGCTAGTTATTCAACATTCAGCTGAAACTGAAGCCCCTCCGGACACTGCATCTAAGGTGTAACTTGGATAAACCACTGGGTTTATATACTGAATGTGTCAGTCACTAACACAATGGTAACATCTGGAAGCACACCTCTATTTTGGTGTGAAACACACTATAATGTCACCTGGGAGGAAAAATGTATTCTTGCACACAAAGCAACAATTGCTACATCAGCAACCGCTGTGTTCCTTATTTTTCATAGTGACTACAGTGATGGGCAAGTGCTTGACTATGGGCTTCATATTTTCAGAAGTAACTCTATACCACAATGACAACAGTAACCAGAAGAAAAACAGGGCCTTTGTTGAGGTGAATAGATTTTACAGATCTTTTTCAGCAAAATTATAATAACAAATTATTTGGACTCAATAAATATATTTGAAGACACTGAACTCAACTCAGGCGAACTCTATAAAGGGAAAGCAGTGTAGCTGCTCACATCCATTGAATGTGAGGGTTAAGAGAAAATTTGACCTAACTTTGTACTCTTAAGCTGTTGAAGCATTGTATAATAGATTCACTCTTAAAAATTTCAATGAAATCAGTATCTTCCAAAAGAGTTTCACCCAATTTTTTTAATCTGCCTTCATGATAAATTCCCAAGAGCAAATGAAAGTAAGTCAATATAATTTCTAGATGTCAATAAAAAATGTAAAGTCAGATAAATTGTAAAGATGTTAGGTGCCACTTTTCAAAGGAAAGAAATGAGATAATGTAAGCCTTCACAGAAAATTAGGAATACAGATAATAAGGCAAGATTTAGGGAATGAAAATAGTGAAAGTATCTAGTCTCACTAGAGCATTCATTCATTCACACAAGTAATTAACACTCTGATATGCCAGCAGTTGTTCAAGGTACTGGGGGAACAAAGAATCCTGCTGATTTCAATTAATTAAAACGTTGGCAAACAGAAAACTTCAATTAGTGAATGTATTCATTTGTCTTTCCTCCTATAGAAAAAGGTAATATTATTTATATATGGAATTTAGGGGACCTTAAATCAAACCAGTATTCATTCATTTATTCATTGATATAATCATTAAATATTTACAATATTTAGCATTTCTAGAGGCCAGGCACTCTGCCATATGCCACAGATAAAAAGAGATGTGAGAAAGTTCCTTTCCTTTTTATTTTAGTTTCCACATAGAAATGTTTCACATTATTTACTCTGTTTGTCTAAAGCATGGAGAAAGCACAAAATCAAAAGCATAACTCAGCAGAGTGGAGAGTTGCAGATCATCAGTTGACCTCTCCCACCCACTGTCCATCTGGGCTTTGGTAAAAAGCTTTTCTTCACCTCCAATGACAGGATGTAAAATGCTGTATCCTCTCACTACCAGATTATGTGGGTCCCAGAAAAATCTAACAGTGGCTCAAAAAAGACAGAACATGGAGCCAATGATCTCTTTGTCAGACTACTAATTATTGGATTGATCAGAAAGTACTATTTATTATTTCTTGAGCAGTTTAACCTTCTATGTATGAGATAAACCAATAACCTGTCATGGGAGCATAGGGCAAAATCCCCACTTATTATTCTCCTCTCTAGTAGTCATCAAGCCCGAAATAACCTTCCTTCTGTACTGGAATCCCCTATTTAAGAAAGAAAGAAAAAAAAAAGTTTAGGGCTGGGGATTTAGCTCAGTGGTTCCAGCGCCTGCCTTGCAAGTGCAAGGTCCCGAGTTCAATTCCCAGTACCAAAAAAAAAAAAAAAGGCTTTCCTTAAATTTTCTCCTTTAAGAAAAGTTCATCTGCCTTTTGTACTTAAATAATAACATCAAAAGTCAGGCAGAAGTTTTCTTTATTTCGGTTACCCACAATGTGCCTAGCACATTGACTATTTACTGATTTGACTTATATACCTAAAAAAAATCTGACATTGTGATTGAATTTTCCCATCATTTGTAATTTATTTAATCATAGCAAGTAAGAAATCTGACTTAAAGTGATTGTTTTCTGAAGATCACCTGAAATAATTCAGATCTTTATACAAGTCACTTTATGTTTAAAATATGTCTTGGAGCCCTTTTTAAAAGATCTATGAGTATCAGGAATAAAAAAGTTTTAGATTTGCTTATAACATGTCTTTTACTTTCATCTAATAACCCAAGTGACTGCCTCCTTTTGGAACACATCTAATTTCAATGTGAGTATAAATTAATTATCTTCCTCTTCCACGTTCCCCCTGCACTTGACAAAGACCAATTTGTACTGAGAGGTGAGGGTGGCAAAGCAGAAGGAGTGATCAATAGCCTGTTATTCTGGACCATAGGAAAACTGATCCCCAGGGGGGCCCAGAAAACCAAAGAAGCCAAGAAGTTAATGGGGGCAAGATAGCAAATCTACACTATAATTTAATTTGCAAGTTGAAAAACTGACTATTTTGCCAAGAAGTCTGTTATCCCATTTTCTTCAATAGCAAAAATCTATGATTATCAGTCTTTCATCTGATTTGAATTAAATACACATACAGAACAAAGGCCCAAAGATTTTATTTTAATTTGACAAGTATTTTAATGGATTTAATAAAATAGATTATTGTTCCAGAAATGTTCTGACTTTAAATAAGAACCAAACTGTTACTTTGTTTTAAAATGATCATATCAAAGCTACATCTAAAAATTAGATGAACCTAGAATAAAATAAGATTTATTCTAATATTTTGGAGATAGCTACATGCACTGATCACCATGATCATTATTCTTGGTAAGATTACAGAGATACAAGATAAAAGATAATGTCTAAGCTTTTGGTGGACTAACAGTTGAGAGGCGAAGACAAGCTGAAAAGATTATAAATAGCTTGCAATTTACATCCCTGAATTAGGAATACTTATAATTTTGTCACTACTTTATTGTCAAAAGTTCAATGGGATAATCCATAAAAATTATTTAGCAAAATTTCTGGCACTTAATAATTTAAATAAATCTATCCATCTGACAATCACAACTGTGATGATATATATCATGATACAGACTTTAGAGAAACACTGAGAACACACACTGAGACTGGAAAAAGAATCTGTACAATGAGAGCTTTCCTGTAAATGGTGTGAATCTGAGCTAAAATTTCAAAGATTAATAAGAAACATAATTCTATAAGATGAAAAGTTTGTGAAGAAGGGGAGTTAGAAGCATCCTAGACAGATAAGACAGCAAGGCTTCACTCCCTGCCCCGAGCAGTTCAGAATCTCTCCTGAACCATGGAACATCCCTGCACTACCTATCTAGCAACTGAATCCTCTCTGGAGGTGAAATTTGGGAAGTTCCCAGACACCATGAGGACCCTGTTTATCTGGGCATGAGATCCAGTTTGCATGTGTCCCCAGATTTTCATGCTCATGCACTCTTGTGAGAACCTTTGCATGATCAATTTAATACATCAAATCAATCGATGTAATATTTTATTTGCTCCTTCCTATTTATATGAGATCCATTTTTCCTCATAGCTTAAATGTATAAATCTATATTTACCTATTGAGTCAAATACCATTAAATGTCTTCAAGTCTTAACAGTAGTACATATTGATTTATTCTACTCTTTTCAAACATATATACATCAGTATATTGTTAAATAATTTTATATTAACTTATTCAGCCTTCTGTTATTGTTTATTCCAGGTCAAGTATTCTGCTAGGTGTTGAGAATATATAATGAACAATAAATGTCATTCCTGATTTCATGGATCATATTCAGGAGAAGAGAAAATATCAAAATACTACTAATAATTATAATACCTCAAATGAATATGTAAATTATAATAACTGCAATGTGAGATACACTACAATTGCCTAGCAGTGGTATCTTCTCTTGATGAAAGATTATGACAACTCTCTCCTTAAGAATTTCTCTTAAATTTAAGACATAAAGGATGAATAAGCACTCTGCCAGGCAAATGGAAAAACACTTATGAAGGTTCAGAGATGATAAGCTACTTTGTATTGTCTTGCTTTTTGTTGTTTTTTTTTTTCTTTGGTTGGTTGGTTGGTCTTGATATTTTGAAGGATTTGGGGTGTTTATGTTAGGGGTGTCTGTTGTTTTATTTTGAGTGTTGGGGATTGACCCTATGGAGCACTGAATTACTTCCTTGTGATCCTCCCAAGTAGCTAACATTATAAGCATGCACCACCACACACACCTAATGCTTTGCATTTTCCAGAAAATTAAAGCCAAGCACCAGAGAATGAGGGATACACCCATAAAGCCAATGGCCAAATCGTGTAAGGCTTTATAGATCATGTTAGTGGTTTTCTATTTTGCTCTAAAAGTCATAGGAAGATGCTGAAGAACAAGATAGGTGAGAGTTTTAAATGTAACCCTGCTCCAGACACCAAGAACAATTATAAAGTTTTATTAATTAAAATACAGTGGTATGGAATATAAAAATAGCTCAAGAAAACAGGGTAGACTCCAGAATTATTCTTAAAATTCCAAAAATATAGAATGTGCTAAAAGTAGAATTCAAATTAGAGGGTAAATGACAGACTATTAAATAAAGTGTGTTGACATCTTAGACCTTATATTTGGGAAACAGTTAAGTCATAGTCTTATTCTATATATTGATTATACAGATACCACAAAACTTATTCTCTAAAATCTCAGCAGTTTAACACTACAGACAAGAATCCATTCTTTGTTACAAGTCCAAAATGGACATTCATGATTGGTAGGTGGCTCTCCACCAGGTGGTGACTCCAAGATTTAAACTTTTTCTAGATTTTACTCCAACAACCTAAACACATAGCCTCCGTGGTGGTTTTGGAAGAAAACAAACATAGAGCATCTCTCTTGAAAGGTTTTTATATGCCAAGATTGGAACATACATCTTCCTTACTTTCAGCTGTGGGTTACAATTCCATCCCATGGTCTTGCCCAATTGCACAGGAGGCTTGGAAATAGGCATAATCATGTATGCAAAAAGAAGATAAAGTAGATGTAGTTACTACCTAGAAGTTACAGCCACATGCTGCATCATAATAAAATTAAATTCTATATGTATTTTAAAATCTAATATGAGAAAAAACAACATGGAGTCACCAAAAATAGATTTTTGATCTCTTAACATTTGATTTCCTTTTCAGGCTTTTTTTTAATTAATGCATGCTAGCATTACATAATGATTTCATTCCCTTTTCAGAGCTGTATATGTACATACCACATCTAAATTCCTTCTTTCATCCTCCATCACTCCCCTTCTCCTTCCTCCATCTCATGGTCCCCTTACCCTTTGAGAAAACACTATCTCCCTACTTCCGATTATCTAACTTTTATCTTGCCCTTTATTTACGTTTTGGGTTTTTCATATAAGAGAAACCATGTGGTATTTAACCGTGTGTATCTAATTTATTTCACTTAAGATCAAAGTGCATCCCTGCACTTACAAATGACCTCATTTTATCGTTCTTTGTGGCAGAGTAGTACACTTCGTCAGATAAATACATTGTCTTTATCCATTTATTTGTTTATGGACATATAGGCGACTTTCTATGCATATATTACGGTAATATGATTTCTTTAACTCTTTTGGGAAGATACCTAGAACATGGATAGCTGGGTAAAATGGAATTTTCAGTTTTAGATTTTTGAGGATACTCCATATTGATTTCCATAGTGGCTTTACCAGTTTGCATTCCTACCAACAATGTAGAAGGATTCCTTTTGTCCCCTGAAACCTTGCTAGCATTCATTGTTGTTGTTTGATTTCTTAAAGATAGCCATTCTAGGGGCCGGGAATTTACCTCAGTGGTTTCACCACCTGCTGCGCAAGCACAAGGATCTGAGTTCTATCCCCGGTACCAAAAAAAAAGATAGCCATTCTTCTGGACTAAGGTGGAATCTCAGTGTTATTTTAATTTGCTTTTCTCTAATGGCTAGAGATAGTGAACATTTTTCCATGTATTTATAGGCCATTTATACTTCTTCTGAAAAGTGTCTATTTGCTTCAGCTGTCCATACTTTTCAGTTTTGAAAATTTTATTAGTACATATTTGCAGTACATGAAGTTTACATTCATCTTAGGAAGTAGGTGCATGTTCATAGCAAAGCTTGCTTCTTTAAGATCTCTTTCCCCTCCCCACCCACCTCCTTCCCCCCATCTCTAAATCCCCTTTCCCCATTTTCATTCTTATTGTTATTATTAATTTTAGTTCATATTTATGACATATAATGTTTACATTCGTTGTGGGTATTTGATATATCCAGATGACACATCTTAAATAATTTTACTTCCCCTTCCCCTCTTGCCTTTCCCTGCCCTCAGTCTTCTGGACCTCTTCCCATTAACAAAAGATCTATCTCTCTTTCCTTCTATTTTTTATTTATATTTTTGCTTGTGTGTCTGATTTATATCATCTAACATTAAATTTTCCAAATGTATCCATTTTCCTACAAATGTTTTGAATTTATCCTTTTTTATAGCCAAGTAGTATTTGGTTATGTACAGGTAACACATTTTCTTTATCCATTTGCCTGTTGATGAACATATACATTGCTTCCAAGATTTAACTATCAGGAATTGTGCTGCTATAGACATTGATATGCATGTAGTACTGTAATATGAGTTGCATTGGATATACATGTATCACTGCAATTGGAGTTCTGTTCAGACAGTCCTTTCCTACACCTATGACTTCAACTGTTTCACCAATTTTTATCTTCCAGTAGGTTCATTGCTCCTGTTTTAATGTTTAGAACTTTGATCCATTTTGATTTTAGTTTAGTACATGGTAAAAGATATGCGCCCAGCTTCACCCTTCTCCATAAAGATGGACCAGTAGACTTTCTTTCCTCCAGCACATGTTTTTGGTCCCTGTGTTGACGATCAAATAGCTGAATATATCTAGGTATGTTTCCGTGTCCTCTATTCTCTTCCACTGATCTACATATCTGTTTTTGCACCAATACCATGCCATTTTTAATTCATTAATTTTATTGGAACATTTTTAGGTATACAATATAATGACATTCATTATTGGGAATTTGTACGTTTATACAATATATTTTGGTATGTATTTTTCCCCATTTCCCTGCCCTCCCTTCAACCCCTCCACCCCTCCCTATTTACAAAGACTTGTTTCCATTTTTTCCTTTTCTCACATTTATTCCTTTCCCTTCTTTCCTTTCCCCTACTGCTTCCACTTTCACTTCCTCCTTTGGACCTTTTCTTCCTATTTCACATTATCTATTATACCTTTGATCCTTATTTATACTTTCAGTTTCTCACATCAGAGAAACTATTTAGTATTTACATGTGTGTCCTATTTATTTCATTTAAGAGTATGTGCATCCATTTAGCTATAAATGTCTCTGGTTTCTCAATCTTTATGGCTCAATATACTCCATTTTATTAAAAAAAAATTTTCTTTATCCAGTCTCCAGCTGATGGAGACTGTTCTAATTTTAGCTATTACAAACTGTGCTGCTATGAACATGGGTGCACATATATCTGTGTGGCATGATTCTTTTAATTCTTTTGGGAAGATACCAAGCAGAGGAATAGCTGTGTCGAATGAGACTTCTTATCCTATTTTTTTGAGGTATCTCCATACTGATTTCCACAATGGTTGCACCAGTCTACACTTCCACCAACAGTGGAGCAGGGTTCCTTTTTCCTTACAACCCCTTCCAACATTTGTTATTGGTTGATTTCATGATAGCAACCATTCTTTCTGTGGTGAGGCAAAATCTCAGAGTTGTTTTCCTGTGCATCTCTCTGATGACCAGTGATGTTGAACATTTTTTCATGTTTATTTGCCATTTCTATTTCTTTGTCTGACAAATGTCTGTTCATTTCAGATGACTATTTTTGGATTGGGTCTTTATACTGGGGAGTCTGATTTTTTAAAATTCTTTATATATTCTAGATAGTAGACCTTTGTCTGAGGAGCAGCTGGTAAAAATATTTTCCCACATTGTGGATTGTCTCTTCATGCTCTTGGTGGTTCCTCTTGCTGCTATCATGACATTTTTTTATCACTGTTGCTTTGTAGTATAACTTGGAGTCAAGTATTGTGATCCTTTTCCTCCTTTGCTCTTGTTGTTCAGGATTGTTTTTGCTATTCTGGGTCTCTTCTGGTTCCATATGAATTTTTAAATTATTTTCTCTAATTCTGTGAGGAATGCTATTGTTATTTTGATTGAGATTGGGTTGAATCTCTAAGTTTTGGAGATATAGCCATTTTGACAATATTGGTTCTGCCTATCTAGGAGCAAGAGACATCTTTTCATTTTCTGATGTCCCCTTGAATCTCCTTTTTCAGAGTATTGTAGTTTTCATTGTAGAGGTTAGGTTTCTTTGATTAGGTTAATTATTAGGTATTTAATTTTTTGAAACTATCATAAATGGTATTGTTTCCTAATTTCTTTCTCATTGAGTTTATTATTGGTATATACTAATGCTATTGACTTTTTTGTGTTGATTTTGTATCCTGCTATACTGTTCAAACTGATTATTAATTCTAAGAGCTTTTTGGTGAAATTCTTTGGGTCTTTTAAGTATAGTAGTATGTCATCTGCAAATAATAATTTAACTTCTTCCTTTCCTATGTATATATCCTTTTCGTTTTTTTCTCTTGCTGGATTGCTCTGGGTAGTGTTTCAAGTACTAGGTTGAACAGAAGTGGTGATAGTGGGCTTCCTTGTCATATTCCTGATTTTAAAGGGGAAGTTTTTAGTTCTTCCTCATGTAATATGATCCTGGCATTTAGTTTGTCATAAATAGATTTTATCAGGTTCAAGTACCTATTTTCTTCAGGATTTTATCATAAAGGGATATTGGATTTTGTCAAAATTCTTTCTGCATCTTAATAGGATAATGTGATTTTTGTCTTTGTTTCTGTTTATGTGATGCATTATGTTTATTTGCCTATGTGGAACCATCCTTCCAACTCTTGAGATAAAACCTTTTAGTCAGGATGTATGATCCTTTAGATGATGTGTCGCATTCTGCTTGCTATTATCTTGTTGAAGATTTTTGCATCTATTTTCATTCAAGAGACTGGTCTATAGTTCTCTTTTTGGTTGAGTCATTTTCTGGTTTTGGACTCAGGGTAATCCTGGCTTCCAGGAATGACTTTGGGAGTACTCCTTCATTTTGAATTTTGTTAGAGTTTGAGCACTATTGGCATTAGATTTTCCCTGAAGTTCTTGTAGAATTTGGCAGTGGTATTTGGACTTTTCTAAATAGGTAGATTTTTTTAATTACTGCTTTAATTTCATGTTTATTATTAGATTATTCAGGCTTTTTATGCCTTCTTGGTTCAGTTTTAGTGATTCATATGTATCTAGGAATCTATCCATTTCTTCTGAGTTCTCCAATTTATGGCACACAGGTTTGCAAGGTAGTTGCTGATAATCTGAATGTTGGCAGCGTGTTGTGATTCCACCTTTTTCATTTATAATTGTGTTGATTTTTTTTTAACACTGGCTAAGAGTTTGTTTTATTTCTTTGACAAACCAATTCACTGATTCTTTGTATTGTGTTTTCAGTCTCCATTCCAAGGATTTCTGCTATGATCTTTGTAATTTTCTTCTTTGTACTAACTTTGCATTTGTTTGTTTTGCTTTGTTTTTGGTACTGGACACTGAATTCAGGACTGCACACTTGCCAGGCAGGCACTGTGCCACTGAGCTACTTCCTAGACCCTGCATTTGGATTGTTGTTGCATTTATAGGATCTTGACATGCATCATCATTTTATTTATTTGGGATTCACTCTTTTTCTGACGTGGACACTTTCAGTTATAAATTTCACTCTTAGTACTGCTTTCATTGTGTCCCATAAGTTCTGGTATGTTGTACTGGCAACCAAACAAGATATTTTAAAAGAAAATTTTTATGATATTGATTTGGCAAAGGACTTCTTATGTAAGAAATATAATTCAGGTATAAGTAAGGGAAAGAATGACAGATTTGACTACATCAAAATTTTAAATTTCTCAACCACAAAGAAAATTCAGAAGTCATATCTTTGGATGAAATATTTGCGGAACATATAACAGAAAGAAAACATCAAAACTAAACTAATAATGAGATCCTACAAATGGATTAAAAATAATCCATTTCAAAAATCAACCTAAAAATGTGAATAGAGTCACTGGGCCAGAGAAATATATGAAGAGATATTCAAACTCACCCTTTCAAGAATAACAACAAATTTTAAAGATGATTTACTGTTTTCTTCCTTCAAATAAGAAAACTTGCACTTATGATTAATGGTGAAGGGCTGGGGACGTAGCCCAGTGGTAGAGCATTTGCCTAGCATGCACAAAGCCCTGGATTCAATCTGCAGCACTGAAAAATAAAAAAGAGCACTAATCCCAACCATGAAGACTCAACTTCATGACACAATTAACTCCCAAAGACTCTCATCTCTTAATATTATCACATTAGGTGTTAGGATTTCAACATATAATGTTTGGGGAGGGCAAACATTCAGACAATACTAATTGTAAACAATGTATATATGGTAATGGCTGAATAAGTTACATTAGTATTTATATTAGATCGATATAAAGCTATTAAAATGAATGAGGCAGGTTGAAATATGCTAGTAGGAAAGCAGCTATAAGTTATATTACATGATGCAAGTTGCACAACAATATGTACATGCTTGCACGTGCAGAGAGATAGGTAAATGAAAAGAAGCATAAATAGGGCTGGAGATGGGGAGGATAACAACACAGAGTAGATATTTGCTTTTTACATTATGTATTTCTGTATTGTTTCTGTGCTTTTTAAGTGTGTGTATTTCTTCTGAAGTTAAAATAATAACATACAGTACTCTGGAAAAAATATGATAATATGGATTAATGCCTCTGGCTATTTTCAGAGATTAAATAGCTTTCTCCCATGTTACCTGATAGAAGAATTCCTATTCACTTTTCAGGGCCCAACTCAATCATTACAATATTTCTTTATGGTTAAGTCATCCCTGCTCCACACTCCAAATCAGGGGGCCGAGGATTTAGCTCAATGGTTCTGCCACCTGCCTTGCAAGCACAAGGTCCCGAGTTTGATCCCCGGTACCAAAAAAAAAAAAAAATCCAAATATTAACCTCAGAATATTAACCTGTCTTGAAGACAGGATACCTCAAGGGTTAGAAACTACCCACCTATTCTACAAACACCTAATAAAATTATTCTGTGCTTCTAAAGGACTGTGCAATCATGACTATGCAACTACTTAGTCCCATCATTGAACTTACTTATTTTATTTATTTTTTATTAAGAAGAATATTAAAGACAAATTTTCCTGCAGAAATGCAACTAAGAAAAGACATCTCTGGATTTCACTCTTTACCTAATAAATGCTACAGGAATGTAAGCCATTTCCATAATTCATAGGCATCCTGTGATGTGCAAGGTTATTTTTGAATTTGTTTCTCCAGTAAGAAAAGATTTCCTTCCTAAAATTAGATTGTGAATCTACCTCCAAAGCCACTAATCAAACATAAGTTAAAGCTCCTTAAATAAGGAAGAGAAAATTTTTGAGCTCTAAAATCATTAGAAATAGGTCACCAAGAGCTTCAATAAAACTTCAGAAAAAGGTTCTAATAAAAAAGTTATTCTCATTAAGAAGCTGTAAAGTAATCCTGCTATTGAATGGGGGGAGGGATTACATACGCAAAAGCAGCAAAATATAGTCTGTGAAGTCATTTAGTGAAGCAGAAATTTCTATGTATTCCATATCTAATGCACTTCTTTAAAGCCACAGCATATTCACTAATTATGAACCATATATTATATAGTTATTGTGAGTATTATTCAGCAATAGAAATTTAAAGTTGGTTGTCTCCTTTACCATAGTTAGCAAAGAAATATTGGCACATATTTGATTTGCTTAAATAGGTTAGAAAATAGGAGAGAATTTACTAACTAGCCCTTTAATTATACAAACAGTTTCCGTAATTCTGAAACT
Source organism: Heterocephalus glaber (assembly GCF_000247695.1). The sequence goes on along the minus strand of NW_004624736.1, from coordinate 28,122,696 downwards.
GAATTCCATGACACCCAGAGATTTCCCTATAATCTAGCTGTAAATAATAATTACAGCATTCATAGTAGAAAATGTTATATTTTAAGATGCAAAATAGTCTCTATTATTATCTCCTGTATTAAGTAATTTGATAACTGTCTAAAACTTTCCTAGTAGGGTGATTTTTATATTCTTTAGAAGTCATATCTTTCTTTATTTTCATGAAAATTGTAAGAAAAATTTGTTCAGCCATTTTCAAATTAAAGGACAATGAGAAAGGAAATTTACTGCTGAACTTTAAAACATTATATTAAGCAGGTCCTCAGTGGGTTGCATAATCAGTTCAAGACTATGGATTAACAATCAAAGGGAGCTCAGACACTGACCTACATTAGAGAAACCCTACACACACAACCAAAAATTCATCCTCCCCAGAGAACTGAAAGCCTTCCAGGTTACCTGCTAGCTAAGCAGCACAAGTCCTAGTATTACAGTGAAAAGGACCAGGAAAAAAAACATCCCAAAAGGCACCACATTAAGGGTCAGAAAAACAGTTAAGAATCCTACAAAACCCAGCATTAGTTTTCAGACCTAGACACCATGGCTGCAAGGCAATGATCATTTAGCTATTTATTATGCCAGTTTAAATCCGCAACTACTTTGTAAATCACATTTGGTGGATCATTATGCTTACCCTCAGGATGTTGAACACAAAAATTGCCAAAATTAATTGAATCATGTCAGCAGTAAAATTTCAGCTATCTTGAGCTTCAAACTTAAATATTTCACAACTGTTTTAATCTTGCATCAGTGCAAAACTTCACTTCCATATTGCTGTTTAAATCTCTCTCCCTCCTGTGTTTCCTATCTCATTGTACATTTCCATCTCCATTTATTCAATTGATTGCTCAAGCCAGAAAACTAAAGATTATCCTTGATAATACCCTTTTCTTACCTAGCACATCCAATCACCAAGCTATTCAAAATTTTTATTCATTCATTTCTCTTCATCCCTGCTACCACCACAATTCAAACCACCATAGTCACTTTTCTGAATCTAACGGTGGATCTAAAGAAAATTCATAAAAAACTCATGAGTCTGAGGCCTCTTGCAGAACTTTGCATATCATTTTGTATTCAAAATTTTGTTTTGTTGTATTACTTGCTATCTAAATTACTGCAACAACCCCAATGATCTCCCTGCTTCAAATCTTGTTCCATTCCAATCAGTGCTCTGCATTATAAATGAAGTGTTCTTTCTAAAAATAAATATAACCATGTTCCTCTACTGCTCAAAAACTTCTGAAAGGGTCATTTTTCTCTTAGGCTTTAGTCTCAACTTTTCATCATCATTTACATATTGTGTAGCCTACACAATTTTATGATTTACATACAACTGCCTAGTTATTGCCTTGACATCATATGCTCTGGACATAATAGAATGTGTCCCTCAAATACTTCACATTCTCTCTTTTTCAGAGAAAAGAGTTGTCTTCTTTCCTGTTAAATTAGCAGCACCTATCACCACTGTATCACTTAGTGAACACTTCATAAATATGTATTGACAGAGTAAATGAATGAGTAATACATTGTACATTATTCGTTCAAATCCAGGAATAGTCATCAGAACCCCATGTGGGATTACTCTAACAAGAAAAGCTGCTGACTGATTACTGGAATTAAACTGACTTCCCTATTCATGAGTAATTATGCTGGAAATAATTTTGATGAATCATATTCAGGGAGAACAGTCATTATGTCCCCCTTAAATTTTCTCACTCCCTTAGAAATGTATACATCTTCCCAATACCCTGCTGCTTTGAATATAATGTTTGATATGCCAAATGTTTCCTAGCTTGCACTGCTCTATTTACCAAACAGTATGTACTGTACATACAAAAAGTATATAATCCAGAGCCTGAATATAGGCGATTCTTTCTCTTTCCCCAAAAATACTACTTTCTGATAAAATTTTTTTATTCTTCCTCTGTTTCAGCAAGACATCATCTTGCAAACTTCAAAGTTTTTACATGTTTTCCTACTATAATGGCTAATTTTCAGTGTCAATTTGACCAGGCTTTCCAGATTAAATATTATTTCTAGTTGTCTATATAAAGGTCTTTCCTGATGAGACTAACAATTCAGTTTGTGGACTCTGTAAAGTATGTTGCCTTCCCCAACATAGATGGGCATTCTGCAATCTGTTGAAGACCTAAATAGAATAAGAAGGTGGAGACAGAAAAATTCACTCATTGCCTGTATGAGTTGAGACATCAGTCTTTTGCCCTCAACTGGTAATTTATACCATCAGCAGCACTCTAATCTGAAGAAATATGCTACCCACTTCCCTGATTTCCAGCATGGGAAAATTCTTTATAATAAATTATATATACATTATATATATTCATGTATATGTAGCTCTACATATATATATATATATGTGTGTGTGTGTATCAATGTGGTGGGGAGGGGTGTCCTAGTAGTTGTTTCTCTCTGAAAGGCCCTTGCTAAGACACCTAACTCTTTCATATATATTCTTATGAGCAACTAGGATAGTATGTTTTCCTCAATTATCATAATAATTACTTTCCATACATCAATACTAACTTAGATTTCATTTCATGCTGAAATGAGCCTTCCAATTATTGATGAAAAAATAGAGTACTTGGTGACCATGCAGGAACATGGCCGAGTCTGGGCTGAAGTCCGTGCTGTTTGTGTGTCTGGGTAACAATTGCCCGTCACCCATTGCAGAAGCAGTTTTCAGAAAACTTGTAACTGATCAAAACATTCCAGATAACTGGAGGATAGACAGTGCAGCCACGTCTACATATGAAGTGGGAAACCCCCCTGACTATCGAGGGCAAAGTTGCATGAAGAAGCATGGCATCCCCATGTCACGTTGCCTGGCAGCTCACCAAGGAGGACTTCGCAATGTTTGACTACATACTGTGTATGGATGAAAGCCATGTGAGAGATTTGAATAGAAAAAGCAATCAAGTTAAAAACTGCAAAGCTAAAATTGAACTGCTTGGAACCTATGATCCACAGGAACAGCTCATCACTGAGAACCCTATTATGGGAATGAGTCTGACTTCGAGCTGGTGTACCAGCAGTGCATCTGGTGTTGCAAAGCCTTCCTGGAGAGGGCCTGCCAGAGCTGGCTAGGCCCCTCCGCTGGGCCACACTCACCCCAGCCAGCTCTGCCCTCTCACTCCTGTGCTCAAGCCCCAGGCTCCACCTGTTTCTCCAGATGACTTAATGTTTCTTCTCTTAAAAATAATTATAGATACAGATCTGCTGTATTTGCAGAAGAATAAATAAACATGCTTGATTCAGTGTTTATGGGGTACACTAAGTGTTCTTCGACTAGTTGAATGTCCCACTTTGCCCTATTTATAAAACAGTGAAAAAAATATAGAACAAACAGACAGAGCACAATGGAGCAAGAAAGACCCAAAGGCCCAGATCAGCCTCTTAGCCCAGGAAGACCTGGATACCTGTGCTACCTCGAGGGAGTGTGGACAGTGCCTCAGCTCACCTGTGCACTCTTCACCGGGCCTCTATCAGTCACAGCAGCCCATCCAGAGCAGCCCTTCACCAACATATCAGTGTTGTAGCTCGTGCACACTCATTGTGCACATTTGTATGCATGTGTTCAAAAACTATAGTGAATGTTTAAACTTCTTTAGAAAATTTACAGTAAAAGACACATTTCCATGAATTCCCCTCAAGGTCCTCCCCATTGCTTTGGACACACTTGATCCCATCATCCTTGCCACTTTCTGAAGCACTTCTGGAAGTCTTTCCTGAGGGTCTTTAGCTGCACTGTCCTGGCTGCCTCCGTGTCCTGAATCGATTGAAAACATTTCCCTTTCACGTTTCCCTTTCATGACTCTTTCATGGGTCATTTTGACTTTGGGAAGAGCCAGAAGTCACACAGAGCCAGATCCGGTGACTAAAGTGGATGAGGACACACTTACGCTTTTAGGAGCTGCCTTTCCATTGGATGGCACTTGACAGCAGCCTTCACTGTAGTTTTGATCACACTTTGTAAAGGCACGAGAGAGGATATGCGGAATTGCTTCAGAAAGGGGCATGAACTTTGGGATAAGAGTGTTTGAACCTATGGAAAGTATTTCGAGGGGGATTCATGGAAGTATGTCTTACTGTAATTATTTTAATTTAAACATTCACTATATATTTTGATGACACCTTGATAGGAAAGAGAGATTGGTAGAATTGTTGGTTTAATAGTTGTTGGTTTTGTCTAGTTTATTTCATGAGGAGGTATGCTTATTTGTTCCCATTTAAACTACTTTCCTCTAAAAATTTAATTCTGTCCAAGGAAGACAACACTTGTAAGCAGTGTATCTTATTAACAGTTGAGGGTTATGTTTGTTTTGTATGCACATGTAATCTAGATGTCCATACAAATTGGCTTAGGTTTAAAAAAGTAAGTTAAAAAGTTGGAAAAGTTTATTACATTTGTATGCATAAATATTGATGTGTTAATAAGAAAGTTATAGGCAAATATTAGTAATTTCATTTCATTCTCAAATTCATATGGGTATCAGAAAAGATTGCTTTCAAGATAAACTAAGAAGTTACAAAGTACGGCTGAGATAAATCCAGCATCTTCCTCCTTTTTTATTGTCAAATGAAATATTTGAGAACAACAACATAAAAATAGAATACTTTTTCTATACATTAAAAAATGTTCTTTGAATACTTACTTTATGTGCTAGCCAGTATATTACAGACTATGTAAAAGAAACATGTTCTGAAAATCTTTTTAAATCTAGAGACATAGTTTACGTTTTATGTCACCCAACATAGCTATGTAGATCTTTCAATATGTTCCTGCATATTTTTCTTAATTGTTCTAAATATAAACAGATGGTAGACACATACATACATACACATTTGAATACAATGTAAATAGGTATAAGTAGCTAGGTAGATAAAGATATATTTGAAGATTATATCTATACACGAGTTTATTAAAATTTAAGATACCAGTACATAATTAGATTAGTTCCAGAGTGGTTTTTTTGTTTGTTTTTCCTGCTTGGTTTTTTTGAGATAGGGTCTTCCTATGTAGTCCAGGTCTGCCTCAAACTCACAATCCTCCTGCCTTAGCTTTCTGAGTGCTGAAATTACTGGCTTCCACCACATGCTCCACTTACCATAATTTTAACCATTGAATTGTTCTAGTTTTAACAGCTCAGAAATTAAGCTTCCATTACTATTTTTTTCACTATATTCTTAGCTCTTGTATTTTTATTCATCTAGGTGAATTTTAATATGATTTCAATTTTCATATAATCAGATAGGGGGTTTGGCCAGAATTTTCTCCAGCCCAAATTAATTTATGAAGAACTGACATCTTGACTTTATTTAGTAATTTGTGAGGCCTTTAGTAATGATGATCAGGGACATTGTACTCTTGTCTGTGCTTATTCTTAGTTTACTAAAATCCCTAAATCTTGTGAAATATTAATGTAAGAATCTATTTGTAAGAAAAAAAATCCATTTGTGAGAAATCCATTAATGTGAGAAATCCATAACCTTACTTTAAAAAGTCATGTCAGATATGCAGTAATATCAAATATGTAATACAGTTCACTGGTTAGAGGAATCTATAATTATACATAAATCAAGGGTAATAAGAACTGTCTTTTTTTTTAATAAAAAAGTGATTGCCTGCTCCACTCCCAACCCCAATAAAGTCATCTATTCCTCAGTATCAGAATAGAAAATATTTGAAGTACTGGATAAAATGGTGGTTCAAACTTAGAAGTCATGAAGGAAATTAATAAGTCAAAATATTTGGATTAAGCAGAGGCAGATAACGATAAAAATTAGTTACTCTGCTTTAGTAGACTCATGATTTTGAGTTTCTACAAAGTGCTATACATTGAACATAGAGATCTGCATACTATTGCAAATTTACATCGAGAAGATGGCCATTAGAAATAGAACTTGGGAAACTTTCAAAAGAGGCTGACTATAAATTTTATATCCTAAGTAGTATTTTTGTGAATGTTCCCAGTAAAATACTACAGGCCATAGCTTAACTTTTGATTGACATACATATTCTATTACATATGAATCCCAGTAAGGTCAGGATCTGTGTCTTATTTACCATTTAACATTTAACATTTAACACAGACCAATCTTGCATACATTGAAGTTTAAGTAACTAGAGCAATATCATCCTCAGAAGTAAAAGTAATGAGTAAATGTATATGTGTTTTTTGTATCCCAAAATAGAGACATATATGACCAGTGAGAGTTCATGCTTTGAAAAATAGGAAAATAATTGGCTTAGAATTAACAAAGTTGCTGACATTTTAAAAGGCCATATGCTACAGAAAGAGCACAGAAATTTTTACTAAGTTGCAGGGTGAGCTCTTAACAATTATATCCATACATATAACTGTAGAAGCCAGTTTTTTTCAAACTAGTTAAGAAACACTAGTTGACCTTTCCCTGCCTTCCTAAGAAGTGGACCTTTACTAACACACACTATTCAAACTGCACACTGCTCAGAGACATGAAAATAGTGCTCTCCTGAAAAGTTGGAAAGGGATGTGACTCGTCCAGCCTGTGACACTCACATAGATCTTGTCTTTTGAATAGTCCCATTTTGTAGTCAATTCTAGAAAAGAAGAAAAGGAGATTTGTAATTTGACGTAAAATAATAATAAGTTTTCAAAACAAGCAGAAAGTTGCCACAGTTTAGAAACATACAAAAATATTAGCATAGGGGCTAGGAATTTAGCTCAGTGGTTCCGCCGCCTGCCTTGCAAGCACAAAGACCAGAGTTCGATCCCCCCCCCGTACCAAAAAAATATATATATTAGCATTAAAATAGCCACAGCAGTGGCCAATGAGATGGCAGAGATGCCCATACAGCTGTTGAAGGTATAACTTCTCTCTGCAAGTCACCATTTGCATTTTCTAACACAGCTTTTGCATTACTGACCCAAAAGTCTGAGTTTGTAACAGTGTTTGGTTTGGAAAGCAAAGTAGCAACACAGAAGTAGTTTGAAGAATGCCTATTCCATGATGAGCATTTGTAGATAATGTGGCTTTTGTTACAGTTGAGTTTTATTCACATTTATAAGCCCTTCACAAAACAAAAGATGCCAACAAACGCTGAAGTAGTCACTCTTCCAATCAATTAAGAACCATCCTTTTATTTACACAGTGTTTGTCAAACCTTGCTATAAAATATAGACGTGCATTTTTTTCAGGGAAGCCTCTTTCCTTCTTTCCCATCATTCAAAATCAATGTGAGAGATGCTATCGCTGATAAAATTTGGGTCTTAAGGGTGATCCTGGCAGAGAATGGTGGGAAGAATCTTGAAAAGGAGGAATGGTCTGTATCTCTGCACATACTCTTTGTACCTGCTTTAACTGCTCTGTACTCTGAAAGTGGTACAGAATGTTCTTGTGCTAATGGTCTTAAGAAGCAATAATACTAAAATGTTGTTTTGGACCTAATTTTTTGCCTCAAATATACACAAAAGAAATGGGTTAAATTGAGGAAAATGTGGTACTGCATGGAAAGACAGTCATAGACACAATTGTAACAAAAAAGCATCACATCATCCTAGAGCCAGTATCATCAGTTTTCTATAAAGCACAGAGGACTCAGGATCAAAAAGACCCATAGAAATATATTATAGATGAACTCCTGTCTCACACTACACAAAAAAAATCCATTTCAGAAGGACTATAATTCCACGTGTGAAAGTAAAGATGATAAGATTCTAGTAGATAACTCACTAATTTCTTCCACTTCATGTTTAAACAATATTACCTAAACAAAAGACAAAAAGCGCTAACCAAAGGAAAAAGCAATAAATTTTATTGTTTTAAAACTAAGAAAGTCTTTTCATTAGAAATATATTAAGAGTGCAGGAGGCTTCTGGGTAGATGTACCATGGCTCCCAGCCAGGAGAAGGCTTCTGGGTAGGCGTGCCACAGTTCCCAGCGCAGGGAAGGCTTCGAAGTCAGCGTGCCATGGCTCCCAGCTCAGAGGACACTTCCAGGTCAGCGTGCCACAGCTCCCAGCTAGGAGGAGGCTTCCAGGTGGGCATGCCACAGCTCCCAGCACAGAGGAGGTGAACCGCGTGGGTGCCAGGAACACCGCCCCCCCC
>NW_004624736.1:28060244-28092107 GCF_000247695.1 Heterocephalus glaber | reverse complement strand
TTTTTCGGTACCAGAGATTAAACTCGGGACCTTGAGCTTGTGAGGCAGGCGCCAGAACCACTAAGCTAAATCTCCAGCCCTGTGATACTCTTAAGTGAAATAAATAGGACACACATGTGTAAATACTGAATAGTTTCTCCAGTGTGAGAAACAAAGTGTAAATAAGGACTAAAAGGTATAATAGATAATACGGAGAAAAGGGGCAAAGGGGAAGGGGAAGTGGGAGGGGGGTAGGGGGAAGGAAAGAAGGGAATGGAATTAATATGAGAAAATGGAAAAATGGAAACAAAGTCTTTGTAAATTGGGAGGGATGGAGGAGTTGAAGGGAGGGCAGGGGAATGGGCCAAAAATAAGAACCAAGAGAGATTATGTAAAGGTGCAAATTTCCAATGATGAATGTCATTATACTGTATACATAAAATGTACCAATAAAATAATTTTTTTAAAGTAGAAGTTGACTGTAAGAACTAAAATAAGATGGAAGGGAAGAGGAGATCACTATGTGTGTAAGAACATCCCAAGCATTGGAGTAAGCAAGCACAAATGGCCTAAAACTAAAACATAGAGATACTCTTCAGGAATTTTTGATTAAGAAAAAAATGGAAAGATTTTAAGCAAGAATGAAAAAAAACCCATTTTTCTCCATTAATAGGAATAATATATACATTTTCACAGTGTAAGAAACTGAATGTCTTCTTCAAACAATATAAAATAGAAATTTTCTTATTTAACATACATATTCCATAAAAATTTAACTTTATTACATTTGTTTTTCATAGAGATTAACCCCATCTTTGAATGATACACATTATTTCTAATTAAATAAAATAATTTTTGATACTTATATATATTACATCTTATCAAATACATTTTCTGCATCTGTTGAGGTGATCACTTTTAAACTTAATTCCATTAAAGTGGAATATCGTATTTATTAATTTATATATGTTGAATAATCTTTGTATCCCAGAGATAAATACCACTTGGTCATGGTGACAGATCTTTTTATGTGCTATTGAACTTATTTTGCTAGTAGTGTGTTGAAGACTTACAACCATGTTCATCAGAGATATTGACATGTAATTTTCTTTCCTTATAGTGTGCCTGGCTTTGATATCAAGGTTATACTGGCCTTAGAAATTGAAGCAAGTGTTTCCTCCTCTTCAATTGTTAGAAAAGCTTGAGATATCTGACATTTAGTCTTCAAATGTTTGATGTAATTCACCAGTGAAACCATTCCATCATAGGCTTTTCATTAATAGGAGAGTTTTTCTTACTGATTTAACCTCCTTGTTTTTCTTCTATTCAAATTTTCTCTTTCTTCATGATTCCATCTTTTGGGTTGCATGTGTCTAGGATTTTCTGTATTTCTTCTAGTTTATTCAACTAGATTTCTTCTACTTGACATGTAATTGTTCATAGGAATATCATATAATTCTTTTATTTTGGTGTCAGTTTCAATGGCTACTCTTTTATTTATTTATAATTTATTTACTTGAGTCTTTTAAAAATCAGTTTTTACTGACTTTTTATTGTTTTTCTAGTTTCTATTTCACTTATTTTTTTCTCTAATCTTTATTATTTTATTCTTTCTGCTTAATTTTGACTTTGTTTTTATTTTCCTGGTTCTTGATGTATAAAATTAGGTTATTTATTTGAGGTCTTTTTCTTAGTGGAAGCATTTACCACTATAAATTTTCCAGTTAGAACAGATTTGTTATATCTCATACATTTGTGTAGGATGTGTTTCCATTTTTATTTCTCAACAAACAATATTTTTTATTTCTTATTTGACTGCTTCTTTGATTCATTGATTGTTGTTATGGCTTGTATCTAGATGTCCCTTCAAAACCTCATGTGCTTATAGGTAGGGCTTTTCAGAGGTGGATGGATCTAGAGTATCTAGGGTGAATGTGGATTAAGGGTGTGTGAATATAAATTAAGGGTGTGTGGAAGTAGATTAGTTGACTGGTTTAATGTAGTTCTGGGTGTGGATAATGGGTAATTCCCACTCCCAAAAGGCTTATAGACTGGTTGGGATACAAGGGAAGGAGAAGCTTGCTGCTCACTGTTGCTGCTCACTCCCTCCTGCCTGCTTTGCCATAGACTGTTTCTCCTCTGTGAAGCCCCTCTGCCATGCCACCCTGCCTTGGACCCAGATGATTATGGACTGAAACCTCTACAAACTGCAAGCTGAAATAAACATTTCCTCCTATAACTTTGGGTGTAGGGTATTTTGTCTCACCAACAAGAAAAGTAGCTGAGATAGTTGTTAAGAAGTATATTGTTTGGGTTTTGGGGGGGGGGGTTGGCACTGGGGATCGAACTCGGGACTTTACACTTATGAGGCAGGCGGCAGAACCACTGAGCTAAATCCCCAGCCCAAGAAGTATATTGTTTAACTTAAACGTATTTGTGAATTTTTCAATTTCTTCCTTTTATAGATTTCTAGTTTCATATTTTTATGATCAGAAAAGATACTTGCTACACTATCAGTCTTAAATTTACCAAAATGTGTTTGTGGACTCACATGTGATCTATTCTGGAAAACGTTCTTTGTTCAATTGAAAACAATGTGAATTGTGCTGCTATTACATATAATGTTTAGTAAATGCCTGTTAGGTTTATTTGGTCTAGATCAGTGGTGGTGAATCTATGGCACGCATGTTGTAGGGGGCTGTTTGTTATCATTGAAAGCTCTAAAGGTTCACCATCACTGGTCTATACCATTATTCAAGTCTGCTCTTTCCTCTTTGATTTCTGTCTGGTTGATATGTCCAATTGAAAATGGATATTAAAGTCCTTTATATTATTGTACTGTTGTTTTAGTCTTCAGATCCATTAATATCTGCTTCTACAGCCATTCTACCCTGATCATGCTAGACCTAGTCAGATCTATTAATATTTGCCCTTTATATTAGGTACTTCAGCCTTGAGTATTTGTTTTTATATACTTATATTCTCTTGATGATGAGATCCCTTCATCATTATACTATGACTTTTTTGTGTATTATGGGATTTTTTAATTTAGATTCTATTTTATCTCCTTTGTTGCTTTCATGTTTCCTTAATTATTCATGACCCTTGTGGTCTTGTTTTGATGTCTGCACTTAAAGAAATAGGCACCTTTTTTAGTCTGTACAAGTTGGTTTCAAAAAGATAAAATCTTTCACCATTGGCCCATTCAGAGGTTGTGGGCAGCCCATCTTCCTGGGACTCCTGACAGGTTGGTGCCTCGACTCCTTAGATTGACTGGGCTGGTGTCTATGTCAGTGAGTCAGCAAGTCTGGCAATTAGATGCACAATGACCATCCCAAAGCCTAGGTTCATGGGTGCTGGTGTGGTGCCTGGGGCCCAATTCCACAGAGAAGATCTGGAAGCTAAGGCTGTGGAGCCCAGCCCATCTCTGGAACAGACCTGAAGTTTGGGTCTGTAGGGGCAGACAGGGTAATGGGGTTCAATGGAGTGAGTTAATCTGGAATTTCTGGGAAATTTAAGAGTCTACTTCGCTCTTTCCCCAAGCTGCTGTTGCCTCGTCTTCCTGCTCTTCTTCCTCCACCACTGTTTCTTCCTCCTTCTCCTCCTCCTCCTCTTCCTCCTCCTCCTCCTCCTCTTCCTCCTCCTCCTCTTCTTCTTCTTCTCTTCTTCTCCTTCTCCTTCTTCTCCTCCTCCTTCTCCTCCTCCTCCTCTTCTTCCACTTCCTCTTCTTCCACCTCCTCTTCTTCCACTTCTTCCTCCTTCTTTCTTCTTCCTTGTTCTCCCTCTCCCTCTGCCTCTCTCTTCCCTCTCCTTCTCCTTGTCCTTCTTCTTCTTCTCCACTAGGGTAGTGGTTTATAAAGACAGAAACATGAGAGGTCAACCAGAGGTGATCCATTGGACTCAAGGTAGAATATACTCGAATTTTTATTTATATTTTTTCTATCTAATCCTTTTTAAACATCTAAATCCTATGCATGCTTACATAAGGTATTGACCCATTATTATATAAATATAATTCATAAATAATTAAGCACATTAGCTGTGTGAAGAACTAAGAACCCAACAAAATATTTTGGAGACCACTGCATTGAACAACTAGAATAATGAATGCTTACCACCAAATAAGAATGAAAGCATATGTCTATATTTGAAAGTTTAAATTGCTTTCCAAATATTAGGCTCTAATTTGTGTTATATAATCTAGTTTAAAGTGATACTTAGAAATAAAGTAAATGATTTGGTCTAAGTATACGTTTGTTCAATGACTGAATGGATGAGTATTTCCAAGATTGGAGAACATTTTAGTAACTAAGGTATAAGTAACTTGGCATTTTCCAAGTACTAGTTTTAGAGGAGTTCCATGGAAAAAGAGATATAAGTTCAATTAGTCATTTTGTAAATGCTGCATACCATATTATATACACTATTATATTCATAGTGGAGATGAGTATTCCGAAGGTTCTGGAACTTCCACAAGTGAAAACTTCTTTAATTTTGTCTTTCCCGGCATTTCCCATTTCCACAATTTATTTGTCCCCAACATTTCCCCCTCATCCATAATAATCATTAACTTCCCACAGGAAATAATGACATCAGAATACAGTTGGTGAAATCCTATCTTAATGGAATTTAATCTAAAACCTGAAGGCTCAACTGAATGTGAGATCATTCTTATCAGCTGTATGTCAAGCTAACAGATAGCTCAAGCCATTGTTCATGTCAACTTAGATTATGCAAAGTTGTCAGTAATGACAGATTATGCATATAGCAAGGATGCTCATTAAACTTCCTGCTAATATCTAAGGCTAAACTTTATAAACAGGTTATTTAATTGAATATGTGTTTATCTCAGAAATTTAGATGATTTATATACACAGATTCTACCTGATTTGAAAGGAGAAATTATCATTTTTTATTTTAAAAAGTGGAGGAAAAAAAGAGGAAAGAAACTATTTAAGTAATCTCTTTATAATGCATCAAGCTTCATGCTAGAACCCTTAATGTTTAAATCTCCAAACAATTGTTTTGGTTAGCTATCATTGTCCCCTTTTACTAAGGAAGAAGTTGAGAATCAGAGAGGCACACCAGTAATTAACAGAGCCCAAAATGACCATGCAGGTTACCACATAAATTAGAACACCTTTTGACAATACTCTATAATTATTCTACGACAACTTTTGCAGCCTAACTTACTCTCTCTCTCATACTATCAAACAGAAAAATAGTTTGAACTCAGGTCTCCCCAACCTATCTTTATTCCATTATACCTTGCTGCTTCAGATAAGAATAGAATTCAAAGACTTCTAGAGAAATCATCCATGAACAATGAAAAAGAACTTAACAGAACTGCCTTTAAAATGTTGTTAACTGAATACAAAGAAAAGGAAAAGAGATGATCAAAACATTAAAGGAATTGTATCATCTACTAAATACAGAGCTGCCTTTTAAAAAAAAATCCTAACATGACACCAAGCATATCCTAGTAGCAGTATAATGTGAAATGCCTGAGAATAATCCTTTATACCAGGTCTAACATTATTGAGAATCTTTTTTAAATACTATGTTGCTTTTTATTTTACAACATATAAGGAAGGTGTCAAGAAAGTGGAAAAGATCCAGAAAATAACAACTTAAATAGCTTAAGAGTTTTAACATACAAGTTATGCGAAATAAAAAAACAAATGAAATAAACTTATTTAAACTAAAGAGAAAAGTCCACAAGATAATTTTAAAACTGCCTTTAGGTGAACTAAAAGCTGCTCAAAGGACTTCCTTTTCTCCAAGAGGATAAGACTAGAGGGATAAGATTTAATGGCAAACTGATATTTAGCATATAGCTATGGTGGTAAAGATTATTAAATGCCCGAGATTATTTTGCATAAAGGAAACAGTCACCTGCTACACCTTATCTGACAATTGCCTTCCTGAAGGCAGAGAGATGGAAACAGTAGCTTCATATCATACAAGTCCTGTGATTGTTGTGATTTTCCTGTTGTTAATGTTTACATCAGATATAAATCATCAGTCACTCAACATTCCCCACTGACTGCTATGTGAAGTTCAAATGCCTTATGATGTCATAAAAATGGTTATTTGAATTTCTGCCTACCCTGTCAGCATAATAATTTGCCACTCTCTCAATACATCCAGCATCCACCATCCTGGAGAGAATACCACAAGCAGCACTCCAAAACCACAGAGTCCTCACTCAGACCCCTGGCTTTACCCACACTGCTCCCTCTGGGCAGGATGCACTTCCTCCCTCCCTCACACTAAGTCCATTCTCCCTTCTTCCTAAGACCTCCACTCATCCTACAAACCATTCGCATTCCTGAAGATAAAATTCAGATGCTTTTTCTTGGCTGTTGTAACAGGAAGTCTCTCTTGTCTCTCTCCATTTCCAAGAGACAAATTTAGCTGCTTCTTTTTGTGCTTTTAAAGTACATTTCCCCACCTTTATTATGACACATATCACATTATTTTAAAAACTCTTTGCTTGCCTGGCACCCTGAGTAGATCATGAGGTTTCTGGTGGTAGCAGGTTAAGAGAAAAAAAAAAGAGGTAGGAACCGGATCCAGCTTGGCTTAATTCTTTCTGCTGCTCAGTCACTCAGCACATAGTAGGTTCTGAAATTTTTTGTTGAATCAGTGAAGCAATTAACGACATGCAGGGTGCAAAGAAATATTCAACATTCAAATTATTGCTGTGGAAACTGTATCTGGAGATTTCTATTGGTCTTTAAATTCAATTGATTTAGACTTGTTTTCCAAGTTTCTTCTAAAAGTATTATCTTCAAATGATAGAATCAATAATGTATGTTTAAATGCTCTGCCACAAACATGTGTGCCTGATCTATTCTAGCAAAACCACCAAAATAGTCAGGACTCTAGGGGTAAAAATATGAAGAACATAGTTATATAAAAGAGTGGTTAGTAAAGATAAATTTTCTTATCAAATCCTACCCAGAGAAATCTTCTGGAAGGTGTACAGGCATCCAATCACCCCCATCAGCTTTGTTTGTATATAAATAAGGACAGCAGGGTTTTCCATAAGGAAAAACACTGTATAAAAATACTTTAGTATTAATAAAGACATAAAGCTATATCAGGCTTCTTAAATACAACTGGTCTCTGGTTGCCATTTATAAAATTTTTTGTTCTTTGATATAAAGTTAATTTGTTTCTGTACTTGCAACATTTGTTAAAACATTTACATTTTGAAAAAAATGAATAAATATGTCAAGTGCAAGGTTGCATATTTTAAATATAGGGCTTACCTTCATAAAACAATATACTTTTACAATATTTCCTTCTAATATAAATATTTTTACTTCTAATTGAATTCTATTTAGATTGAATTATTCTTAATTGGACACTTCAAAAAGCAAGGTGAAATTGCATATTTATGCATCTCAATATATTTTACTTCTTTCAGTTCAAAGTAAAATGCTTTTCTGTAAACCTAAAAAGACATTCTTAAAAAGTAATAGCTTAAGGTAACCAAATTTTGCTCTGTGTAGTTGCTATGATTTAGATATGGTGTAAGGATATCCTCCAATAGGGCATATGTTGGAAGCGTGATCATCAGTATGGCAATGCTGGAAGGTGGGACCTGCACATTGTTTCAGCAGAAACAATTTGAAAACATAGTTGACTACATACTAGTACTTTGTATTCTGATAGGTTCAGATGGTGACTTCCCACATCTCTTAGATCAGATTACCCACACATTTCTACCTCTTCATGTAAGTATGAGGCAAAAGGTAAGGATTCCTAGTATTCTAGGAAAAAAATATTTTTTTGTTTGAGTAATAAGGCTGCACAAAACGAGATAACTGAGGTAGGAGAAAACAAATGAAAAGACATCCCTCTCAACAACCCACATTGTTTTTAGTAAAATCGGCAAGCCTATCCCAGGCCCAAGTAAAAACAAACTTCGGGAATGTGCCCAGGAATCTATCTGTATGAAGGCACCCTCTGTGGTGAGTTGCCTCCACAATGGGACTGTTTTATTTATTGCCACTTTTCCAATTTTGAAGAATAGCTCATAGCTTCCCTGGAATTTTTCTTTCTTTAGAGATGGTCTAGCCAGTCAAGATTCAATTCAAGTCACCTTCACATAAATGCAGGTGACTGACTCCAGGTCAGATTTATTTCATCCTGCTTGAATTGTTACCTCAGCTTTGATCATAGCCTAATTAGCACTATCTTAGAAACTATTTTATTATATAATAATCTGCATCCAGTAATTGGTGTTTGGTGGTTTCTTTTCTGCCATATTCTCTTTGCTATATGTGTCCTCCACTAGATGGTAAGGGTCTCGAGGCTACACATTCTGCCTTATACTTTTCTCATAACCCTTCTCCATGCCACACATATCTGCTGAGGTCATAGCAGACAACTCCTGTGTTATTATTGAAGTATTCAGTTTTACGTCAACAAGATCAGCTACATCCAGTATGTATCAGTCTCTTAGGATTACACAGGTTATTAATATCAGATCCTACATGATTTCCCAGTCATGTTGAGGAAAAAAAAAACTAGGAATAGGTAAGTCAAGGAGAAAAGAAAAGAATAGGCAAGTCACAGCAAAAACATCTCAGAATGATATATTAAATGTACAAAATCCCTCAAAAATGAAAGGAAGAGGTTGAGTTTTCTATAAAGAAAACAGTTCTTCAACATTGTGTGAAGACTGGTATTTAAGCATTTATTTGTAATCATGGCATCCAGCATATAATCTCATGCCTCATCCTTATTAACTATGATAAGGGGCAGGTATAACCCTTAAAATGTAGCGTCCTGTAAGGGATGCAGTTTGGGTGCCAATGTCCATTCTGGGCTTTAGAATTTAACCCCAATTTTTATCTTCAACCAAAACTATACTGTAAAATATTAGCAGATGAATTTTTCCTGCACTATTCCTTTTAACAATGACTCTCTTCATTCAAACCATGGGACCAAAGTTCCCACTTCCCAAAAAACAGTATTTTTATGAAGAAGTCAGAAAGCAAAGATGGCAATTCTAGACTTTTATACATTCCAGATTCCAGACAACAAATTCAGGAAATGATTCTTATAGACCAGACTGAGAATACAGTTGTTTTTGGTTTATCCAGATTTTGTACAAAACCCACAAAAATTTCAGGAGTTTGAGAAGGCAGGGATGTCATAGCTGTGGTGTGAAGGGATGGGGAACACTTAGCAAGAAAAGCAGTAGGAGGATATACTGCAGTGGGATTCATGCAAGAGGTTCTACACTGTGTCCTCATCCTTAGATAAGCTGTAAGATCCCAGAAGAGTTTCAGGATCTAGGAATAGAGAGTATTTAAGTCTGGTTTCCATCTTGTTGTCTTAGAAGTCAACAAGAGCAGCAGAATGTCCAAGCCACACTAGCCCATGAGTGCAGCAGAGATTTCTGAAGTGTCCTGGTACCTGGGCAGTTGGACAGGACACTAGAATCAGCCAACATTTTCCCAAGTGACTCAGAGTAGAGTAGATGTGGTTCAAAGTGTAAGTGGGCTGTAGACTAAGAAAACATCCCATAAGTAGCATGAGTTGGGATACTATCATAGTTTCCCAGGGAATATTGTAACTAAGGCAGCCCAACCTTAGTGCCTTAACACAACAGAAATTTATTCTTTTACATTTATACAAATAGAAGTACAAAATCCAAACATAAATTGAGTCATGATCTCTCAAAGCCTCCAGGGGACAGTTTTCCATTCTTTTCTCTTGGCTTCTACTGTCACTGACAATCCTTGGTGCTCATTAGTTTACAACTGCATGACTCCAACCTCTGTATCTATCAGCATATAGCCGGCCCCTTTCATATTTTCTCATCATCTTCCAATAAGAAGACACTAGTCACATTGGATTTGGCAAGTCACCCTACTTCAGTATGAGTTTATTTTAACTTGACTAATGATATCTGCATTGGTCTTCTTCCCAAATAAGGTCATATTCTGATGAATTGGAGGCACCTTCAAAATACTTCTTCAATATATAATTGATAAACTTTAATGTATCTTTTTGGTAAACACAATTCAATCCATAACAGTTGCTCCATACCTTTCCAATGAGGAGGTTTGCTTTTGTCCAAGGATCAGCTAGGACTCTTTCAAGTGCATGTTTTTTTTAATTTATTTTTATTTATATATTAATTGGTTCCAGTGCATGTTTACTTAGAAGAAAACACATAATCTTGAGCCAGATTCTCTTCCTATCCTACATTTTCCAAAGCCCCTACAACTTAGGAAAATTCTTGGTAAAAGGAAAGAATATGTTAGAAAAGAAGGTCCTAAGTTAAGTAAGCTTAAAACAGATGCCTTGAATTTATCATGAATTGTTTAATTATTTTTTATGCTTTGTTATTTATTTTGTAATAGGGTAGTACAAAGAAAGGTTCTAACAATAATACTAAATGAAGATAGTGAGAAATCCAAGTTGTATTTCTGAAATATCTGAATTTGTGAAAGTAAATACCATAATAATTATAAATCTCTTCTATAATGATCCTTGGGGAAGTGAGGGGATGTGGGATGCTAGTTTTCTTTAAATGTGAAATATATAAAGACCTCTAAGGGATTAATTAAGAACAGCTAATGGAACGAAAACTACATACAATCTATTTAAACAAATTAAAAATTCAAACAAGGTAGTTTGGGTATTATTTTTAATCTCCTTTCATTAAAAAATTTCTGACCTTCACTGCTTCATGTGACTAAAGATTTTCCCTCTGCCCCTGAACTTTCATGGTTCATGTTCCACTTCATCATCTCTCTCAGTGGCCTCTGCAGCTCACTTTCAACAACTGACATCTTGAAGAATCTACTTTGAAATGGTGGGCTTTTTGTTCTTTTTTTAAAAATTCTTTTATTGGTACATTTTAGGTATACAATATGTTTACATTTGACGTATCTTGGTTCTTATTTTTTCCCCATTACCTATGTGCCTTTCACCTCCTCCACCCTTCCCTATTTATATAGATTTCGTTTCCATTTTTTTCTTTTCTCATAATTTTTCCTTTCCATTCTTACCTGTCCCCATCTCCTCCAATCACCCCACCCACTTTGGAGCTTTTCCTGTTTCAAATTATCAATTATTAATTTTAATCCTTATTCACACTTTCAGTTTCTCACACTAGAAAAACTATTCTATCTAGAATATATAAAGAATTGAAAAAAATCAGACCCCCCCAAATTCAAAGACCCAATTCAAAAATGGGCATCTGAAATGAACAGACATTTCTCAGACAAAGAAGTAAAAGCAGCAAACAAATATATGAAAAAATGTTCAACATCACTGGTCATTCGAGAGATGCAGATGAAAACAACACTGAGGTTCCACCTCACTCCAGAAAGAATGGCTGCTATCAAGAAATCAACCAATAACAAATGCTGGCAGGGGTGTGGGGAGAAAGGAACCCTGCTCCATTGTTGGTGGGAGTGCAGACTGGTGCAACCACTGTGGAAGTCAGTATGGAGATACCTCAAAGAACTAGGACTAGAGGTCCCATTTGACCCAGCTATTCCCCTGCTGGGGATCTTCCACAAAGAATTTGTTTTTTCTTAAAGAGAATTAATCTTCTCACTAAGAATTTGAGACACAAATATTTATCTTCCAGTATGCTCTGAATAATACTATCACAAGATCCAATCAACTCACCAATCTCTTTGTGCCCAGCACACACCCTGGTCTTCCCTTTCAGCTGGGCAGCACTTAGCATAGGAGCTACAGTGTGAGTTCATAACCCAGTGTCCACTTGAATACCAGCTCTGCCAGTTAGCACTGTGATCTTCAGCACATTACTTAAACTTTCTCTGACTTCGTTTCCTTGTATTTGTTAATATTAGCAAAAGATATAGTTTACAATGGTCACTTTAGAGAATGGAAATAGAAAAAAAGAGTGAGAAACTATCAGTGTCACTTTTAACTATGTATTGTTTGGATTGGTCCAGTATGAAAATATTATAACTACTTTTCAATGAAAAAATTGTGGGAAATGGAGGGAAAAAGGAATTAGTAATGAAAATCAAAAACCAACTACTGCATGCATACATTTCTTGGCATAATAGTGTTCATGAGTTATATATGAAAATCTTTCCAAAATATATGTTTAATAAAGAAAAATAATCTTCTATACAAATTAACAAATCCCTTTAAAATTTTTCTGATGAGTTAAATCCACTAATGTGAATTAAATTTCTTTATGTTCATTCCATCTATCAGTAAGGGGCTAAATATGACCATAATATAATGGAAATGGGGAATCTATTCTGACATAGTTGTAAATGTAGTACAGCTTCCTCTCCCTAAGAGGAAAAAGAAAAATTTAATTTTCTGTCCATTTATAACAGGATTTGGAGTAAATGTTAAAATGCAGCCTAGAGTAGAGGAAGGAACTTATCTTAGCAGACAGAGGCACAGTGCAAAGCAATACTTCTTGGCAGGAAGGAAGATATGGGGAAAGGGTGCCACAGTAATAAAAGAGCTGGAACCCGATCAGAATCTGAGAAATAGAAAACAGAGGCTAACAAAAAGTGTTCTATTTGATTCTTTACTTCCTTGATTCTAAGTACAGTTTTTCAAATGTTACACCTCTGAAACTGGTATATAAGTCTTAGATTCACTGATTTATTACATTCACTGCTGGCCAAGTGACTGTTTTGATTTGGTTACCATTGCCTTGATTATATTCACAATGTCATCACTTTGGTTGAGTTTTGAATATTTTTGGTCCTACAACTGTTGAATTTAATTGCCATCTATAATGTCATCTAAAAATTGCTCTCTGATTTGGCATTGAGAAGTCATTATGCACACAAAAATATACAGAAATAGAGCACTGAGGAACAAATTTGGTTCTAGTGAAGCAAACATTCATCCTTTCAGGAATTACTACAGTGCCATGTTCTCTTACAAAACAATAACCATGTATTTTACAGGTTCTAACAAAAGAAAATACCCAGAAGAAGATGACATCTTATTATATAATTTAATCTTGAAAATTTTAAAGAAAACCTATTAGATTCCTGATTTAAAATTAAAGAAAGCCAAAAATAGGGTGATAAAAATGAAGAAAGTAATATTTCATAATTAAGCAGGGAATAGAGATGTCAGCATGGGACCAATAAACACACTTGGGTTTTAATAAAAGGAAAGAAAGAAAAAGTTTGAGAGGCATTGGTCTAGAACAGCTCTTCTATTTTTGTTTTACCTGCCTCTGCACAATGTATTGAGTCTCAGCCTCAATTTTCTACTCCATAAAATAGGAATAAGAATATTTATATCAAAGATTTGTGGGGAACAAAAGGGAAGCACAAAGAGTCTGTCAAGTACTTGGCTTATAAATATTCATTAAAATGCCAATCTTTGTGTTTTCCCGAAGGAAAGCACTATCTTTAACTGGTGCCCTTATTTGTAAGGTCTACAATTAACATTTTAAAACTTGGTAATGAGTTGATTTGAATGATATTCTGGTTTGATGTAATTCTTCTTCTCTCATGTGCTTTAATATCAAGTATTTTCTCAAATATACTTGGAAGTTACCACTAGCTGAGAAATAGTCACTTTTATCTGCTGTTTTCTCTAAAGAAAGGAACTTGGAAGCACCCTAAAGAAAGATCTCCCCTGTCAGAAGTGATAAATCAGAGTGTATTTTTCATTGATACCTTAATTTCCACCACTAATTGTAGCTTAGAAAGGTATGTGGGGTGCAAAATCAAACCAAGAAGTTTACCTTTTGTAAGTAGGGAGAGGTGGAGGGGTTGAAGGGAGGGCAAGGGAATGGGGAAAAAATAAGAACCAAGATATGTCATGTACAGGTACAAATTCCCAATGATAAATGTCATCATAATGTATACCTAAAATGTACTAATAAACTTAATGAATTTTTAAAAAGTTTACTTTTATAAGCTTCAAAGAAGAGATTAATCTCCAGGAATATTAGAAGGGATTTTATTCTGCCTGAGTCATCTGGTCTACGCATAATTTCAACCATCACAATAATACTATAAATTGGTTCCTTTAAGGAATATAAAATCATAAAGTTTCTAAAAGTTTCACAAGTGTTCAGATGAATTACCAAACTCTTCTTTCCAAATCTGTATTGCAGAGGAATATCCATACAGCGTTATGGACAAAGATTATGACTCTCTGGGGACCACAAGAGAGTATTGTCTCCACTTCCCTGTGATTCTTCTTCCTCTAAGGATCTTCCCATCAGTATTAATATAATCAGGAAACAAGCACTGAAAGATGTGCTTCTCCTTCCTTTTATATCCTGGACTGAGAGTGAAAAAAGATAAAGATCCCATACTAAAGTTCCACTTAGAATCACTGAAACACACTGAAGCTTTGAAGAACCTTCATATTTGGGAAACAAAATGGAAATAAACATAGAATCAAAGAAAAATAAAATACAATTTCTTCCTATTTAGTTTCATAGACATGTATTGACTTAACTACTACACACTACACTTTGCCAAGAGCTCAAAGCCTACTGGGGGAAGCAGATATATAAGCAGATTTTTAACATCTAGTACTATTAGTGCTTAAACAGATGTTATACTCTGCAAGAATGTTTTCAAGGTTCTCTGGACTTACTTCATTCCATATTCTAACTTGAGACCTACATTTTTTAATCCAGAGGTCTACAAAGTTTGCAGGCCCTTGCTTAACTCCATCACGCCCTGACTCCCTGTCAACTTCCACATCATTTCATGGGCAACACCAGCAACCCTACTCCTGGACACTTACATCTTTGTAGTCAAAATTATGACTCTATTTCTATTTTTGTTCTCTCCTTACTTTATGAGAAAGTGACACAATATACCCCATGGAGAAGAGGTAGAACACAGATCTAGAATTGAATTCAGGTCTCATTACTTGACAGTGTGATTATAGGCAAATTATCTCATTTATCTAAAGTTTTATCCTTTGTAAATAGGGTTAATAATACTGTCTTAGGTTTACTTATGAGGATAAAATAAGACAATACATAAAAATAAATTAGTCTAGTACAGAATAATCTTCCAATAGAGTTTACAATTATTATGGTACTTTTCCAGTTAATATTTTTCCAGTTTTACCAGTTAGTATACAAAGAATCCCTTCTCAGTAAAATTGTCTTCAGTCTAGTGTAGTAGTGCCAAATGTTAATGATACTATTCCTTTGCCAAGAGCTATATAATCATTAGGTATTTCGGGGTTCTTAATTCATAATAGCATTTATCCATAATAGTCACATTTTTTTAGAAGAAACAAATTTACTGCAGGCATGTAATCCCATATAAGAAAAATACCAATCACTTATTGAGAAACCCTGAGTCCCACTATTTCAGAACTTTGCTAGTCACCTGTCAGGAGGTGGGGTTTTATTTCCCCTCCCCATGAAAGTAGGTGTGTTTTGGTGATTAACCCAACAAACAGAATGTATCAGGAGACATCACATGATTATTGAGGCTAGGTTGGAGAATGCAGAGTGGTTTTTATCTAGCAATCACTTTTGAGATGCTTGCTTTCAGAACCCAGTCATCAGACTGTACTGAAGCCAACATGTTACATAGGAAATCTATATATCAGTGTTTTCTCTACCACCCCCATTAAGGTTCCAGTAGCAGCCATTATCAATACCCAAATATGAAAGCAAGCCCTCAGTTGATTCCAGTCCAAGATTTGAAGCCAAGCCAGTTAATTTCATGTGGAGCTGAGATGCATTATCTACACTGTCCTCTCTCCTTTCCTTCTCCAACTACTTGTGCCCTAAATCTGGTCCCTTATCACTTCATATCTACAGTCTTTCAATATGCACTTCCCTAGCTTTTTGTTCCCTTTCTATTGCCTTAAAACCACCCAAATTATAACTAATATTTTAAGATATTAATTTTATTACATCATTCCTCTCTTTAAAATATCAAAAGTTTCATATAGAAAGCTCAACTGTACAACAAAGACTTCCATATTCTGTCCCAAACTGACTCACACCTTGTCATCACCTCCCAACATCAATAAATTGATGCAGCCAATCAAGACTGTTCCTTAGTGAAACCCCACATATCCAAATTGTTGCTCACAATAGCACATCCTTATAAAGTCTTCATCCAGTAGTATGTTAGACCTGGCTCAAATAGGATCATCAGAGCCAAATTTTAAATACAAATTTTGCACGGCATTCATTAAATCATTGATAGCTTGAAATTGCCACGGTGGAAGTATTTAAACCATGGACACTGGCAAAAGTCAGGGCTTGGCAGAAGTGGAAAAGGGACCAAGTTTATCAGCATATCACTGCCTTCATCTCTCTGTATCATGTATTCAAATCTATCCATATTCTGGATTCCAGATCAAGTGGAATTCACTCTAAGTCATAGTCAATCTGTACATCTGCTAACCACCCACATTCTGTATAAACTACATATTTTTCCTTAAATAAGGTTTTACTTAAATAATATATATAGCATGAGGACTGAGGAGGGCAACTGTGTCTGTTTGTGTGCTTATTCAGTTTGGTTCAGTTTGGGAATAACTAATAGCATCTAGTGGCATGCCACATATCCTGCAAGTACCCAAGGAGTAGGAATGGGGCTGATATTACGGAATAGCGCATGGGTTCTCTAGAAACAGCAGTAGTATGACCCTAAAGACTTTGCCACATCTCTCCCAAGCAAGAAAGAAGATTATTTAGAGAAAGTGTTATAAATCTATAAAATAGCTTGGCTCTTTCAAAAATAGATTTGACATTAGTATACAAACATAAAACAACCTAATAATACAAATAGAAAACTTAGGCAAAAAAGGAAATGTATTTTTACTAACTAACATATCAGATGCTATATTTAACCATTATGTTTTGCCCTGAGCTTCCTGGCAACCAGAATAAAACAAATGGGAATGTAATGAGTTATATTATTGGAGATATGAATTTGTTATTATAAAAAGGAAAAGGCATCTGTGAAAAGAGGTAGCATTTCCTTCTGTTATTTTCTAAAAAGCATGTGTTTCTGAAGCTCTATACATGAAACAATAAGTGATAAAATGGACAATATCTTTAATAATGTTTTAGAAAACAAATCCAATATAAGCTACTTCTCGTAGTAAGCTTCAGTCAAAACTGAGGACATAACTTATAAACACACCTCCTTTAAGGTATTTCTATAAGAAGGTAAATGCATAGACAAGTGCATATTCCAAGTTTATGATACCTAATGGTCTAATATAAGAAAAATGAAAGTAACTCATATATAATAGAGAGCAGATAAAAGTAAAGTTCTTATACAACATCCCTACATATCACTCCTCTCAAGAAGGTAGTAAGAAATGAGTTACCTTTTCTTCCTATTTCATATTATCTATTAAGGTCCAAAGGGGAAGGGGAAGTGGGAGGCATAGGGGAAAGGAAAGAAGGGAAAAGAATAAATATGAGAAAAGAAAAAAACGGAAACAAAGTCTTTGTAAATAGGGAGGGGTTAAAAGGAGGGCAGGGAAATGGGGAAAAAAATAAGAATCAAGATATATCATGTAAAGGTACAAATTCCTAATGATGAATGTCATCATATTGAATACCTAAAATGTACCAATAAACTTAATGAATAAAAAAAAGAAATGAGTTACTAAGCCTGTATTAATGGGATTCTATAACAGGTTGTGTTCCTATCTGTCAAATTTATCTCTGATAAAGGCATTAAGTAGGCATATGCCTTGTAAGTGATTCCAGCCCAGACAACCAGAAGTTAAATAGCAGAATGATCTCATAGGTAGAAAGCTAAAGTAGAACCTTGTCATAAGTAGACAGGAGAGTTGAAATTCTATCTCAGTTCTAGAGCATGTGCTTAGCATACTCCAGGCTCTGGGGTTTCAATCCCCAGCAGCAAAATAAGTGAAAGCAGACAAGGGCAGAATGAGGACTGAAACAATCCAAAGAAACTGGAAATATGACAAAAATGAAAGCAGAAGAAATTATCAGAAGTTACAATAGTGAGATTACAGGGATGAACATCAAAGACAAGGTCTACAATATAGATGGAATTTTGTATGCCACTACTAGATTTTTGGGTGGGTTAGGCAATTGCATTTGAAGAGTTTGAATGGAATAGATAGCGTCTCATATTTTGGAAAGTAAAATGATTCATATCTCTTCTATTAAAATGTTGAGTCATTTTTCCCCTCTAGAATGAAAGGCCTTCCCTTTCTCCTTTAGCACAGAGATAGAGCACTTATATAAAACATTTCTGTGTAAAATTTCCTTAGTTTTGGACTGCTAAAGCCAAGCAACTGAACAAGTTTGAAAGAATCTCGAGAATATCCACTACATACCATGTGATGGATGAATTTTCTTTTTATTTTTTCAAGACAACAAGAAAGAGGATTCTGGAAATATTTCCCACTAAGTGGTATCAGCCTAGTGATAAAAGACCATAGAAATGCCTCAGATGTGTTTCAGCAGAGTAGTGGGCTCTGAATAGACTATACAACAGTACCTGTGAAGATGAGTTAGCTGGAAAAGTGATCCCAGGTACCTAAACTAATACAATATTAAGAGTTCTTTCTCTGGAAAGAGGTGGATATTACATAAAGCTGACATTTGTAGAATGATAATATTCAGGGCATTTCTCAAACAATGAATGTGTAGTGATAATTAACATAGATATCTTTCCATCTCAAACTTTTGCATTTTGGATGCTAGTAAAGCCTTCTGCCCAAAATCCTTCCTTGGACTTCTTAACTCTTCTAAGTTTTCAGTTTTGATTACTGATCTCTGATTTATTTTATCTCCATGCTCATTTTCATCTTACCCTTCCACCCACATACTCATCTTCATTCCTTGCTTCTGCATTCAATTGCTCATTGCTGGTACTTTCCTTGCGGCTTACTTCTCTGTAAGTAGGCTGTGGCCTCCTTTCTTCAATTGTACACTCATATCCAGTTACTGCCCACATCCCAGAATGGTAATTTTCCAGATATGATTCTAAGTTATCTTTCTAATAATGATGGCTAGCTCTAAATAACTCTAAGTGATTGTCCTTTACTAAGCAAAAATAAAATTTTCAAAGATTAATATATTTATCCAAGACTCCGCTGGCTCTCAAATTCTATGTGTTACACTGAGTTCACCCACTAAACACATGGTGATGGGTTATATCTAGATGTCTCCCTCAAAGCTTCATGCCCCCATAGGTGGGGCTATCAGGAGGTGACAGAACTACAGTTGTGTGGTACTGGATCATGGGTATGCAGTACTTTATTATTCCACTGATGAGTTTATAACTGGGTGTGATGTTGATAGGTGAAGCCTGATGGGAAGAAGTGGGCCATTGTGGACATGGCCTGGAGGGTATAGATCCGTCATCCTCCCTTAATCCCCTGCACTGCTTCCTGCTTGCCATGCCATGAACTATTTTTCCTCTACCATTCCCCTCTGCTGTGCCATCCTGCCTTGGAGACAGCTAACTACGAACTGAAACCTCTACAACCTGAGAGCTAAAATGAACCTTTCCTCCTTTAACTTGTGCATGTCAGGTATTTTGTCCCAGCAATGAGAAAGTAAGACAGATTTTGGTACCAGAGAAGTTGAGTCAATGCTGTGAAGCTATCTAGCCATATTGTTCAAAAACCTTTAAAACTGACTTGCAGGAAGACTGGAGAGGTTGGGCGATGCTGGCTGCGGAAGCGGCTCTAGAATTTTGTAAGCTTAGCTTGATAGGAGTTTCTGGTCAGAGCTTAGAAGACCAGAATGCTAATAGAAATGCAGCCAGTAAAGACCGGGTTCAAAAGGTTTCAGTTGGGAAGATGGACTGCATTAGCAGTTGGATTCCAGGAAATGTGTATTATGCTCTGGCATAAAATTTGTCTGCATTTTGCTCATGTCCAGAGACTTTGTGAGAGAATGAAATTTTTCTTTTTCAGGTACCCAGGATCAAACTCTGGACCTTATGCTTTCGAGGCAGGCATGGTGCCACTGAGCTAAATCCCCAGCCCTGTGAGAGACTGAGATTAAAGGCAGTGGATTAATTAATCTTAAGGAAGAAATTTCAAGTCAGTCTAATGTTAAGACAGGGCATAGCTGGTGTTGGGGGCTGCTGTTGGGGGCCTGTTGAGAATCAAGAGCAAACAGCCAGACAGAATTATTTAAAAAGTTTTGAGTTTGGCCAGAAAAGTAGCTCTCATAAAGTTGCAGCCTGCAAAGTTGGAGCAGAGGAGAACTTGGTTGGTGAAAAAATTAGCATTAAAAGGTCAAGTACTTTGGAACAGGACAACAGAAAAGATGGCCTGAGGGCATCACAAGAACCAGCAGGACTCCACATTTTGCAGCCTCAAAATTGCGAAAGTAAAAGACTTTGTTTTGAGAAGACAGGCCCAAGGCACCATGTTTCAAAATGGGAGCACTTGGGAATGGTTGCCCTCTACAGAAGTTATTACTCAGGATTGGACTCGTAGTACTCAGTCATCCAGGCACTCACCCTCCATTGCCAACGACTGTTCCAGCTGGTGACAGATCTTGGCCTCATCCACATGATGTTGATTTTAGGTGCATGCAGAATGTAAGAGTTGTGGGGTCTGGAAGACTTCCACCCAGATTTCAGAAGAAGGCTTAGGAGGCCAGAGAGTGTGGCCCTGAGAGGCCAGTGTGTAAAGCTGTGAATGTGAAACCAAACATGCAGTGGAAACCCCAGAAGGCTAGAGAAGCCAGGAATGTTAATTGTTTGAGAAAAGCTGCAAGGAGTGAGCAAAGCCAGCCCAAGAGGTCATGAGGGCTACAACCACTGGCAGTCCCATAGGGGCAGGGCTACCCAAGCCCTTTGGTGTTCACATCTGGCCACGGATTGCCCCAGGTCCTGGACAGGATTTAATATTTACTCCATCGGATTTTGGTCTTCTTTGGTTCCATTTCTTTCTATCCCTCTATTTGTACCTTTTGGAATTGGAGTGTTTATCTTATGCCATTGTATGTTGAAAGTGTTTAACTTTCTTTTGATTTTTTACAAGGGGACACAGTTAAGAGTTTGCTTTAAATCCCAGAGGAAAATTTGGACATGGACTTTTCACTAATGATGAAACTGTTAGGACTTTGGCAACTCTTAGAGCTGGACTAATGCATTTTAAATAAAGGGATGCACATGCGCATTCCAGGGGCCTGGGGTGGAATGTTATAGGTTGTATCTAGATGGCCCTCCAAATCCTCATAAGTGGGGATTCTGGGAGGTGATTGGATCATAGGTGTGTGATACTGAATCATGGATGTGTGATAGTGAATTAGTGCATTGTTGGGTTTATACCTGGGCATGATGTTGAGAAGTGAAGCCTAGTAGGAAGAAGTAAATCACTGTGGGCATGGCCCAGAGTGTATAGATCCCTCACCCTCCCTCCATCCCATGCACTGCTTTCTGCCTGCCCTGCCATGAGCACTTTCTCCTCATGATGCCCCTCTCCCATGGCACCTTGCCTTGGAGCCAGCCAACTATGCACTGAAACCTCTGTAAACTGTGAGCTGAAATAAACCTTTCCTCTTTCAACATGTAGGTGTTGGGTATTTTTGCCCCAGCAGTGAGAAAGTAACTAAGATACATACCATTATTTTCTCCTCAATTTTGATACAAAATCAAAATATATAAGAGAAAGGCAGTTGGGATAACAACATATCACATTTTATACTATATGTTTTTAAACCTGATGTATGGCAAATTTGAGTTCCCATTATTGAACATCAGAATTAGATAGTGGTCCCTATCTAGTCATTAGTAGCACTGAACCAGTGCAAGCTTCTCGTGTGTTGGTGTATCCTGTAAAATT
Source organism: Heterocephalus glaber (assembly GCF_000247695.1). The sequence continues at coordinate 28,070,339 of NW_004624736.1, read as the reverse complement.
TAGGACATGAGGTAGAAGGTATGCCCCCATGTATTACTAAGCCCCAAGAGGTAAAGGAAGAAGAGATAAAGTGTATATGCCCAAAGTCACCAATCAACTCTCTTTCTTACTCCAAGGAAAACTGTAAAGGATGAGGCAAAGCAACCCAGAAATATTTGGAAGAAATCTCTCCTTTTGAAAGTCAGAGAAAGAAGAAAGAAGGGCCTCAGACTCCCAAAACCAAGGATTATGCAGTAAGTAGATGGCCTGCAAGGAATTAGATGAGTTATTGCAAGTTAATTTAGAATAATTGTGTCAAGATTACATTGGTGGGAAGTGGGAAGAGATTCAAAGAAGGGAATTATGAAAAGGCATATATGTCACCAACCACATCCTAAATGAACACTCTGTTTTAATGAACATCTGCTAGGACTATTATCTGTCACATAATATTCTACTCTTTGAAATTCACATTCTTATATTGTTTAATTTAAGAAACTCCTGTTTTCTATCTAGTCTGTGCTGGGTTCTGCTATACAAAACAAAATAAAATAAACCCTAATTTCAAGGAGCTTACATTCTGGAAGGCAGAAGTTGTGGAGAATATTGCCAAGAAACAACTATAATACATAAGAAAAAAAAATAACTACAATTTAAATAAGCACATGGTACCAGGAAAGCCCAGAGAAAGATTCTTACATCGGACTAGTGAAAGCTTCAGGGAGGAGGTGATATGTATCATGGGTCTTAAAAGCTGACTTAGAGGCACAAATGCAGGAAATATGGAGAGTGATAAGTAAAATGACCAAAGGGACACTGCAGAGCATGGTGTCTCAGAAAACCACACTTGGTTCAGAAGTCACACTGAAGAATAGATTAGAAAGGCAGCTTCTAGTCATCAGGCAAATAAGGGGAATTAAGGGGAACGTAAGGTCATGAAGATACAGGTGGAGAGGAAATAATGGATGTGGGTGGTACTAATTGTTAGAATCAAGGGGACCTGCATAGTGTTGGAGGGGCAATGTGAAGACAGAGGATAACTCTTAAATTGCTAAATCCAGTTGCCAGATTGAACAACATCTATCACTAAGGTGTGGCCTGTCCTTCAAAGCTGCTGTACTGTGTTTGGAATGTGTATTACTTCTTATAATCTAAATTCTTCATAGTAGAGAGGCACTCTTGATAGAGATCAGCACATGCAGAGTTGCATCCAGGCCTATGTTGTGCTAGAGACTGACACCCTTAATTTCCAAGAAAAGCAAGTGGTAACTGCATTTACAAGCTTGGTTTGTACTGTACCTGTCCTCCTCCCTCTCTGACTCATATTATAATCACTCAGCTTTCCATAATTAACATAATAAGACCCTTTGACAATCACACTAAATTGCATGACTTTTCCTACCTCTCATACTACCTGGTAATAACATACATGATAGAGAGTGAGAGACTTTCTCCTTTAATACACTGGTTAGGGTTAAAATAGTCAGTGGTAAAATAGATGACATCATGCACTATATTCTTTACACAGTTCAATCTAGTCCATATCAGCAGTGTAAAGAATGACTGACAGAAAATCTATAGCTTAGGCTGTAACATAGAAAACATTAATGTAAACATCCTCTGCCCAAAACACTTGGCATTTACCGCACCTTCTACTAGAAGCACAAGGTTCCTGTACCAAAGGTCAGGGCCAGAGGGATTGACTTTTCACATATATTTAAGCAAACTGTACATCAGATCAAAAGGTGGCAGGTGTGCATGTGGGCACACACACTGCACTTACAGCAAATAATTATTTTTTTTAAAAAGCTACCTGAGTGATTTGCTGAGATATATGTGTGTGTGTGTGTGTGTGTGTGAAATGCTTGCTAATATTAGTAAAATTTTTTAAATAGACAGGTGTTGTGGCTTATGCCTATACTCCCAGATACTTGGGAGGTTGAGGCAGAAGAATCACAAGTTCAAGGCCAACCTGGCCAACTAAGGTAAACTCTATCTCAAAATAAAATGTCTTTCAAGAGAGTTGGGGGAGTTTAGTTCAGTGGTAAAGTACTTACTGAGCACATGCAAAGGCCATTGGGTTCAATTCCCAGCACTGTAAAAGTATGTGATTGGCTTATAAATTTCAAACTGTAATAGCAAAAACATTTAGTTATCTCTGTCAATGGAATCTATTGCTTTCAAGATTGAAAGGCAATGATGTTCATTTTTCAGTTCAACAGGTGGTTTATCCCCCAAAGTCATTGCAAAGCAAGAAAACAAAAACAATGTGTGCTGTGTCTATATATATATATACGCACAGCACACATTTGATGGGTCTTTCTTCTTAATAAATGAATTGTTTGCTAAATAATTCTTGAGGATCACTTCACCTCCTTGAATATGACATGACAATGTATTTATAAAAACCACTCAATCTCAAAGTGCCACCTAACAAAGAAGATGGCATTTTGCATTGTTTATATTTTATATAGTATGTATTGCATACAGTTAAATATTATATATACATTTACATATTATCAAGCATATGAAATATAATATACAAGTATATAGATATTATTAAGTTTATATTTCTTCAGAACTAAATCTAACATTTTTATATTTGTACTCCTCCATTTTGTACATTAAAATTCCCCAAAATCAGCCAGGGATTTAGCTCAGTAGTGCTGCAGCCTGCCTCGCAAGCTCAAGGTCCTGAGTTCGAGCCCCGCTCCAAAAAAAAACCCCAAATTAATATCTACTTAGAGTGGTAAAAGTGTGCATCCCGGTAGAGTGCAGGAAAAGCTTGAGCAGCACTTCTTTCAGTTTTCTTTGGAGCACGTGTTGTGAGTCCCAGGGCTGTGTTTAATCACCGCGCAGGAGTGACATGATCCACTCATATCTTGTCTCACACATCCGTTTCAGGCACACACTGGGAATGTGCATCTCCCGTAGGCTCAGATACAAAGGAAAAGCGTCTTTGCTTCACTGATAGGTTTGAATGATGCAAAACAGGTCAGGTTTTGTTTGTTTGTTTCATTTTTTAAAGGCTGTTCTGTAAAATTCAAACCCAAAAAAAAAGTTCAAATTGGATCTGACAGACACTGCTTTTAAAGAGACCTCCTATCAGTAAAAGTTCTGTTTTCCAGGTGATTTTACATGTATTTTTAATGCCAATTCATGTCACTATTGACACTGTTTTGATGGTAAGAGAAATTAAAATGATTCAGAGTACCTGAGGTGGCTATATTGACACATCAGATTATGCTTAATATTTCAACAGCAAAGCAAAGTAGAGCAAAACAGTCACCCTGCCATGCCTGGCTTATTAAAGCCTTTTTCCAAGCCAGGATGATGTACCTCACAAGGAAGAAATATTTCAAATAGAATCAGTAGGCTTTTAATATAAAAAAGGCTCAGAATAACAGACTCTCTACCCTTTAAAGGTTATGTTCATTTTTTTTAGTGGGAGTATACAAAAACTGGCTCTTTATTGAAGACTCAGAATGTCTTCCCTTGGGAATTCCCTGGCTCTACAAGCTCAAGTCCAGTGGGGTGAGCAAGACAGGCTCCAGGCCTGGAGGCTCCAGACGGCCTGGAGGCTCCAGACCACCTTGAGGGTACAGCAAGGATCTTGAGTCTTGCCTTTCAACAAGGTACATTAGAGCCAGGCACCTAAAGGATTCAGGGCTTCCTCACATCCTCACGCCATACTAAATGTTTGAATCAGCTTATAGAAGGTCAGATGTACCATTTGTTAGGAATTATTCTCCTGCTGAAGTCTGCTTGGAGAAAGTGCAAAGGACAATGAAGATTAAGCTCTCATCAGACCAAAGGAGATAATCCTAACTTTTTCTTTTTCTTGTCAAAGATAAAAATACCAACCATGTAGACCCTATCAAAAAAGGTTGGGTACACTTTTTTGTGTTTGAGGATTTATTTATTTATTTAATATTCTAAAACTGTGTCATGTCTACATATTTTGAATTATAAATACATTGTGCAATGCTAGATATATTTTTAAATTAGAGAAAATAGCACCTTCCTCACTATTTCCTCAAGGACTTAAAAAAATGTCAGATACATTGGTAGGGAACTTTTGATATTTTATACCGCAGAAGTACATCTTGGGATTCCTAGACTTAACAAGAATTACCATAAAGCAGAAATTTGTTACCAAGACTGGGTTTAGGCAGTTTAGTTATTTATAACTGAATATTTAATTTACCATTTTGTTTTTTAGTGTTTGTTGCTTGTTGGTTGGTTTCTGTTTGTTTGTTTGTTTGTTTGTTTGTTTTCATCTGATTCAATTCAACCTGAACCAGAAAGTATTCCCTCACACTTAGGACTAGGGGATTTCCAAAACATATTTCTTTGTCATTGTGTTTGTATATGAATCTAAGTGGAAGAAAGCAGATAATTCGCCCTAAAAGACATAGTTTGCAGCTATCTGTGGAAAACAGGCAAGCCATTGCTTGCCTAGTGCTGGTAATCACAAAGCATTTCTCTGAAAGCTTTATAAATGCTTTTCATCCTACAGATAAGAGATTTAAAGTAGACAGAAATAAATGACAGAGCTCACAGTGACTTACCTCTATGGCATTGCCACTCACCTAGCATGCTGAAAATTCCAGCCTTTTCACAGTGCCTGTCAGGTTTGACTCTCCCACTACCAGCCAAGATGTAACAGCAAATAAGGCAATGGGAAGAAAAACTGAACAGAATTCAAGTCAGCTGGATCCAGAGTTGCACCCAGCTCAACCTCTGACTGACAGTGAACTCCAGTTTCTCCTATGATAAGATCAGGATGGTAAACTCACACCAGAATACTGCTAGAAAGAGTAAATGAAGGTGCCTGGACTAATGCTCAGACACAGAAACTGGCTGTATTTCCTTCCTGGAGCACATTATGAAAGTGGTCTTCATATAACAACTTATTTTTTATACACAAAAGTAAGAATTGGCCTTCAAATAATTTTCTCATGTACTGACTCATTTACCTAAGACATTTATGCCTTCAAACCTCTAGCAATGCTGGCCAGCTTCTCATGAACCTCATGCCACAGAAGGCATTTGATATATTTTCTTCTCTGGGTGTATCGTCTTCAACTTAGGAGAGAGTCCAACACGCTGGGTTTAGAAAGGAATAGATATCTGACATGTTGCCTACCAATTCTCAGTGCTGCTAGGGCTCCATCAGCAGAACATGGCAGATTGTCTAAAAAGCATTTCTAATTCTTATGATCATTAGTTCAGTATGATTAAAAAGAAGACAGTTCCCACCTATACCCAGGGGTACTTTCTATGTCTTCCCTGGGCCACAGGGAAAGGCAGCCTTAGCTCTGTCCATGGTATCTACACAGCTGAGCATGTGGGAACTCAACACAGCAGTCTGCACCACTCAGCAGAGGCTCCACCAGTCCTTGCATCCACTGCTCCTCCCTTGACAGGCAGAGGTATAAAGTTCTATGGCCCAAGTGCTCCACCTCTGCTTCTTCCTCTCTGTCCAAGTCTGGCTCTCAAGATACATATTCTGGCTTTGCCATTATTTGATATCTCTTCTCCCCCTCCAGCCCCAAACTCAGTTTTTCTGGTCATTATCAACATTGATATAGAACTAACTTCTCATTGAAAAGAATCATACTGTATTTTTAAAGTTTCTAATCATATATATATATATATATATATAATGTGCATATATGCTAAATCATCTTAAAATACATATTTATACATATAGAAATACATTTATATATAAATAAATATGTATGTTTGTTAAGGTTTAACTCTAAAATGTCCCTACAAGTCTCGTGTGTTCAGAAGTGAGGCATTCAGAAGCTGATTGAATCATGGAGCACTACATTCCTCAGTAGATTAATCCACTGATGTGCTGTTAGGAGGCAGGGTACAGTTGGAGGTAGGTCACTAGGGCCATGCCTTTGGAGGGTACATCTCTTACTAGTGCTCTTCCCCTGTGTTCTGCTTCCTGCCTGCCATAAAGTGAACAGCTTTCCTCCACCACACCTTTCTACCATGATGTTTTTCTGCCTTGGAGCCACCCCACCATGGATTCAAACCCCTGAACCCATGAGCCAAATTAAATCCATCTTCCTATAAACTCCAAGTTTCAGATATTGTGTCCCCAGTGATGGGACAGCTGACCAATACAATGTTCTAGTCCATCTCATTTTTCTCTCTTTTGAAAGAAGCTAGAGGGATCGGGAGAGAGGGAAGAAGTTAGAAAGAGAGGAAGAGAAAGGATAGTTTAAAAGTATTATTACATCAACTACCGAATTAACAAAATAAAATCTCTCTTCAGATATCTTCTCTGCAATCTGGGGTTGGCCCTCATTCAGTACCCCAATCAAGCAAGTTCTGTTTTTATCACTGTAATTATAAATGTATTGAATAAATATATACTGGTCACCTATCAATGCCTATCAAGGACTATACTGCATTGAAGACTCGGCATTTTAAAGGCACTGTTCTTGCACCTAAAGAGCTTAAAATAAGTGAGAGGAAAGAAGATACCAGCAATTAAACTACTATGAATACTAATGTTACAATTATGTACATGATATAAGAAGGGCTAGAAAAAAGAACAGAACTCAGACTAAGATGTCTTGAAAGGCTTCTCAGATGAAGAAGCATAAATTCACTACAGATGGACATGCATTTATGGACATCAGGTACCAAACACAAAAAGATGCTACCAGTAATGAAAGCAGTATACACAGTGACGTGGAAATATGAAATGATTTGATACATATCTAAATCTGTTTTTTATATAGTGAGTGGACCACACAGGACAATGTTAGGAGATAAGATTAAGGAAATAAGCACAGAGAGATCATGAAGAATGTTAGATGCTAAGTTTAAGCTATAGGCAAAAGGAATATCAAATAATTTTAATCAAGGAAGTGATATAATCACATTTGCATTTAAGAAGCCTTGGCTGCAGGGTGAAGGCACAATTAAAGTAGGGGTGAGAGGATCAGGAAGTCCTTTCAGCTAGTAATCCAATCAAGAACTGCTAAAGCAGTGGACTTTGCTATAAAAAGGTAGAGAATTTTAGAGATAGACATGACATACCATTTATAGCCATTAGGTAGGATGGTAGAAGGTAGGAAAAGTAATCTGAGATGACACCTAGGTTTCTATCTTTGGTAGAATGGTGGTGCCATTCTAAAAGACAGAGACTACGTAAGGATGAACTTATTTGGAGGAAAAATAAACAGTTCAATTTAGACAGTGAATTTGAAGAACCCATGGAACAGGGAAGAAGAGGTCAATAGACAAGAGAAAAGGCTGTTGAAAAGTGAATTTTAATTACTTTTTGGATATTTGCTATCTTGGTTACTTTCCTGTCACTAGGACAAAATACCCAACACCTACAACTCAAAAGAGGAAAGGTATATTTTGGCTCAGTTTCAGTCCATGGTCAACTGGCTCCAAAGCAGGAACAGAATGGCAGAGGGGAATGGTGGAGGAAAAGGTGCTCAGCCCATGGTGGCTGGGAAACAGAGAGAGAAGGGAGGAGCCTGGAGGGGGTGTACCCTGGCAAATTACACTGACGTCCCATTACCTGCCTCTTCTGAACAGGCTCCACCTCCACCCGGCTACAAACTTGATAAGCATAACACCCCCATGATCCAATCACCTTCCAAAAGCCCCACCTATGAGCACATGAGACTTTTGGGGAACATTCTAGATCTAAGCCATGATACCTTACTATTAACATAGCATCTTCCTCTTTATGATTTTGTCTTCTTTGTCTTCTACCTCAATATTTTCTTTTATCTTTGACCCACAATCATTTTCAATCATAGTACAATTAACCAAATATATTTTTCTATGGCTTCTACTATATACTGAGGCAAAGGAAAAAAGAAAACAAAATTAATAATATCAACCAAACTTAATTTAATCAATTTAGTAAATTTTTATTGTATATAAGATAGCAGTTGCTACACAGAAGTTGCAGAAACACTCTGAATTTTAAGGTCTGATAAACAAAATCAGTTTCATGCTTTCTGCCTTTCAGCATCACTAAAGAAGATATTGCATTACTTTATTGTTTACCAAATACCCACATGTAATTGTAAAATAGCAGTGTGTGTCCTATTTGCTACTTATCTTTTCCAGGTAACTTTCAAGAATAATCACTTATATTTGCATCTCAGAAACAGGTAAGACAGGAAATGTGGGGTTTCTGACACACTGGTTTGGGGCTTTGCCTAACACCTATCTTCAGAATAGAATACACAGGGCTCTTTCCACTCCTTCAGGTATAGGGCTGCTGGCATGGAGAATCTACTCCAAACTGCAAATTATTTTGAATTAGACACACATGCCACGCATTTATGGCAGCCTAGCATTTGGCACCTATTGCATGTCCCATCAACAAATGCAGAAGAAAATGACTTTTCCCCCCTCAGGCACTATGCTACAGAAAAGCCATGGTGACAGTTCATCTCTGGTATTATGCTTTGTGGGAGGAGAGAAGTTCATTTCAAATTAATTTATGATCTGTGAAAAGTGCTAGAAACATGCTTCACTGCACCCAGAAGTGAAGATGCACCACGCCCTTATAAAATTCATTTCAGGGGCTCTCAGGACAGGACAAGGCTCCCTCCTCCTATGTCAGACATCTAGCTTTAGCTAGTAGTATTCAGTACCATGGAATCAATTTAAAGAGTCAAAAAGGCCTGTCACCTGGAGAGTCTTGGAAAGACTACACTAAATGTTGCTGCAGTGTCTGACAGCTGATCCTAGAGGTATTGGAGTTTACCAGAGGTATCACTTGGGCCAGTGCACATATGTTTTTTCAAAAACAAACCAAGTCCTTTTCTTTTACAATAACCTCATTTCTCATTATTTGAATCTGTGCAGGGCAATAGCCAGTTTTTCATCTGGTTTTGCACTAATGTAACGCTTGTCAATAGCCAATTGGTCCCGTTTGATCCAGGGCTTACACATACGAAGAGACTTGGTTACAATTACCAAATGTGTCAAGCCCTGATTAAAGTTGTTTTGCCTGAGGGGCTTATGGATCCATATCTATTTTGCTGCTCCCCAGCTGTCTCATAACTCAACTATGAAGCTTTCCTTCAAAGCTAGGCTTTTTGGTTGGCACCTGTTTTTGCACAACAATATTACTATCACACACAGTTATAAAACAATTTTTTCAGAGATTTATAAACTTTTCCTCAGATTCAGAGCAATTCACACCCACCATGATTCAACCAAAGTTATATTAATTAGCAGTGAAAAAAATAGAAGATTCTGGCATCAAACACAAACATTTACCCTCCGAGACTCTTGTTTTTTGCATTGTATTGACAGTCAGACTTGGACCAGTTCTGAGATAAAGAAATATTTGTTCAGGGCTTCTCTGTATGGAGGGAAGCAGTGCTGTTATGAAATTCAGAAGTCCCTCCTATTGGTGTTTATAAATAATTTTAAAACTACAGAAGACAAACAAATTTCAGGGACAAGGTAAGGAACAGAGACCAGGTAACAAGGGTAAAAGCTAGACCTTGGGGCAGACACTGAAGTGGAAAACTCCTGGAAGTTACTAGTTAAAATAATGACATAGGACTTAAGAGCTAGATAATTTATATGTGAAAAGAATAATAAGGTATGAAAAAGTCACATCAGAAATAAGCATGCAACTGCCTCAATATTGAAGGTAAGGCTGCAGACCAAACCAGATAAGCAATATTAATGACAAAGCAGAACTCAGGTAAGAGACAGGTGTCTAGGGGAAAAATACTGAGAGCAGCATTCCAAAATCAAATGATAAGGAAGGTCAATGTAAAAAAAAAAAAATCATCATAGTAGCCACAAACTTCATCAATAAAGTGACCTTATAGAGAGGAAATATCTATCCCAATCAAAACCTTAGCATTTCTTTTTTTTTTTTAGTTCTTTTATTGGTACTTTAGATATACAATTTTTATTGGTATTTAGGTATACAATTCATTTACATTTATCATTGGGTGTTTGTGCCTGTATATGATAGATCTTGGTTCTTACTTTTTTTCCCATTACCTGTGTGCCCTTCACCCCCTCCACCCTTCCCTATTTACATAGATTTCATTTCCTTTTTTTTTTTTCTTTTCTCATAGTTTTTCCTTT
>NW_004624736.1:28026464-28058406 GCF_000247695.1 Heterocephalus glaber | reverse complement strand
TTTCTCTTGTCTAATTGCTGTGGCTAATGTTTCCAGAACTATATTGAACAGGAGCAGTGATAGTGGGCATCCTTGTCTTGTTCTTGATTTTAGTGTGAAAGTTTTCAGTTTCTGACCATTTAGTATGAAGTTGGCTGCTGGTTTTTCATAGATAGCCTTAATCAGGTTGAGATAAAGACCTTCTATTCCAATTTTCTGTAGGGTTTTTATCATGAATGGGTGCTGGATTTTGTCGAATGCTTTTTCTGCATCTATTTAGATGATCATATGGTTTTTGTCCTTGACTCTGTTAATATGGTGTATTACATTTATTGATTTATGAATATTGAACCATCCTTGCATCCCTGGCATAAATCCGACTTGGTCAGGGTGTATAATCTTCTTGAGGACCCTCTGTATTCTGTTTGCCAGTATCTTGTTGAGGATTTTTGCATCTACATTCATTAGGGAGATTGGCCTGTAGTTTTCTTTTGGGGTTGGGTCTTTCCCTGGTTTTGGAATCAAAGTAATACTTGCTTCCAGGAATGAATTTGGAGGTATTGCTTCCCTTTCAATTTCCTTGATGAGTTTAAAGAGTAATGGCATTAGTTCTTCTTTATATGTCTTGTAAAATTCAGCAGTGAAGCCATCCGGACCTGGGCTTTTCTTTGTTGTTAAATATTCTATTACATTTTCAATTTCACTCATTGTAATTGGAGTGTTTAGAATTTCTATATCTTCTTCATTTAACTTTGGCAATGCATATGTGTCTAGGAATCTGCCCATTTCTTCTGTGTTTTCCATTTTATTGGAGTAGAGGTTCTCAAAATAGGTATTGATGATCTTCTGGATTTCTGTTGGATCTGTTGTGACTTCACCTTTTTCATTCTTAATTGCATGTATTTGTGCCTTTTCTTTCCTTTTTTTGATAAGAAAACCTTAGCATTTCTAAGGGGCATCAACCAATTCCACAACAAGTAGCCTATGAAAAATAAATAATTGCTTCTGAAAAAATGAAAGGAAATACTTCATGATTATCAAATCCAAACAATGTGTCTCACACACCAAGGCCCTTCCCCCTTCCAAACATTGCTCTTGTTCTATAATTTGAAATTCATATAAGATGTTTTCACATTTCTTCCCTACCTCAGACAAATTCTCTGGGATTCCTAAGTTTTTGAAAGAATTAAGAATGTGACAAAACCAAAGTAGCATAGACAAGAGAAAAGACTGGAAATCGAATTCATGTTCTACTCACTGCCACACAATCTATTCATAACTTGACTTTGGAGAAATACTTAAGTTTCTAGTTGATTGAGAATCCTAGCAAGACCAGGAATCTTTCTTCATGGTACTAATCCATGAAGATTTTTGGTTTAATTAGGCTATTAATACTCAAACTTAAGACTATAGACAAAAATCTATTATTTTCAAAGGAGCAAATTACTTTTTAAATAATATATAATAAAAGATCTTTTAAAAATATTGTACCAAGGATGATAAATCAATTTTAATAATGCATTCTATACAATATATATCTTCCACATAAAAAAAAAAAACCTTGGCTAGGACTCCCAACAAAATACTTATAATGTTGGCCTTAAATTCTTCTCTGTGATTACAAATAGTTCAATTATTGTACTACAATGGCTTAAATTGATGCTATAACAATAATATGCAACTTGTAAGAGCTTCCCCTTGGCTTCGGACTTTCTTCCTATCATTTATTTTCAATTATGATAAACAAAAGAGTATCAAATGATTCTTTAGGACACTTAAAAGCACTGTTAGAGACTTGCAGACATGGCTTACTATTTCTCCTACAGTTGTCAAAGCAAAATTTAATTTGAGAATCTTGATTATATTCTGTATTCTATCACTGATGCAGAGAAATAAAATTCAGTAAGTCTCATAGCTTTGTTTATAGTCAGATTAATAGCAAGGAAAATAGACATTCTACAGGAAGACAGAGAAATTTGGTCTTTATCATATGAATTTTCCAGAGAAAAGTACTAATAAATAATGATGGGAGAAGAAACATTATTGGTATTCTCAGTTTGGTTTTTATTAATAAAAATAAAAAATATTTCTCAAAGATATCTTGTAGCATAAAAAATGGTTTCTTTATTTTGTTTTTACCAATAAGGTATATTCATGACAAATGGGTTGTTGCTGTCATTTCAAAACTGAAATGAAATTTATTTTGCAGTCATTTTACAGATAAACTCACTAGAAGAGAACCCCCATTGTTTCCTTTCTCATAGCCATATTTATTTTTAATTGATAAGTGATTATTATACATACTATGAGGTACAATGTGATATTTCAATATACATATATTTTGTAATGATCAAATCAGGATAATTGAATTCCATCATCTTGAACATTTGTCATTTCTTTTCTGTGCATTCAAATTCTTTTCTTCTAGCTTCTTGAAATACACAATTCACTATTGATAGTGAATGTACTCTTACCGGAAAGTAGATTATCAGAACTCCTTCCTCCTGTCTAACATTTTGACTCTTGACCAGCTTCTCCCCATCTTCTCCTTTCTCCAACTCTTTCCAGACTCTGGTACTCACCATTTTACTCTCAACTTCTATGAGATCAACATTTTTAAATTCCATATGAATGAGTCCATATGGTATTTATCTTTCTGTTTCTGGCTTATTTCTCATAACATAATGTCCTCCAGTCTCACCCATGTTTTCTCAAGGAACAAGATTTTATCCTTTTTATTGCTGAATAGTATTCCATTGTGTAATATATACCACATTTTCTTTATCCATTTGCAGAGGACTGTAATATTGATTATGCCCAAAGCAGGCTGTGAAGAGCTAATCCCACAAGCTTGTTTTGAGAAGTGAGTCTGGGTGAAGCCTATATGCCAAGGTCAGAATAACTCACACCCAAATTCTGTTCCCACAACCAAAACCTTCAGACTAGAAGGACAATGTTCTAATTAATTACAACCATGTATTTTGTCCATTTTGTTCCTAATGTGAGAATGCTTTGTCTTGTCTTTTATGACCCTTGTTTACATTAATTTCCATAGAAACTGTGAATAGCTTGCCTTTACCCTAATTGGTCCCCAATAAAAGTCAATGCCTGGGGCTGTCCAGGGCCTTTGTCGGTTGCACTGGCATTAGTCATCCTGGCATTAGTCATCTTAGTTCTGCCTCATAGTGTATTTTTTTCTCAGGCCTGCATCACATACTGGGTAGGTGGCTACTGGAACTTAATTGTAGGGCTGTCTGGTATCCATTCATCTGTTGATAGGCAGGTAACAAAGCTATTGTAAATAATACTGTAATAAAATGGGAATGCAGACGTCTCTTCTACATGCTGATTGTATCTCCTTTTAATATATATACCCAGTAGTAGGGTTGCTAGATCATGTGGTAGTTTTGCTTTTAATTTTTTGAGGAACTTCTATACTGTTTTTTATAATGTCTGTATTAATTAACATATTACCAACAGTGTACAAGAGTTTCCCTTTCTCTATTATCTTTGCCAGCTTCTGTTATTTTTTTGTCTTTTTTGCTAATAGTCTAACAGATGTGAGATAATATTATGATTTTATTTTGCATTTCCCTGATGTTCAGTGATGGTAAGCAGCTTTTCAGACACTTACTAGTTTTTATATTTTTAAGAAATGTCTATCTGGGTCTTTTACTCATTTTTTAATTAGATAACTTATTTTTTATCATTTCATTTTGCTTTTCCTGTAAAACTGTTCCTTATAGATTCTGGTTATTAACCTCTTTTCAGATACATAATTTGGAAATATTTTCTTCCATTCTGTAGATTGGTTGTTTTATTCTCTTGATTGTTTCCTTTGCTGTGCAGAAGCTTTATAGATTGATATAGTTCCATTTGTCTATTTTTGTCTTTCTTGTCTGGGCTTTGAGGTTCATACCAAAAAGTCATTGCCTAGACATATGTCACTGATAGACATATTTCACTGATGTTTTCTTCTAGTAGATTCATAGTTTGGGTCTTACATTTAAGTCTTTAATTCATTTTTCATTCATTTTTGTATGTAACGAGAGGGATCTAGTTTCACTCTTCTGCATGTGAATATCCAGAGTTCCCAACAGAATTTATTGGAAAGACTGTCCTTTTTCCATTGTGTGGTCTTAGCACCCTTGTGAAAAATCAGTTAAGAAACTTTTCTTTTACACACTAGAGCAGTGGTGGAGAATCTATGGCATGTGTGCCACACTGGGCTGTTTGTATCAATTGAAAGCTCTAAAAGGTTCACCATTGGTGCACTAGGGGTTTGTCTTCAGTTCCATAGTAAGCTTATAAAAATATAACTAGCACACAGTGCTAAAAAGTAAAATAACCTCCAAGAATATTTCAAGAAAGTTATTTTTAAAAAAAGAAACTTGTTTTTTAAAAAGTTAAAGAAGGAGCATATTTTATACAAAATATAACCCTGCTTTGGTTGAAACTACCACGTGTTGCACTTCAGTGTGGAATCCGTCTCAAAATAAAAACATCCAAACGTCACTGTAGAAAATGAGGTGAGAAATGAGAGCACAACTTATGCTGAGAAAAATTGCCTCTAATCCTCCCATCATGTTTATTATTCAGGTAACAGTGAATACTTACAATTTCCAGAATGAGAGCCCAGTGCTTATAGAAAGAACTGGAAAGAATTTTATCACTAAAACAATCTCACAGTCTGCTGACTATAGTGGAGTGATTCCTGGTGTTCTCACTTAACTAAATGAAAATTTTAATCATACTCCACTGGAAAAGGAAGCTGTTTTGTGAATGGTAGTATTCAGATATTGGTATCTACTGCTGATATTATATCCTTTTGAGATCAAGCAGGAGGTCTATAGAAGTAGCTAAAATTTTGTGAAATTTCTGTTTGATCCAATAGGTTTGTAGATCAGTCACCAGGATTCTCAAATGTTTTAAGAAATACAGGCATGAGACAAAATGGCATGGATTAAAAATATCTTTCCAAGCAGGAAAAACCTTTTTCAAACCAAGAGCAAAACAAAGAGCTTATGATATGACCATATAATCTGACATAAATTCCCTTCACTTTTCTTTCTCCTTATTTAAATTTATTTGTCTCCCATTTTTCTGTTATGTATATACCCAATTTTTGCATCATTTTCTCTTCACTGAGCCACTCCTTTTATTCTCTCCTTGGTTCTTCACTTTTTAAAATGCTCTTTTTTGTCTTTTCCTCATTTTTGCTCACACCTGCTGTGGATTTTCTCTTCATAAAGATTAGGTTCAATAGCCTAATCTAGCCACAGACTAGGTTCAATACTTTTGCTCTTTCATTTAGAAATAGTATCAAGAAAGAAATATCTCAAATTCAGATCAGAATGATATATTTTCAAAATATGTGCTCAATCAGAGACCCTGCATCCAAAAAGGAAATCATATCAAAATTGCGAATCCTATACACATTATGAAATGTGTTCCAGTACAATAGGCCTAATTAAAATATCAGCATTTCCTGCAGAGAACATTCAAAAAAAATTGCATAGAGCAACAAAGTGTTGTCCAGCCGAAAAGGAGTTATTAGCTCCACAGCTGCATATCTTGATCATCTTGACAACTTTTGAATTCAGGGCTCATCTTTACGTCTCCAGCTTTACCCAGAATGATTTCCCTGTAATCAACCCTTAATATATGTGTATTGAATTGTATTAGTTAGCTTCACCCAAGTTTTCAACCACCAGCACGACTATATGACCAACTAAGTAGATGCCTATATCTCTTATAATGAGTATCTTGTATTCCTGGAGAGGTAAGAATAATGAAAAGCAATAACCTTAACACTGGCAAATTGTAATAGCCAGTGATTATTGATCATCTACTTTATTCAAGTACCACCTGCAATAACCATCAGATGGTCTTCAAATTTCCCAACACTTTGAAGTAGGTATTATAATGCCCATTTTTTAGATCGGGAAACAATCCCAAGACATTTTGGCTAGCACATGACAGTAAGTAAAAAAGTGAGAATCTAAAGGTAAGCCTGTCTGTTTTCAACACCCATGCTCTTTCATTATCCCACATTGCAACTGTAACTTTATGAACAATGGGTAGAATTAGGATGATGATACAAAAGGAGACTAAGAGTTAAAACAATAATTTTTTAAAGTTCTTTTAAAAATCTTTAAATTTCTGTTCCACCAAGTCAGGCACTCATCAATTATTTCTGCATGTTTGAGATTTTACTCAAAAAGAAGTTCATCCTGCTGTCATCTCTGACTTGACTATAGGAAAATAATTTCCATGCAACTAAATATACAAGTTTACCAGCATGGGTCACATCTTCCTCCTCATTTACTACTTAAAACCATAGCCCTTTCTTTGGCAATAGATTTAGTAATAACTCTATTACCCTTCTCTAAACAAGACTACTGCAGAGGTGACACTCAATTTCTACAGCAGAGGCAAGCAGATGGCTCTTCATGGCTCCCCACTGCCCAGGCCACAGAGTGACTTTGATGACAGCCAGTTGCCTGCCCTCTCAGGATGAGGCACAAAAATACAGCTGCACACTGGGAAGAAAGTTGGCTAAGAGAAGCAGCGATATGACTATCTAAAGGGGAAAGAAGCAAGGAAGATGAGGCCAAGACAACAGGTTCACTTAGAATTGGTTCATCTACCAAATAATTACTGAAGAAGAATAAAGACCAATGATATACAATTGCAGTTATGTCATGGGACAAAACATAACATTCAATCTGATGCCTGGGCTATTTGCCCACAATAAAACGTATCACATAATGAGAGTGATATCCTGCATAAAAAGAAGTTGAGTAATCTTTACTTGCAGCATAAATCATCACCATTAGTTCATAAAATGCTTTTCTTGTTCAGGAATTACAGGAAGGAGGAGATGTCAAAGTGGAATACAAAGGAGAAGAAATTTAAATATATTGCTAAATGATAATCCTTACATGAAATCTCATAGTTTACCAACCATTTTAATCTTTACTTTGGCTAAAATGGACCCAAATCATACATTATAAGACAGGGTACAGTATCCTTCTTTTACAAAGGAAAATTTTAAGACCAGCTGTGTTGCTTAACTTGTGTAATGTCTCAATGGTAGAAAATGCAGGAGCTGATTAAATATTTTAACCAAGGACTTCAAATCCAAACCCTAGTTAAGTACTTTAATTGCACAGTTTGGGGCAATACATTGTACTTTTTTCTTTTTCAGTACTAGGGGTAGAACTCAGAGATGTTCTACCACTGAACTACATGCCCACCCTGTTTTTATTTTTCATTTTGAGACACTGTCTCACTGATTTCCCCATGATACTGTCAAACTTGTGATCCTTCTGCCTCAGCCTCTCAAGTAGCTGGTGTTAAAGGTGTGTGCCACCACACCTAACTGCATTTTACCTTGGAAGAAGCAGCTGTGTAGAACCAGCTATTTCTCTTTTATATTGCCACAGCCTGGGCCTGGGCCCTTGCACTTGATTTAATATCCCATCATGATTTTTGAACAAGATACCCCACATTTTAATTTTGTACTGGTCTTTACAAATTATGTAGCCAGGGCTGGGGATTTAGCTCAGTGATTCTGGCACCTGCCTCTCAAGTGCAAGGTCCCAAGTTTGATCCTTGGTACCAAAAAAAATTACTGTCCTACAAATTATGTAGCCAGTCCTTTCTATAATACCCTCCACAATCCCACTAGCATAAATCACACTGGCACCTGACTGTGAGTTTAGTAGTCTGCCATCTCCTGCATATGGTCATCTTTTCCTAGTAGACCTCTAAGACCTTTTATCATAGACCCAGTTACCTCTCTGACCTCAGCTCTGGCCTTATGCTAGCTACTCCGACCATGGTGGCCTCATAGCATTTTTTCCACTACACTGAATGCTGTTGTCTCTCCCTAAAACACTTTTTCCCAAAATATTCACAAGCTTCATACCTTTCCTTTATTTTTCTGTTTCAATGCTATTTCAACAGAGAGGCCTCCTCTGAACATCCTTCTTAAAACAATGTTTTTCTCTCCACCCAGTTATTTATCTTGCTTTATTTTTCTTCATAATATTTGGGTACTGTCTTAAATAGTGTATACTTGAGAATCAACAACTGGAATCTCATCCTATTAAAACATTCTACACTGCAAGAGAAACCACCAACAGACCTAAGGGACAACATACAATGTGGGGAAAAAATTTTACTAGCTTTTCCTCAGACAAAGGACTACTATCTAGAATATACAAAGAACTTTAAAAATCAGGCCCCTCAAATTTAAAGACCCAATTCAAAAATGGGCATCTGAAATGAACAGACATTTCTCAAAGAAGTAAAAGCAGCAAATAAACATATAAAAAAATGTTCACCATCACTGATCATTTGAGAGATGCTGATGAAAACAACACTGAGGTTTTACCTCACTCCAGAAAGAATGGCTGCTATCAAGAAATCAACCAGTAGGGGCCAGGGATTTACTTCAGTGGTTCTGGCGCCTGCCTCGCAAGCGCAAGGTTCCAAGTTCGATCCCTGGAACAAAAAAAAAAAAGAAGAAGAAGAAATCAACCAGTAACAAATGCTGGGGGCATTGTGGGGAGAAAGGAATACTTCTCCATTGTTGGTGGGAGTGCAGACTGATACAACCACTATGGAAATCAATATGGAGATACCTAAAAAACTAGAATTAGAGGTCCTATTTGACCCAGCTATTCCCCTGCTGCGTATCTTCCCAAAAGAATTAAAAGAATCATACCATGGTGATATATGTGCTCCCATGTTCATAGCTGCACAGTTTGTAATAGCTAAAACTTGGAAACAGCCCAATTGCCCACCAACTGGAGACTGGATAAAGAAAATGTGGTTTTTGTTATAAAATAAAGTACTACTGAGCCATAAAGAATGAGAAACTAGAGTCATTTATAGCTAAATGGATGCACATTGAGGCCATAGGACACACATGTGTAAATACCGAATAGTTTCTCTGGTGTGAGAAACTGAAAGTGTAAATCAGAATCAAAATGTATACTAGATAATGTGAAACAGGAAGAAAAGGTCTAAAGGAGAAGAGGTAGTGGGAAGATTAGGGGAAAAGAAAGAAGGAAAAGGAAAAAATATGAGAAAAGAAAAAATGGTAACAAAGTCTTTGTAAATAGGGAGGGGTGGGGGGTTGAAGGGAGGTCAGGGGAATGGGGAAAAAATAAGAACCAAAATATATCATGTAAAGGCACAAATTTCCAATGATGAATGTCATCATATTGTATACCTAAAATGTACCAATAAACTTAATGAAAGAAAAAAAAAAAGAAAGTGAGAGCCCAACAACCCAGCCTGAACCATGATCATGAACTCTGGAATGAAGAAGTAAAGGTAAAAGGGCAGGCAGGAAGAACTAAACCTGGTTAAATGTAGCATTAGGCCAAATAACTGGGAAAATGATGGTTTCAGAACTGAAAGTCAGTATGTTAAGCTTTAACAACAACAAAAATAATAATAAGAGCCAATGAATCCAGAGGTAGGGAGGAGAGATGATAGATAAAAAGAATACTAATCTCCTTATCCCTCAAAACAAGTGAATTGATATTGGTATTTGCCTAAAATGAAAACACAATTAATAAAAAGCAATGATTCTAAAAAATAATAATAATAATAAGGTATACTTATTGGTTTAATTTACTATGTTGTTATAGGATACATTGTGCCCTTTTCAAAATTCTTATGTTGAAGACCTAGCCTTCAATAGTTCCGAATGTGTCTTTGAGCATAGGGCCTTCCACAAGGTGATTAAGTTAAAATGACACCAAGTTTTGGCCTAATCCAATTTAACTAATGTCCTTGTGAGTGGAAATCTGGGTCCACAGAGAGACAACCAGAGCAAGTGCACAGAGAAGACAGACCCTGTGAGAACAGAGAGAAAGTGGCCATCAGCAAGTCACAGAAAGAAGCCTCAGGAGAACCAAGCCTGTCGATACGTTGATCTTGGAGTTCCAACATCCAGAACTGTAAGAAAATAAATTTCTATTGTCCAAGCCACCCTATCCGTGGTATTTTGTTGTGGTAGCCTAAGCAAACTCATACTTTGCCATCTGCTAGATTGCGATGTCCCCTCGACCTGAAAAAAAAAAAAGATACTGTTTCGTCTACTGCTATAGACTCAGTGCCAAGCAAAGACATGGAAGATATTTTTAAATTGTTGAATAAGCAATGAATAATTGAGTAATTACTTAAGAGGAATTTGAAGAGAATCTCCAAATACTTTTAGTACCAAAATGTTTTATTCCATGCTATCTGAATTAATTATGTCACAGAAGACATTGGGAACCTTTTTGTTAAACAAAGGTTTTCACTGTAATGGGAACTGACCAGCTCTGTGTTTTTATCTGGGCCTGTAATGGAATCACTAATGGATTATGTCAAGACCAAGAAACTGAGAATCATAATATGTGGTCATACCATGTTTGTTATTATAAAAATTGCCGAAAAACACAACCTCCAGCAAAAAATCAATCAGGAATTAAAAGGATAGCACACAAGCTGTCTCCTATGCACATCTTTGATAGCTGAGACCAGTTACAACTAATTGCTTTCAGCATCTCTACAGCTATGTAACTATGACTTCATTCTGAAAAATACATTCAAATTGCTGCATGTTCCTAAGTTCTGTCAATATTGCCACAATGTTTGTCCTCAGATCAGCAGAAAAAAAAAAGGGAGCTGCGAATTGCCAATGAACATGTTGATTGATGGTCTCAGGGTTCTCTTGACTCCTTCACCTGGATTGGCTAATATTCCCTGGGATGCTGACACATATTGAGCTACCTAGCTACTTTCGTATGTGATGACATTTTTGACATGGGCAGTTAGGGCCAAGGACATTCTTATAAATGGAGCTACTTGAATATTGCAAGCTCCTAAAAGAATACAGAAACTAATGTTATCCTACTGATCCCCAGGATATGTCTGCTTGATGCTTAAAGTTGCTCAGACCTGTACAAAAAAATATCACACAGATGTTCTTCTTTCCATTTATAAATGTATAGAGGAAAATGATCTTGTGGTATGATTTCAGAGCAGCTCCTATTTTACACTTAGTTTCCTCACAAATCTTATCACTACACTAGAAAACAGTGAAAGAATTACATGTATTCTATGTCAAGTACTTTGGAAAGCTCTTCAGAACCTTAAACCATTTAATCATTAGCCTCATGCTCTGAAATGATTATTCCTATCACGAGGAGGTAATAGCACTAAGGTTCAGAGAGATTAAAATCTTATCCAAGATTACTCACTTAGGAAGAAATACTTAACAGATCTTATCCCAGAATTCCAATTTCTGGTGACAGTAGCTATCCTTCCTTTTAGAAGGCCAGCCCTTACATACTTTCAGCCTCTGAAATTTGGTTGGGTCAGATCTAACAACATGTTCTGAGAGAAAGACATATAACCTGTAACCTATGTCCTCTCTTCTACAGCAATAGGAGAATGAAGATGATACCTGGGATATTTGTAGGGATTACTGGATGGATAGGGTATTACACTGAGCTCACCGAATGTCATCATGGGAAGAATACTTGGCTAAGAATGAAGTTGCCAAAGAAAAACCCAAGCAAGAAATGAAAAAAAAAAGGGCTGGGGATTTATGTCAGTGGTGCCACCACCTGCCTCACAAGCACAAGGTCCTTAGTTCAATTCCCTGGTACCACAAGAAAGAAAAAAAAAAGGTCAATAGAGAGGATAGAAGAAAAAGAGACAGAGAGAAAGATCACAAAAACATAACTTGATCCCTGTATCCAGCCATGCCAGAGAACTCTAGCAGATCTATACCCTATACTTTTCCATTTGTCTCATTTTTTGGGTTTTGGGGGGTTTTTTTGGTGCCAGTGATCAAACTCGGGTCCTTGAACTTGCAAGGCAGGCGGCGGAACCACTGAGCTAAATCCCCAGCCCCCGTTTGTCTGCTTTTTAATGTCTGTTTTTCTAAAGTAAGTATGTTTAGTTTGTTTTGTTTTTGTCATATGCAATCAGGAGTCATAAAATGCCCAGTACAAAGACACACAATTTTTACCCAATAACCTATTCATTTTTATAATGTTCCTCATGATTGACTCAACACTTTAGGCCAGTGGTGTTGAACACATGGCACACGGCTGTTTGTATCATTGAAATCTCTAAAAGATTCACCATCACTGCTTTAGGCTCTAGAAACAAATACCAACAAGGACAATTTGACTTCACTAACTTCAAATTAATAGTAATAATCAGAATCACTACATGTCTTATACATAATAATATAGTGTCAGATCTGCTGAGTAATGAGAAGAGCATTATTTATTAAGAGGCCAATATCTTCTCATCCTCCCTTGCACCACTTAGGCAGGTATTGACATAGGAAACCAAGGCTTGAAGACCGGAGGGAATGTGACCTTTGGAGTTTGTGGCAAAGATATCTTAACCAGTTATCACTCCCTTATTTCTCTGCCTGAGAAGTAAAAGTTGAAAAGCAAAATGAAGAGATGGAGAGGTGCTGATTCCTGATATCAGTTGAGGGCTCCTCTCAGTTCTATGTTCAGCCAGCACTATCTTCAGAATTTTTTTCATTTACCTGAGTCTATAAATTCTCTTTTGGATTAAAGCAATTTGAGTTTGAGTTTTTGTCAGCACAATAAAAATACACCACAAGTATAACAAAAATATTGCTCAATATTTTCTGAATTCTTTGAGAGATACTGTAATTGATATCATTGCCCTAGAATCAACATTCTGAGCTCTGACCAACACTATAAATCATAGTCATTGTTCAGATCACAAATTAAAAATTCAATATTAGTATTTAAAAATAAAACCTAGCCAGTCTAAACAAAATGTGATTGTGACTACACCTGCTCTTTGCTGGCAGATGATATCTTTCAAAATTGGCCACAGTCATATTTCTGGTTCCACACACGCTTCAAACATTTGGCCATAGTCCTCCAAAACACTGATTCTATTTCTTTATGCCTAGAAACTAGGTTGGATGTTGTGAATGTCTATATGAATAGAATGCTGGAGAAGTGATGCATGAATTCCAAAGCTAGGTCATAAAAGGCAGTACAATTTTCCCTTCTCCCACAAGTACTCTCTTATTCTCACTCTTTCTCCCTCCCTTTCTCTTATTTCCTTCTCTCTTGTCCTTAGATTCCAACTACCATTTTGAGAGAAAGTCCAGGCCACTTGAAGAGGCTGAGTATGCCTGTTCTACCAACAGGCCCGACTAATACTAGCATCAACCACATGAAAGGATAAGCCTTGGTATTATTTCAACCCCCTCTTCCAATTTTTCCAGCTGAGGAGCCACACATAGTGGAGCACAGACAAGCTATCCAACCATGCTCTGTCTGAATCCCTAATTCACAGAAATAATGAGACAAAATAAATCATTATCATTGTTTTAAGTCAATGCATTTTGGGATAATTTTTACACAGCAGTAGGTAATTAGCACACCCATCCCTATCATAACTATTTTAATCTACCTGATTTTCATGAGACCCAATTTTTATAGTTATATTAAATACTTCGTATTTTAAAGCACTTAACCCAGCCTTTGGTCTCTCAACTTTTACCAGCAAACTCTTCTTACTATTTCTTTCTATGAGCTTCATGTATTGAAAAAGTTGATCTGCTTAACAAACTATAGTGTATATGTATATATCAATTTGCTTTTCTTCATCTCATAAATCAGATATTTCATAGCTTTGATCAGAATAAAATCACCAGAATTGACACACTGAAATTCTAAATAATAAAATTCTAGTCAACATCAAAGCAAATTTGGAATTTTAGATTATCTGTGCAGCAGTATCAAACATTTTATTTTATACATAGTCTAAGAATGAAAACTACCATCACAAGTGACAAAAACATAAATAACCCAAATGTAACATTATAAATAACAATGTTATTGTCACCAATAAATTGAGGTATATTGCTTTACTGACAAATTGGTAACAATGAGGTAATTAATCACCCAGTGCATGTTTAGAACCTATCAACAATGACCATAGAAAAGGTTATTACTCATTTGGGCACTTTGACATTTGTGGACTACACATAAAGTTGGCAACTGGAAGATTCCAGTGATTATTGTGCAAAAGACATCACAGATGTGATTTTGGGAAATGTCCAGTATGAACCACCAGTAACAAATTCCTATCAAACTGATGTTGATCAGCACACTGTACTTTTATTTTATCTACACATCCACAATTTATCCAACCTTTTTGACCAAATTTCAGATCTTTTCAGGTAACAACTAATAACCTAATTTTAAAATCAAATGGCTTTATTTGCTTGAATTGAGCAGGTGTTTAAACAATTTATTTGGTCAAAATTGTCAGTACAGTACATCCTTCAATTTCATTCTCCACTTGCCTTTTCCACTATCTCTTTTCACTGAAAGTGTTAGTATATTCAATTCAATTCAACAAATATTTATGTAGCAGTGGAACAATTGTTGGAGATACAAAAAATATAAACTAGCCGTAGGCTTTCCCTCAGGTGGCTTACAGCTGAGCTGGTGACACAGATAAGGAAGGGCTCCCCAAAAGCACAGAGAAATGTCACTTGGGCAGAGTGTTTGTGCAGACAGCCATAGTAATCCCTCCCATTGTGTGTCACTCCTCTTTGTCATGTTCCTTTGCCAGTCATACTAGGATATGGAGTCAGTTTGAATTTGGCTTTGTTCATATGCCTTCCCTTAGGCAATCTACTACTATTTGCTACAGTGATACAAGCAGAGAATTTTGGCTGATACCTGACCTTGCCCACCCCCGACCTGTGATTGGAAACCCGAGACTTCTGTATGAATGAGCTTAAGATGGTCCACTGGAGAAGCCACAGAGAGAAGAATCAAAAGAAGGATCAACATCATGCTAAACCCCATACTTGTAAGTGAGGTCATTTTAGGCCATCTAGCCCAATCCAAACTGGGATAACTTGGGTCAGGCGGGACAGATGATCACACTATTACTCAAATTAGCCCAGCCTACACTGCCAACCCTCATGATTATACGCAAACAAATTATTGTTGTAAACCACTAAGATTTGCTGATTTGTTCCACACCAACAAATAATTCAGTCACCAAATCCAGACCAAGGATGTAAGGATGAAAAAGAGTAAAAGAAGTCTTCTTAAAACCTATGCACTAAAAAAAGAGAAAGCAAATGACAGGACTTTATAAACACTGAAGGAATTTAAATTCTGAAATAGAAGACAACTTTTATTACAGTTACCAGATTTTGATCAATGCCATGATTTCAGATGCATAAAGCAGGAGGGTGTGGTAGTCAACCCCTGAAATACTCCCTCATGATCCTTGCCCCTATGTGATTGTTATAATCTCGATCACAAACATCCTACAAATGCCATGTGTTAAAAGGCCTGGTAATCAGCCTGTGTTGCGATTTGGAGGTGAAGGAACCTTAGGAGATAGGGGCCTAGTTGAAGAAATTTAGGTCAGTTGGGGATGGGAATGCCCTTGAAGGGGATATAAGGACCCCAGTCTCTTCTCTTCCCGCAACCCTTTCCCAACTGTCATGAGATGAGCAGTTTCCTCTCAGCTATGCACTTCGGACGTGATGTACTGTCTCACCATGGACTCAAAAGCAATATGTCCAAGGGACCATAGATTAAAATCTCTGAAACTATGAGCCAAAATAAACCTTTCTTCTTTTTAAATTGTTTATTCCAGGTCTTTGTCGTAAAACCAGAAAGCTGACAAACACAGCAACCAATAGAATATGGTGGAAATGACTGTATAAATTCTGAGGCTAGGTCAGGATACTGCAGCTTCTATCTTGACTTCCAGGGTATTTCACACTGATAAAAGCCAGCCACAATGCCACAAAGTCAGTCAAGCAGCTTCAAAAAGAACTCCATGTAGAGAGAAACTATGACCTCCCATCCACAATCAGCACCCACCAACTTGTCACTTGAAGGAGTCACCTTGGAAGTCAGTACAACAGTTTCCATTCACCCTTCCAATGACCAGCACTAGCAAACATCTGACTGCAGCCTATGTACAGCCCGAAGCCAGAACTGCCCAGCCCAGCCACAACCAAGGTCATCACTCACAGAAACCATGAGAGGTAGTACTGTTGCGATAGGGCACTAAGTTGTAGGGTGACATGCTACTCATAGGAAATAATATAGGAGACCTGGGCATTCCATTAACAAGTTCTGAGAAAAAGAAGGCCAATACAGTCATGCCTCTTTTGTTCACCAACACTACACCTGAGTTTCAAGAAAAATATGATTCTAGATTGCTTTCTAGGAAATCCTCCAGGAAAGCTGCTCTTCTGGTTAGTTCAACAGATAAAAACTGGTTTAAGAAATTATTTTTAAAGTGATTTTAATAACCAGTTCTAAAACACAGTGTCTTTTTTCAGTTATGAATAATTCAGAAAATGTCAAGTAAGTAGTTGAAGAACACAGCAGGAAGTTAGAAAAGTTCTGGGACTTACAGGTTCAGCAATGTTGTCATGTCTTTGCAAGTCATTTCTGTCTCCTCTATTGCTTAAAA
The DNA here is from genome assembly GCF_000247695.1 of Heterocephalus glaber. Next base: position 28,041,891 of record NW_004624736.1, on the reverse strand, counting down.
GCTCTACATCTTGGAAGCAGTGTGTATTGATAGAGTCTCTAAGGAAAATAAAATTCTTATAACAATGATAATCATAATGTGATGTGATGAAATCTCCATAGAGTTTTGAAAACCAAATAGGTTAATACTTGTCTGAGAAAGAGACTACTTTCTGAGGACAGGGAATAAAGTGGGGGCACACTTCAAGGACTACCTGAGTACAATAAGTTTCCATTGTGTTACCTGGCATATGACCTCTAACTCTCAACTTTATCATCCTTGATTGTGTAGGAAAGGGTAAAGCTTAGGCTTCAGAGAACCACAGAATTAAATCCTGCTTCCAGCTCTGCCTATCTGTCTTTGGCTCTGCCATTGTGCTAGATTGTAGGGTCTAAATTAGTGAGCTAATCAGCCTGCACCTCCATTTTTTTTCAGCTATAAACAGGATAATAAAGAAAAAACTTTTATCAAGGATTAGGCAATCAGAAAATAGTATACATAGCAAATATTTTATTTTAATATGACATAAATATCTATTCTCTGGTCAGTCTTTAGGAATTTTTTAAGTAGAATAAAAATTTAAGTAAAAGTGTGAACCAATTGTTAGTAAAGAATTTTCTTCACTGTTTTCCTCTAATGCTTTACAGCTGTATCACTTACACCTAATTTGACTGATTCTGTTTTCAACTTGCCTTTTTTAAGTCTTTCCATCCAGTTCAGTTTTCATGGAAATAATTTTATCTTCACAATCATATCCCATTGGTTTACATAATCATGAATAATTATCTAACTACATAACAAGTTTAGCTAGTATAAACAGGTTTGGAAATGACACAACTGTACACAACTACACTAACTAGAGTAGAAGTATACAAGCAGACCAGAAGCCCTGCCCCTACTAAAAAGCAGCTTCCTGTCTGGTGTGGATGTTAAAGTCAGAAACACCTGAGCTTGCATGTCCTCTCTGTCTCTTGCTAGCAGTATAACTTTGGGCAGATGCTGCATCTGTGAATTCCATTTCCATTATGAAAATAGAAGGTATAAAAACAATACTTCAAATAATGACTAAGAACTTGTGGCCCGGATCTAGTCTGTATTTGCCAAATACAAGGTGTAAGATAGTGAGCAAGTTGTTTAGTCTCTCTAAATCTCAGTTTTCTCTCTTGCCAAATGACATTATTAATTGTACCTACTTTCTAGGGGTTTTTTAAGGTTTAATGGGATAACACATGTAAGACAATTAAACCCAGCAAATGCTAATCTGTGACACTAAATATTTCATTACTATCTCTTTTGCTAGAGTTAAGAAAATTAAATTAGGCATAGATATAAAGTACCTTGTAAAATTTCCAACTATAGTAGACAATAACTGGTGGTTACTATTGATACTAAGTGTGAATTTGGTAAGACTTGAAGAATAACTATTATTACTATTGTTTTTATGGATGATGTATCACAGAAGTAACTTATCAAGGACACAAATTTAGTCCTAGAAATAACCTCTATACTGGGAATTACAATTAAATTCCCTATATTGGGGCTGGGGATTTAGCTCAGTGGCACCACGCCTGCCTTGCAAGCGCAAGGTCCTGAGTTCCATCACCGATACCAAAAAAAAAATTCCCTATATTGTATGCTAGTCAGAGAATTCACTTTACCACAAAAAATAAGTTCTTATCCTTAGTAATTGTAAGACATACCTCATGCTGAAAGTCAATTAAAATACTACTTAACCCAGGAAGAATTTTAGGGTCATGGATTTATTTCAATAATCTGAATAAGAACTATTTTCATTTCCGCCCCCATTATTATTTTTTAATGTAGGGTTCTATGTAGAAGTGTAGTACATTTTACAATTTCATCATAATATCATCATCTGAAAGAGGCAAAGGTGCCCACCTCTGCAACCTATTTGCAAAGAGTAACTACATTTACACTGTTCTTTGTAAAATACACAGTCCTATAAATTGGCTAATATACATTTCGCTAAATTATTTTTTCAAATAGTTCATTAAAATGACTCTACATCCTCACACTTACCCTATTTAAGGTGACTCACAAATGCTCATACACTTAGATTTACACAACACCACACTACAGAAGAAAAACTGGTTCTTGTCTAAATATTTTTTCTGGGGTTACCACTGCCTATTTAGGGGTCCGGGGAGTTTTAGACAATGGCATCTCTTTGGTCTCAACTTTCAACAACAGCCCCTAAAAAAAAAGGAATCTAAATTTTCTCTTTAATTTTCTGGCCAGAGCTTAGAATATTCACATACAAACTGTTCACCTTGCTGTTCTTTACTGAGTATAAGATTGATCCATCTGTCCAACTTGTCTTCTTATCATTTATAATAAATTGCTTATGTTCAAATTAGCCAATAGACACTGCACCTAAAACCATTAGGCCCTGAAAGTAAAATATGTAATTAAGGTTCACCCTCCCTACCTCCATGTCCCCTGCAAAAGCCCTCTGTGGCATTTGGTGAAATTGTTGCTTTTAAGTTTGCTGTGTGACAGAGGATTTGGTGATTCCTGACCCTCGAGGGCTGTTCTTTGACCCACCACTTTTCCCCACCATCTGGCATGTTTACTTGAAGCAAACGCTTCGGGTCAGAGGGCAGCGCAGACATGTGGAGGGACAGCTTTGTCATAAAAGCAATAAAGAATGGGTAGGCGCTTCAGAATCTCTCACTGTGCATTTCCTTCAGCTGTCGAGCACAATGAGATGGGTTAGTCATATAGCTAAAAACAAAATAAAGAAGAAGTCAGTTACCTCTCAGCCCAGCAGACTGGTAAAATTCAAGATGCCCAAGTTCAAAAATCAGCGTGCTGTTTCCTTCTCCATTTCTAAGAAATACTTTTTATGCTTTACTGGGCATGTTACTAAACAATATGTTACACCAGACACAAGGGGAAAAGTGGTTTATAGGCTAAATTAACCAGATTGATTATTCAGGAAGAGTGTTGATAGTCCAATAATCCTCAAGCAACAAAATTAAAGGTAAATAGAATAGCGTAAGGAAGTAAAGATCAGGTAATCAATTTTTTTCATATCCAGGCCCCACATTGTAATGAGATAATAATGATGATTTTATTTCTTAATAATCGTAGCTTTTTAAAAAAAAAAAAACAACTGAGAAATGGACAGTGACTTCAGTTACGTGCAGTCATTTTAGACTCCCAGATGAGAAACTGTAGACAATAAACTGCCACCTTTATTTTGCCGTTTATCCTAAAAATGAGGACCCCTTGGATGAAGCTATAAAATCTTTAGCACAAGAGCCCCTTATCAAAAACCTCAAGTTTCATTTATAAGTAACTATTTTTGGCTTCCTTTATATAACTTCCTTGGATTCTGAAGGCTTTCAAAGGTCTATTTCTCCTCTCAAGTTCATAAACATTACAAATAATCTTTGACTGGTTGAGATTGCTTTCCTGCTGCCATAGGACACTACATTCTCCCCAACTCTAGAAGGTATAGAGAGAGGGGAGAGAGATTTTTCTGTTTCCAATAATCTCAGTGTTACTGTAACTTCAACTTTCTGATACTTACCTTTAAAAATATCAAGAAAAAATGCCCTGAAATAGAAACTTAAAAATGATTTGTGTTTATATTCATTCTTAAGGTAAGGGGGGGAAATTGCCCTGAGTCTTGAGATGAGAGTGATTAAAAGGTAGAGTTAGTCAGCAAAAGAAAATGAAAAGGGACTTTTCCCCTCAGAAAAAAATAATAAAACAAAGGAAAAAAGATTAAAGGAGACCTCCCTCTTCCAGCCTGATTGTCAGGGAACAGTTCTTCACATTGGGAATATGCTTTGATCCTGGAAACTCTGTATTTTCAGCCTTTGCCAAGTTGGTAAAAGGGCTGTCCCTTGTGGAAAATTTTCAAAATTTGGAGCTTTTCAAAAAAAAAAAATTCCAATCTATCAAGATTTCTATCCCTTGCAACATTTCTCTTAAAAAATTCATGGCACAGAGTACAGTCATTCTCTTTCCAATTCTAGACTTTCTGTAAAGAGCAGCTATTTGCCCAAGTTTGTCCTTGCTAGTTTCAAAATTGATCACACTATAGATAATTTATAAGTAGACACAAAAATCATACTAATGTGTCCACTTACAAGCAGAGAAGGGATTCCTGGGCTTCTTTTGAAGAATAAGCCTTCTAGTGAAGTTTCCCCATTCATATTTAATAAACTAGTTCATGCAAGAAAGAGCAAGAAGAACAGGGGCTTCAAAAATAGATAGACTAGGGCATGAATCTTGCTGGAGCAGTGACCCTGGGCAAAGCATTCAACCACTTTTTCATTTTTGCAAAAACAGAGATAATACTACTCACCTTTTAGGATTATCACAAAGATGAACTGAAATAATGTGAGTCAAAAAGCCTCATACAGGGCTGGGAATGTAATTCAGCGGCACCGTGCCTGCCTGGCAACTACAAAGATCTGACTGAGTTCGATCCCCAGTACTGAAAAAAAAAGTCTACTATGAGCCACTCGACAAATGTTGCCTTTATTATATATTACTTTTATAAAGAATTTATACCTGTTTCAAATGATGACTAAACTCAAATTTGCCAAGTGAGAAAATGCCCTTTTCCTTGAGAACAACAACCTCAAGCCCAACACAATTTATCCTGCAAACTGTCTTTCAGTCTGATGCCCTTTTGAACAACTTCTTATAGACCCAATACATTGCCAAAATTTCCCCACACTGTGTATAATCCCTGCTACATATTATTCTTCCTTAGGCAATAACAGCGCTGCTTTCTTGGTTGAGGATGAAAAGAGGGCAGAGGTAGAGGAGACTGTGTGTGAGAAACTCAACAGCAGTCCACTAAGAAGTGGCCTCAATTGTTTTGCTGGAGACTGTAGGATTCTCAGTGTAAAATAAAACACAGGGATTCTAAAGTGTAACAACTGGATTCAAAGCTGTATACTTCTATATTAAGAAGACAGTATTTTCTGGACATCAATTAGGGAAAAACAATAGATGCATAGAAAATTATTCCTCTTTTATAAAACCTTATATTGACTTCTATGTCATTATTCCTACAACCTGTACAGGGGCTCTCAAGAGTCAAGGCATCCTTCTGCCATCATTTAGTGACCTTGCCACTGGCCCACACTCATGGAGGATCTTTTTCCATGCTCATAACCCCAGGTCCTGCTATAATTATCAGACCCAGGTCTGGGAAAGGACATGGCCTTTAGACTTGGTTTGGAATACCAGCCTTTCTTCTTTCCCACACTGTGACACTGGGCAAATTTTGCTATAGCCTGCATCTATAGTGTCCTGGCAAGGCTCATGTGGCAAAGTCTGACAGTCAGCTCAGTTCTATTGGAAAGCAAAGGAAACCTTTAAAAGGCAATGTATAGGAGGAAGTTTTAGGTCACTTAGGGAGTAGCTGGAACCCCAGTCTCTTTCACATCCCAGCTATGAAGTGAGAAATTTGCTGTACTACATACTTCTCATCACAGGCCCAAAGTGATAGGACTAACAACCACAGTCTGAAACCATGAGCCAAAATAAACCTCTTTTCCTTTTAAGCTGATTATCTCAGGTATTTTCCTACAATATTGGCAAGCTTACTAACACACTTATGGTCTCTATGCCTATCTCCATATCATGAAAGGAAGAAAAATAATGCCTATCTTACAGAGTTCTGAGAAAATGAGATAGAATAGAATAGGCAAAGCTCAGGCAGGGACCTAATAATGGGTCTGGGTCAGAAGATGAATAGAATGACAAACGCAGTGCACCTGCCATCACCTCTCCCCTCTAACATCAGCCTACTGACCTTAAACCACATTTCCTCACCTTGAGGTTTTTTGTTTTGTTTTCCAAAAAATGTTTCAATACTTCTGTGTATATTAATTCGTTTAAAGCTAACAATGACCCATAAAAAAGGAATTATCTCCTGTGTGAGGCACTCAGTAGTGAAGTAATTTGTTCAAAGTTTCATATAAGCAGACAATAAAGATTAGAAAAATATCTGAATTATCTTCTCAGAGGCATAGAAGGTTGAAATATAATGTGTCTTTCTATGAGCAAGTGCAAACCGAGAGCTACACAGTTGAGTCAGAGAGACGCATTATTGATAAAGAGGAAAGCAGGAAGAGGTTACTTAGGAGCAAAGAAATAAAGTGACCTGTGTTTCCCTGAATTAAATTTACCTTCCACCCAAAAGAACTATTGGCCATACCACAACGTTAGCCTCCAGTGGCTTGGAGCAGCTTCAAATACAGGTTTTCTTTAGACAGGCAGATCTCAAGTAAAGAGTAAGGAGACAGATTTCAAGTAAAGAGAAAGGCTGGGCAATGATAACAACATGAACTTTTTTACCCACAAAGGGTATACCAGTCTTCTTGTCGTTGTTGAAGAGCTGGGGATCAATCCCAGGGCCTCATGTACACTAAGCAAGTGCTCTACCACTGAGCTACAGCCATATCCCCAAGGATATCAGCTTAACAGTCGGAGAAGAGAATGGAGGACAAAAAGTGATCAGAAGTAAAGTCTCTCCCTGTGAAAGGATGCATGGAGAGTAGGGAATGAATGCCTTCCCAACATATCTGACTCTAAAATCTGGGCTCCTGCCTTACACTAAAGCAGAATAGCTTAGTACACATTATGGGATCACACACCCCCATTTATCATTTCATCCTACCCTTACTACTTACTAGCCATGTGTTCCTAGGCATATTGCTTGATATCAAATTCTATGATTTCTAGATATATAGAATTGTGACATGTAAATGAGTTAATTCATAAAAAGCCTTATACAGTATCTACTGCATAGTAATTACTCAATAAATGTCAGAAATTATTAATATTAATACTGTCTCACTAAAAAACAAAATTCATCATTCCTGTGGGTCAAACTAATTAAAAACCTACCCTTTGGGTAGATCTATTACTCAGTTTAAGTTTTATGAGTGTATAAAAACCATTAATAAATTAATCTTATGACTAGCACTTCCTCGAAGTAGTAATACAAGACACGGTACAAGTCTTTAAAACAATGTCTTTGGGTTTTAAAATTGAAAACTATAGTTTTTATTCTTCCTCATGCTCTTATTTATTTTCAAATTTTCTATAATGAATATTATTGTTAAAACAAAAAAGGAAAGAAAATGAATGTGAGCTAGCTAGTAGTCAGTAAATACCTACTGATCGTCACGCTATACCAGGTACAGAATTAAAGGATATTAAATTCAATAGGAGTCTCTTCCTAGTACCACTTACAAATGGTTATGGGAAAGCATATTGACAATAACATAAAAGGAGAAGCTATTGGCATGTTATTCATAATTGTGAAGACTTCTTTTTTCTTTCATTTTGAGGCCCTCTTATTTATGAACATAGAAACACCTTACATTTTTAATTTTTATAAATAGATATTTGTTTCAAAATGGGAATTTTATATATAATACAACATATTATCACTATCTACTACGTCTGAGAGGCTTATAATTCCTTTTGCTGATATATATCTAATTTTCATGACACCTCTACACAGCAGAACAATAATGTAAACATCATTATTCCCATTTTGTAGAGGAGGACCGAGGGCGAGAGACTCTGTGACATTCTCAGGGTACTTTTATTGTCAAGCGTCCCAGGTATATTTTAAAATGCATTTCAATTTACACAAATGTTAAGGCACCTACCTGTTTCATAAAGCAAGGTACATCTATAAAACCACACAGGCTGTTCGGTAGACCACAAGGTTTTAACAGCATCCCATATTTCTGTTTTGAGTCTCTTGCCGCTTGGGTAAACATTGTACTTTTCATTGGATATACTGTAAGTCATTAAAGTCAGTAAATAGCAGAAATGAATAAAACAGCAACTTAGATATTTTTAACACCTCTGAGTTAAAACCACTTTGCAGTGGGGAAGAAGAACAGATGCCCGCTTCTAAATGTGAGAGCCACCAACTGGGAATTTGCTAGTTGTAACTGCTGCCATCTGTTTTCCACTGTTCTTTTTACCTGCCTTTTTTACATTTAGTGTTTGAATTCTGGGCCACGGGTTCTTAGTACAGGCAGGGGAGGAGCAAGAGGGACTCCAATTTGAAATTTTCCCAAGGTGCTTTGTCCTGCATTAAATCAAAGGTAACTTCTGGGAGGGGAGAATATCATGAGAGTGATTATTTAACAACTGCATTTTATTCTTCTATACATTCTTTGTACTCTTATTTCCATGTGCATTTTTTTCTGTTTAATCAACTTCCTACTTTTCCTAAGGGCTTTTCGGAAACGCCTTTCTGATGCCAATTAGGGCACTGCTGTGTGAATTAGTTTCTTCCCTGACTGAATAAATAATTTTCACCAAGCAGTACACACATTCAGAACTCACTTGATCAGCACTTAACTAGTATTCTGCACTAGTGTGCTGGGTTTTTCCCCTTAGAGTCAACATGCTGAGGGAGACAGTGTTTGTGCCAAAGGGAAGCAGATAAAATAGACAGGTTAATAGGACTATAAAGGACAATAAGAGACTGTTCCAGTTCAGCCTTCTGCCTTCAAGTCGAATTGCTCCTAAACCACACTAGAAAGAGGAAATCTGCCCTTTTCTTTCAGGAACATCTGTAGGGGAGGTTTCTCAACGTTTGATTGTAATTCTGAGTGACATATGTGCATGTGCATATAACTTCTGGCCAAAGGCCAACAATGAACAAGAATAATCATCCGACCTGTAAATGAGCTTTCTTTTTAAATCTGCGTGATAAAAGTGGACTTCTCATCTCTACAGAAGAAAAATAGACTCAAAGAAGCTATGTACTTTGGTCAGAGTAACACCGCTAGTTAGTAACAAGATCTAGTACCAACTCTAAACCTGCCTTTCACCCAAAGTAAAAGAATGTTCAAAAGTCAGGGCGGTGAGTTTTTCTTTTCATTTCAGACTCTGAGTCAGTCTTGAATCATATAAGAAATTTTAAAAAGGTGTCAGGAGCTCTCAAGTTATAAAACAACTAAAATGCCATGGCAAAGGTCAAGCATAACCACACCAAACTAGGACACAAATCCCCATTGTGTTATATCGCAGTAGAGAACCCTATCTAGGAGAAGCCATTCCTTCTAAAGAACAAAAAACAAGTAGCAATACAACATTAGTTTATTTGGAAGTTTTTCAACTACTGTATAACAAGTGCTTCACAGCACCTATAGAAAAATGAGGGACATCAACAAGGCTAAAGATCAGAGAAGATCATATCACTTGAGACAGTTTGAGATGCACTGGAATGGGCCATCTGGTTCCTTCCTTTGAGAGAACCAATACCACTAGGAGATTTAGATGGGTGGCTCAGAGTAATTCTTTCCAACAAATACGCATTGTTCTGTATTTGTGTCAATGTGCCCTGTTAGGCACCATGGTGCCTGGATTGTCCAATCAGGATTACATAAATCAGATCTCCCTTAAAATTAAACTTTGCTAATAATTTCAAAGATACAGCCAATCAAGGACAGACAAAACAGGTGCAGGCCCTCATGGGTCTTCCCTCCATGCCCTTCCTCCCTCCTGGACGTGGGCCACTGCCCAGAGCAACAGTTATTACCAACACTGCAGGAAAAGTTCGTTTCTAATGCATCTGTATTTTACAACCTAGATCTAAGGTTAGCAAGTGATAGCCCTGAGCCAACTGCTTGTTTCTAGGAATAGAGTTTCAATGAAATACCACCAGGCCTACTTGTTACAGTATGTGTTTTTCTGTGGCTGTTTTCCCGTTACAAAGCAGAGTTGTATGTTAGTGCAACCTACATGATTAAAATATTGACTACCTGCCTCTTTCAGAAAAAGTTCATCAGTGTCTTCCCTAGAATGTTATCTAGCCCAGGTGACAGTCTCCAGAGAGCCTCATTTTCTAGGTTCTCTTTACTATAGGTCATCCTTGGCCAGGAACATCCTGCCTAAGGATGTGTGCAGATAAGAACTCTTCCTCTCAGCAAATATCACTATCCTAGAGCTTAAACCAAGTCACCTGCCTTTTCTTTTCCCAGGGGACATCACTTACTCCTGACTCCAGTAAAGGGAACAAATGTATCTCAGCCAAGATGCTGTAACTCCTTCCTTTCCAGTGCAAAATGTCAATAAAGCCAGGTGTGCTCTCAAGGAAAGGAAGAATAGAATAGATAGATTACACATGATAATAACATAGAGTAAATGCCATAACACAGACATGTATTGGATGCATGAGAACAAAGGAGAAATCAATAATTCCAATTTTGGAGGGGAATATAATAGAGAAACCAGGGGTTAGAAAAAAAAAAGTGAGCTTTAAGATTCAAAAAAGGGGAGTTAAGAAAAGAAAAACAGAGGGAATAGTGTATTGTGTATGTTAATGTGTACGTATTCAATAATTATATTTAATGAGTAAGGAAAAGAGAGTCTGGAAAGCTATTTGCAAATCACAAGGTCCTTGAGCTCTGAAGGTTTTGAAAAGGGACCCAGAGAGTAGAAATAAGGAACACCTCAGGTCCTAAGTCCGGTGTATATAAAGAAATTTCCCTGGCGGCAAACTTAGTTTGAAGAAGCTTTTTGTTTTGGTGGGGGATGGCCTTTTTAAAAAACTTTGCATGTCTTACATTTTCTGTACTTACTCTCAGTCACTGCATGACTCCAGTGAAAACTGATATAATACTTAAAGGTTAAGCACCACAAACAAATTTACCTCATGACGGGAGAAATGTCAGAAAAAGGAATTAATTAAAAGAGAAAATGATGTCCCTTAGTAACCAAAGTCGTCATCTACAGTTAAATCAAGATCTTAGCATTCTAAAATGTCAAATTTATCTCTTTTGACTCATTCCCTTTTTAAAGAGTTATTTCTTGACATAAATGAATAACAAAATTTCTGTGAAAAAGAATCTTTACTTGTTGAAGTAAAGGATTTCTTTCACAAAGTACCTATCCTAGAAAATAACTGGATTCATTTAATAAAGCAGAAAAAGAAAAATGCAACTCCAAAAGCCTGTTGTGTCTATGAACAAAATCTAAACAATAAACATCAAATTATTTTTTCTTCTTTTTAGCTCTATAGCATCTTTCAAGGGGAAAAAAAGGAGATTTTTAAAGTCCAAATGCAGTAAGAATTTTTGGTTTTGAAATGACCTGCTTTATGTCATTGAGTTCAAATAGAATTTTTTATCCAAAATAATTTTCACTCTGAGGTTGCAAGAAGTATAATATTATTTCAATCAACAAAGAAAATGTATTTCAAGGACACAGACTCTATTGTCAAAAATAAATCACCACAAGGAGATGTAATGACATTCTGATAACTGATAGAGGAGTACATTTTTAGCAAACAGTGTCTGGTCAAGGCCTTCTGAGTTTCTGGTCTCCTCTCTGTTCGGGTAACCTCGGGCTGGAGAAGAAATCAGGGCATCCTTCCTGATCTCTACTTCCATTATGACTTCTGTTAGGATAAAGCATCTATCCCCAAGCTCAAGTCTCCTCTCAATCCATGTTGCAATGAGAAAAGTTTATGTTAAGTGCAAAAGCAGAACCAGAATCCTCCCTTAAGATTCTACAACAATCATCTTAATGTACATCAAGCAGATATTGAATTTAGGAGGAACAACAGTTAGTTCATAAAATCAAATTAAAAAACATGTTATTCCTTTCAGAGCACATGTTGTCTGAAGCTTAGTGAGCTAAATCAAAAACCCTCCTACCTTGCACACTAACTTGCCAGCTGGGAGGCATAGGTGCAAAATGCTAACATCAAATCCAATTTCAGTGATGTTTAATATGGTGGCCAGAAAACCACAGAAAAGCCCTTGACAAATTTCTCCTTAACTTGCAGAAAAGTAGATTTCCAAACCATCCTTCTGCAAAAAACTTTTGGGGATGGGCTGCTTAGAGCTTTTGCTAATCGTTTTTCTGTATCACAGAGTGAACTAAAGCAAACCTTTATTTGTAATTAAAAAAAAAAGTTTAACAATAAGAACAAATTCAGGAAGAAGTACATGGTCTCCAGATATATCATTTGGGACTCAAGAAATGCTACTATCTTTGGCATAAATATTACAGGTCTGTCACTTTTTACCTTGGCAGCAAGATTTTCTGTAGGTGGCAGGAAACTGTTCTTGTTCACTGATTTGGAAGGCCTGTGTTTTAGTCTCCAAAGTAGAAGATTCTTACATAACCCCAAAAGGACCAAATAAATTGATAAAGATCTTTTTATAAAACATAGAAAGTCAATAAATGTCTAACAGAATAATTCCATTATGCAAAATATTAAATCAATTTCACATGACATCGTGTGTGTGTGTGTGTGTGTGTGTGTGTGTGTGTGTATTGTGGGTGTTGCTTTCTCCTTAACTTGCTCTTTTGTTATTTGGGGATTTTGTTTTACCTCCCATGGTCCTTTTATCCAGAAGCCCTCCTAACAACCATGCAGCCCCATTTCTGCCACATTTCTATTATAAATAAATATCCAAAGGAAATTCCAAGACCTTAAGCAAGTTGGTGGGAAGATATTGAAGAAGTACTAGTTTCATACCTGAGGTGGTTCTTTATGCCACCAAATTTATTCACCACTTTAATGACTGCTTTATTTCTGAGATCAAATGTGCATCTAATTCCCCAATAAGACTTAGTTGGGTCTCTCTTTTCTTCTTTTCATCTACTTACATAATTATTTAATCACTCATTAAATACTGGGTTCTTCCTTTCTGCCAGGCAATATGTTAAACAATGGAGGTCACAGTGATAAAAGAGAAACATTCTGCTGGGCAGAAGTTTGCCAGTGACTAACTTGCCATGATCCTTATTCCTTTGAGACCAACACAGAGTCTTCCTCTAGAGACTTGATCTAATCCAAACACATTAGCAGAAACCTTTCTAATTTCTCTCTAAATTGTTACTAAGATAAAATTCGGATCCAGAATCTGGAAAAGAGATGAGCTTCTTGAACATCAAGTGGTCCTTGATAGAGAGCAGTGGTACCCTCACAGTCAGGTGGATCCCTGTGCCCAGAGGTGCCCTGGATGATTTAGATACCACTGGGACTCTGGTCCCCAAGCGGACCAGGATCTTTCTGATTCTTTTTCCCATAAGAACTCAGATCTAACAGCAAATGCATGAAGCATGGTGTAGGGGACCAGGAATTCTGCCCATGCAGACAAACTGACTTCCAAGGCGGGCAGGCACCTGTGCACCATCCCTAGTGTTTGTGAAGCCAGAACCAACAGGCTTTTTGCCCTAAAATTCCACAGTTCTAGATCTCAGATGCTATACCTATCTCACTTTGACAAGTAAAAATGTTACTTCAAAAAAAAGGAAAGTTACCAAAAAAAAAAAATAGAAAGATTTTTCCTTTAATTTATGGTAGTGATTCTTAATTTAGTTCAAGAATTGAATTAAATATTCATTGTATACTGGTTAACTGAAAATATACCAAGAGAAAACAGTTAACTCACATAGTGTAACTTTAGGATAGGGTGGTAGTGAGTAAAATCAACTTGAGTCCTACCTATCAATATTTTCCTTTGTTCTCTTGAGTAGAGTACATTGCAAAAAGGGAAACCATAAAAGAGGGTAGAGAACTATTTCAAAAATCTTACTGGTTGGCTTGTAGTTAGGGAAGCAGGTTTCCTTATAAATCCCAGACAGCCCAGACCTCAAATGCCCCACGGGCACCTGGCTGACATAGAAGTCAAGCTTTGTAGCAGCAGCTAATGGCAGAGTTTGATTTGAAAAGAGAACCTGGAAAACAAAATAAACCTAGCATTATAAGGAATATATAAAACTTTAGGAGAAGCTGGGCATGGTAGTGCATGCCTGTAATCCCAGCACTGTAGAAATTTGAGGCAGGAGGAACTTGAGTCCAGTCACAGCCCAGGTAACTTAGTGGCTTAACAGGACCCTGAATCAAAAATTTTAAAAAATGTTAAGGGCTGGGGACATAGCTCAGTGTGAAAGCCCTGTGTTCAATCCCCAGTACTTCAGAAATAAAAAGAACTTAGAAGAGGAGATTTCTTTTTCATTCAATGCATTTATTATAAAAGAAAAAAATCAAATTGGAAAGATAAGTGCATTATAATAAGTCAGTCTCAAATGCTAAACTTTTTTAATTGAAAAACATTTGTGTGTATGTGTGTAAATTATATATACCTGTAATATAAATTCAGAAATGTAAAACAAGTATAATCTCATTTGTATTTCTGTTCTTTCTTTCTTATTTTATTTTTAGTTCCAAGGATTGAAACCAAGGTCTTTGCATTGAGCCACATCCCTAGCCCTTTTTTTCTTTTTTATTTTTTGAGACAGTGTCTCAATAAATCAAGTTGTCCAGGCTGAGCTCAAACTTATGATCCTCCTCCTCAGCTTCCCAGAGTGCCAGGATTAGGGACAACTACAGCTGATTTAGAAAGGTATTCTTTCTGTCTCACTTACTCCCTATTTGTGTTTCTATCTTTGCATTATACAAATTATATTATTAATTCATCTATAATTATGTAAACAAATGATGTCACCAGGAGCTAGAAAAGGTAAAACATAAACTTATTTGTTCACAAAGTATAGCAGCTACACAAACCCCTGAAAAAAGCAATTATTTCAAAAAACTTTTAAATATTTAAGTATTTACAAAATATTTTTAATGTTTGAAATGGAAGTAATTAGCAAGTAAATGTTTAGCCAATGCCTTAGAACTAGAAAGGTTTTTTCTAAAACACTGTTGTTTCAAATATACATTCTGCCAATAAAATATGTACACACTTCACCAGTTTGCTGTACTAATAAGTATCTGAAGCTAACAGCCACCACTTTGAGCACCTCTTGTAACTGCAGAAGCCAAAGGTAACTTGTATTAATCTCATGATGTCTCAATTTTATATTAAAATATTTACACAAGTTTTTCTTTCCTGGTGTATACAATTTTTTGGTGGACTCTATGTATAGTCCCCAAAATGAATGTAACTATTATGTATCACAAACATATACTTTAAAAAATAAATAAATAAATAAATAGGAATACTATTGTTTCAATAACTTGCTCTCTATATTCAAAATACAACAGCTTCTGTGTGAAATGAAGGGGCCCAAGACTTTCCTATAGTTGATTCTTTGCCCCACCTACCCTTAACTCCAGAACCATTTCCAGAGGTAATTTCCAAGCTTTTCTTCTTTCTTTGATGATTTTTTCCTCCATATACCAACATTGATAGTCACATCAGCCCCTTCTACCCCAGAAGCAACCTTTGTTGGTACCATCCAGAGCCTCTCACTTGAGGATCCACCCTCTGAATATGCACAGGTAGGCAGAGAGTGAGGCAGAAAGAAAAGAAGTCTGAATGAGATAACCCTTATTTCTAATTTCTAAATTACTTAGCTCTATTTGAATTCCAACATAAAAAAAAACTAACAAAACTTCAATTCCTGTTCATTCACTAGCACATGACATTGCTTCCTCTGAACTTTTTTTTTTTTTTTT
>NW_004624736.1:28005095-28026364 GCF_000247695.1 Heterocephalus glaber | reverse complement strand
TAAACATTAAAAGTTAGTGTCATTACTTTAAAAAATCCTCATGATTTAGATTGTGACTTTGACCCCCTATATGAATGATAAAAATATTAAATGGAAATGCTGACCTCTAGTCTCCCTGACTAGTAATATTAAATAATTAATTACAAAATTCATAGTATTTCTTTTCTGTCCTACTGACAAAATTCGCACAAGTACTTAGTAAAGTTTAGACATATAAGTACACTTAATACAGGCATCAGTCTTCCATCTGGTGTTTTTAATTTGTTTTTGTCTTCTTTAGCCAGATGTTATTGTCCAGTTTTTATATTTTTGCTGTTTCATAGATCCACTATTGCTTGATTTTTTTATCTACCTGAGAATGTATGTCCATTGTCTTGATGTTTAAAAGAAATTTGGTTGGGTGTCAAAATTATTGAAACCTGCTTTTTTCCTTCTTGGTCTTTGTCTTCTCACTAAGACTTGATATAGAAAACTCTGAGGCAAACATTATTTCTTATCATATGAATGACTTGCATACTCTATCTAGACATACGTAAAATTCTTTACCTCGATGTTCAGATACTTCAAAAGAGTAGGTCTTACTAATAATTCATCTTAGTCCTGTGGAATATAAATTCTAGTCACTTTCTCTGTCTTTTTCAATATTCTGTTCTCAATGCCTAAAATGGCACATGATTAAAAAAACTAGTCATATAATAGCCTTTGAGTAAAACAGTAATAGAGATATTTTTACAATTTTTTGAGAAGTTTTCTTCTAGCATATCTTTAATTTTTTAATATTTATGTATCCTTTTTGTTGTTCTTTAGGACTACCAATTTAGCACTCATGTAAACTCCCTAGTATGTCTTCCATATTTATTAACTTTATTATTTTTAGTCCTTGCACTTATGCTTTACATATGCTTGCCTATCACACACTGTCACATTTTTTCAGTTGTAATTTATGTGTGTTTGCTCCTTTTTAAATATTTCTCAAAATATATCTGGGGTTTATTTCTTTTGTCAGTTCTCCCAGCTACCAATTTGACTGCCATTAATCATTTGACCTAGACATCTGAAAAGAAATTTAAAATTCCATATGTTCCAAATCTAATTTACAATCTACTCTCAAAATCCTAATTCTCCTCTGGTGTTCCCTATCTGGGTAATATTACCATTTATTCAATTCTATGAGGTTGAAACTTCAGAGTTATTTTAGTACTTTTCTCCACTCTATCCCAGTTACCAATTTAATGCCCACTCCAGTAAATCCTTCCTATAAAACATGTCTTTGATACATCTGCTTCTTTCCATCTGTTCTGCCTCCAAATAATCTTCACCACCAATATTTCTTGCCTGGAGGTAGGAAAAGGCCAGATGGTACAGTCTTGTAGCACTATGGTAAGGAGTTTAAATTTCATTAAAATGAAAAACTGTAAGCTCAGTGGCCAAGCATTTTACATATTTTATCTCATTCAAAACTTCCAACCCTCTTAGGTATGAAGGAGCAAACCCATTTGGCACATGGCACATACATAAATTGAGTCTTTTCTCAAAGCTACAGAGCTAATAACTGATGGAGTTGGATTCAAACACAATTCAACTTGACTCTAGAGGCCAAAAATTTAACTGCTGTAATATATTACCTTTCATTTGGATGAGATGATCAATAAAGCCATAAGCACTAGTGAAGGATACAATATGCAGAGAGAAGTCAAGGATGTACCTTTGGTGAACAACTGCATTAAAAGTATGGGAGAAGAATTCAGTGAAGGTAGCAAAGGAAACAAAACAAAAACTTTCAGCATCATGAAACACAGAGAGGAGCTTTTCTTAAACACATCATGGATAGGTATGTTAAACAATGACATGTGAAGACTGTGATCTGTGATCATACCAGAGATTGTTATAATGAGGAGGATTTCTAGGAAACAAGTTACAAAACATTCCCATTGAAAGTATTCAGGAGTGGTAGATAAATAATTTCAAAGTAAACGTAGCAAATAAGTTCTTTTTTAAGAAAAATAAACTTGCCCATGAAAGGAAGGGCAAAACATTAAATCTAAGAAAGGTGGCAATCAAGAAAGAATAGCTAAGCAAAGAGATTTGTATATTCACATCAGTGAAGAAAAAGAGCCTCCATCAAATGAATTCATATATCTATAACATAAATAGCAGTTTGAGCTATTTTAGTCTGATGTTCAGTTTACTTGTCTGGAAAATGAAATTAATAACACCACTTCAGCTATCTAACAATCATGATTATATGAGGTAATATTTATGAAAACTCAGGAGTATTATACAAATATAAAGTACCTTATTGCACAGAGCATAAAAATATCAAAATTATTTCACATACATAAAAAAGAAATTTAATATATAGGTTTCTATTTTGTGAAAACTCTGTCATGTAAAACTACATCTATCTCTAGTTTGAAAAGATTTTTAAAGATTTAAAAGATCTGTAGTGATGAAAAAATTTTTTCAATTCAACTACTTAATAAAATTAACTGATAATTTTTTCAGAGTAGACAAGATCAGTCATGTAGCTAGTCCAATTTGGTTGGAAATATTCTTAAACCTACTAAACAATCTGAATAATTTTATGTTACAAGTAATGGATGGAATGTAAGTGAATATCTAACAACAGGGACATTTAGCAAATTCATTACTTGAAATTTTACTAGCACATCACTGGTTGATTTCAACAAAAACCACTTTTATTAAAGTCAATTAATGAATAAGCTTGAATTCCTCACACATAATTAAGTTTCATATACTTTGTATTTTCATTTTGCAGCAATGATAAAAATTTAGTCATAATAAACATCTAAATGTGGTATTGTATTTATGACTTTTAAGTGGTTGAGATAATTTTTACCAAAAAGAGTTTCTACAATATAAATACACAGAAAAATCTAATTTTCAAAATATGTTTATTGATCTTTGTGGTCATGGATCCTAATTGATCTCTCTCCTAATAATTTGATACATATCCTGGATATGTAAAAGATTGAGTAACTTGAGTGGTTAAAATTATAATCTCAGGAACACAAAAGATAATAGGCAGTATAATTGAAAAATACAGTGAGTATTTAATTTTTTAAAATTTATTACAGTAAAAGTCATTGCCATTAATCCCCTCAAAATATTCCTCCTCACCTCAAACATATTTATCCCATCATTCTTGCCACTTGTGAAGCAGTTCTGGAAGCCCTCTTTTGTAAGTGTCTTTGGTTGACTGCCTCAATGTCCTGAACTGATTCAAAACATTTACCTTTCATGGTCATTTTTTTGGAGAAGATCCAGAAGTCGCTTGATGCCACAGCCAGTGAATAAGGTAAATGAAAAAACAGCATAATATTTTTAGAAGCCTCCCTTTCCTTTGGACAACACTTAGCAGCAACATTCACCATGTCTTATCACCCCTGAAAAGACACTCATAAAGGAGGACTTCCAGAACTGCTTCAGAAAGTAGCAATAACAATAGGATAAGTGTGTTCAAACTGAGAGTATTATGAGGGAGATTATAGTAAGGTGTATTCATTTGTTAATTTTTTTAATATTCACCATATAATTTGATCAGCCTTTTAGTTTCAAAATCTGGCTGTACCATCTAGTAGCTACATAATTGGAACAAATCATATACTTGTCTTGATCAAGACTAGTTGGAGTCCTATATGCCTATATGCCTCACTTATCTGTATATCAAGTTCTTTTCCCCTGCTTGGGAAGTTTTCTGCCATCACTTCTGTGAACAGTTTTTTTACGTCATCTGCACTCTCTCTTCTTTCTTCATTGACTCCAATCAGTCTTATGTTATCCTTCTTTGCAGCATCTAGCAGCTGCTGGATTGATTTCTCATGTTCCTTTACAATTTTAAAGCAATTTTTCTTTTCCTGGTCACTAATTGCAATCTTTTCTTCTATAGCTGAAATTCTTTCCTCCTGTTGGTTCATTCTGCTGTGCAGACTTTCGATGGAGTTTTTGATCTCCTGGAAATCTGTTTGTGTCTTTTTTATGGATTCCATTTGTTTCCTATGTTGGGATTCCATCATGTTCCTCAGATCCTCTATTTTTTTATCTGTGTCCTCTCTAGATTTATTAATCATGTCTTGCACCATGAGCAAAATCTTTGCTGTTACCTGAGTAATTATTTCTGATTTCATTTTTCCCAGATCCTCTTTTGTTGCAAGTTCAAAGAGTCTAGATGGCTGAGTATCAGATTGTTCCATCTCATTTCCCTTTGGGGTTGCTGTACATGATCCAGAAATCTGTCTTTGAGGCTTGTTTACGTGTCTTCTCATTTCCACAGGGTGGGGGGGTGCTTCTGGTGCCTGTGCGGCTCAGCTTCTCTGCCCTAGGAGCTTGGGATGGCAGCAGGGGAGCTTCCTTCTGGGTTCTCATCATATAGTTGTCTTAAGGTGAGTTTCAATTGAAAACCAGAGATACTGTGGTGATGATTAAATCTGAAAACCTTAGCAGCAAGATCCCTGGGAAATAGTAAGATTCGTTTAAATATTACCAAATATTTTCTCTTCCTTCATAGTTATATAGTGAAGCGATGGGGGTTAAGGGTTATGGGTCAAACTTATGTGTGCAAAAATAGTACATTCAGGAACAATACCTATTACAAAGGTCGAGTAAGCAGACAGAAAGAGGAAGAGGCCAATCTGCAATGATGTCACAACAAAGGCCTCAGCCAATCCTGTGATGAGCTCTGAAACTGCAAAAGCCCACTAAAGTTGCACCAAATCAACACAAGAAGACCATATCTTAGCCAGGCATGGTGGCACATGCCTCTAATCCCAGCACTCAGGAGGTTAACGCAAAAGGATCTCAGCCTGGGCTACACAGTGAGTTCAAGGCCAGCCTGAAGTACATAACAAGACCTTGTCTCAAAAAAAAAAAAAAAAAAAAAAAAACAGAAAGACCAAATCTTTATGCATCCTTCAAGTCAGCACTTGGTAAAGACTGAATCCACAGATGGGATATGATTTTGGTCGAGATGAGACTCTTTAAGGACTATTCTCAGAGAGGACTCAGCAGAGATACATCAGTCACGAACACTTGCAGCAGATTAGGAATAACGCTTTGGCCTATATAGAGATCTTGGAGGTGCATAGCAGCAACTATCTACATTAGTTATTTAAATCTTCCCCTGGTGAATAAACTAGAGTATAGTAAAGCGCTCCTCAGATCAAAGAAAGTTTATTTTAAATTTTAAAACTTTCGTTAAAATTAGCCAGTAATATGTTTGATTTGCTTTACCAGATATTCTCATTTAAGGTAGAAACACGAGTTCACACAGTACAACTAAGGTCTTCAAAAGTTGGGAGGGGTGGGGTATGTGTGTCTCAATATGTGCATCTCCTACAATTTTTATTGTTTATTTCCCTAACAAATCTCTTTTTAAAGATAGTATGTTAAAACTTCAACTCAGTGCAGGCAAAATTATTACAAACTGAGTCTTATTTAGAGACTATTTCAATAAAGTTTCATTAAGTACTTTGCTTGCAATGGTAAAAGAACATTTTAGGACTAGTTAGTAGAAGAAAATTTCCTAAAGAAGGTTATATTTTAGCAGTGGGAAAAGTAGAAATTGTAGAGGTGTAGAAGTTCTTAACATAGATGCAAATTGAGTGAATTTCAAAAATTCTGAAAGAGATAATCAGGCACATGGCAGAGTGAGTCAGTTTGCCTCAGTGGCTATTTTGAGAAAGTCTGATTAAGAGATTTAAACTGAGTTTTGTTTCTGTGCCTAAGTTAATTAGAGTTTCCTAAAGAAATGTAAAAATCTTATTTTGGTGGAAGTATTGTTCAGACAAAATAAATGTGACTATAGTATCCATCCCAACCACAGGAGAACATGTTGGGGCTTAGAAATAGATGAGGGTAACTGATCCAAAAAGAAAGGAAAAGCAAAGAGGAAGCCAAAATACCTTTTATGTCTATGTCTCAAAAGTAATACACTGAATGTTTTTTCCCTAACATTAACAACATAAAAAAGATATGTGTTCTCACAACTCTTATTCAGCATAGTACTGCAAGTCCTAGGCAGCAAAATAAATGTAAAGATAGAAATATCCTTTAGGAAATGACCAATACATGGGATGTGGATATACACTCCAAAGGGAAAAAAGGACAGGATATAAAAAATGATCTTTTATATTTAAAATCAGTCCAACTATGAAGAATACAAATAATGAGAAATAAAGTATTTTTAAGCTTCCTCTGACAAAACTCTGACCAAAAAAAAGAAATTCAGACTCATAGTTCCAATTCAAAAGATAAGTAAAGCTGAGAGAAGAGATCAAAGAACAAAACAGCTCTCTTGTTACTTTTTGTATAAATAACAGGGTTTATTTTTGCTTTGAAGGTACAAGGGAAAGAAATTAGGAGCTACAGCTGGAGTTCAAATACTGTAGAATGTGACAGACAATCCAGAAGGATGCCCAAAATAATATATTATAAAATTTTAGACACAGAATTAACTTTATAGCCATCTAAGCTGTGTTAGATACTTTGCCATCACTGGGACAAAATACCCAATACCTACAACTCAAAGGAGAAGTTTATTTTGCCTCACATCTCAGAGGATTCAGTCCATGGTTGTTGGCTTCAAGGCAGAAACAGGATGGCCAAGGGGTGTGGCAGAAGAAAGCTGCACAACTCATTGCAGCCAGGAAGCAGAGAGAGATAAGAAGACCCAGGAACAAGAATACATACTTCAAGGTTATGCCCCCAGCAGCCTGCCTCCAACCAGGCCCCATCTCCTAACAGCACATTTAGCTATCCAATTCATCAATGGATATCCACTGATGAGTGTAGCACCCCTGTAATCCAATCACCTTCCAAACACAAGATTTTGAGGGGACATTTTAGATCTAAACCATAACAAAGACAAAAGAATCAAAAGAATTTAAAGCTACTTTTAAGAGCAAAAATATTTCCCTCCCAAAGGAAATATTTCTTAGTACTTGTGATAATAAATTAACAGCTCTTTTGCTTGAAGTGGGAGCAAGGACTCTAAAGCACTACCTGTCAGGTTTATCTTCCCATTTTTAGAGTAAAATTTAATGACCCCTGTATTCAGAAATAGAGAGGAAACTGAGTCCATCATGTGGGTACTGTACTCATCAGTGGATTGGTCTATTGTTGAACTCATACCTAACTGTCCTGTTAGGAGGTAAGCCCTGATTAGAAGAGCTATCAGTGGGGCTGTACCTTTGGAAAGTACAGCTTGCTCCTTGGCTCCTACATTTTCTCACTGCTTTCTGGCTGCCATAAGGTGAACAGCTTTTCTCTGCCATGCCCTTCCATCATAATGTTTCTGTCTTGGATTCAACCAACCATGGACTGAATCCCCTGAACCATGAACCAAATTTAACCTTTCCTCTTTTAAGTTGCATATACCAGGTATTGTGTCCCAATGATAGAAAAGCCAACTAATAGAGTAACATATTTAAAATCTAATAATATCCACACATTAGAAGGATAGAGGTAGGTCTTTGTGAATGTAATATTTTCATATTACAAAATAAATTGTTGCAGATTTCTTTTCTATAAGGTTTGATGGACCAAATATTCTGAAATGTTTTCATGGTACAAAAAATACTCAGTCTTGCATAAAATGTGTGACATTGATGGGCTCCCAAGAACTAAGAGAAATGTTCCAGATGAAGAAATAAACCTGTGAACTGAAATCTGATTGGTGAGTTGTAAACACACACAAAAGTGCTACAATCTGAATGTGATTTGTCCCCACCAAGATTCCTATTAAAATTTAGCTATAATGTTGAATTGTTGGAATGTTGGAATATGGGGCCTTTAGGAAAGATTATGATCTTCCTTGCAAGACTGGATTAGTTCTCACAGGAATGGTTTAATTCTCACAAGAGCAGATTGTTATCCCAGCACCCATGAGGCTGAGGCAGGAGACACCATGAATTCAAGGCCAAATTGGGCTACATAGTGAGTTCAAGGCCCACCTGGACTACATAGCAAGACCCTGTCTCAGAAAATAATAATAAAATAAAAAACAAAATGCAAAAGCTATTGTTACCAATCCAGTCAGCTCATTTGTTCATGCCCTCTCTTCACCACTCTTGCACTCACCCTTCTGCGCTGTTATAAGGCAGCATGAGGGACTCACCAGGAGCCGAGCACATGCCAGAATCCAATCTTTACTGTCTCAGCCTCTAGAATTGTGAGCCTAAGCAAATCTCTTTTCTTTAAAAATTATTGGGTCTCAGGCTTTATGTTATTGTAAATAAAACAGACCAAGACTGTAATTATAACCAGTAGGTACCTACCATCTTTAATGCCAAAATCAAGAGATAATTGTCTTAAGTCAGAGGCTATAGGTATAACTTAGAGACTATTAGGTTAAGATGGAGATCATAGAAGAGACTAAAATACAACCAGGTTGGTAGATGCCTGTGGCTCCTGAAAGAAGTGCATGTAAATCATTTATAAAGGACAACACTAATAAATTCAACCTCTAGGTCACTAACAAGTTAAAAGGAGCTACATATAATTTCAAAAGGATCAAAAACACATTTTAATATAGTAAAAATAATGAATGGGTAGACTTCAATTTACAAAAGGATAGAGTAAAAATATTTTTATTAATAATAAAGAGAGGGCCGGGGATTTAGCTCAGTGGTTCTGCTGCCTGCCTTGCAAGCATATGGACCCGAGTTCGATCCCCGGTACCAAAAAAAAAAATAAGGAGAACATTTTTGCAAAAATTCCACTCATCTTCTGTCCCTCTGCAATTAGGTAGAGAGTAGAAAAGTCCCCTAGCCCCATGCTTGATTAATGTGGGGCTTGTGCCCTTTGTTACGAGCTTTCTTACATCTACCCAAATTCATACGTTGAAACATTAACCTCTAGAACTTCCGAATATATACCTAGAGATGAGACATTTTAAAAAATGATTGGATTTAAATGATGCCATTGATGTCCCTAATACAAAGAGAAAATGTGGATACACAGAGAAACATCAGCGACATGGACCTATTGAAGAAAGGCCATACGGTGACGCAACAAAAAGATGCCCATCTGCAAGGCAAAGAGAGAAGCCGCTGTAGAAACCAAATTTAATGATTCTTTGATCTGAATTCCCAGTGTGTGAGAAAATAAATGAATTTCTGTTTTTTAAACTCCCCAGTCTGTGGAATTTTGCTATGGAAGC
This sequence comes from Heterocephalus glaber, assembly GCF_000247695.1. Next base: position 28,017,186 of record NW_004624736.1, on the reverse strand, counting down.
CTTAGAAAACTAAGGAAGTTGAAATCATACTGGATTAGGGCAGTCACTAAGGATAATCTAAGGTATCGCTAAAATAAGACAATATGGAGAGACAGAAACACAAAGAGGAAAATACCATTTGTAGCTGAAGGACAGAGAGTAGAGTGACTCATCTATAAGCCAAAGAAGAGAGAGGATTGCTGGCAGCCACCAAAAGCTAGAAAAGAGACATGGAACACTCCTCCTTCAACATCTCCAAAAGGCACCGATCCTGGAAACACCTTAATTGGCAACTTCTAGCTTCCAGAATTGTTAGAGAATAAGTTTTTGTTACTTTAAAGTATATATTTTATGGTAATTGTTATAGCACCCTAGAAAATTAACAGACTTCCTTATAACTGGAAGAGAAGCAGGATTACTGAGAAGACTACACATTCAAACAGAAACACATAACACGCCTACAACTGAGGATGAAATGGAACCCTAAAAACCACTGTCATCCTCCTCAACCAGGAAAGAAAATACCAAGTGAAATACAACAGAGAGGCAACAGGATAGGGAGAACACGTTTGACAAGGACTATCTAAAGATGAGTGTAGAACAAGTATATTGAGAAAAGTCCCTCCACCAACTCAAACCCTAAACACAAAGAAAACTCTGCACCCTAAACATAAAGAAATACTAGAAGTATTTGAAAATTGTGGAGAATTTTATAGCAAAAAGAAACACTTAGTTTAATTTCTAAATAGATTGATTCAAGACTTATCAAAAAAGAAGAGACATGCTCATTTAAAAGCATTAGTAGTGTTTAACTTAGCTTCTAACATTCCACAGTATGTACAGTTTTCAAGGAAATAAAAATGTACACGAAGAAGATAAGGGGAAAAGGAAACCACAATGTCAAAAGTAAAAGCAACTAACAGCACCAGAGTCAAATATAACAGATGTTGGAATTATCAGACAAGGAACTTGATATAAGTATGATTAATATGTCAAAGGCCCTACTAGAAAATGTGGACAACTTGCATAAATACATAGGAGTTCAGCTGAGTAATAAAAACCATTAGAAAGATGACCAAATTGAAAAGGGAGAAATGCAAGAAGTAGTATAGGTGGAAAATGTTTTGATAGGCTCATTAATGGGCTGATGTTGAGGAAAGATTTGACAAACTTAAAGAAAAGTCAATAGAAATTGCCCAAACTGGAGAAGACGGAGGAGGAGAGTGATACAGCAGAATGTCTAAGTTGCAGTATAATAAAAAATGTTTACTGTGTATGAGATTGGAATGTCATAAAAAAAGAAAAAGTGGAGAGCAGAAACAACTGAAGAAATAGTGGCCAAGAACATGCTAAAATTAACAGAAAACAGATGACTACATATGCAGTAAGCTCAGAAAATACCAGGAAAAATAAATATCAAATCAAATCACACATATATAATAATATATTCAAAGTTAAATATCAAGATAAAGAGAAAAATTTGTGGGTCAGGGATTTAGCTCAGCGATGCCACCACCTGCCTCAAAAGCACAAGGTCCTGAGTTTGATCCCCGGAACCAAAAAAAAAAAAAGAGAGAGAACAATTTGAAGGAAATCAAGGAAAAAAGACAAGTTACACACAGAGGAACAAAGATGTAAAAGTTGTAATAAACTCTTCAGAAATTATGTCAAAAAGCAATGGAATAATATTTTAAATTACTGAAGGATAAAATATAAACTCAGAATTCTTTCCTCAATGAAAAGTTCTTTCAATAGTGTAAACAAGGATCAAAAGGCACAATAGATAATGTGAAATAGGAAGAAAAGGTCCAAAGGGGGAAGGGAAGTGGGAGGGATTGAGGAAAGGAAAGAAGGGAATGGAATTAATGTGAGAAAATGAAAAAATGGAAAAAAAGTCTTTGTGATAGGGAGGGATGGAGGGGTTGAAGGGAGGGCAGGGGAAGGGGAAAAAATAAGAACCAAGAGAGATTATGTAAAGGTACAAATTTCCAATGATGAATGTCATTATAATGTATACATAAAATGTACCAATAAAATTAATTTTAAAAAAGAAAAATTAATAGTAAAAAATAAAATATTTTAAATCAGCACAAAAATAAACCCTCTTATGTGCTAAAAACAAAAAAAGAAAAGCTCTTTCAAACTATAGCTATTTTTGGACAAATAGAACATGAGAATAATAAGTATAAGCATACATACATTGTAAAAAATCGTAAAGGAAGTTTCACACTTAAAAAGCATATGACAGCGCCTGGGGTTTAGCTCAGTTGTTCTACCACCTGCCTTGCAAGTGCAAGGACCTGAGTTAGATCCCCAGTACCAAAAAAAAAAAAAAAAAGTATATGACATTAGACAAAAACTTATTTATACACAGAATATCATTACTAAAGGTAGCTGTGTGTGTGTCTTTGTGCACATGTGTGTATATATATATACCTATATACACACATATATACATACATATATACACACAGTATATGTGTGTAAGTACATAAATATGGTATATATACATATATACACAGTATATGTGTGTATGTATATAAATATGGTATATATATACATATATAAACACAGTATATGTGTGTATGTATATAAATAAGGTATTTTTTTCAGTGTTGAGCATCAAACCAGAGTTGCACTCATGCTAGGTAAATGCTCTGCCACTAAACTACACCCTCAGTACCATTTTTTTAAATTGTTATAAGAGATGATGAATTAATGGATTGTCAAAACAAAAAAAAAGTTCTTTATTATTGCATGCTTGTACCATATGGGAGGAACAAATTTGAAGTATAATATTATCACATGTTAAAGCCATATACCATTATCTGACCATAGAATATGATTAAAAATGTAAATCCCAGGACAAAAATAGTGTAGATAAGATAGAATCACCCTAAAAATAAATACACAATATGAAAGAAAATAAAAATCTAAAACAGTTGGGAAACAAAAAATAACCAACAAGATATTAGAATAATTCAAAAATATCAGTAGTTACATAGAATGCCAAAACACACATTAATTTAAAGACTAAGATTGTTAGATGAATTTAAAAAGTAAAGCATATTATGTCTACAAGAAACATGCATGATATATAAATATCTAGATAAGTTCAAAAATACAAGAATGGACTAGGGCCAGGGATTTAGCTCAGTGGTGCCGCCGCCTGCATTGCAAGCTCAAGGTCCTGAGTTCAATCCCCGGTACCAAAAAAAAAAAAAAAAACTCTATTTTTGAATTTAAAATATATCCACATTTTGATGTTTTATTACCTATTACTTATGTTTGAATGAATTACTTAAGATATTTTCCATAGCTGGGGATTTAGTTTAGTGGTTCTGCCGCCTGCATTGCAAGCTCAAGGTCCTGAGTTCAATCCCCGGTACCAAAAAAAAAAAAAAAAAAAGGATATGACTATATATGCCAAGCCAGCACTAAAATGAGAAAAGCTGTATGACTACATAAATAGCAGATAAAGTAAACTTCAAAAAACAATGAGTATTATCAGAATAAGGAGGAAAACTCACTAGAAAAACAAAACAAATTTAAACATGCATGCATCTAATAATAAATCATTAATATATGAAGTAAACCTGAGAGAGTTGAAGGTAAAAATAGAAACAAAATATTGTTGGAGATTTTAATACTCATCTTGCACTAGTTGCTAACACATCTAAACAAAAATTCAGTAAGAATATAGAAGACTTGAACTCAACCACTTAAACACTGACATTCATAGAATGTTCTACTCAACAGTGGTAGACTGCATATTCTCAAGCACATATGGAATACATACTAAGAGAACATTCTGTGTCATAAACCAAAGCACTAGTTAGGTTAAAGCAATTTAAATCATAGGATATGCTTTCTAACTATAAAAAATTGAAACTAGAAACAAGTAACATAAAGATATCTAGAAATTTCCAAATTATTTCTTTAAAACAACATACTTATAAATAAGCCTAAACTAAAGGAAGTAACAAAGAAATTTTAAAACATTTTAATTGTATGAAAAATAAGGTCAAAATATGAGATGCAGCTCACATTTTACTTAAAGGAAATGCATAATACTTAAAGGAAATTTATAGCAGCAAAATGCCTATGTTAGAAGACAAAGAAATTTTCTATTAACTAATCTAAGAATACACCTTAAGAAAATAGAAAGAGATGAGCAGATTATTTCCAAAACAACCAGAAGGAATAAAAAAATTAAAGTAAGAGCAGAAATTGTTCAAATGGAAAATAAAAATAAAGTCAATGAATCCGGAGCTGGTTTGGGTTCTTTCGGTAAATGTTGTAGTCTTTTAACAGAGAAAGAAAGCATAAATATTAAGAATTCAAAAAAGGAAATGTGATCCAAGTATTACAGGCATTAAAGGATAAATTATTACAAATAATTCCATGCCCAGATATTCGACAACTCAGGTAAAATAAACAAATGCCTCGAAAAACATGAGTTAGAAAAATTCACTCAAGTAACAACACTGTATTTATTACTTAGAATGAATTCCTAGTTTAGAAGTTTCTAATAAAGAATACTCCAGGAGGAGCTGGGGATTTAGCTCAGTGTTTCCACCGCCTGCCTCGCAAGCGCAAGTTCCCGAGTTCAATCCCTGGTACCAAAAAAAAAAAAAAAAAACAATACTCTACGGGGCTGGGCATTTAGCTCAGTGGCGCCGCGCCTGCCTCACAAGCACAAGGTCTTGAGTTCGATCTCCGCTACCAAAAAAAACCGAAAACACAACAACAACAACAAAAAGAATACTCCAGGCCCAGTTGGCTACACTGGGAAATTCACCCAAACGTTTAAGAAAGAAATAATACAAATTGGACAAAATTTCTTTCAGAACAAAAGAATGTTTCCAAATCAATTTTATGAAGCCAGAAATATCCTCATACCAAAACCAGAGACATTGAGGTGAGGGAGCAAGAACCAATATCCCCTATGAATACAAAATAAAAACAACAACAATAAAAAATACAAAAAATAAAAAAAAGCAATATCTAAGAAAATAGCACATCATGACTAAGTGGGGTTGCTGGACTTGTTCAACATTTGAAAAGTAATCAACGGATTTACCACATCAATATTATAAAAAGAAAACACATCATCATCTCAATAGGTGCAGAAAAATTTAACAGAACTCAACATTGACTTAAAATTTTAAAATACTTTCAGCAAACTAAGAATAGCAAGGAACTTCCACAGGTTGATCAAAAGCATGTATGAAAAACTCACAGCTAACATCACACTAATGAAAGACTGACTGTTTCCCTAAGAACAAGGCAGAGACATATACTCACCATCATCATACCAAACAGCCAAGACAAAGCAATAAGGCAATTATAATAGCTAAGAGGAATGCAGATTGAAAAGAAAAAATAGAACTGTCTCTATTCGCAGGCAAGGTTGTATAGACTTTTTAAATCCCAAAATATATTTTTAAAAGCTCACAGATCTGATAAGTGAAGTTTCAGATACAATGGCTATATGTAAAAGTCAATAATATTTCTATACACTAGCAATGAAGAACTGAAAGTTGAAATTTCAAAAGTACCATAATAATAGTACCAAAAACATTAAATATAAATCTAAGAATCTATGTATAAGATTTGTATGCTGAAATTATATAACTTGTTTTGTTTTCATAACTAGTTAACCATTTCCATGGCCTAGAAAATTTGATATGTTTAAAATATTATTTTTCTCTATACTGATCTATAAATTCTCATTCAAAATATCAGATTAAGCTGATTCTAAAATTTATATGGGAAGACAAAAGAACTAAGTACCCAAAACAATTTTAGCTTGATCCATAAAAGAGAAAAATTGATAAAGTAGGTGCTAATAGCATTAGGATTGTCTGCTCTTTGAAAGACATTGCCTAGGCAATAAAAAGATAAGACACTAATCACAATATGATACACAATTTGTATCTGTGCATAGAAACCCACAAGACTCAAGAAAATGAACAGCTAACTGAAAACAATAGGCACCAGGGTGAAGATATAGCTCAGGGATAGGATGTTTGCCTATCTGGTGTGAACCCATAGGTTTGATCTTCATAATTACAAAAAAAAAAAAAAAAGCAAGAAATTCAAAAACTTAACCAAGGAAGATAAAAAGGTGTCAAATAACCAAGTGAAAAGATGCTCAAGATCATTAGTTATTCCAAAAGTATAAAGTAAAATCCCAAAAGCTATCACTAACAAAAGAACAGCTAAGTTTAAAACAAATAAAGAAAAACATTGGCAATGTTAAGTGCTGATATGGATGCAGAGAAACTAAAATGTTGATGAATTACTCATGAGAATGCAAAATGATATAGTCCTTTTGGAGATATGTGCTACATCTTACAAAGGTTCTCATGAAGTTAAACACCTATGCCATATGACCCAGAAATATCACTTGTAGGTATTTACATGGGTAAAATTAAAAATCACACTCACCCAAAAATGTGTATAAGTATTTATACCTTATAAATATATAATTGTCAAGAATTGTAAGCAATTCGAAGTGTTGTTGAGCTGGTGAATTAATAAACAAACTAGTACATCTCTGCAACAGAATACCACTTAGTTACAAAAAGAAATGAACTACTGATACAAACAACATGAATGGATCTCAGTTGCATTATACAGAACGAAAGAAGAGAGGCACAAAAGTCTACATAATACCCAATTCCATTTATATGACACTTTGGAAAAGACAAAACCATTAAGACAAAAAACAGATCAGTGGTTTTCAAGGGACAGGAGTAAGAAAAGAACTCCAACGAAGAGCTGAGGGAGTATTCTGAGGGGTAATGGAAGCATTCTAGACCTTGTTTGTGATGGTGTATGACTTTGTCCAAAAAAATCACAGAATAAGCCACCAAAATAAGTGAAATTTATTGTATATAATTTACACTTTAATTTTGATAAATTAAATTTTATAAGTATCCAATTATGTGATAAAATCATTTTAGAATGGGAAATGATAACATTCAGTTAAAAATGAGACAAAATAGCAAAGTAACATGATCCTGTAAGTAATAATCCATGTCTTCAGTGGAAGGTAGATTCACTAGTATTCAGTAGTTATTATGCTTTCTTAGTTATATGTCCATTGCAAAAGTTCTTCTGTTTTTGTCGAACATTACTTTTTACACAGAATAAAATATAGTACCCTTTAATTGCAAAAACAAACAAAAATGATGTGTTAAGATAAAACAATTCCTTGATGTGACAATTTTAATTTCAATGGCACACAAATTTCTTTTATATAAAAACTAATACATTTACTTATTTTTATTACATAATACTTTATTCTAACCCACTTTATACTAATTTAGAAAGCTTTAATCCCTGAAAACAAATCATTCCTTCTCCTGTTTTCTTTTTCTGTCCCATCATCTCCATTCTAAATTTTAACAAGTCTACCACAATTTCAATATCATGTACTATTATAGCATTCCTAAAACTTGACAGTCTTCCTCTGAGGTATGTATGTGAACTGCATATGTAATGTTCAATATCTGCACACAGCCACACCAGCCCAAGAATTATCATAATTCACTGATTGTGTATATATTTTAAAAGAACTCTGCTCAGTCATGCAAAAATTCACAATGGGATTTCTAAACCCTCCATCTCTTTGAGTAAATATTTCATATACTTTTTAGTAGGGGTAATACAAATGTGAATCACTTTCTTCTTAATTGCCAATATATGACTGGTAAATACGCACATGCAATTGACATGCTGCTCTACCACTCCCTGCTCAGAAGGTTGGAAAAGCAGCTGTCACCCCAATACTGGTGATCAGATCAGGGGAGCAATCAGGCCAGGCACGCACAGTTTCCATTATCTTATCAACCTTAACGTAATCCTGCCATCCCACTGAGAAGGGCTGTTAGAGGTGGACCCAGCAAAGGCCCCAGCTGCAAGTTTTCCGTTAGTTTTCCATTACTTGCCATCAGCGACAATCCACCATGGTGTCTCATGGGAAGTGCTGGTCTGCAGCTTTCATCTACAGGCATTAAATCAAGCAGTTATTTTTTTTTAAGTCTTTGGAATTCTTTTCTCTCACCTTTCTCTTTCCCAACATCCTTAAGGTGACTTATTTATATTTTTAAAAGCTTTGCTGGCAGTCTGTACAGATTTTATCATGGACTAAAATTCATCCAAGTTAAAAATTGTTCAAGACTTTATGCATGTTTGGGGAAATGGGCTGTGCAAATTAATGTATTCATTCCAGATTGTATTTAACTAACATCTTTCTTCACTTGCAGCTAACAGCTCACAGGATTGCAAAAGTATTGCATCAGCTTGGCTGTGGTGCTTTGTCAATAAAATAAATAAATAAATAGATAAATAAATAAATAAATAAATCTTTAGGCTCTGGTATCAGCCTACCTTAAAACATTATTATAGTTTCCTAGTGGCTACACAGTCAAAGGAACTGTGTAGTCTCATTTAATCTCTTTGACTCTTCAGAGATCTGCGTACCCTACCTATCTCCATTACCTCAGGAATTATGATTGGATTTAACCTTCTGCTCATTGAATTAGTGTCAGCTATCATTCTTAGCATACATTTGTTAAATTCAATCTCTCCTATAGGGAAATGCCAGGCAGAGAAACGATAAGTGTATTAAATAGGCAAGCAAGGGAAGACTGCAGAAATTGAGACTTAGAATCACTACAGATAAAGAGAACTAAGTTCATGTAGCTGCTTCATTTCTTTCATGAAGGATACAATCACAGCAGGAAGTGTAAGCCTTTATAGTCAGACTTCCTGAGTGTATAGAATACTAAGTGACTCGGGACTTTCTTTTCCCTAAAGTGAAAAAGTGTATGTGTGTGTGTGTGTGTGTGTGTGTGTGTGTGTGTTTTAAAGTCAATGTTAATGCTACTAGGAAAGCAGAAAGCAACCATATGGAAAACCCTAAATATTCAGGTCTTCTGTTAATCCCAAAAAAAAAAAAAAATACAACATAGGCAGTAGCTGTGAGCACTTCCCTCCAGCAAAGCTCAGCATCTTTGACTGCTGGGTCAGAAATGAGGCAATCAAATCCTGCTTAGCCACATGGCACACAATATGGAGCCACCCCTAATCTGCAAAGGTCCACAAGTGGGTGAGTGGGTTTGCATTATGCTTTCCTAAGAAATCTCCATGTCAGTTCCAGGGCTGTGCTAAAAATAAGCAAACAAATACTTTCAAAATATGACAAAACATTCCAAGTAAAGACTGGAGTATACCTCAGTGGTAGAGCACTTGCCTATCATATACATAGCCCTGGGTTCAAACCCCAGCACTATAAAAATAAATTAATTAAAATAACATTCTAAGTACAAATGAACGAGCAAAGCTCTAAAAAATGGGTCAACAGAACCAAGACATTACATTATTAGAGTCAAAAAAGGAGAAAGCCAAATTAGTTTTAATGAAAAAATTCTAAACTAACAAATGTGTTTAAAAATATCCCACTCAACTTTTCAACTTTCCCCAAAAGGAGGAGCTGACTGATTTCATAAGGTTTCAGAACAGAAATATCAACAGGATGAAATATGCAGCCAAACCCACAGAAATGTTATCCTGCGTGCCCCAGACCTAAAAGAAATTAACGAGCCCAGTACATAAATTAAGCAACAGGACTAAATGAAATGAATGTAGGCTGCCTTTCATTTCATTTACCTTTTAGCTTGGATTTCTAAAGAATTGGTTCCTCAGGATAAAACTATATGTTTTAGCTTCAGAGAGAGAGAGTTTGGCACCCTAATATAAAGTTTCTCTAATATTATTTGCCCCAGCATTCCCTAATATAGCAAAATAGCCTGAATCTTTAAAAAAAAAAAAAAGCCTCAGGGGACTTTTGGCATCAGAACCACATTTCCATTATACATAGGCAGAAAACAACAGGCCAAGACTAGGGAGAGAGTCAGGAAGGGAAGAAGCATCCAAGTTTTATTAGGTAACAGGTTAAGGATAAGGATAGAGATAAACCAGTTCTACTCATACCATTATGACATGAAATCAATTTCTAATTTTTATTAAGGGAAGTAGGGACCTCAGAAAATACAAACTCTATAAAATTATTTCAGTATATTCTTCTTATACCTCTCCACTATAAGAATGAATAGTATAAACCAGGCACAGTGGCACACACCTATAATCCCAGTTACCCTGGAGGTTGATGCAAAAGGATTGCATGTACCAGGTCAGTTTGGGCAACTTAGCAATGTTCCATCTCAACATTAAAAAAAAAAAAAAAAGAATAAAAGACTGGAGATGCTATGTGGGTAGAGTTTTGCCTACCATGAAAGGGCATACTGGGTTCAATCCACAATACTACAAACAAATGAAGAACAGTGCTAAATTTGTGTCCCTAAAATTAACACATAGAAATATATGGCATATCTCCAGCACCACATTAAAAAAAAGAACTGGAGGCAGGGGATTTAGCTCAGTGGTTTCTCCACCTGCTGCACAAGCGCAAGGACCCGAGTTTGATCCCCGGTACCAAAAAAAAAAAAAAAAAAAAGAACTGGCCTACCAAAAAACCTGCACATCATGGCTGTACATCATGACAGGGAAATTAGAGTCAAAAAATAAGCATATATCAAAGTGTTTGTTCATCACTAATAACAAAAATCTATATTCACAAAGTACTGTCATTTTTGCACTTGTGAAAATGACAAATGTTACTATAAGGAGAGAGGCTAGCATTGCGATAAATCCCTAGCAGGAATAAAAATTGGTACAACTTTAGAAAGCAGTTTACCAACAAATATAAAAGACTTAAATCCTGTTCAATATAGTTCTGGAAGCATTAGCCACAGCAATTAGAAAAGAGAAATAAAAGGAATAAAGACAGGAAAGGAAGAAGATAAACTCTCATTATTTGCTGATGATATGATACTTTACGTAGAAGACCCAAAAAACTCAGCCAAAAGACTTCTAGACCTAATTGACAGATACAGTAGAGTACCTGGATATAAGGTCAACACTCAAAAAACAATAGCCTTCTTGTACACAAATAGCGGACCCATTGAGAGAGAAATTAGGGAAACAATTCCTTTCACAATAGCATTCAAAAAAATGAAATATCTAGGAATCAACCTAACAAAGGAAGCAAAAGACCTCTACACTGAAAACTACAGCACTCTGAAAAACGGAGATTGAGGAGGATATAAGAAAATGGAAAGACATCCCCTGTTTCTGGGTAGGAAGAAGCAATATAGTGAAAATGGCCATACTTCCAAAACTGCTACACAGATTCAATGCAATCCCCATTGAAATCTGAACAGTATATTTCACAGAGCTAGAAAAAACAATCCAAAAATTCATTTGGAATCAGAAGAGACCTACAATAGCAAAAGCAATTCTAGGCAACAGAGTTATGGCAAGGGATATCACAATCACCAACTTGAAACTATACTACAAAGCATAAAAAGAGCAGGGTACAGGCAAAGAAAAAGACCTGAGGATCAGTGGAATAGATTAGAAGATGCAGAAACAACTCCACACATACTCAGCTACCTCATCTTTGACAAAGGAGCCAACCACCCTCATTGGAGGAAAGATAGCCTACGCAATACATGGTGTTGGAAAAACTGGATTTCAACTTGCCAAAGATTAAAACTAGACCCATACCTATCACCATGCACTAAACTAAGATCAAAGTGGATTAAAGATCTGAATATTAAGACAGAAACACTAAACTTGCTGGAAGATAAGTTAGATAGAACTCTTGAAGACATTGGCATAGAAAAAGACTTTATGAATAAAACCTCAGTAGCATGGGAACTAGCACAAAGAATCAACAACTAGGATCTCATCTTATTAAAAAGCTTCTGCGGTGTGTTCTGTGCAACTGGAGACCTCAGTAGGGCGTGGGCAGACCTGCCTGTCTGCAGCGGGGTGATTCAGCCTATTCCGCGCCACTAGGGACCTCGGTAGGGCATGCACAGACCTGCCTGCCTGCAGTAGGCTGATTCGGCATGTTCTGTGCGACTCATGACCTCGGCTCTTGAATCACCCCGATGCAGACAGGGAGCCACCTGGTTCCACACTACAAAGATGCAGAGGACACCAGACCACCAGACCAAGATACTGAGTCCCAGTG
>NW_004624736.1:27959093-27992351 GCF_000247695.1 Heterocephalus glaber | reverse complement strand
AGAAGCCCCTACCTCTGGGCCGGGAACAGTGGGACTCAGTATCTTGGTCTGGTGGTCTGGTGTCCTCTGCGCCTTTGTAATGTGGAATCAGGTGGCTGCCTGTCTGCAGTGGGGTGATTCGGTGTCTTCCTCGTGACTCATGACCTCAGTAGGGGGTGCACAGACCTGCCTGTCTGCAGCGGGCTGATTCGGCATGTTCCGTGGGACTGGGGACCTCGGTAGGGTGTGGGCAGACCTGCCTGTTTGCAGCGGGGTGATTCAGCGTCTTCCGCACGACTCAGGACCTCTGTAGAGCGTGCCGAATAATTTTTAATTAGACCAGAAAGAGCAGCCATAAAACAATATATGCAAGAATTGAACATTAGAAATCTGAGATCATTAAACAAAAAATAAGTATGGACACAGATGAGCAATTGCTGGAATAACCAGAATTCTCTGTTGTTTTTGGTTTTTTAAGAGTGGTATTGGGCAATGATAGCCCCAATTTACTGAGTGAGGTCAACTTAGAGACAAATATAACGAAGAGTTTTCACTTTGTCAAGGAAGCAACAAAAAGTGAGTGGGAAACAAAATGTTAATCTGTCTATATCCTGTAGCAACCTTTGAAATTCATGTCTTTTGTCATGTTTGGATCGTCTTAGCAAATGAAAAAATAGTTGAAAATAGTAACACTTGTATTTCTGGGCAAGTATCAATTCTTTGCCATTATTGTCATGACTTGTTAACAGAAATAAAGCCATAAGATTCTGCAAAAGCCAATAAATTATTATTCTTTCCAATATAACTCTAAATTTGACTGTGGTTAATATATTTAAGTTTCTTTCATTGTGCAGTTATTGGGATCTGTTCATTTTGCAGCTGTCATTTAAAAACAAATACATAAGTAAATATTCAAGCACACAGGATATTTGGGGTGATGCACATAGTCAGGAAATGGATATTAGGAAAAGAAAAATCACTAACTTGGACCATGTTTACCCTTCCGTTGCCCTTCTATTTACTTGACTGAAGAGAGTTTTCTTAGCGTTATAATAGTCATTATAGCCTTTCATGGATTTCAATTTTGAGCACTATGTTTTTAATCAATGTTCTAACTTGGTTAATATTTTCACAGAATGAAGTACTTGGTAAATTTCACAGAATGGAGCTTCTTAATTAAATTTTCAAAATTTAGCATTGCTCACTCAAGACTTTTAAACAGGACTGATAAATTTGCTGCCATTTGTTTTCTCTTTTAGGCAACATCAATTTATAGATCAAGCTCTGTTCTCAAATATTTAAATATGAATTTATATTTTATATTTGTTGTAAAATTTTATTCATTTTTATTTTATTAGTACATGTTTGTAGTACATAGAGTTTACATCCATCTTAGGGAGTAGGTGCCTTTACTTAGTATACCTTGATTCTTTTTATTTCCCTCCCACCTCTTTCCCCTCCTCCCTCCCTCCCTTAGTCTCTGGATCCCCTTTCCTCATTTTCTTCATCATCATCATTTAGTTCATATTTATGACATATTGTATTGTATATATTCTAAAAATAAATTCTCTGAGGTGTATTGAAGCAGCAAGAAATGATGATACAATAAATATCAGTTATGATGGAAAAGATGAAGTAACTAAGATAAAGCATCTTCATGATTTTTTAAAAATGATCTTTATCAGAAGAGAAAGTGAATGAGACTGTCTTCATGAATAAAATGTAACAGTTTAGACTTTATTTATGAATATAACAAATTTTGGAATCTGGAATTCTAAGGAATGGAAAGAATAACTAGTAAATGATGAAAATAAATTTTAATAAAAGGTAAGGCAACAAGTAGGAAGATATTGTTTGAAAAAGTTTTAGGGAACATCTGAGCAAGCATATACTTTAATATATGAAGTTGAATAGGAGATATTAGAGGGTTAGTGCTAGCTGAAGATCCTGAAAAACTAGACATATCTTAAGAATTATACCAGTGCAGCATGAACTTGAAAGGCTTAAGACCAGAAAGTCAAAGAAAAAAGCTACAATGAATAACTGATGAGTCAAGGTACAGGGTAATTGTTCTCAAGAGATATGTTACAACTAAAGCAATATACATATATATATATATAATATATATATTATATATATGGTACTGGGATTTGAACTCAGGACCTTGTGCTTTTGAGGCAGGCACATCACTACTGAGCTAAATCCCTGGCCCTGCTTTGATAATGTAAAGCTCTTTGTTTATCTACTTGATGTCTTCTGTTATTATGAATTAGTCTGACAAAGTTTCATAGAATTTGAGGGGTTTTTTAACTCCTCAAAATAAAGTCAACACTTTTCTCATTAAAAATAAGATGGATTATAGATAAATTCTAAGCAGGGGAGCTCTAATTCTTCTATTGATTATTCCCATAACTGCTTTGGTTCTGTGTCTACCTTACTCTTGTAAAACAAGATGTGCAATGAGGTAGATTTTTTTTTACTAGAGGTTTTTGCTAAAATTGAAAACAGAAAAATATTGTATCAAGACAGCTTTATATAAATATTTACTTATTCAAGCATTTGTTAAGTATTTATATCTACCAGCACTGATCCAAACATTGGACATATAGCTGTGGCCTGATCAGTCACTTGTTTCTTGGTATTTTTTGTGTGCAGAGGTAGACAATTAAAAAGAAATTGTACTGTGTCAGTGTAATGAAAAATCAACAGAGTTGATAGTACTGAGGATGTTATTTTAAGATGATCAGAAAAATCTTTTTGATGTGATGAAATTTCAGCAATGAAAAGAGGGAGTAGACAATGTGGCTACAGTGGTAGAAGAATAGAGACAGAACCATTACAATTTGTAGCCAGGCACGGTGGTGCATGCCTATAATCCCAGCACTTGGGAGGCTGAGGCAGGAGGATTGCCTTGAGTTTGAGCCCAGCCTGGGCTAAATAGTGAGTTCAAGACCATCCTGAACTATATGATGAGACCCTCTCTCAAGAAAACAAAACAAAACAAAACAAAACAAAAAACAAAAATAAAATTTAAAAAACTCCAAAATGCATTACAGCTTGCAAAATGCATTATAAAATTCATTATTTCCTTTGGGTTCTACAAAAACTATAACTTTATTTCATTTTTATGTATTTATTTAGGTACCAGGGATCAAACTCGGGTCCTTGTGCTTGTGAGGCAGGCGGCAGAACCACTGAGCTAAATCCCAGGCCTCTCCAAGACATATATTTTTATCATTCTTACTCTTGTAAATAAAGGCTGATAGAGGCCAAGTACATTGAAGTTACCTGCCATAAATAGAGGTTTTATGTTCAATGCAAGTCAAATATTATTAATTCGGTAGTAACAATTGCCACTTAGTACGCAAGAAAGTGACTTGGAAAAAGCTACTTTTCTTCTCTAAGCCCCAGTTACCTAATTATCAAAATGGGGATAATAATAGTTGTAATCCAAAGAGTCATGAGCATTACAGGATAATCAGTGTAAGCAATGACATGATGTTTGGCCCATGTGACTCTAGATCATGAGTCAGCAGGCTGTGGCCCTCAGGCAGAATTTTCTCTGCTGTCTGTTTTTACCAGGCATGCAAGTTACAAATGGTTTTTACACTTTAAATAATTTTTTAAAAAATAAAAAGAGCATTGTATGGAATCGTTGACTATAAATAAAGTTTTACTGGAACATAATCTTTCCCATTGATGAATATTTTATGTAACGCTGTTGTACCACCAGACCTTTGACTATCCCCCGGGTCTTACATATTCAACTCTGAAAACAGGCCTTTCACTATTACCCCATTTGAAGTAGTTTCCCCAGTAGCAACACCACCTTTTGACTTTTCCCTATTACTATGTTTTATTTTTCTCAAAGCACTCATCAGTATCTAGAATTACCTTACTTACTGACTTTTTATTGTTAATTATCAATTTCATTCCCATTTGACTATAAACATTAAGAGTAGAAACTTCATTTGATATCTGCATCATATCAATTCTATCTGCAGCGTAAAGATGAGCTAGCTTTTCCTCTATATCTTCTTGGTTTTATTTCTCAATTTCTCATGATTTCTAAATGGGGAATAAGTGTTGTCAATAGGCTTTGCTCAAAACTCCCAGAAACATGTAATAGACTTTTTTCTTTGAGTAATGGCAGTGTACATCTTATTTGACCTTGTTTTTTTCTCCTTGTCTTACCCTGTGATTCCCTATTTCTTTCAATAACTCAAATATATATAACTTTGTTTAATTATATATTATTAGATATAATTTAAAAATTATATATTCTATATTCTGTATCTAATTATAAGTAATTTGTTTAACTGTTGCCATTTGGTTCAACATTTCTAATATTTTTATCATAAACAGTGGGATAATATTTTGTTCTTTTGTTCACTTACATAAGTATTTTTGCAGACTAATATCACATGTAAATACTATCTCATATAATATTCCTATTTAAAATTTGATGAGTAGTGTTGAATTACTTTCTAAAGAACTGCAGAAATTTCTATGGTCTTTCACAGTACTTGTTTCCCTGTATCTTTTTTTTTTTTTTTTTAGTACCAGGGATCGAACTCAGAACCTTGCACTTGTGAGGTAGGCAGCAGAACCACTGAGCTAAATCCCTGGCCCCCCCCCTTTTTTTTTTTGGTATAAGGGATCGAACTCGAGTCCTTGCACCTGCACAGCAGGCAGCGAAACCACTGAACTAAATCTCTGGCCCTTTTCTCTGTATCTTTAACATTAACAACACCAGATATAAAATTTTATATTTTGGATCAAATTGATATGTGAAATGCAATATTACATTACTTTTTTTTATTCAGTATATATATGACTGGACATATTGACTTAGATGAGTTAGTCATTTGATTTTTTTCTATAAATTGTCAATTGATATCATTGCTGTTTTAAAAAATTGAATTGTCTTTTCTTATTGATTTTTATAAACTTTAAAAAATTCTGACATAGCTAATTTTCCTCTTACATATGTTATAAATATTTCTCATTTGTCTGCCACCTATTTTTGAACTCTGCTTCCAGTATTTTGTGGCCAAATCCATAATTTTTTTTCTTTGTGGTGTTTAGATTTCATAACTTGTAAATGAAAAATTCGGTCAAAAATTTAAAAATATTTCCTTATACTTTCTTGACATTGTTATATAGATTTTAATGTTCAAATCTTTCATATATTTATAATTTTATCAGTCTTGTAAGATACCCAGATTAAAATTTCCCTTAGTAAATAGCTTACTATCTCAACATTATCTACCAAGTTGTCACTGTTTTGAAGTTAAATGTTAATTTCATACTAAATATCCATATATACTCAGTTATATTTTTGTTTAGATTCTTTTTGAAAACAAAATTTAAAAATCAAAGTATCATATATATACAAAAGGAGCATAAGTTGTAAATGAACAGTTTGATCATTTTTATAAAGCAAATAAACTCTTAACCAACTGGATCAAGAAGTAAATCTCTCATTCAGAAACCTCCATTTCATAGGTAGTCAATCATATCTTCAAATATTAACAAGCCTTTTTTGTTTAAGACCAGGATTTTCTGTGTTTTCCAAGCTAATCTTTGTTTTGTGCTTCTATTTTAGAAAGTCTTCAGAAGTATACCAGGACTTCCTGGTCTTGTTCCTGCCTTCAATGGTAGTGCCTTTGATCTCTTATTATTAAATATCAGGCTTGTTGTAGATTTATGGTAGATTCTCCTCAGTAAAGTACAGATGAATTTTTTTTCTGTTCTAAGTTTACAAAGATTTGGAAAACATAACATGCATAGGAACTAAATTTTTGTGAGACAATTCTGCTTGTTGCTGAAAGTGTTTATGGGGAGGGGGATGTAGTTGGAGAAAAGGACAGATATTTTGGAACTTTCAAGAGAAGCCTCTTACTGTAGGTTCAGGCTGGATTGCTTAGATAATTGCTATCTGGGACAGGGTTGCCTCTGCTGCTTCAACAGGGGAGAATTCACTGAAATTCATTCTCTTCCACTTCCCTTGCCAACTTTGGAGGAGAGACGGTAGCATTCAATTTCCCAAAGTCTGCAGCAGACAGGTGCTTGACTTATCCAGGTAATTTGTGCAAATTGTACTCTAAATCCAGAAATCCTGATGCTAAGCAGCCTGAGTGTTTTCTCCATTTACAAGTTTGGCTCTCATTGTTGAAATTTAAGGAGGAGAGATGAGGATATAAAGGTGGAAACAGTGGTGAGGGATAGGGTCCTTCCACTGGGAGAGTACTGTATAGCACTACTGTACTCTATAGTAGTACTGTATAGGCCCTTTAGTACTTTTCTAGGCCAGTGAGGCCTTGGCTTGGCCTCCCTCAGTGTCACAGGTCACTGGGAGACATATGGGAGTCCAGCTATGCCATCTCTTCCCTTGCCAATGCCTGATGGCCTGCTCTTTTCCATTGTATTCTTTCTCATCTTCTGTTTTAAATATTTGTTGTGAATTTTAGGTTTTTTAAATTTTCACATAAATTTTAGAATCTTTAATTCAAAATCTTTCAATTTTCTTTAAACAAAACAAAACAAAACAAAACCAAACAAAACCTTGCTAGAAATGTCCTGAAATTATACATTGCATCAGTGGATAATTTTGTAGAGAACTGACATCTTTAGGACACTGAGTAATCCTATCCCAGAATATGTTATTTCCATTAATTTGGATCATCATTAAAATAGTGTGCATAAAATAATACCAGCTATAAATAATCATATACAGGTTTTTTTGAGGACATGTATCTTCAATTCTTTTGGGAACATATCTAGGAAAGAAATTGCTTGTTCCTATACTAACTCTACGTTAAACATTTTGAGAAACTGTTTAATTTCTTTCTTAAGTGGCTATACCATTTTGCATTTCTACTAGATATGTATGAAATTTCTAATTTCTCCATATGGTTGCCAATACTTTTCATGATTCATCTTTTTTATCATAGCTCCCCAGTGGATATGAAATAGCACTTTCTTGTCATTTTAATGTATTTATCTGAGGACTAATTTTGATTATCTTTTCATATGCTTATTGACCATTTATACATCTTCTTTGAAAAAAGTATATACTTTTTCCATGGTTGTGTTTTTATTATTGAATTGCAGGTGCTCTTTATATAGTCTAGATACAAAGCCGTTTCCACACAAGAGGAAAGCAAAGATAGGCAGAGCAATACATTGCCAGTTGAAGGATTCAAGGACTATCCCCAAACCACAAATAGTCCCTCACTAAAGGCTGGGGAATGTATTAATATAAGACATTTAAGGAAATATCTATCCAATCACCCTGAAGTATTATGTACATAATTGTATGTGCTATACTTTTCTACAACTGGCACTGCAATGTATTTATTTATACAGCATCATAAAAAATATGTGAGTGATGTGTTTTGCTATGCTGGCCATGAAGGGTGTGCTAAAGAACATCCGTAAAGAGCTTCTTTTGTGTGAAAAGATTGAAAGTATAATAAAATTTTGTGAATGAACCCAAATCCAACTAACTTTTATTACAGTATATTGTTGTAATTGTTCTCTTTTATTATTAGTTATTGTTGTTAATATCTTATTATGCCTAATTTATTAATTGAATCTTATCTTAATTATGTATGTCTGGGAAAGACATTTTATATATAGGGCTTGACACTGCCTGCAGTTTCAGTTATCCATTGACCACATTGGAAATTATCCCTGATTATAGGGAGGGGCTACTGTAATTTTTGCCAGTGGCCTTTCTCATTGCTTTTATGGAGGAGTAGATTTTCAGAGAACTTTACTCTATCATTTGGAAATGATCTGATCTACTGAATGTTACCAGATTAAAAAATTTGGTGTTTTTGTTATACTTTTAATTTCAAAGCAATTTAAAATACAGAATAATAGATACTTATATAAATAAATATAAAAGATACCAGTATACCTAGCTCTCATAACTAAGCTATGTTAATATTTTTATTACTATATTCTTTTGGAGTCTGCCAATAATGTAAGATTATCATTATCATCATTAAATTGTTTATGTCCTAAGTGGTTAAGAGACACTTAAAGTAATTAACAATATAGGTTTGGTTAAGAGCACAAACTTTGTTTTTTGAAAAATATAGGTTTATTTTTATTTTCTTGTATGACTTTAGAAACACTTGTAATGTTTTTGACTTTCAATCTTCTCATTTATAAAATAAGAACCATAATATATACCTCATACAGTTATGTTGAAAATTGAGTGACACAATGTATGTAAAGCTCTTTCCCCAATTAATAGTACCTATTATTACTTAAAATTGAAGCAGTGGTTTAGATATAATCTCAGTTAGGGAAACTAGTGGTTGGGATGGTTTATTCATTGTCAGACATGTTAAAATCCTCCCACATCTTTTAGTTGGTTACTTTGAAATTTTCCATACTACCTTTTCTGAGTCATTTTTTGAGTACCACTTATTTATTTTCTTTTTTCTTTTTTCTTAGTGCACATTTGCAGCACGTAATGATTACATTTCTCATGAGGAGTTGGTACATGTATATAACATCTCAACTCTTTTTCATCCCCTTTCCCTTTCTTCCCCTTTCCCTCCATCTCCTGGTCCCCTTCCCATTTGCCAAAGATACGTTTCTATATTTCCTATCTTTTTATTTTGCTCTTTATATATTTTAGATTTCTTATATAAGAGAAGCTGTGTCATATTTAAGCTTGCATGTCTGATTTATTTCACTTAGCATTATTGTCTTAAGGTGCATCTATTTTCCTACAAATGCCTCAAGTTTATTCTTCTCTATGGCAAAGTAGTACTCCATTGTGCAAAAATAATAGATTTTCTTTATCTATTCATCTGTTGATAGACATACAGGCCACTTCCAAGATTTAGCTATTATGAATTGTGCTGCTATAAACATGACTATTTTTTTTTCAGTACCAGGGATCGAACTCAGGACCTTGCACTAGCCAGGCAGGCATGGCGCCACTGAGCTACATCCCCAGCCCTATAAACACGAGTGTGTATGTACCATGGCACTCTGATGTCTTTAACTCTGTCAGAAAAATATCTAGAAGGGGAATAGGTGGGTCCAGTGGAATTTCTAGTCTTGTTTTTTTGAGGAATCTCCACGTTGATTTCCACCACAGTGGCATCATTTATCTCTATATTTCAGTCCCAAAGCACAGTAGAGGGACCTTCCTATGATAGTGTCTTTATTAATTGCAGTGATCTACTTCCTCTGTAGGGCCAGGAAATCAATGTAGGTATCTTTTTATCTAGACTGAGCAGTAGGCTGAGGAGTAGGCTTACTACTTCACGTAACTTCATTATTTTTATATGTTATATGACATGTTAGTGATGAATACAAATGCTTCACAAGTGTTATCTATCTTTACCCATTAAGCTTCTGTAACTAGTGCTAAAGAACAATAGCATCCAAAAGTCAGAATATTACTTTCTTAAATATTTTTAATATCCAATTGTGCAGTCAGCCAGTAGTAGGAGATAAACCTACCTAATTGAGAAATTAAAAAGATATCACTGCTATAGTTTTCAAGAGTACTTACACAAATAATTAATAAAAATAAATAAAATATACATATGAACTTGTAATTATTTACTAAATTGAGTAGAATAACAACATTCTATATGATATTATTTTTTGATATTGCAATTAAATGTCCAAGAAGTTTATTTAGTTATATTTGAAATCCTATTTGATTACTTGAGGAGCAAATATTTGTAGTAAGATAACATTCTTTTTTTTTATTTTGGTACTGGGGATCAAACTCAGGACCTTGTGCTTGTGAGGCAGGGAGTAGAACCACTGAGCTAAATCCCCAGCCCAAGATAATGCTCTTTGCTACTAATCTTTAAATTTAGAAGGCTACATACAAAATTTATTCAAAGTAAAATGAAGAGAGAATATCAGTTGTTTTAGAAAGCATTGAATCTTGCCAGTCTGAATTTGATTGTTCTTTCCAAAGCCTGAAACATCTTCTTAGTCTAGTCCCATGCTTCTGGTTAGGATCTGGTGATATCATCCATGTTCTATTTATCTGTGATTTGCTCCCTTGGTTCAGTGAGTGTTTTCAGAGGATCAGCTTTTCTGTGTTCTTGCATTCCTTCCACCTCCATTTCGTTAAAGAAAATAGTTGTTTCTAATATATTTCTTCAAAGGTGATTTAAAGAGTTTTGAGAAATCCAAAATGTAACCTTTCATTTCAAGGCTGAAAACATTGGAACATGAGCCCATAGTATGTGTAGATAAAAAGGCAATTGGAACAGAAGACCAGACTTAAACATCATACAGCAGAGTGTTCACATAGTCTTCTACATCTTTAGCTGTCTCAGTCTATAATTATTTGACAAGTGATATCTATAGTGCTTTCTCTGGGAACCAAAGAGATTTTGTCCCCTAATGAAAATGTGAAAATGTGAGGGAGGCTAATATTTATAGCAGAACTGAAGTGATCCAGATGCAGTGATGACAAATTCTTCACATGTTACTTAAACTTTATTCTGTCCTGAGGTGCTGTCATTGCTGTTTATTTTCTTCCTTTTTTTTTTTCAGGTGAGAAAATTTTTTCTTAGAGAGGTTAAATATTTTGCCATAGGTCATATCACCAGGAAAGATAGAGCCAATCTAGATCTACTAAGTACATAATTCTATGCCATTATCAATAAACTTTTTTTTGAGAGTAATGTAAATGTCAGATGAAGGAGATAAATTAACATTTTTATGAAGTGAGAAATACTAAAGAGCACATTTATGTAGCTTTTGGTATAGCAGTAGGTAGTTCAAGTATGTCAACAGCAATGTCTTTATGAGATGCTAATAGGTAAGGAAATGAAAATAAAGCAATGGTACTATCATGCTTCTTCCAATCCTTCAAATTTTAAAACTTTAGTGTAACATTTTAGCTGTTTATAAAACAAAACTCCCTAAGTATATACGTCTTGTTTCTTCTATATAGAATGAATATGATTCCAGACTTAAGCTCCCTGTTGAATATCTACTTAATGATAGTAATTTTCCTTCACAGGAATATTTATAATTTTATTTTGTAGTTTATTTCTTCTATAGGCCCAAAGTTCTCTTGGAGTGGCTATTCAGTGATTAGGTAACATTTATTTAGTATTTGCTCCTGTTTGGTAATTTCTTTGGTCCATGATGGTTTACTGCCCACTTTCTCTCTGGTTCAGTGTACTGGGAAGCTGGCCTTCAGGAAGTTTATCAATGGGATTTCCTGATCTCTGATGTTTTGTTGGGGTTTCTAAGGGGCAGTAACTGTTAGGAAAATGGAAGGTTGGAGGAGAATACAATGGGGGCATTTTTTTTTTCTTTCTGATTGTTTCCCTCCACAGGGTTGCTTGGAAGAATATACAGCAGAGGACGGTCCCTGTAGCTATAATTATTGTATTGAGGTTCAAGCATCTTCTCGCTCCTTTTTTATGCATAGTTTTGTCATAGCAATTATGGTTTGTTGATATTCCTTATGACTGTGTACGCTTTGGTAAATAGACCCTTAGTTATC
Source organism: Heterocephalus glaber (assembly GCF_000247695.1). The sequence continues at coordinate 27,980,854 of NW_004624736.1, read as the reverse complement.
CCTTGAGTGTGAAATGTGGATTCTACTAGAAGCCTGAATGACATACAATGTACTAGCTATTTACTCTACACAGAGTGTGGTCCTTAACTTGGGGAAACACTACTAACAAGGAAACCCAGATACTAGCACATATGGAATGAAGCATACAAATAAATAGTAACATAGCCAAGTAGTCCATAACTGAATGTGAATATGGAAAAAAGAAACTGGGATTACTATCTTTAAAAGTATAAATTTGGTAGAGTAAGGCTGAATATTTAAAAAAATTTTCTCTGTATACATTCTAAGTAATTTTGTTCTCAAGGTATAAGATACTACAGGACAAAAATGTCAGAATTGGATCATCTTTAATATAAGCACACAATAACTGATTTCAGAATATGATATATGGGTGCTATTCTAAGACATTGAATGGTATGGTAATTATGGAATGTGCCATTTGGGTGGTATAACCTGTATGAAATTTGACTTTTGAGTGGAACATTGATTTGGAAATAAACTACTAGAATATGCAGTCTCTATGGGACTTAACCCTTGGGTGGTTTAGAAATTTGGCTTTGAGTGTGAGTTCTTATGTAATATCACTTGTGAAGTAATAGGTGAGTATTAAATAAGATATATATATATATATATATATATATATACTATTTAGCAAAATCACAACCTAAATTTTATTTTAAAATCTTCAATGTAGAGTTTATAAAGAACTTTTACACTAACAATAAGATAAATAATTGAATTTAAAACATGGTAAAATATTTAAGTAGACATTTTACTGAAGATGATGTAGCAATGTAAAATAGGCTCATGCAAAGTTTCTTAGCATTATTAGTTATTAGGGAAATGTAAATTAAAATCATATTGAGATACTACCATTAACCTGATAGGGTGGCTAAAATTAGAAAGAGTAACAATAATGAGTGATGCTAAAGTTGTAGTACAATTGGTATTTTCATGTTACTGATGAGAATGTAGAGTGATGCAAAATGCTGAAAATAGCATTGGTAGTTTATTTTTTTTGTAAAGATAAATATACTTACCATATGATCTAGCAATCTCACTTCTAGGTATCTAAACAAAAGAAATACAAACAGGTCCATACAAAGGCCTGTGAATTCTCAAATGTTCAGATGAGCTTTATTCATAATAACCCAGAACTGGAAAGAAGCTTAATGTCTATCAAATAGTGAATAGGAAGATATGTTATATTCATATTAAAAATAAAAAGGAATGAACTACAAATACCCAAGACAATATGGTGAATCTCAAAATCATTGTGCTAATTGGATGAAGTCAGATTCAAGACTATATACTGTATTGAGATAGGAGATAGGGTGTGGCCAAGCTGGCTGAAGAAATAGGCATGACCTGCTAATTACAAAGATCCTTGAACACATGCACAGAGCAGTTCCTGAAGCCCTGTACTGTGGATTTGACATCAGCCTGTGGCGTGAGATCCCAGCACCACCTCTCAGGACCAGTATATAGAAGTTCCTGCAAGCTTCCTCGAGATTTGGACAGGGTAAAGGAGAGGTACTACAAGAAGAACTTGCTATCTTTGCTCTTCCCCACCATGCCCACTCTACTTTCTCCAGGGTGTTCTTTTATTTTGCTTTTTCCTTTTTCGTTCTGCTCAAGCTCACTCTGCAGAGCCAGTTTCTCCTCCACTCTTCATTTTTACTTTCTTGAATAAACATTGTCATTATATTTTTTGCTCGTTTTATTCAATTCTTTGTTCCAAATGAAAAGAATCTGGAATCTAACTCCAGAGGTAGAGGCAAGCAACCTAGAACCAAGTAACTTTTAGCTAGTGAGCCACTTTTAGAAGCAAGCTACCCAGTACCAGTATGAGTCTATTTGTGTCATATTCTAGAAAGTGCAAACCTACAGGGACAGAAATCAGTGGTTGGTAGGGGCTGGATATGGGGGAGTGGAGACTGACTACACACAAATAAAGAAGCATTTCTAGATGATGAAAATGTTCTAATTCTTGACTGTGGTAGTGTTTACATGACTGTATACATTTGCCAAAAACTCATCAAATTGACCTTTGAAAGATTGAATTGTATTTTATAGAATTATACCTCAATAAATCTGGGCTTAAAAAATGAAAAATAAAAGAACTCGGCTGTCTACTTCTTGATTGTAGGTGACTATTCAGTTTCTCTCTGGAGTTGTTGATAATATATTTTAACACTGAGCATGTTTCAGAGTAATTCAGCTTTTTTGGAATTTGAAGCTGTAAAGAACATGAGATTATTTATTCTTCTGAATAGTATGTTAGAGGAAAAGTAGAGTAAGCTAATATAATTTGTTTCTTTTGCTAAAAATCTTACTTATTTGCTTTTGTGTGGCAGAAATACCTATGCATATGATGAATGATAGACAAGGAATGAAGTAGCTAAGACATCCTACAAGAGGAGGAAAGACTTAGAGTCAAGGGTCCTTGAAAATGGTAATTTCCAATTAAGGAAAATAAGCAATTCAAAGAGCTGTATCTAACAAAGACCAGATTTGCATAAATCTAAACCAATCAGACTAAGCAATTTCTTTTGGAGTTATTTGGGAAAGCACTGGAAGTACCCTCACACTTGCTAGATTAGATCTGTACTTGTGGGCACCCTAATTTAGAAGAAGCTAGAATTTTTTTTGGTGCAGAATTCATATCAAATTACCAAATAAACCTGCCAGTGGGTATGTAAGTAGTGGAATTTTGGAAAACAAACCATGATTTTAAAGAAGATAAGCTTTCTCATTCCTAATCTCTATCTCATAAGAGATTGTGACTCAGTTACTACCTAAAATCATTCCTGAAGTTTGTTTTATATTTTTATTTACAGTTTGATTTACAAATGATTATTTACTTATTTTTTCAATTATCTGACTTAGTATTTCTTGTGTAAATTTGTAGTTTGTATTTTATTGTTTATCTTGTGGCTGGTAACATAAATTTATTTCAAACCCAATATAAATATTTTACTGCTTGGCTACATTTTTAAGAAATATTAAATTATTCCACTTTTACATTCAAGCAGATTCTTCCCCTTTTACCATAATTTCTAGATCTTCCTCAAAATTCTGTGGGACAGGTAGAACAAAAGCTGATGCAAAGTGACTAGTCTCAGTACAAGCCAGGTAGTGAAGAGCACCAGAGGTATTTAATCTCAGACTTGGCAGACTTCACAAGTGAAGCCTTCACACTGTATCCTGTAAAAAAGAGAAAAAAAATTCTCAAAGTGGAAGAACATATACAATTAAGTTTCTGGCACTGTGACTACTTGAGTATTTTATCAAAATTTTTAAAAGCCATTAAAATCACACACATTCATGTCCATTTGCTTTTACATTATGTTATACTCAGACAAAAGAACAAGATTTCATAAAATCAGATATGGAGATTTACCAGTATTGGATTAATTTTCAAAGTTTTTGCAGAATTAAATCAAATTTTCCTGTTGGCAGTTTCTGTGATTCAAAAAGATGTGGTCTTATGGTTTTTATTTTGTTGTTTTTAGATGCTGCCAACCTTTTTGAAATAAGAACAAACACATTTTTATGCCTGTGTATGTGCTGAAGAATTACAAATATATATTTTGTTGTAATCGCACTCTGAATTAAACCAGTTCAGAATGCATTTTATAGTCTGATAGCTAAAGCTGTCCCAAAAATAGCCTACAATTATTACCCAAGTCCAGTTATACATTTATACGAAATGTCTCTGAAAAACATAGTTGCCCCAACTTTTGTTTGGTTATTTCTATAAAATTGAAACAGCTATTAATCAGAACATTTTTGACATTATCTGGCACTATCAACTAAATTATATAAAGAAAAATTAATTTCCTATCCCTGTGAAGTGGGTGTATTAAATGTCATAGATTTTTTTTTGGATGATTCATTTAAATTTAAATGGTTGAAATCTTGCTGACAGAATCCAAAAAGAACTTGGCAGTGAGTTCCCAGTACAGGCTTTGAACATAAAATCTTTGTAGATTTTATTAAAGAGTATTTCCCTCCTTTCTTTCTCCAGGCAATGAAACAATTGAAACAATAGGAGATAATGGAAACTGATGGAGGGACTACCTAAGTCTTCCTTTCATTTTGTGCACTTCTGTTACATACAGGGTTAAATATATCAGAAGGATAGAATTGCTACTGATATTTTTGGCTTTTTGAAGAAGAGTGTGGATACATTCATTTATTCGCTATTTCACACTCATTTGTCTCAAAGACTTTAAAATTTAATAGGGAAAGTAAGACATACTGTACATGAAAATATAACATAAGGCAGAAAATAAATTGAATGAAAGAAACCTTTATAAATGTCATATCAGAAAGGAGCATTAGCTTAAGACTGAAGATCAAGGAAGGCTTTTCTAATGAGGTAGCTATGGACTATGGACTATGCCTAATATGATGGTGGTGGGACAGGGAAGAGCATTCAAGTTAGAAGAAATGGACTGGCTGAAGACTTTGGGTGTGTATAGAGAACCATGAATTGTACAATTTGTCTTGAAACAGAGTATAAAGTGTGGAAATAAAGTATGATGCTCAGGATGTGCTGAGATTCTGGATGGATTGCTTGACAGGTTAAAGAATTTGGCTTTTATCCTACAAGCAATTGAGAAATCAATTGGCACTAATGCAGCCATTGGAGAACTCAGTGTAACACAGAGAATTCCAATAGTCTAAGGAGAGGTGTTAAGAAGTCATTCAACAGAACTTATTTTTTTACCTCCTCTTTCTCTTTCCTGTGATGTGTTGTCTAATGTGTCAAAAATAAACGTTCCAAAGATTTACAAATTACATGTAATAGCAATTCAAGTAAAACCAGCATAATTAATATTGAATTTCTGCTATATTCAAGATATAGTCAATTGACTATGTAAAAATGTCAATTGGAGACTTTTTCTTAAATCTTTGTTTGTATCAAAGAATCTCAACTGAAGAGTGTAAAACCTCTTACCCTCTGGGTTCTTGGGAAATAACCCCCAGCAACTCACTAGCACATTTCTTTGAAGCTTTGTATTTTATTTAATATATGACTTTTCACTGGACTTTAAACAATGTGAACAAAATTATTATTAGTATTAAAGGTGAGAAATGCTTAAAAAATCTTTGAGAATAATTCACACTTAGGAAAGATGAATGAAAATTTTGCCATGACATTGTGTATATACTACAGAATATCTGTCTTCTAGGTCCGTTTTACCCAGTTGGGGTACACAGGATAGCAGATGTCCACACCCTTAAAAACTTTACACACACATCAAAGAGATGAAACAAAGGATTTTGTGGTTATTTGGATTTTGTTAAAATTTCATTTCAACTACTTGACATATATATTTAGGCAGCAGTTAACTGAAAACTGCCCAGTCAGAAAGTAGGATAGATCAGAGGAATAAAGAAAAGTGTCACTTCAGCATTTGTGTTTGATTTCACAATGCTACCATAGCACTGGATTTCCTATTTTAAATGAAAATTGATTTTGTTATAACTCTTGAATATATCTTAAACATTAAAATGTCATCTTGAAATTGTTAGTTTACATTTGTTTTAAAAACTTTAAGCCATAGTACTGATAAAAATTTATAATGCAGTTTGTAAATACTAACATAAAGTTATTTTCACCATATTCTCTTTTCTAATGGCTCTTTGATTTCTGTCCTTTCTGTTATGTTATTATTTTCTTCCTTTACATTTTCTTAACATTTCAAAGGTATTTTTCTTAACATTTATGACAAATGGAACCTATCCTTGACTTTTATTTTGTTGATGAGAGCTTACTCTGGAGGTTCCCAGCTTGCATTTAAAAAGGGGACCCAGGGGCTGGAGATTTAGCTCAGTGGTGCCACTGCCTTCCTTGCAAGTGCAAGGTCCCGAGTTCAATCCTGGGTACCAAAAAAAAGAAGGGGGGAGACTTTTTTCCCAGCCATTGTAAATTATCATATAAAGTTATAATTATTAACATAAAAATTCTGTTATAATATAGTGTTGCACAAGAAAGCAGTTGATGCATATTTAATCAGCAGTATTCTAGTTAAAAAAATATATTTTAACTATTTTGGTCCTGTATGAAATAAAATGTTAACAGTAGTTATGTTTGTGTATTTTCCAATTTTTTTCAGTGAGCAAAACAATTTTAATCACTGAAACCATAAAGATATCTAAAATAATTCTTAGAATAAAATTCTAATATTTTGGCAGAATTTTTACTTGGGAGGATCTTGATTTTCTAAACTCCTGTTTTTGAAGATCTGATGCTAGGCTGAACTGCTCTTCTGACCTGCTCTGTTTTCAACTCCCTTGGAAGGACACAGTATATTATTTGGTAGTTTGAGATTTGAGAGGAAGAACTATCTTCTATGAAAGTAAGGCTAAAGAAAACCACTCTGAAGGGGTTTGTGTTAGTGTCTTCCATTAGTGTTATTCATGTTTGCAAGGATGTAGTCACTCTAGGACATGGATATAGAAGAAATGTGAACCACAGTACTAGGGCCAATGAACACTACTATTCCATCTCAGTGGAGGAAGTTTTGGTGTGCATGGCTAGTCCCATTCTATAAATATTCAAATAAATATATAATATAATATATATATTAATAAATATTCAAACTCTTGCTGTCTATTGATAAGAGCTGATTGGTCAGCATAAGTGACCTAAGACATACATAACCACTTATTTTTCTGAATGCCCTTCCCTTTCTTATCTTTTACAGTCCAGACTCAGTCACTTTCTTATTGCTGTGACAAAAATATCTGAAACTCACAAATTAAAGGAGGAGAGGTTTTATTTTGGCTCACAGTTTCAGATCATTCAGCCCATGCATGACTGGCTCAAAGGGAATATACTGCCTGGTGGAAAAGCCTGGAAGAGGAAAGCCATTCACATCAAGATGGCTAAGAAGCAGAGAGATGAAGGAAAGAGGCAGGGAGGGAGACAAACCATTCCAGGTCATGTTCCTATTCTAGGGACCCACCTCTAATCATGGGACACCTCCTAACAGCAAGTCAGCTATAAACTCATCAGGGAGCTAATCTACTTATGAGTATAGCACCATCTGATAGATTTCCCTCACCCTAAAATGGCTACTATATATAATAGCTGCCATCTTCCCATAATGCCCTGCTTCCTACCTAAAGCCACCCCAAGATGGCTTCTCCCACCAAAGGACAACCTTCTTCTTCCCAACATGCCCCTATTCCTGCCAAAAGAGTAACCTAATACTTGCTCTCCTCCTAGCAACTAGTGACATCACAGGCTCCTCCAGTCCGTAGCCACTACCTCTTTCAACCCCACCCCAGCTCCTACAAGCCCACCCCAGCTCCTATAAGAAGCACTCCCTGCCCTGGCCATATTGCTTTTTGTCTCTCCTTTGTTCAGAGACAGCCTGGCAGATCATCCCTGCAATAAAGGCTTGTTGTGGCCTGGTCTAGTCTTGGGTTTTGGCTCTTTTACCTGACACTATCATGATCCAATCACCTTCCAAACTCATGAACATTTTGATGGATATCCCAGATCCAAACCCCAAAATTCTGCTCTTAGCCTCCCAAAAACATGTCCATCTCATTACATAAAATGTATTTATTTCATCTCTAAGAGCTGCCAAAATCTTAACAGTTCCAACATTGCTGAAAAATCCAAGTTCAAAGTTTCTTCCACACTTCAAGTAAACTCTTAGCTGTGAACCCCTGTTGTTGTGGATGAATGAGTTAGAACAATAGAGATGTGCCACACTCTGTGCCAGATTCAAGCCCATTTAGTATAGCCAGCAGCCTAGTGCAGCTAGCACCCAGAAAGTTTCCTCGGCAATGGAAAGAGGATTGATTTCTCCTTTTAAATCATGCTTTCAGTTGGGGAGGGTCCAGGGGAGAGCAAGCAGAATCTTACAGAAGTAGAAGCATGCCAGGTTAGTAGGGGGTACAAGGAAGTTTCACACACACTAGATGAGCTACAAAACATCCTGCAACTGCAGCAAGTTTACTGCCAAGCAGAATCTGGGAGTTTTGGATGCTTTGTCCAAGCACGAACACTTTGTTCAAGCACAGGTACAAAATGCCACTAAGGCACAAGATGGAGTCAGGTTGGCTATCACACTGTAAAAATAAAAAAGAAAGGTAAACACTGCCAGCATGCAATTGCATATGGTAAATATTCCCATTCTGAAAGGGAGGAGTAGAAGGATAGAAGGAATAGGACCAAACCAAGATCAAAACCTAGCAGGGGAAAGATTGTGCTGGGCATGGTAGTGAGTGCCTATAACCCCAGCACTTGGGAGGCTGAGGCAGGAGAATTGCTATGAGTTTAAGGCCAGTGTTAGTTACATTGTGAGTTCAAGGTCAGTTTAAACTGCACTAAACAAAAACAAAAACAAGCATTAAATCCTGTAGCTCCTTGTTCAGCACATCCAGCAAATTGCCGGGAGATATAAGCTCCAAATAACTTGGACAGCCCTGCCCCTAGGCCATTGCTGGTTGTCAGCCCTCAAGGCCTCTCTCTTGGGCTGGCTTTGCTCACTCCTGTGGCTTTCTTCATCAGACAACCTGTGTTCCTGGCACCTCCAACTTCCTGAGGTCTCCACTGCAGTTTCAACTTCACTCTCACAGCTTCATACATTGCCCTTTCAGAGCACTGCCTGGCCTCCCAGGCCTTCTTCTAAAATCTGAATGGAAGCCTCCCTGACCCCACCATTGTTGAATTCTGCATACCCATAAAACCAACACCAAGTGAATGATGCCAATGTCTCTTGCCAGCGTGAATAGTAGCCCTTCAATCATGGCTGCAGAGGCCTCTGAGTGCCCAGATGGCTGAACAGAAGGAAATTATTTCCGATTGGGCCTTAAATGAGATGGACTCCTTGGGGTTCTCCTCTCAAATAAAAGCTTTAGTTTTGTACTCTTGAGCCAGCAAAGGGTGGGGCCTTGCTGATTTCTGAGATGCTCTCAAGCCATTTTCCTATTGTCCCAATGCAAAGTACTTGGTTACTTGTTAATGCTTATCTTTTTAGCAACCTTGCTTTTTTTGCTCCAGTTTTGTAGGTGCTCCCTTTCTGGCAAAACTTTCCCACAAAGTCTCAGGACATTGGCCAAAAGTAGATACATTTTCTGCCAAAGTATAATACACATGGTCTCAAGTTCAGCTGCAAATGGAGTCATTGTTTCCTACTGAGACTTCTTGAGATTGGTCTTTACTGTCTGCACTTCTATGAGCCTTCTGGTGTTCTGAGTTCTAACTAGAATCTCTCATCAATCTCTGCTTGCAGCATTTAGGGCTTCTCTCGATGGCATCTTGAAAACTTTTCCAAACCCCTCCAGTTCTAAAGCCAGTTGCTGTCTATTGATAAGAGCTGACTGTTTAGATGTAGTAGCCGCATGGTGAGAAATAGTCACCACAATGACTACTTCTCTAGTATCAAGATCTTTCTTAGTCACTTTTTTTTCGTGGGGCAAGATATCCAGTAGCCACAACTTAAAAGAAGAGAGGTTTATTTAAACTCATAGTTTTTAGAGGATTCAATCCATGGTCCTAAGCAAAAAATGGCATGATGGAACATCCTGGCTGGAGGAAAAGCTGCTTGTGTCATGGCATCCAGAAGTAGAGAGCAAAGGGAAGAGCTTATGAGGGAGATATACTCTCCAAGTCACACCCCCAGTTAGTTAGACTCCACCTCGTAAGATCATGTCAGCTATGAACTCATCAATGGCTGAATCCACAGATTAGTATATATACTGCTCTCATGATCCAATCACCTTCCAAATACATGTTGGACACTCCAGATCTAAACCATAACAAACCCAATGTTAGCTGAATGTGGTGGAACATCTGTAATCCCAGCCCTCTGTGGGGCAGGAGGATTGCAAGTTCAAACCCAGCCTGGGAAATTTAGTAATTTAGCAGACCTCATTTCCAAAAAAAAAAAAGTTCTTGGGATGAAGGCCTTGAGTTAAATATACAGCACACACACACGCACACACACTCGCACACACACACACACAGACATGCACACACTCCTGTGTCTCTGGAATCTTAATATAATTCCTTCTGTATTTGTTACTCTACATATTCTTTCTTTTTTATTTTTGTTTTATTTTTTTTGGTACTGGGGATCGAACTCAGGTCCTTGTGCTCGCCCAGCAGGTGGTGAAACCACTGAGCTAAATTCTCGGCCCTCTACATTTTCTTTTGAAGTAGTCTGTTCATTCACATGAAAGAATTTTATACTATATGGAGGAAGAGCAATCACAGGCAATCATAAACATGAAATCTCATGCTCCCCATCCTTTCCTGAAAAGGTTCTGGAATTCTCATGGAGGCCCAGTGTTGCTTTTTCAAGGTCATCTTTATCACCCTCAGATGTTTAGTCTATCATTGCTTATGATTTACACAAGTAAAAATAATGCCCTCACTTCCTATATATAAAATTTTATTCACTGTACTCTTTGAAATATCCATCTTCCTGATGTGTAACTCAACTCCATTGGGGTTTCTCATCTGTCTACCTGTAAATATGAATTTAAAGGTAAAATAAAATAATGAGAGTTATCACAAGTTAGAGTGACAAAGCATAAAGATTTGGTTTCAGTTCTCTCTCTACTCCTTTACTGCGACTGTGGGTGGGTCATGACCTGCCTGAACCTTAGCTATCTCAGCTGCAAAGGGAGGACAGCAATGCCAGGTACAAGAAAGACTGTATAAATAGTACATGCATCATCTCAAATATTATATGGTAACTGTTATTACAATTTATGAATATGAAAGTATTTTATAACTTTTGAAGTGTTTTATAAATGGAAAATTAAGATCCTCCTCAGATACACATACCTAAAGCATCTAACATGCCAGGCCTTCAGTAAGATCCAAAATATCCTTTTCCTCTCATTAGTTTATTTTGGGACTGTGGTTACAGCATCTTCCCCTCTTTGTCCACACCCTGGTAGAACTCTTTGTATGAATTACTAACTAAGCACTTAGCATATGTCTTCACGAACTGGTATAAATATTTTAAATGTGTATCTGTCTTTTCCCCCAGCTTGTCCTTAGCACAGTGCCTTGCTCACAATACTTTGCTCCTTAGTAAATGTTTACATGAAGCTTTAACAGAAAATAGGGGTCATACAAGCTTTGTTTCAGATGTAATGACTTTTGGTGAAGGGATCTAGGATGAACTTTAGAGTTTCATGTGGTTTGAGTTTTAACTCAGTCACTGACCATCTCTGGGAACTTGTTTAAATTCACATATAATGTTAGTTTTTATTAATTTAAAGAAAAATAGTTCCATGTGTCTAGTGGCTGTCATATTTGGAGAGCTCAGGTCTAAACCAATCAGCCTTCAGTTGGGACCATTCTGTAATATTCTTTCTAAACTTCTGTCACCAAATGATCACTAATAACTCTTCTGAATTTCATTTTGGACTTTAGTAAATAATCTTAAAATTAAACAAAGCTCTGAACTTTATATTCTTTAATGTTTTGTGCTTAAAATTGAATCTAGAGCCTAATGTATGCTAAATCTATGCTTTACCATTGAGTCACACTCCCAGCTCCAAACCTGAGATTGGATTAAGCGAAAATGTCAATGGCACATGTATGCATGTGTATGTGTGTGTGTATCTGTGCACATTTGTGTCTATCACAAGTTTTCCATTTGCTCAGATTTGTATTTCATATAATAGAGGGTTTAAGAAGAATAAACTCATATCTATTCTTTGCTAAATGACCTAAGATAAACACATACAAAACAGCTGTTATCAATACAGAGCAATGTGTAATTTTCTATCTATGTGGTTAAGTTCTAAAATACTTAGGAGGAAAATGATTGGGAAAGCTCCTTTCACTAACTCTAACCAGTATGGCTCACTAAAGAGGACAGTAAGACACTTAAATGGTAGGCAAAATGAATCACCTATGATTTTCAGAGGGCCTGGATTTCATTTAAAAAATAATTGCACAGATGTTTTAACAGCAACATATCATCAAGAAAACCATGCGATTTATTAATGTCAAATCATTGACTTCTGAGCTTAACATTTTGAATACTTAATTGCTTATGTGATTGTAACAGTATCTTTTAAATTTAAATTCAATCATTATGATGAGGTTAAAAATACCTGAAAATACTTTTGAGATTAAATGTATGCTAGAAAAGAGTGCACATTAGGAACTATAGCCCTGCAAGAAAAAAAAATCTATAAAATAAAAATATTTGGCTACTGGCTAAATTTTCAAAATTCTGGAGGAAAAACAGTGTAACTCAAAATAAAAGTTGCCCTAAAGAAGAAAGTACACAACATTTTGGATGATTCAACAGACAAGCATTCCTTCTTCTAAGCAATAAAAAAGCAATCCAGGTATTAATGAAGATCTGGCAGCTTGTCTGTAAAGGCCACTCAATGAGGTATACAGCCTTCAGAAAGAAGATAGGAGCTGTCAGGTCTGTCCAGCTATAATTGGAGTATATATTGACTTTGGTCAGTTTAGCAAAGAGAATATCAACTTACAAAGAGCTAGCTATGATGGAGATGTGATAACTGAAGATCATTGTTAAGATGTCTGCCAGTTTCAAGAAGATTTGTCTTCAGAAGTTAATAGGAATTTTACATTGCTGCAAAAATTGCATGCCAACATATACTATTTTGTAGTTACTAAAATAAATTCAGAATATATTAATTTGGGCATATTCTTTCTGATATTTAATTCAATTAAAGTTGAATAATTATAAACATATAAGACAGTATAGCCTAAAATAACTAATTTTTAAGGAAAAATAAGCTAAGAAATAATTCATTTTTAATCACATTTTGCTAGTCAACATTTCTATGACATATTTTCAAAAATAAATACTTCAATAAGATGCTGTAATAGGATTATTCATAGATTTTAAACTTCAGAATGATTAGTGTTTCTGTTATATATATTATATAGTATTTGAAACAAATATATCATTGTACAATTGGCCTGGCTGCTCTTAAAGCAAATGATTTTTCAAAGAAATACATATTTCAGAAGTATATAGGACCATAAATAATGGATATACTAGGAAACATGAAATTGATGATGTTTTGGTTTGATAAAGAATGAAATTGTAGTTATAGGGGATACTCACCTATTGTTTTATGTAATTTTTGTTTCAAATTTATACATTCAGAGAAAAAAATTATTTTCACTGAAGCACCAAATAATTGTACCAAAACATGAATTCAAAGTCTATAAATGGCTTGAAGACACGATCAGGCTGACATGGCTGAAATAGTATTCTTGGACCACCAGTTTGCTAATTTAGTACCAGGAAAACTGGATTCTTCATTTTCATTTAAATCCAATATATTTTATTTTTATTTATCTAATTATTTAATTTTGGTACTGGGGATCGAACACGGGACCTTGTGCTTGCAAGGCAGGCCATGGAACTGCTGAGCTAAATCCCTGGCCTGAATATATTATATTTTAGAAAACTATTGCAGAAAAGAAAAACAAAACTCAGTCATTCTGCTCACAGTAATGAAACTATTTTGAATCCAGTATTTAGAACTACCCTTTTCCCTCAATCTAGTTTCTGTACAGGGAAAGTCATTTTGCATAGCAGGATAAATGAAAAGGTTTGTTTCAGCCTTACTGAATTGGACTACTGTCCTTACAAGGAGTTCACAAAAAACTTTCAATAGGAAATGCAATTACAATAAAATATTTTAAGTCATGTTAAGATGATCACCTTAGATTCTCATAGAGAACACTGAATATATGTAATTTTTAAAAACATTTAGCCAGGCGTTGTGGTGCAGGCCTGTAATCCCAGCACTCTGGATGCCGAGGCAGGAGAAGGTCTGCAAGTTTGAGGCTAGTCTGAACTGCATAGAGAGACCCAATCACAACAACAACAACAACAACAACAACAACATTTAATTACTTTGGTACCATCATGTTTACCATTAAAATACTATTGATGCTAAAAGTTGCATAATACCTTGTTTTAGACACCATGTGACTAGAGAATTGGCATTTGGTGGCTCGAGGGGTATCACTAATGAGCTACAAAGCCTTTACACCTCTAGGTCAGAAGTTTGGATTAGACCTAGGTTGAGAGTGACAGAAAGTCATTACCATCTCATGATAGTTCAATGGTTTGTGTGGAGGGAATTCATTATTTCAGGCTTTCTAATAAACAAGTATTCACCTCACAAAAAGTCACCACTGCTTATGACAGTAATTGGCAGGGACCTAGAGAATGAAAAATCCAACCAGGAATTTAGTTCCCTCCTTGCTATGACTACCATATCTACATAAGAAATTGTTAATGGAAAAAAGGCAAAGAGCTTTGCAGGAATATATATGGAAAATAAGGCTCTGAAGGAGGGAAGTTAAAAAATTGAAAAGATAGCCATTCGCAACAAAGCAAATCAAAATAAAATCAGCCAACAGCTTTACTTAGGACTTCTATGAAAAAATTATTTAATTCAAAATTATTTAATTCAGAAAATGTACCTTTTGATTTGCCTCTTGTCAATAAAATTATAAAAATTACATCTGAGCCTTTTATATTAGGGGATCAAACAGACGATAAATGCCTTGAAATACTGCTCTCTTACCAGAAAGTTGTTACTATCCAAGCCATCATTATCCTCCTGAGGTAGTCATATTGGGTATTGTTAGTTAAAACAAGCTTCTCAACTTTTCTCTGAGGTATTTTAGCACTAACACAAAAGGAGTAATGAAAATATAAGGTGAATGATTAAAAGGCACATTGTCATTAATCCCCATCAAAATGATGAGTGTCTTTATGAGGTGTGATAAAAGATACAATGAATGCTGCTGCTGAGTACCGTCCAACCAAAAGGCAAGTTTGTAAAAACATTATGGTGTGTCCTTATCTACGTTATTCATTGGATTTGACAACATGCAATATCTGACTCTTCCCTAAAGTCAAAATGACCAAGAAAGGTCAAAGTATTGAGTGCTTCAGGATATGGAGGCAGCCAGGACAGTGCAATTAAAGATACTCATGAAAGAGGACTTTCAGAACTGCTTCAGAAACTGGTAAGAATAATGGGATAAGCATGATCAAAGTGAAGGAAAGTATTTTGAGGAGGAATGGCAATATGTATTTTATTCTAATAAATTTTTAAAATTTAAACATTTACCATATTTTTCTATCATGCCTTTTACATAAATACAACATTACATATTTCTCTATATTGCTGAGGGTGTTTTTGTATGTAATTGTCTTTAGTTGTTTGGCAAGGAATAGACACATGATTATTCTTCTTAGAGCCACTATTACATGAAATATAAACCTGAGCAAATAGAAAACTGACAATAGGCATGTGCCTGTGCACACACTCCTGTGCCCTTGGCATTTTAGTTTAATCACCTCTGAGTTTCTTTTGAGTTTAGTTTTATTTACTAAAATCTGAAATGAAATTAAAAATAGTTGTTAGTGATCATTTGGAGACACAAGCTTAGGAGGGATGCGATAGAATGAACTCAACTATCTGAAAGTTGATTAATCTAGATTTGTTCTATCCAATAAAGTATCCCTATGGGGATACAAGACACGTGATACTACATAAACTTAAATTAACCAAAACTAAATAAAATCAGAAATTCACTTCCTGAGTTGCACTGGCCACATTTAATTTATTCTGCAGTCCTTTGTCTGCATTATACAGAACATTTGCATCACCTCAGAAAGTTCTTTGGATAGCACTGATCTAGATCATATTTTAATTCTTATCTTGAGTAATTTTTTAATTAAAATATATTATCTTCTACAATTTTTTCCAAAGAAGTTGATAATAATCTGGCATTGTTTCTTGTATCTGGAATTTAGTCTAGAAGAAGAGGTACACCAATTATAGTGTTCTGAGATCTTTCAGCCTTTTTAAAAAATGAATGATTGCACAAGAATAAACCCATACCTCTACTTAGAAGATGAGAAAATACAAATACTTCTTTAATATCCTAGAGAGGAAATCTTCTAGCACATCAGAATATTAGAACTGAGAAAGGACTCTCTTATCTAGTAATTTATCTGTTTGAAATATTGTCTTCTAGTTTATCCTATTAGTGACCTCATTAAATAAAAAGTTGAGAGGTTTTGGTGAATGGGTGGATGGGAATGAGGCAACTGTTTACAAGTTTAATTTCATTTTGAATTGTTATCACAGGGAATATGTGGATACTATCTTAGTAATCTGCTTTTTTCTCAGTTTATTCATAACAGTCAAAAGAAAGATGATATCTCTATGCTTATAAGGAAAAGCTTGGGAGGTAGAAAGTCTTTTATTAAATTCTTGTCTAGGAGTTCATTTGTCAGGTCTAGAAATGACCAGCTATTGTTATTGTCTACCTCAAGATCATCTATGGCTGCTATGGAAAAAATGAAGCATTTTGAAAGAATTCTACAAGCAGTAGGTCCATCTCATTCTTGCCTGTCAATTTTACAACTAAGCAACGATTCCTTCTTTTATTTACCTAGATGATTCTTCCATCAAGTCAAATCTATTTAAAATGAATACTTAGAGGGGAATGTTGTATTAAGAGGCAAGTAAGGGGACTGGGGATTTAGCTCAGCAGCACCAAGCCTGCCTTGCAAATACAAGGTCCTGAGTTCAATCCCCGGTACCAAAAAAAAAAAAAAAGCAAGTAAGGTTTTCAGAGTTAAAGGGTAATATTGATAAACTGTTAACCATGTTTATAGGAGCACAAACAGAACTCTTTAATACATTGGTCAAAGATAAATTAATAAAATTTACCATGCAAATATGAGTTAGACCACTAAAGTATTCTTGGTATTGGAATTTCTTACAAAAACTTCCCTTTTTGGGTCTGTCAGAGCTCTAACAAATTAATCTAATGATGGCTTAAGAAAAAGTGATTAGGAATATATCAGCATAGGTGTCTTGTTTTAGTCTTACTGATATTAATTCCGATGTTCATAAGTAACTCTTCTATTTTCTCTGGAGAATTTGTCTTCATGATGTCCATCTCACAAGAAAGAAAACAATTTAGTTACAGTAGCCAGACACAGTGCCTGTAATGCCAGCTACCTGGATGGCAGAGGCAGAAGGATCACAGGTTCAAGGTCAATCTGAGCAACTTAATGAGACTGTCTCAAAATAAAATAAAAAGATCTGGGAATATAGTTCATGCCTAGCATATGTGAGACTCCTCAATACTAAAACAAACAAACAAGCAAACAAACAAACCAATAACTGAACAAAATTTATTTATAGTAAATACGAGTTTCCTGAAAAATATGGTTTTTCCATAAAAAGAAACTACACTGGCCTAAAGGAAGCTGAATATATAAGTTTTCTTGCTCTAGGCACCTGATATATTGATACTTACCTTATGAAAAATGAGTATTTTCTTATGGATATAAAAGAGAGTGATTTCCCAAACTCTTTTGATAAGATGATCCCCTTATCCCAGGGGCTGATACAAATGTGCAAACTTTCAATAGGTAAGGGCATATGGTTAAAGAATAAGAGGAGAAGGACCTTTGGGGTAAGTCATAAAAAAAAGCCAAGGAGACTAGAACGTGGTCAGCATACAAAAGTAGGTGATGTGGCTTTCTCTTTCCTCCTCAGCACTCTTCCTTTTGCAAAGGTAAATGTTTTCTTGCCTCAGCTTTATTTTTCACACTATAATCAAGGCCAAGACAAGTCAAACTGTTGAGATTCATTTGTTTTCTTCCTGAGCTAAGGCAAACAGATCTAATTTCATTCTGAGACGAGGCAGGTGGGCTTAATAGACAGTGTGGGGGTGGGTGAAGAGAAGGAATGGTAACTGTGGGAGGATATCAGTTATAATTTATCTTGACTTAGTAAGACTTTTCCTTTTTGCACGACATGCTGCTCAACAAATGGAGATACACTCCAGTTAAGTAATTGCTCACATTATTAGAGTGCTGTGCTTAAAAAGGACTTCTAAGCTGCATTAGCTTGGGTTGACACTGCTGGTGCTCATCTTCAAGGGTCAGTCCAAGAACGAATCTATTTAACGTCTTCATCAATGACCAAGATAATGGAAGGGAAATTGCAGGCCTGCTAATTAACTTTAGGAAAGACATTAGACTGAGAGGAGGGGTGGTTTGCACATTGTAGGACAGGTTAGGAATTTTAAATGGCCTTTGCTTTGATAAATCACTTGTCTATTGCACTTAAAGTCTCAAAGGCTATTTGTGTGTTGTAATCCCCGCAGGCATAGCTAGGAAAACAAGTGAACTCTTGATACTGTGAACCTGTAGGTTCTGTTTGCTGAAGCATAGGCATCAGGACTGGAAGAGCTTTGCTTTCAGCAGAACCTACTATTTCTTATAGGTATACTCCCAAATGTGTTTCCTTTCTTTCTTTCTTTTTTTTTTTTTTGGTACCAGGGATCGAACTCTTGTCCTTCCGCTTGTGAGGCAGGCAGCGGAACCACTGAGCTAAATTCCCAGCCCTATGTGTTTCCTTTCTTAACATAAGACTCTTTTCCAGAATTTCAAGGCAATGCTTCACTGGTTTAAAGCAAGATCAGCTACAGAATTTGTGGGGCACGTTGCAAAATATTGAAGGGCTCCTTGATCATAAAGCAGGAAAATTGCTGTTACAGGTACTAAGATATAAAGCATTTCCCATTGTCTCCCTATCAGTTTGTTATGTTATTTTCTTATTTATTATTTACCATCTAAAAAAGGAAAAATTAAAATTTTAAGTCATAAGCATATTACCATTCATCTTTGTGCAGTGTACTGCCAGTTTTAAAATGCAAGTATGAGAACATTTAATGTGCAGAATCAACAAAATTAAACTCTTTATTTTGTAGCTCATACACTCAACTGTAGTTCATTCTTCCAACAAGAGTAGAAATACTGCACAAAACTAATTCAACTAGTTTTTAAATTTCTTGACATGCACACACTCTACCAAGAATTCAATCTTTGGTTTACTGCTGAGTAAGGAAGGACTGAAAGGCAAAGGAATGGAGGGCTGCTCTGTTGACTGTCTTCCATGTCAGCTTTTTCAGAAGAGTATAGTTAATACAAGGATATAACCCTAATAAGAAGGGATACAGAGCATTCCTGTGAGTATTCCGGTAATTTAGAACGCGATTGCCTTCTCTCTAGCCTTGCTTCAAATGGAAAGCATGGCTTGCTTGGCTTGTGAGGCCTGTTTCCTCAGTCATTGATGTAATACTCCTAATTTGCACCTACTCTGAATCTTAATCAGGTCTCACACATTATGAATCCACTGAATATCTCTGCTTATGGGGACATCAGAGCTCTCTTTGCAAATGGTGTGGCAAGGAATGGCAGATGCTTGTCTGTGCCATGCACATGCTTCTTTGTCCCAGTGGATTTCACTTACCAAATCTAAATTTAAAGATAAGATTATAGCTGGTAATGATGCAATTCCAGCTATATGGGAGGCTGAGGCAGGAGGATATTAAATTTGAGTCCAGCCTGGGCAATTTAGCAAGATCTATCTCAAAATGAAAAATAAAAAGTGCTAAGGATGTAGCTCAGTGGTGTCCCTGGATTCAGTCCCAGAAGGACACACGCACGCGCGCGCGCACACACACACACAATTGTTATTGAGAATTTTAAGATGGTGTCTGAATGTAACATTCCCAATACACTTGTGAGCCCGTCTGTCTGATTTTGTCCCACAAAAAAATAGCTGTTTCCATCTTCCAGCAAGATTCTAGATTTGTTTTACCTCTACAGCCAACAAATAAGAACTTCCTTGAGTACACTTGGAAAGGAATTATCTAGATAATGGACTAATTTTAAACTCTACTATGTAAAAATGCAGCACAATTCTCAGGTCCAGGTACAAAATCCATGGTGATCTCTCTCTCTCTCTCTTTCTCTCTCTCTCTCTTTCTCTCTCTCTCTCTCTCTCTCTCTCTCTCTCTCTCTCTCTCTCTCTCTCCCTCTCTCTCCCCCTCCCTCTCTCCCTCCCTCCCCTAAAAGTGCTAGGATAGCCTCTAATATATTTAAGGTTCAGGTTTGTGCACTGTGCATGAAGGGTCTAGAAAATATTTTCAGCCTTTGTCTGATTTGGTGTTTGAGTGGTTGCCAGGATTTTTTTTTTCCTGTTTTCAGCTGTTTGCGCCTCGGGTACCAAAGAGAACTGCTACACCTTGTTCTTCTACTCTTACTCTCTGGCACTGGTGTCATGCAAAATGACAAGGTTCCTCTAACTTATAAATTCATTGTAACTTTTGGAAAATTAAAAAATCTGAGTCCTGTTTCTTTCATTTGTTAAAAGGGATGTCAATCTCACAGATATAATTTGAGAATTCAATGAGATAATGAAAGTGTCTAATAGTGCTGTAGTCCTATCATTTTTACTTTAATAAATGCTTTCTGAGAGGAAGTTAATGCAGGAAATAAATTCCTATTTGCCCTGCATTCAGCACTCAATATTAATGTGAGTATAGGAAGTTTAATTATTATTCCCATAATTACTTATTTAATGTTATGTCCATTATTTGTTGTATTCTTGGCTAGTCTATCTTTGCTGTGCTAAGGTGGGTCCCTGATTGTTTTAGAGTAAAATGCTGACATAAAAAAACAGATTTACCTTTTTATGCCACCAGATTTTATGTATCAGCTGTACCAATTAATTTGTTACAAAATCAAGAAGAAAAATATGCATTGGTACATCTCATGTTTATAACTGTAATCTATTCCTGTGTTGGTTAGGGTTTTACCCTTATACTGCTTCTTAGTTCAGTGTTTTTTAAAACAAAACTTACATGTATTAGAGAAAATTGAAAACACAGAAAGAAGAGAATGAAGAAAAAGTTACATACACTGAAGATAATGAATATAATTTTTTCCTTTTCTAGTCTTTTCTAAATGTACAACTTTAAAAATACAATACTGTTGGGATTCTCTATGCATAGTACTTAATATTCTTTTTTCATGTAGCATTATATTGAATCATTCTTTTTCATGTTACAGACTGCCTGAACATTTTCGTGGCTGCAGAATCTCTTATGGCATGGATTTATTTAATGCTTCTTCTACTTTCTGTCACTTTTTATAATAAACACTGTGATGGACATCTTTTTAAATAAACATTTCCCATTTTTCAAGGTTATATCATTAGGATGGATTCCCAGGAAAACACAGTTGAATTAAGGTACCCCACACATTTTAACTCTTTTTATTTATTTTTTCCTTTTTTTTTAATCGGTACGTTTTAGGTATACAATATGTTTACATTTATCATTGGGTGCTTGTACCTGTACACGATGTATCTTGGTTCTTTTTTTTTTCCCCATTGCCTGTGCACCCTTCACCCCCTCCGCCCTTCCCTATTTACATAGATTTCATTTCCATTGTTTTTCTTTTCTCATAATTTTCCCTTTCCCTTGTTTCCTTTCCTCTTCCTCTCCCACTACCTCTACCCCTTTGGACCTTTTCTTCCTATTTCAAATTATCAATTATCCATTTTAATCATTTTAATCCTTATTTACATTTTCAGGTTCTCACACTAGAGAAACTATTCGGTATTTACACATGAGTGTCCTATTTATTTCACTTAAAAGAGTATGGCCTCAATATGCAGCCATTTAGCTATAAATGTCTCTAGTTTCTCGTTCTTTATGGCTGAGTAGTACTCAAAAACCCACTTCTTCTTTATCCAGTTTCCAGTTGATGGGCACTTGGGCTATTTCCAGGCTTTAGCTATTAGAAACTGTGCCGCTATAAACATGGGTGCACATATATCGCTGTGGAATGATTCTTTTAATTCTTTGGGGAAGATAC
>NW_004624736.1:27894006-27921582 GCF_000247695.1 Heterocephalus glaber | reverse complement strand
TCAAACTCGGGTCCTTGCGCTTGCGCAGCAGGTGGCAAAACCACTGAGCTAAATCCCCAGCCCAAGTTTGAAATCTTTAAGGCAACCTGAAAACTCAAGCATGATTTCCAGGTCACAATCTTAAGGCAAAATTCGTTCTTCTTTGCCGGGCGTGGTGGCATATGCCTATCCTCCCAGCATTGGGGGGGATGAGGCAGGAGGATCATGAGTGTGAGGCCAGCCTGCGCTACATAGTGAGTTCAAGGCCAGCCTGGAGGACATAGCAAGACCCTGTCTCAAAAAAAGAAAATCATTCTTCTTGGAAAAACCTCAGTGTTTACTCTTAAGGCAACTGCTTAGATAAGGATCATTCATATAGACAATCTCTTTTATTTAAAGTCAGCAAATTGCACATTAGTCAAAGGTACAAAATACCTTTACAGCAATATCTGAACTAATATTTGACCAAATAACTGGGCACCATACTCTAGGCAAGTTGACAAATACTGTTTAATCATCAAAGTACTCTTTTTTTAAATTAATTTATTGGTATATTTTAGGTATACAATATAATGACATTCATCATTGGGAATTTATACTTTTACATGATATGTCTTGGTTCTTATTTTTATCTTGGTTCTTATTTTCTTATTCCCATTCTCCTGCCCTCCCTTCATCCCCTCCACCCCTCCCTTTTTACAAAGACTTTGTTTTTGTGTTTTTCTTTTCTCATATTTATTCCTTTCCCTTCTTTTCTTTCCCCTACCCCTTCCACTTCCCCTTTCCCTTTGGACCTTTTCTTCCTATTTCACATTACCTATTATACATTTTGAACCTTATTTAGACTTTCAGTTTCTCACACCAGAGCAACTATTTGGTATTTACACACGTGTGTCCTATTTATTTCACTTAAGAATATGGCCTCAATGTGCATCCATTTAGCTAGAAATGTCTCTAGTTTATCATTCTTTATGGGTGAGTAGTACGTCATTTTATGTTTTAAAAAAAAAAACAAAACACATCTTCTTTATCCAGTCTCCAGTTGATGGGCAATTGGGCTATTTCCAAGTTTTAGCTATTACAAACTGTGCCTCTATGAACATGGTGCACATATATCCCTGTGGTATGATTCTTTTAATTCTTCTGGGAGGATACCTAGCAGGGGAATAGCTGGGTCAAATGGGACCTCTAATTCTAGTTCTTTGAGATATCTCCACACTGATTTCCACAGTGATTGCACCAGTCTACACTCCCATCAACAGTGGAGAAGTGTTCCTTTTTCCCCACACCCCTGCCAGCATTTGTTATTGGTTGATTTCTTAATAGCACCCATTCTTTCTGGGGTGAGTACTCTTTGAGACATTAGATTCTAGATAGGGTTATCCAGAGAGAAAGACTCATGAAGCAACAAGGGGAATGTGCCATGAAAAAGAAAATTTTGGGACTAAAGGGAAAGTCCAGCTAGTGTAAGAATAGTGGATTTTTGAGAAGATAGTGAAATGGAGACAAAATAAGATTCCTGCATTTTTATTTTATAAATTTGTATAGGACTCAGCCTTTCATCACTAACCCCAGGTGATGATGAGGTTGATGTAGGTCACACAAGAATGACAACTGCAGAAATATTTAGGTTGAGGACATACATTCATTCCATTTGAAAAAAAAGAAAGTAAATTCCTAAACATAACATTATTTCAGTGAGGACAAGCTTCACCCAATGAAATGGTAGAATGACCAACTAGACATGAATCATGTCATCCCACAGAATGAAGATAAGCATTGTGACACAAAAGGAAATGATAGCCTAGATATGCCAAGAAAATTTAATTTCACAATAGCCATTTTCGAATGTACAAATGGAATCAGAACAAATCACAATAGAAAGCCGATTCAGGATATGGCCTGTACCCCACTTCCTATCTCTATGCCTTTCATTTGTTTGTGGTAATAAAATTAGAGCATATCACAGAGAAATAGAACAAAGTAACTGCAATGCTAAGTGAACAGTTTGTTCTCTGTATCCAGTTTCCCAAACTGCTGTTTATAGGCAGAAAAAAAACTGCATTCTTTTTGCCAAATGAGATGCTCACTAGTTTGAATGACCTATGTAGGCTATAGTATTAGAGTGCAAGCATACAAAGACAAAGCTTCTGAAAAAGATGAGCTTGAAACAAAGTTTTAATTTAATTACTGTTGATAATAGAGAATGGAGAGTGGAATCAAATTTTCATCTTATTATTACTATCACATGTTTGTAACAGCTTATGTAGCCATACAAGTAGGAAAAATAAAAACCTCTTTCCCTTTGAACATGCTATAATTCATAGTTGCTATCCAAGCATCTCTATCTCTACTAGTTTGCTATCATTTAGAATCATGGATTTCTAGGATCTTTGTCTTCTAACTGGCCTTGTAAATCACTTCTCCACCCTACCCACAATCAGAAATAGTTACATACACAAATAAAACCACAAACATATCCCCTCACACCTCACATCACACACATACAACACATTCCAATCTCCTGAGCAACTTTGCAAATATTGACCATGACAAGGAAGCACACAAGCAGATCTAGAAAACTTTTTTTTTTTTTTTTTGGTACCAGGGATCAAACTCGGGTCCTTGCACTTGCATAGCAGGCGGCGAAACTGAGCTAAATCCCCCACCCGTAGAAAATATTTTTAAATCTTGGAAGGAAGAATATGAAATCCCCACAGTAATCACTTATTAAGCTTATAATGCTAACATTTTATTTAACACATGGGAAATAACTGGCCTTTGTTTTATTAATGATTTCAATCTTTAATTAGAAAAGACTAAAGTTATAACCATATAAGGCAAGTGTTTTCTGGCATTATAAATTGCTTCTTCCAAAATTTTGTTTTATTCTTTTTATTGAATGGATCTAAGGTGTAAAGGGTGAAATATGATTTGATATCATTGAAGATTGGATATCTTCTAGTGGACAAAACACCCAAAATTCACTGCTGTACTTATAGAGCTCATGGTTGGGTTAATATATATGTCAGCTCTTTTGTCACATTGAGATGATCCTTACTGAAAAGGAACAAACTGCTCCTAATTTAGAACAGGAGTTTGCATCAAAGAAAAACTATCCCAAAAGAAACTAAAGAAACAGAAATACAAGGAATAGGGGTAAATTTGACATAAAATAAATAAAAACTGAAATAAAAATAAAATGAATGTTCTGGTCCTATACATTGTTGATGCCATATAAAATATGACTAAGTTTGGCTGGGTATTTATTTCAGTGGTTCTGCTGCTTGCTTTGCAAGCACAAGGACCCGAGTTCAATCCCCGGTACCAAAAAACAAAACAAAACAGAAAAAATATGACTAAGTAATTTGCAAGGTTTTTGTGCTACCTGTGTATCTACTTAATGTTCTAACATTCTAAAATGATGACTAAAGTCAGATAAAATTTAGCTGATTATTTTTAAATTTTTATAACTATAATTTGAAGCTATTCACTTATAAAAAAAATCCTAAAAATATTTTAAGACTTTATATAATATAAAAACTTCCAAAATTGTTTAGGGGTCTTGTTACAAACATTAGAAGAAAAAAATATTAAATTTTTTTACAAACTTACACCCCATGAGGTTGGTAATACAGCATTATTTACTGACATTTCTTTAAAAATTTACTGAAAGTTAATGTAACTACATCATAGAGCTCATAATTCTATTTTCACAGAATCTATAGCAATGAAAAGTGAGTTTACTTTGTATAAAAGAAATCTTGACCCACTAGAAGAAAAATAAATTGAAATCATGCCTCTACTACTTTCCAGCCATATGACAATGGAAAAAAATTATTTAACATATCTGAGCCTCTCTTTGTTCATTTGTAATATTGGAATGCATTACTGTTATTATTAAATCATCATTATATTAAATAATACTATCTTAAGGGCATTGTTGTAAAGATTACAGATATTTTATGTGAATAGATGAAGATAGTACCCAGTATATAGTGAGACAGTAATTTCAAACTTCTGTTGTTGTTAAATTCAAAATAAAAGTCTATTCCAGGCCTGCTTCTGCAGTCCCTGATACTCAGAGTCTATGGTGGGAAGGTCACTTAAGGCCAGGAGTTGAATACCAGCCTGCACAACATAACAAGACTTCGAGACCAGTCGCAAAAAGTAGAAAGTTTTCCCAGTCTAGGGTAGAGTTCAGAGGCAGAGTACTTGCTTAGCCTGCATGAGGCCCTGGGCTCAACCCTAGGAGGGAGAGGATGTGTTCATAAGACAATGAAATCAGGGCTGGAGATTTAGCTCAGTGGTTCTGCTGCCTGCCTCAAAAGTGCAAGGTCCCAAGTTTGGTCCCTGATACCCCCCCAAAAAAAGAAAGAAATCAAATGTAAGTAATGTAATATGACAATATATTATATAGTTATGATTGTATGTACAATTTTATTTGATTTAGGATTATAAATATTGTCTATATCTATATGATTATAAATATTGAGGTAACATTTATTACAAATAGAGAACAAAAGTGATTTCAGTCAGTATTCATAAAGTATCATTCAATTCTAGTCCATGAGTGATTAATAATAGTGCCAAACAGCTGGACATGGTGGCACATGCCTGAAATCTCAGCACTCGGGAGGCTGAAGCAAGAGGATCACAAGTTTGACCCAGCTTTGGCAATTTAGTAACTTACCAAGACAGTGTCTCAAATTTTTTTTAAATTTTTTTGAAAGCTGAGACTGTAGCTCAGGGCAAAGGCCTCGAGTTCAATTCCCAGTAACACAAAGAAAACAAATGCCAAAGAGATAAGTTAGTTGATTCACCAGAAAGGATTGCTGATTATTTGACTGATCTGTCCATTAAAGCAAAAGAAAATTATTATCAGCTTAGTCATATTTTAACTTCAATATTTTCAGCTCATTATCTTCAAAAGCTATCCTAAAGGAAGAAGATCCTTCCACTTAAAAATACATTTTAAGGGCTGGGGATTTAACTCAGTGGTTCTGGAGCCTACCTCACAAGCACAAGGTCCCAAGTTCAATCCCCAGGACCAAAAAAATTTTTAAAAAATAAAAATGCATTTTAACTAGTAAGGACAAGTCATCAGATGGTAACAAGCAATCATGGTTACATGAGAAAATGTCACTCTACTTAGAGATGTTGAGGTATGTAAGAGTGAAGTGACAATGTCTGGAATTTGCTTTAAAACTCTTCAGCAAGTGTGTATACAACATAAATTCACAAATATGTTCACCAAAACACATGTTCAAGAATATTAATGGCAGTAACTATTTCTAATACTAAGGCCTAGCAACAACCCAAATGTTCAACAGATTTAAAGTGAATAAATAGTGGGCATTCATACAGTTGAATGTTATACAACAAATGAACAAACTATAATAGAGTGCTACAATGTGGGAAAATTCTAAACAAAATACTTAGTAAATTATGACAGACAAAAAAGTACATGCTCTATGGTTCAATTTATATAAAATTCCCAACAGGCAAAACTAACCTATGCTATAGAAGGCATAATTCTGATTATCCTTGGAGTTGAGCGAGGAGACTGGAGAGGGCATGAAAAGATCCACTAGTGCTCTGCTTCTTGATATGGAGGCTTACAGAGTGGTGTTCTTGTGGTTGGTCCATCTTCTGTGTAGTTTGTTATTCTTCTGGAAGAGCTTATATAAATCACTTCTGCAAAGTGAAATTGAGAAGCAATCTTGGTAAAGTCTTGATAACTACTAAAATTGAGTAATGAGTTTATGGGGACTTATTTTACTTTTCTCTCTACTTTTATGTCTGTTTGAAACTTTTCATGTTAAAAATATAAGTATATCTGAAAATGTTATATCATCAGGTGAAGGCCTAAAAAATTTAAATGTATGAACTGTTGGTGTATGTAACTCAGTAATAGAATGCTTGCCTACCAAACACAGGACCTAAGTTTTATCCCTAGAGCCAAAAAATATTAGATTTGTTAGACAATCCTGAATGTCTGCAGATAATCTAAAATTTACAAACCCTTTATAGATATAGATTCCAGAAAAATTTAAGATGGAGGTTTATAAACACATAAGTATTTATTATTATAGGTATATATTACATCAAGTCTTTTAAAAGTAATCAAGATTCTGCCCCAAATGTCTCCTAGTATATATGTAACAGTTTGTTTTTAAATTAAATTAAATTGAGTCATTCACCTTAGAGATAACCAGCCTAATACAAGTATAATCGCATTGGATTCCAACATTTCCTTAAAGAGCCTGAAGAAGTTAAACTAATTGTCAACAATGTAGCAAGAAGGAACATCTGCCTTGACACTTGAATAATATAGCTATGCCTCTGGGATTTGTATTAATGTTTGTTACGTGAATTCAAAAACATTTGGATGGATGTGGGAAGGGAAGTAAAAGGAGAAGGTGAGTAGCTTCATCAGCCCACTTACAATTTTCAACAAAGAAAACTTCAAATTTAGATGCAGGCAGAGTTAGACAAAATATCATTAGGGCACTGATTTAAGGAGGTAAAAAAAATTAGCCTACAAGGGACAGTACAGTATTTCATTATGTTAACATGAAACCTCAAGAGTTTGCTGACTAGAACCTACTGGGTATGCATGCCAGACACACTGTCTTTCAAATCAAGCCTTTTGTAGACCCTCTATGAAGACAACTTTTCCTGAATGTGTTATTAGTTAAGCTTGTAAGCTTAAAAAGGTATTCTCATGATATGTGAAGATATATAATTGATTTCTCCCTTCTCTTTGCTTTACTTCTATGAATATGTTTTTTCTGCAATAAGTAATCAGAAAACATGATGTCTGAGGTGAGGCTGAAAATTAACAACTCTAAGTATTGATTTGATTTTTTTAAATTTTGAAACCATTTGTTTGATTATTCCTTTTTTTTAATCTAACTTGGAAAAAATGTTTTGCAGCAGCGAGTTACAACAGAATTCAGTTTCTAAGTATACTAGCACTGCTTGTTGCTTTTTTATGTTTAACTCAAAAGGAATTCACACCTAGTCACAGAGTATATGAATTGTAGTTAATAAACCATTACTCTCTATGAGCATTATGCTTTTGGGTTCCTACTATTATATATTCCTTAAATTAAAATTTAAAAAAAACTCTCCTTTCAGTACAAGTAAAATAGGCTTAACAGTAAGTAACATATTTGCCAGATTTTTTTTATTAGAATTACATGGTAACTGTTAAAATGGGTTTGCATTTGCTTCAGGAACATTAATTTTCAGATTAAATAAAATACATGCTCTTATTTTAAATCAGGCTCTTTTTATACAATAGACCAATTTTTTAAATGAGCTACCCTACACTTAATGTCATTAGTAAACAATGCATTTAGTCACACAGGAATACTAGGCTCATACATTTAAAATACTCCAGCATCTGGTTACACCAGCTGAACCCCTACATAGTGATGTAACCTAACAATAGCTCCTTATATAAGTGAATGGATATAGGACTGCAGATCCTCCAGCACAGATGCTGCCTCTTATCCAGCCTCTCTGGAACAAAGTCAAAGTTGTAACCATTATCTTTATATGTTGAATCTATTTACCATTTTTCTAGAAAGAGTGAGAAACTGATTGCTATCTACAAGTTTTTATACAATTCCATGGAAAGTCTACCAAATGAGATTTTTAAAAAAAAATTTTATTGGTACATTTTATTGGTACACTTTAAGTATACAATTCATTTACATTTATCATTGGGTGTTTGTACCTGTACATGATATATCTTGGTTCTTATTTTTTTCCACATTACCTGTGCGCCCTTCACCCCCTCCACCCTTCACCCCCTCCACCCTTCACCCCCTCCACTCTTCCCTATTTACATAGATTTCATTTCCATTTTCTGTTCTTTTCTCATAGTTTTTCCTTTCCCTCTTTTCCTTTCCCTTTCCCCTCGCTTCACTCCTTCATCTTTGGACCTTTTTTCCTATTTCAAATTATCAATTATTCACCAAATTAGATTTTTCAGGAGACTGTTCTTAATTAATTGTAGAGTTGTATTAAGGTCGGTCATATGATCCATCCACAGGGTGGATGCATCTGTTATGCAGAAAGGTAAGATTCTACAATGTTAACATAATTCTGTCATTCATACCTAATGATTATTAAGAATACGCGAGGCAATGTACTAAATCCATCATATGCTTAATCTCACTAAATACTCACAAAGGTCCTACAATGGATTCTATTTCCCTATTCTTATTTTCCCATTTTACAGGTAAATAAATTAAGACTGAAAAAAAGGCTAGAAAATGGTAATCGCAGGATTCAAACCAAGTCTAACTAAACTCTAAACTGAAAATCACCAGCCAACTTTCCAGTTTTCTTAAATGTGACTTTTTAATTTTATTTTCTAATTTTATGCTTTCTATTTTTCTCTATAATTAAAGTCCCATCATTCATTGGTGCACTAAAAAAGCCTTGTCCCTGGTTGACTCTAACACAATGGAAGTATCTATGTAAGTTATTTACAAATAAGTCTTATTAATTTTATTTTGAAAAATTATCAAATTTCAGTGTTTATAAGAGATAAAGCAAAAAGAAATTAGTAGCTACTCAAAAAACATTTTTTTTTTGGTACCTGGGGATCAAACTCAGGTCCTTGCGCTTGCGAGGCAGGCAGCAGATCCACTGAGCTAAATCTCCAGCTCTGCTCAAAATTTTGTTAAATTCAACTTTCTAATTGCAATCAATTATCAGATAGTCTAAATTTTAAAAATAATATTATAGAAATAAAATACATTTATAAATAAGGAAAGGATGTTACAATATTTGAATCACAGGGAGACTGCAAGATAAAACTCTACAGGAATCATCTGCCATCTCACTCTCATCTCACATCCACTCTCCCAAACTTACATATAGAAACACATACACCCATCTGATGCTTCGGTACCTTCCAATAGGGTAACCAGAAATACAGGTTCTGTCTCTGTTTCTGCTTACCTGTTGCCTTTGTCTATTTGCTTTATATTGTTATAACAAAATAATTGAGATGGGTACTTTATTTTTAAAAGATGTTTGTTTGGCTTGTAATTCTGGTGGTTGTACAGTCCAAACAGCATGGCACCAGCATCCTTGTTAGGGCCCCTGAGCTTCCCCATAATGTAGCAAAGGAGTAGAGAAGGAGCCAGCAGCATTCAGAAGCATGAAGCACATGGGTTGGCCTCACTTTACAACAACTACTCTCAAGACATCATTAATCCATCTGTGAGGGTGGAGCCACCATTTCTTTCTTTCTTTTTTTTTTTTTTTTTTGTACCAGGGATCGAACTCAGGAACTTGCGCTTGCGAGGCAGGCAGCAGAACCACTGAGTTAAATTCCCGGCCCTAGCTACCATTTATTCCTTAACTACCTTCCATCAGGCCTCATCTCTTAAGTGTCTCACCATCTTAACATCACCACCTTGGGGACCAATATTTCAGCACATGAAACTGTAGGGGACAAAATACATCCCAAACATGGCACTCACCAAAGATGAAAAAGTACGTTATGAGAAAGCATTTTGCAGGCATTCCCAACTGTGTAAGTACCTCCAGGAATAATGCTTATCCCCAGTCTCATTGAGTGAGGAAATTAAAATTCAAAACAAAAATTGGTTAGAATAGCAATTAAAGAATTAATAAATAAGTCTCTCTCCTTTCTATTTGTCCTTGTGAATTTATCTTTCTTTAAGTCCTTGGCTATGATTTTAATGTAATCTTAGAGGAAAGCAAAGACAGCTATATTTTTTCAATGGGTATATTTAAATGGAAATTTCTCAAATTTTTTAACTTTGATAGCTCTCTCAGGAATGGTGTCTTATGAATTATGCAGTCTCAGGAGATTTAACTAGAATGTGGATAGTGTATAAGTTTTGGACATTGAATATTTCACAATTCTTTTCCCTATAAAAATACTCAAATTTACATAAAACATATTTGCATATAACCATAGATTTACACACACAATTATGACACTTCATTTTACACTTCATTCTGCTTCATGAGAATGAGTAAAAGGAAAAATAACTCTTCACTCATAATTTTTAAATAATAATTTATATTTTATTTATATTTAACAGAAAATAAGTTAGTTTAAAGATTTATATTATAGCTCAATAGGAAAGAAATTAAGTCATTTAACCTGTGCTGTAACACAAAAATAAATCAACCATTAGTACTGACATCTGAACTAGTTCTCTTTCCTGGAAAGCATCTTCTTGTTTTCTCATTTCAAAAATGATTGCTTTTTTACTTACTTCTGAATAATCTGCAGATATAAGATGTTGAATAACTTTGTTTTTGAAATATACTTGACAGTTATTAAGTGGCAGATGAATATAAATGCTATTGCTATGAGAGGTTATTTGATATTCAGAGCAGACTGATTTTATCTTTGTTCATTTGAAATATTAGAGAATTTTAACTCCACAGCATCAATAGGTTAAACTTGAAAATAAGACCAATTAAATTACTTTATAACTTTGAGCCACACAGAGCTACCAGTCTTCTATCCATTTACTACAGAAAATAGTCCACAAATTTTTATCAGAAAAAACTCTCATTTTAAATAAAAAATGTACAATGCTATTAGTAGAATTGGTCAATTTAGATGTTTGTTTTAAATAGTATGTTAAAATTTAAATTTAGGGCTGGGGGTTTAGCTCAGTGGTTCCCCTGCCTGCCTCAGCAAGCACAAGGTCTCAAGTTTTCTACCTGGTACCAAAAAAGAAAAAAAAATTTAAATTTAGATTAACACTTTATATCATTCATGCTGTTAAAAGACCTGGTAGGGGCAGGGGATTTAGGTCAGTGGTTCTGCTGCCTGCCTCACAAGTGCAAAGTCCCGAGTTCGATCCCCCCCGCCAAAAAAAGATACAGTATTAAAATTGCTCAAAAAATTTGAGAGAATATTTAAAGTTAATGCCACTCAAATAGTAACAAAAGTGGTTTGAATTATTTATTTTCAATTTAAGTTTTAGTGAAAAATAATGTAAGACACCCCTTAAATGAATAATTAATGTTATGTGAATCATATCTTTAAATATCTAATTATATTTATATAAATAAAATACATTTGTCTTCTAAATTGTGATAATTCTCCTACATTGTCAGAAATATTTTAAGTTTTATATTGTAGTTGACACACTTAGAACTCTGAAGAATGATGCTACAAAGAGCTGACTCAAGTCTCTCAACTATAAAGTTAGAGAAACACCTTAGCAAAGCTAAAATATTTCTGTGAATATTAAAAAATCAAAGACTTCAAATAAACCACTCAATTGCTACACTCAAGGAACTAAAAGAGAACAAAATAAATCCAAAATTAGCACTAGGAAGGAAATAATAAATATTAGTTTCAACATAATGAAATGAAGACCAGAAAAACAATAGAAAATATCAAAACAACTAAAAGTTGGTTTTTGAAAAGATTGAGTAGATATTGATATTATTAGATAAATATTATTATATAATATAGGTCAATATTAGCTATTGATACAGACAAACTGAAAGCTTTTTCTCTAAGATCTGGTACAGGGTGAGGAAGTTCCTTTTGTGTTACCTCTAGTCATCATAATAGTAGGAGTTCTGAGTAGAAAAATTAGACACAAAAAAGAAATAAAAGCATCCAAATTAAAAAGGAAGAAATAAAATGATCTTTCCAGGTGACATGGTAGAAAACTTTAGAGATTCAGTAACAAAAAGTTGAAAGTAATAAGTGAATTCAGTAAAGTTACAGGATACAAAAATCAGTAGTATTTCTCTACACTAACAGTAAACTAAGTTAAAAGGAAACTAAGAAAAATATTTATTGTATTAAGAAAAATAAGAAAATACATAAACATAGACTTGATCAAATAGCCAAAAGACTTGTACAGTGAAACTATAAAACAATGAAGAAACAACTTTGTTTGTTTGTTTGTTTGTAGTGCTGAGAATAAACCCAGGGCCTCACATATACTAGACAAGTCCTCTACCACTGAGTTACTGTATATGCCCAGCCCTTATTTCTGTTTTTGTTTTGTGGTACTGAAGATTGGACCCAGGACCATCACACTAAGCTACATCTCCAGCCCTACTTTTTATTTTGAGTCAAGGTCACACTGAGTCACTAAATTGCCCAAGCTGAGCTTCAGCTTGGAATTCTCCTGCCTCAGTATTCCAGAGTGCTGAGGTTATAGATATGTCTCACCAGGCCCAGGTCCAGCTCCTTTTGAATTTTATTTTGAGATAGAGTCTCACTACGTTTACCAGGCTGATCTCAAACTTTTGATCCCCCTGCTATGTAGACAAAATGAATGCGAAAAAAATCCGTGCATCTACAGTCAACTCAATTTTGACAGGGGTGCAAGAACTCTACAATAATTGGTGCTTGGAAAATTGGATATCATATTCATATGCAGAGGAATGAAATTGTACCCTTATCTCACACTATATACAAAAAACAACTCGAAGTAGTTTAGAGACTTAAATGTAAGACCAGATGAAAACACAAGGAAAAGCTTCTTAACGGTGACCCTAATGATGATTTTTTTATATGATCACAAAGCACAGGCAGCAAAAGCAAAAACAGACAAGTGGTGTTACAGTTTATATCCAGATGTCCCTCAAGAATGTTATGTGCTCATAGGTGGGACTTTTGCAAAGTGATTAAACCATGGAGGCATTATAGCTGACTTGCTGTTAGGAGTTAGGGCCTGGTTGGAGGCAGGTCATTGGGGGCATGACCTGGGAGTATATATCTTCCTTCCAGCTCTTTCTCTCTGCTTGCTTCTGGGCCACCTTGACATGAGCAATTTTTCCTCCACCATACTCCTCTGCCATGATATTTCTTCTTTGGAACTGGCTAACCATGGATTGAAATGGAGCCAAAATAAACTGCACCTCCTTTACATTGTGGATGCTAACTATTGTGTCTCAGTGACCAGAAAGTGACTAGACGGGTAAGGTTGCATCAAAGTAAAATCTCCGTACAGAAAAAAAGAAAATAATTATAATCAACAGCATAAAAAGGCAATCTGTATGAAAAAATATTTGGAAATCATATATTGAATAAGGATTTACCCTCTAAAACACGTAAACAATTCATTAAATTCAATACCAAAAGGTAAATAACCCAATTACAAAACAAGCAAAGGGCCTGAATAGACATTTCTCCAAAAGAGCCAAATGACCAAAAGTTGTATGAAAAAGTCCTCAAAAATCAGTAATCATCAGAAAAATGTAAATCAAAACTGAAAGTATCATCTTACACCTGCTTAAATGGCTATCATCAATCAGACAAAAGATAGCAAATGATGAAGCTACAGAAAAAGGGACTCTTCATACATTGGGGTAGGAATGTAAATTGGTATACCCATTATGGAAAACAGTACAGATTCTCTTTAAAAAATTAAAAATTGCTGGGCATGATGGTGCACATCTGTAATCTCAGCACTCAGGAGGCTGAGGCAGGAGGGTGCCATGAATTCAAGGCCCACTTGAACTACAAAGTGAAAACCTGTCTCTAAAACAAACAAACAACTAAACTAAAAATTGAACTACATGGCCTACTTCAGATCTGGAATATCACCAAAGACCCATGTGTTAAAGACTGAGTTTCCAGCTTGGTGCTATTAAGAATTAGTTAAAACAGGGCTGGGGATTTAGCTCAGTGGTTCTGCCACCTGCCTTGCAAGTGTAAGGACCTGAGTTTGATCCCCCGAGTTGTTTTTTTTTTTACAAAAAAAGAATTAGTTAAAACTTTGAGACATGGGGTCTAATGAGATATCTTCTGGTCAATGAGGTCATATCTTCAGGGAATTGTGGTGCCCTGTTCTCTTTTCCATATTTTGTTCCTGGCCATGAAGTGAATGGGCTTCCTCCACTACTGTTTCTGCCATGATAAACTGCCTTGTCATAGGCACAAAAGCAATGGGGCCGACTGACCCTGAACTGAAATCTCCAACACTGTGAGTCAAATTAAACCTTTCCTCTTTTTAAATTTACTATCTCAAGTATTTTGTTATGGAAACAGAAAACTGATTTATATGCTACTGTAAGATCCAGAAGTCCCATTTCTGGTTATATATCCAAAGGAAATGAAACCAGTATCTTAATAGGTATCTGCTCCCCTGTATTCATTACAACATTATTCACAATAGTCAAGATATAGAAACAACCTAAGTGCATCAACCAGTGAATTAGTAAGAAAAAAAGATATGGTGTGTGTGTTTGTTATGGTTTAGATCTAGAATGTCCCCCCAAATTATCATGTGTGTGAATGATTAGATCATAGAGATGCTATACTCATCAGTGGATTTAGTAGCTAAACATGCTGTCAGGAGGTGGGGCCTTATTGGAGGTTGGTCCCTGAGCTGGAAGAGGGTGTCCTTCTCCCTGGCTTCTTTCTTCTCTCTTTTCTTCCTGGCTGCCATGGGTCAAGCACCTTTTCCTCCACCATGCCTCCTGACATCTTGCTCTGTCTTGGAGCCAGCAAACCATGGACTGAAATTGTGAACCAAAATAAATCTCTCCTCCTTTAAATTGTGGTTGTCAGGTATTTTGTCCCCATGATTGGAAAGTGACAAGAGAGATTTTGATACAGAGACTGGGGTTGTTGCTGTGACTGTACTGTACCGGGCCATGCGGTTAGAGGCCTTTGGAAGGGGTTTGTAGAAGAAGTTTGAAAAGGTTTAGAGACGCTGGTTTAGAATGATGTAATCTGGGATTGATGGCAGATTCTTGTCAGAGCTTAGAAGACCAGAATGTGAATAGAAGTGCAGACAGTAAAGACCAGGCTCAGAAAGTTTCAGTTGAAAAGAATGATTCCATTGGTAGTTGGACATGAAACTATGTGTGTTGGGCTTTTGCAGAAAATTTGTCTACATTTGGCCAATGTTCTAACACTTTGTAGGAGATTGAGATTAAGGACAATGGATCTATTAATTTGGCAGAGGAAATTTCAAGACAGCCCAAAAATCAAGCTGTGGCATGAGCACTTCTAGCTGTTTCAGACAGCTTTACAGTGAGACTTAGGAGCCAAGGCCACTTAAAATATTTTCCTTTTTATCAGAAAGGAAGCACCTGCAAAGTTGGAGCCAAGAAAAGTATGGTATTCAAGAAAAGTATTCAAGTACTCATATGAATCTGTAACCATGATTCAAGGTGTCCTGACTACTGCTTGAACTAGCAGCAGACCTTGGCTTCATCTACGTGGTGCAGGTTTTATGGCAGAATGCAAGAGTTATAGGGTCATGTGGGCTTCCATCCAGATTTCAGAAGGACTGAGAAGCCAGGCAGTGTGTCCCTGAGAGGACAGTGCATGAAGCTGTGAAAGTAAGACCAAAAGTGCAATGGAGACCACAGGACTTTGGAGATGACAGGATGTGGAATATCTGCTGAGGAAAGTCACAGGCAGTGAGCAAATTTAGCCCAAGAGAGAGGCCAGGTATACTGTAACTGGCAAATCTTTAGGAGCAATGTGACACTCAAGCTGTTTGGAGCTAACATCTCATCACATCTTCCCCAGGTGCTGGACATGGAACTATAAAATTTAATGTTTGCCCTGCTGTGTTTCAGTATTGCTTTGAATCCTTTCTATTCCTCTATTTCTGCTTATTGGAATGGAAATGTTTATCCTGTGCCACTGTATGTTGGAAGTATTTTGCTTCTTTTTTTATTTTTACATGGGCTCACAGCTAAGAGTTTCCCTTGTAGGGCTAGGGATTTAGCTCAGTGTGTCGTGGCTGCCTTGCAAGCTTAAAGTCCTGAGTTCGATCCCTGATACCAAAAAAAAAAAAAGAGTTTTCCTTATGTCTTAGAAGAGATTTTGCATTTGGACTTTTCAGTAATGCTGAAACTGTTGAAACTGGTAACTCCTAAAGATGGACTACATGCATTTTGCGTAATGAAGTGGACATGAGTCTTTTAGCAGCCAGTAGAGGAATGTTATGGTTTAAATCTAGAATGTCACCCACAATTCTCATGTGTCTGGAAGGTGATTGGATCATGGGTGCTATACTCATCAGTTAATTCATCCAGGAAAGTGCCTAAGACAGCAATAGAATATTATTCAGCCTTAAGAAGGAAAGAAATCATGCCATTTATGACAACATGGATAAACCTGGAAAACATTATGATAAGTGAAATATGCCAGACAGAAAGACAAAGTCTGCATGATCTCATTTTTATGTGGCAAAAAATATGGAGAGGGTAAGGAAAAGGGAGAATAGAATAGAATAAGAAAAAAATAGAATAAAAGAATGTTGTTTGCTGTGTTAGTTGCTTTTCTCTTGATGAGACAAAATATCTGACACCCAAAGTTAAAGGGGAAAAGGTTTATTTAGCTCACAGATTATAGAGGTTTCAGTCCATAATTGGCTGGTTCCAAGGCAGAGTGGCACATGGCAGAGGGGCATCGCAGAGAAACAGTTCAGGGCAGCCAGGAGGCAATAAAAACAAGGGACCATGCCAGGGATTTAGCTCAGTGGTTTCTCCGCCTGCTGCACAAGTGCAAGGACCTGAGTTCCATCCCCCATGCCAAAAAAACAAACAAACAAACAAACACCAAGGGACCTTAACAGCATCTTTCTGCCACTTTTTATTCAGACTACTTAGGGCCTTAGGGCAAGTTGCACTCATGCCCTTAATCCTCGTGCCCTCAGGTCTAGCACCACCATGAATCAATTACACATTCTAGATTCAAGCATTCCAAAAAAGCCTATGACCACATGAGGCTATAGGGGAACATCTAGACACAAACCATAACAGTTGCCATAGGGTAGGGTGGGGTGGAGTGGAAAATGAGATGATGTTGGCCAAGGATAGGAAGTTTTAGTTACGAAAAGTAAATGAGTTCTGGATTTCACATATACTATATTGTGACTACAGCTAGAAATATTGCTTTGTATACTTGAAATTCATTAAGACAGTAGATCTAAAGTGTTTCCATCAATCAATCAATCAATCAAAATACAAAAAAATGGTAACTGTGTAAGGTGATGAATATGGTAGTTAACTTGGTTGCAGTGATTTCATCACATATCAAAGCATGGAAGTTATATATCCTCCCTCCCCCCCAGGCAGGTCCTTTATTTCATTCCCTTTCTCCTCCCTTTCCGCCAGTCCTGTGAATGGCTCAAGCTTCACCTGGTCCTAATTCCATGCTGAGGGCCACCTGGGGCAGGTCCCAGTCACAGACTGGCAAACTCCAGGTGGCCTCCCTGGGACTCCACGGCCTCACTGTGAGCCAGGGGCACTGAGGAAATGGATTGTTTCTAGCCACTACCTCAAAGATCAGACCTGCCTGGTTCACAGGTCAAGGAAATGTTCTCAAGTACATGGAAAGTGTTTACCATTTTCCTACAGTTCTTCAGGGCGTGGCGGTTTTTTTCACCACCTGTAAAACTCCTTTCTTGTTCACATTATCTTTCTTGATTGTTAATTATTGTAAAAATGAAAAACAAAGATGTGGGTCGATCATGTACATTAGCCAAGTTTGTACGTAAAAACATGCTGGAGTTTCTTCTGCAATCCACAGTAACCGCTCAAAGGACCAAGTTAGAAGAGGGGAGTATGGAACACTAGACTTGCTCCCAGACAGCCTACTGGGACGATACGATACCACTTTCCTGTCTCAGAATTTTCCCCTGCCCACTGTTTAACAATGGCAAATAGAAGAATTCTGATAGTTATCATACATAGCATACTCAGTCTGCTGTGGCTCCCAACCCACCCAACTTCTGAGTAACCGGGTTTTTCCGAGTTTTATTTTCCTTTCATGTAAATTTAGTAGGGAAAAAAAACCTTAAAAACTCAGGTTGTAGCCAGGGACCCCATAAAGAATGGCAATTTGCCAGGACTATAATGTGTTTTCAGTCCTACTGGCCATTTTCCAGTAAATGCTGACTGAAAAATATCCTCTACCCCGATCTGCAGCATAACCTCGCTCTTTTGGGGACGCACTGTTGTAAATTAGACCTTGGCGACAGCCGCCCCGAGGAAAAAGGCCAGCGGCGGCTCCTACAGCTCGTCGTCGTGACTCTTGGTGAGATCCTAGCAGTAGCTGGGTGGCCTGGCTCCTCACAAACATGTTCCAGTTGTCCAAGATTTCTTCCTTGGTGATCTTCTCATCCTCGTTCCTGTCTGACTCATACACCAGGTGCCGGGCCTTAGCCTGCGTGTGGTCGTAGTCCTGCGGGAAGATCCAGTGCTCAATCTCTTCCCGGTCCAGCTTCCCATCCTTGTGCAGGTCTCAGAAGTCACTGAACTGCTCTCGCTCGACAAGACCCAGTCTGGCTCGGGCCCGCCGTCCTTGTGGGAAAACATGTCCGCAATGTACTACTCATCCTAGTCCACAAAGCCGTGTCTGTCCTTATCGACGTCCTCCAGCGTTTCCAAAACCACGATCTCCTTCATGTGTTCGAACTCCTCTCGGGTAGCGGCCTTGAACCCTCTCTTTGTCCGGGGAGGCATCCTTTTGAAGGTAAGAAGATCGGCGCTGTCCTGGAACTCTGCGGGGTTCCCCAGGTAGTAGCCTTAGGTGGCTTGTTTGTACTCCTCCCAGGAGATCCTGTTGTCTTTGTCTCTGTCGTAGTCCTTCCAGACCTTGGCAACATTATCATAGATGTATCTTTTCTGCACCCGTTTGATCCAAACTTTGAGCTCCTCGGTGGTGACGAAGTCATCCCCATCACTGTCCATTCGGTCCACGGTCTTCCCCAGCCAGCCGGGTCCTGCTCTCCTCCAGGCTGAGCTGGTCTAAGCCGCGCACATCCTCGCGGTCCAGGAAGGCCTCGTGGTCGTACTGGAAACTGCCGTTGCCCCGGCACCCAGCTCTGAGTGGGGGCACAGCGCCAGAGCCAGCCGGAGTCCCGCGTGCCCACTGGCCAGGAAGTTATATATCTTAGGCATACACAATTTCTATTTTTCAATTATACCTTAATAAAAATGTTTAAAAGGTATGAAATTTGGGTATATGAATATGCATACATATATAATTTATACATATGCATTAATGAAGCATTAATAGACCCAAATACATTTGGAAATAGAACAAATGATAAAGCATTAAAAATAAACAAGAAAAAGGTTTCTTTATTCAGTAAATAGTGTGGAAATTAAAAACTGGTAAATACAACTGTGAATCTTTGTTGAATACTTCCTACTGAAATGAATTCCAAATGGGATCAAAAATGTGAAAAAAGAGGAGCTATGAAAGATCTGAGTGGGAAAAGTATGACTTTTAAAAATAGATACATAGAAATATGTACATTAACTACATAAATTCAAATTTTGTACTAACAATAAATAGCAGAGACCGCATCAAAAAGAAGCAAATTCAGGAAAAATATTTATTTACTAGTAATATTACAGACAATTAATTGACTTCTTTAATATATAAATATTCCTATTATTAGGGCTGGGGATTTAGCTCAGTGGTTTTGCTGCCTGCCACGCAAGCGCAAGGACCTGAGTTCAATCCCCGGTACCAAAAGAAAAAAAAAATTACCATTATTTATTTTTTAAAAAAATAAAGAAATAGACACTTCAAAAATATGCAGACACTTCACAAAAAAGGAAAACCAAATGATCTTTAAATTAAGGAACTATTTTACTCTTATAATAAATGCAAATTATAATGACAATTTTTTTTATTTATCAGGAAATTTGATTACCTATTTTATTGCATTGTCCTACATAACAGAAAATAGGCATTCTCATCATTTTTGGTAGGAGTGTAAATTTATATATGCTATCACAATGTTGAAAGTAAATCATTTTATCCAGGAATTCCATTTCTAGGCATTTTTCCCACAAATATTCTTGAACAAATGAAAAATGACACATGTAGAAGGAAATATGGAATTGTTTATAATAGCAAAATATGGAAAAAAAATCTTAAGTGTCTATCAATAAGCAATCAACTAAATAAATATTACAGGATTTAAAATTAAGATTTCCACCAAGACATATGTGAAGTTCCAAAGGCAAATGATGTATGTGGAATTTAAAAAACGTATTGTAGAAATCACTATATCTAACTTAAAACTGTAATACATCAAAGAACATAATTAGCAGAGTGAAAAAGCATCCTACAGGATGGGAGAAAGTATTTGAAAACCATGTATCAGATAAGGGGTCAATCTCTAGAATATATATATATAATTCCTACAACAGAAAAGCAAATAATCTCATTTAAAAATGAGCAAAGAACTTGAATAGATCATTTTTAACTAGATAGATCACTTGTAACAAAACCAATTAGTTTATTTCTAGAATCTGTGCTTCAAAATGCTGACCTACACTACTTCCTCATTACCTACTGAGAGCCAATTTGAGGATGAATGGATGTTTTAGCTCGATCAACTATAAAAACAACTCAGAGTATGGAAGGAGCAGGAGATTTTTCTAAACCAATTTCCTTGGAGAGAAATGCTACGCTGATGAGAAGCAAGAAGAATAATGTTCCTTCTTTTGGTCTAAGGAAGAAGCATAGGAAAATGTAAAACTTAAGGGGGCTATCTTTGACTACTGTGAATAACCTACTTACATTTGTGAAGGCAATTTTGTATGAACTTGTTTTCATTTCTCTTAGATATATTAATAGCAGTAGAAAATGGATTAGTAGTTGTGTAGGGCCAAGGGCTGGGGTGAGAGAAAGGGATGTGATTGCTAATGTGTATTTTTATCAAGTGATTAAAATATTCTAAAATTCTGTTAGCCAACATTCTCAGAATACATTAAAAGCCATTCAATTATATAATTTCAGTAGATGAATTCTATGATATATGAATTATATCCCATTGAGGCAGTTATTAAAAATTTTAAGATCTCCCAAACATACTAATTAAGGTAAACAATAGTTTAATGCAGGATTATGAAAATAAAAAACAACCCATGTTGAGAAACAACCGATGTTGAGCAAAAAACCAAAAATATAAATAAAGACAGCTATTGTTGTTTGTTTGCCTTATGGCCTTTCCTTATTGTGCCATGGAAGAATCATTTCGATATAGCCTGGTTTTGTGTGTTGTTCCTACCGGGCATGTGTATTGAAGGTGACAAAGACATATGAACAGATTAGACAGCAGTGTAGCTTTACATACAGTCATTTAGTATGTGTATGTTTTGGAGTGAGGAGAGTTTTCAACTTTTTTCCACTTGGTTCAAAATGTGGAAGAATATTTTGATAAGTGCATGTAGGAGTGAGCAGTTTTCCTTTTGCCTCACTGAGATGCAAATTGGTTGAGCAAGGTACTGGGAAAGAGCTTTTGTTGGGACCAAAAGAGAGCTTCAGATTTGTTCTCGGCAGAGGACCAGCTACCTAAGAGCTGAGAAGTTCAGAGGGCAGAAAGAGGCTAACAAACCACTTGATAGTGAAGCCAAAAGAGTTCTGTGGTGAGAGTGGCTCATAGTTCATACTGTCCATGTGTGTGTTTGGGGGGGTGGGGGGAGAGAGAGAGAGAGAGAGAGAGAGAGAGAGAGAGAGAGAGAGAGAGAGAATACCTCCCAAAACTATTTACTACTATTATTACCACCAAGGAGGGGATCTATGTGGATGGTAGACAGAAATGTTACTTTTCACCGTAGACATATTTGTATCTTTTGGGTTTTATACTGTGTATTGTCCATTCAAAAATAATACAGTAAGTTAATTTTTCAAAATGAGCTCAGATTTACATACAAAAATGACTCAAAAATCACATATACAGGGCTGAGGATTTAGCTCAGTGGTTCTGCTGCCTGCCTCATAAGTGCAAGGACCCAAGTTTGATCCCTGGTACCAAAAAAAAATCAAATATACAAGGAAAGGAACACAGATCAAGGTTGTCTAGGAATCTAGAGATGGCAGGATGAATTTCCCAACATCATCAACTTTCAACTCAACTCCCATCCAAGCTTTACTGTTGGTGTCTTTGAATCAGTTTTCTTGACCTGATTGGGTGCTGAAGGAAAAGGGGGAAATAAAAAGAAAAATATAAGGTACATGGATGTAGGAGACATAAATATTATATTTATAATGTTAAGAGGCTAAGCTGGTAACAACTCAGAGTAAAATCAAAATTGGCTCCCAATTAAAACCCAGATTAGACAGACTCACCTACAGGTCAGAGACAATATCATCATGAGAGAAGCCACTCTGCCTCCTGGGGCACTAAGAGAGTTAAGGAATCAAGTATTAGTGGATCTCTTTCAATGATGTAATAGGGTTCCCCAAAGAATATATTGTTTCTTTTTGTTCATTTGTTTGTTTGTTTGGTTTGGTTTAGGATTTTTTAGGAATCAATCTAAGCACTTATGGAGACTGAGAAGTACTATGATCTCCCATCGGTAAGCTAACTACCAGAGAAAGCCAAGGGTATATCTCGATTTGAGTCCAAAGGCCTGAGAACCAGAAAAGCCAATGGTCCCAATCCAAGGGCAGGAAAAAACCAACATTCCAACCTAAACAGGCAGAGAGTGAAATTCCCTTCCTCTCCCTTTCAGTTGTACTCAGACTTTAATGGATTGGATGATGCCCACTCACAAGGAGGAGAGTAATTTGCCTTAATCAGTCTATTGATTCAATTTTTTTCTTTTTTTCCTTTTTTTTTAGTGTGTGTGTGTATATGTGTCTGTGTGACACAAGGGACTGAATCCGGGACCTTCATACTGAGCCAGCTCTTTATTATTTTTTATTTTGAGATAAGGTCTTGCTAAGTCACTAAATTGCCCAGACTGGGCTTGAATTTGCAATCCTCCTGCCTCAGAGTTCTTCGATTATGGGACTGTGCCACCATGCCTCGCAAGTCTATTGATTGAGATGCTAATCTTATCTATAAACA
Source organism: Heterocephalus glaber (assembly GCF_000247695.1). The sequence continues at coordinate 27,898,777 of NW_004624736.1, read as the reverse complement.
TTTTCACAGGGACACTCAAAAATAATTTTCAGTCAAATATCTGGGTATTCTGTGAGCCAGTCAAGTTGACACATGAAATTAACCATCATATGTAGGAAAGGTATCATCAAGAGTGGGAAACTTTGCCTTTTCTTTCTTCTGACCAATGTGTAATGGAAATGGTCACCAAGGAGAAGGAAGTGAAACAAAGAAAGTAAAAAACCATGTGGGTTCTTTCTTTGAGGGAAAATGAGGTCTATACTCAGTACTAAAAGACCCACTCTAATTCCAAGTATATCCTCAGTGGAAGTGAGCTGTAATACCACTGTCCAGATAGGTATTCCGAACTCTGATTAAAAAATAAAAAACATAACAAAGCAAAACGCTTTGACAGAATGGGCAGAGTGATAGCAAAGCCCAAATGATCATACGATTTTGTACATTCTTTTTTCCCCCACTTTACCTTCATGGTCCAGGAAAATAAAGTTAAAACACCTAATTCCCAACCCTCAAACTCTAGTTGGAGGAATCAAAGTGTTTAAGATGACAGGGTGTCAAAATATTTCTTTCTTTTCAAGAAAATAAATGCAGGTCTTAGCAGATCCTCAAGCATAAGCAAGACAGAAAGAAATAACATGACAACTAAGCAAACAAATTAGGAAGGAAAAATATTGAAAAAAAAAAAGCTTTGAACCAATCTTAGAAAAAACACACTATAAAAAATACTACAACAAACTGAATTTCTCTGCAAGTGTTTTAATTTTTAACTTAATAAAACAATAAATTTTAACTTAATAAAACAAGAATTCACAGATGAGTTAAAACATTGAAGAATAGGAACAGGAGATGTGGGTTCAATTTCTGGCACTGCCAAAACAAAAACAAAACAAACGAAACCTGAGAGAATGGAGAAAAAAGGGATTATAAGCCCAAGGAAATAAGAATGGACAGAATACAGTGTCATTAGAGAACTGATGATAAACGTCAGATGCAAGAAAGATCTGAGATAATCAGAGCAAATGCAAGTGAAAAAATAAGAAATTACACAACCAAAAATTCAGGGAACTTGTGAACTGACAAATTTAGTGCAATATAGCAATGTCTCTTAGGTAGATAACACACAGAAACACAGCAATGTATGCAAATATGTATATATATTTTGAAATAAAAAATTTTCTCTGAAATTAATTGAAAGTTTAATCTGCAGATTGAAAAGTAACATATATTCCAAAGTAATTTTATTACAGTCTCTATGCTCTGACATAAACCCTTTGTTAATCTATTTTGCAGTAATGGAGGTTACTGAAAATGAGATATATTGAAGGAAAAGAAATAAAATCCAACATTGTAAACCTCCAAAATATACAAAGTATTCTTGTATATAAGGTATACAATTACAATAATAGACGACGTAGATATCTTCAATCATGAAAGAAGCCTGAAAAATACACACCTGTGCACTCTTCTTCACTAAAACCAAATCAGACTAAAAGAGACAGACATTACATACTTGAAAATAAAAGTCAGCCACTTAAGACATGACTGAAGAAGAAAGAGAGGGGAATGCATGAAATATCTTAAGTGAATAGTAAATCAATTTTAAATATGTCTATTAATTAAGAAACAATATAAATGTATAAACTTTAGCAATATAAAAATAATACCATAAGTAACAAAATCAAGAGATGGGAGAATGGAAAAGGAGGAGGCTTATGTTGATCATTCAGAGCAGAGAAACAATTGAGGTCATCTACAATTGAATTACATGGATCCTAAAATGATTTTAAGTTTTTAGTAATATTTTCTTAATTTTAGAGAGGTCTATTAAGAAATAATATTTCCTGCTCTGAATATAATACTTATTTGAAGTTTAGCAATCCATTCAAAATCATTTCAGCTTCGTTTGGCTTCTTACTTCAATACTTATTTATAAAAAGAACATATATGTTAATAATGGTAAAAAGGGACTCAGGGTGATTGTTTTTTAAAACATCTTTTTACTTTTCTGCATGACTTGAACTCATAATGAGCAAGTGTTATATTTGTAAAATCAATAAAGTAATTTTTCTTTCAAAAATGAACAGGAAAGATAAAAACAGGGAGACATTTAATTTTTTGACAAACTGATTTTGAGCTTAATAAATGCTGTGTTGTAATTTAATTATTTCTCAGACTTAAAATTTTCTCTGCACTTGGATAGATCTCATCTCCAAATTTCAGATAAGCACTTCCATTTGAAAATCCTTTGATTCTGTAAACAGAATTTAGCATGCAGAATAAGTCCTAGTATTTAAATTACTTACTTGGCTGCTAAATCAACAGCATAGATGAGATCCAAGATTGGAGCCAGAGGAAATGGATGAAGGTTTAAGACTGAGAATTACTACATTATTATAAGAATACAAAAAGAAAAAATCCTACTTTTACTTTTATAAAGCCATTGTTCATTCTGCTTCTCTAATTATATCTTCACCCATTTCATTTCAGTTGATGCCCATTTTTTTGTGGGGGCTAAGGAGGCTGATTTTTCATAAATGTTTTCTTCATACACACAGGTGTGATGCTTCCAGGTGAAAACCAATACTTAGAGAACATGAACTATAGAACCACGTGTGCTTTTTAAAAATACATTCATACAGGCTATTGAATAGCACTTCTCTCTTCAATCTTGGAATTTTCAGCACATTACATGGATTCCCTAAGGGTAAAGATCCTGGCATATTTAAGTTCATATTTTGTCTTTAAGAATCTTAAGAAAAAAAAGAATCTTATGGAAGAAATGTCTTTATAGCTATCCACTTACCATGTGACTTTGTTTCCTTGCTATGTAGATGTGGTAGATAGAATAATGCCCCATGCAAAAATGTTCACATCTGAATCCCCAGAATCTGTAAATATGAGGTGTGATCAAAAAATACCTCTGGGTGTGGTGGTACATGCCTGTAATCCCAGCACTTGGGAGTCTGAGGCAGGAAGATTGCTGTGAGTTTGAGGGCCTTGGAGGTAGTCAACCATGGACTGAATTCTTTGAAACCATGAGCCAAAGTAAGTTTCCTGTCATTTAAGTTGTGGATGTTAATTACTTTGTCCTATCAATGAAAAGTGAGTTATATAATGCAAATCATTGTATACTTATTATTTATTTGTTTTATTTATTTATTTTGGGTACTGGGAATCAAACTCAGAACCTTGTACTTGCAAGGCAGGCACAGTGCCACTAAGCTAAATCCCCAGCCCATATACTTTTTTTTTTTTGGTACTGGGAATCAAACTCAGAACCTTGTACTTGCAAGGCAGGCACAGTGCCACTAAGCTAAATCCCCAGCCCATATACTTTTTTTTTTTTGGTACTGGGAATCGAACTCAGGTCCTTGCCCTTGCAGGGCAAGCATCAGAACCACTGAGCTAAATCCCCAGCCCCCATATACTTTTTATTGTTGAAACATACTTCTGAGTCCCATACTCACTACAGCCTTTATTTATTGGGTTATACTGGATGAGAATAAAACTGAACCAGACAAACTCATTGAGGCAGTATAACACAGTGTGGTAGTATTTCTTAATCTTTATTGTTGCTGCCATAAACCCATCAGTAACAGTAGTTTTCTATACCAAGTGTTCTCATTTGGAAACTTGTGGAAAGGATGTGTCACACCATGAAGAAATGATTTTTAAAAAGCCCTTTAGGATGATTCTGTTATATACTGCCTCCTGCCAATACTGCACCACCAGATGAAATCCACTTGGTTGAAAATCACTGGTAGTTTCACCAGGGAGTCAGAAAACTAGGATTTGAGACCTGGATCCATGACTAATTTTATTTAGGCTTTCTGGGATAATTCATGACGCATGTGCAGCAGAATCACCTATTATGTATTTTTATAAATGAAAATTCTGCTACCCAGGTCAAAATGCTCTGAAGTTGTTCTTCAGGGTCTCTGTTTTTGCAATCAAAGGTGAGTATTTGGCACTATAAAGATTGAAAACAGGGCCGGAAGTTTAGCTCAGTGGTGCCAGTGTCTGCCTGGCAAGCGCAAGGTCCTAAGTTCGATCCCAGGTTCCGCCCACCCCCCTGCAAAAAAGATGGAAAACTTTATGTTGTAAATGGCTTTAGCCAAGTTGTCATATTTCTTTGGTTCCTTTACATAAATATAAGAGGTTGTGCTGGAAGGTATTTAGAGACCTTCCAGTTTCTGCTGCATGGCAAAGTGGAAAGATAGGGACTTTAGAACCAAAAAGATATAGGTTACATTATGAACTCCAGCTCTTACTATGTGGCATGGAGTGAATAACTCAACTTCTATTATTCTCAAATTCTTCATCTGTAAGTGGAAATAAAACTTTAAAAATAGCAGTGGTGTATACAGATTGCTTGATAGTTTTTAAAAATGATCTTTTAAAATTTGTCATAACAAATATTATTACCTTGCAAGTAATGGGATGACATAATATTATTAAAGTGTTGTTAGGCTTTTGTTTTTTGGTTAGGCTTTTTAAAAATTGTTTTTAAGTTTTTAATTTTATTATTTATTTTATTTATATATTAATTGGTACATTTTAGGTATACAATACATTTACATTTATCATTGGGTGTTTCTACCTGAACATGATGTATCTTAGTTCTTATTTTTTCCCCCATTACCTGTGTGCCCTTCACCCCCTCCACCCTTCCCTATTTACACAGACTTAGATTCCATTTTTTTTTTCTTTCTCATAATTTTTTTCCTTTGTAGGTGATTTGTTTCTTTTCTCTAACTGCCTGTAGAATTTTGTTCTTCTGTTGAATATCTGG
>NW_004624736.1:27867902-27892856 GCF_000247695.1 Heterocephalus glaber | reverse complement strand
GTGGAACTGGGCCTTAAACGGAGCGCTGGATGGAGGCGGGGCTCCAAGCCACTCCTGGAACCTCACCGTGGCATGGCCAGGAACCTGGACACAGCCGAGGAGCTTCACACTGCTTGGCTGACCCGCAGAGAGGAGCACCTAGGCTTTTTTTATTCATTAAGTTTATTGGTACATTTTAGGTATACAATATGATGACATTTATCATTGGGATATATCATTTACGTGATATATCTTGGTTCTTATTTTTTTCCCCATTCCCCTGCCTTCCCTTCATCCCCTCTACCCCTCCCTTTTTACAAAGACTTTGTTTCTGTGTTTTCCTTTTCTCATATTTATTCCTTTCCCTTCTTTTCTTTCCCCTACCCCTCCCACTTACCCTCCCCTTTGGACCTTTTCTTCCTATTTAACATTATCTACTACACATTTTGATTCTTATTTACACTTTCAGTTTCTTACACCAGAGAAACTATTCAGTATTTACACATTTGTGTCCTATTTATTTCACTTGAGAGTATGGCCTCAATGTGCATCCATTTAGCTATAAATGTCTCTAGTTTCTTGTTCTTTATGGTGGAGTAGTACTACATTTTATAAAAAAAAAAACCCCAAAAAACAAAAAACACATCTTCTTTATCCAGTCTCCAACTGGTGGACAATTGGGCTGTTTCCAAGTGTAGCTATTACAAACTGTGCCTCTATGAACATGGGGGCACATATATCACTGTGGTATGATTCTTTTAATTCTTTTAGAAAGATTCATAGCAGGGGAATAGCTGGGTCAAATGGGACCTCTAATTCTAGTTCTTTGAGGTATCTCCATACTGATTTCCACAGTGCTTGCACCAGTCTACCCTCCCACCAACAGAGGAGAAGAGTTCCTTTTTCCCCACATCCCCACCAGCATTTGTTTTTGGTTGATTTCTTGATAGCAGCTACTCTTATAACTGTAACCATTGTAAAGGTTCTTGAACATTGGAATATCTATCTATTCTACACATTGGGGTAGGGCATATTAATCATAAAATCTGAATAATAAACCACACTAAACTCAATGGCTTAAATCAGTAAGCACTTGCAATTGCTCATGGAACTACGGGTCAGCGCAGCAAGTTCTGCTTCTGGCTGGCCTTATGGGTGCGTTAGCAGTAGGGCCCCTGGAAGGCTCTCATGATCTTAGCTACACTCTTTCTTGTCAATGAATGGGCTGGCTGTGAGCTGGTTGGCATGCCTCAGCTGGAACCTGTGGACTCTCCTACACCCAATCTCTCATGTTTTACTCAGCTACTCTAGGACCATTTGCGTTGTTGTTTGTGATTTTTTTTGGTACCAGAGATCAAACTCGGTACCTTGCTCTTTCGAGGCAGGCGCCAGAACCACTGAGATAAATTCCTGGGCCTAGGACCATTTGCATAGTGGCACCAGTGTACTAAGGGAGAAGAAAGGCATAGGACTCAATGTTTGGAACAGGCATGTTGTTACTACTGCCACATTCTGCTAGTCAAAGCCTTTTACAAGACAAGCACAGATTTCGAGAGTGGGAATGGAGACTCTTTCTCTTGATAAGAGAAAAAGCAAAGAAAGGACATACTCCTTTGCTTAAATTTAGAGAACTGTTTTTCAAATTCTTGCAGGCATCACAGTTTCCTAGAAAGTTTCTTAAAGCATAAGATGTTGGGTCAACCTGAATGTCTAATTTAGTAAGTCTAGGTTAAGGCCCAATAATTTGCATTTTTAACAATTTCCCAGGTCATAATAGTACTGACTTTGCATCACACTTTGAAAACCATTGGTCTACAATGGAGCCTTCTTTATGTAAGAAAAAATAAAATAGGGCCGGGGATTTAGCTCAGTGGTTTTGCCACCTGCTGCACAAGCGCAAGGACCCAAGTTTGATCCCTGGTACCAGAAACAAATAAATAAATAAAAATAAAAAATAAAATAAAATTTAATGTATATGTGTAATCTTACTTTCAAGTAAACTCTATTTCTTGCATAGTATAATATATATTGTTCATGATATATTAATTTATCTCCTAAAAATATGAAATTTTAAAAATATAAATACTTTTTAGAATACTTTGACTTTCCTGAAAAAATGTCTTTTTTGATCCTATCTTTAAACACATACTAAACTCTAATCCATCAAAAACCATTGAAAGATTTTATCTCATCTCTTCCTTTGTGTGGCCCTTCTACATTCTATTCCACTCCATATGAAATACAATTAGGTCAATGAGAACACTTTTACATTTTGTTAAAATTAACAACAAACAATCAAATAATTGAAAAGATACATTCCTATTCCACTTATTGTATAAATAAAGTGAGAGACTCAGAGGAGATGTATAACTTGCATGCAACCTCCAATTTTTATTTAATCACTTTTGTTTGATATGTTATGAACATATATGATTTAAATCAATAGTCATCTACTTTATACTTTCATCTCCAAGTAATAAAATACCTCTGGAGATCTTTTGTAAACTCCAAGTTAATTGTGATTTCCTGATTCTTAGAAAAATGCATCCAGTTTTCTATTCTTTTTTTTTTTTTTTTTTTGGTACCTGGGATTGAAATTGAACTCGGGTCCTTGCACAGTTTTCTATTCTTTATTAATAGGGAAGACAGAAGTAATTACTAAGTTCTTGCCTATTTTTTTAGAAGGTCTCCCTGGAAAGATAGCCATTAGTTACATTATACTGTGGAAAATGAGTCTTAGGCTAAGAAATTTACCTGTAATCACACACTGGATCCAGGACTGGTTTGTCCAGGACCAAATTTCTTTCTTGTACATCAAACAAAATAAATATCCAAGTCAATTCATGTTAATGAACCACAATTATCTCATAATTAGCTGGATTATTTTTAGAGTTGCAGTTCTTGGTGGTAATGCTTATAAACAGTAAAATATTCTTTATATTTTAAGTATTTCTCTTTTTTTTTCAAGCAAATGCTCTTTTTTTGTTAAATTCTTTTATCGGCACATTTTAGGTATACAACACAATTACATTTCTCATTGGGAATTGTACCTTTACATAATGCATCTTGGTTCTTATTATTTTAAGTATTTCAAAGATCTTACTATCAGGCTATCCTGGTAATATTGTAAATAATCTTGTTGATTACCTAGTATATGCAAAACATATACAAAAACCCCTTATTTATCATCCTATTTAATATTCATAACAATTCTAAGACATGTACTATTTTTGTCTTCACAGATTTTAAAAAAACAGGCTCACATGATTAAATAACCACTCAAGTTACACAGCTAGTAAGTAGTAAGGTTGGAGCTCAAATGAAATTCTGTTTGATTTAAAATCTTACCATCTTATCTGTGGCACTTCCTGTCTTGCTACTTGTACTTTTTAAAAATCAACTATTGCAATGTGATAGTACTACAAAAATGGCTTTGAATCAAACACTGAGCCTATTTCAGAATAAGAAATTTATGCCAGAATGTAAGGGGAAAGGTGAAAAGGAAACATCTGGTTAACTCAAATTTTAACAGAAAAGTAACTATGAGACTGACGTGTTTAGCTAACACGTGTGACCAAGTGTGTGGGCCACCAAAACAGTCACCTTTAGAAGACATATGCTTATCTGAAAAATGCCATCAATGTTGTAACACATTTTCAGATTAGCCATAAGTCTGATTATTCTGAATACATATATAATTGGGGTTGCCGGTTTTTTGGTTTTTTCTTTTTAGTGGAAGAAACTTACCCTTAAAGAAAACTTACCCTATGTTATCTATGTTATCTAGTTTTTAAATGAAAATCTTAGATTTGTCTTTGAACAGGTTTTTAGATATTTATATTTTCTAAATCAAATCCAATTTTCAGAGAATACATTTATTAACCTTGCTATATTGCTGCCATTCCTTGTAGCTGTGATTCAAATTGTGAACATAATTCTCCCCACCCCGTGAAGTGCTGGGGATAAACTCAGGGCCTGGCACGTGCTGGTCCAGTGCTCTACCATGAGCTACTCCTCCAGCCCCCTGAATGTAATTCCTAAAAGGGATAGCAGTTAAAATTGTTTGGAGTTATGGCAGGGTCATCAACTAAATAAATATTTGTAGTCTTCCAAGGTGTTATGGTTTCTAGCTAGCTGTCCTTCCAAAGCCTCATACACTCAGAGGTGGGACTTTTGGAAGGTAATTGAATTATGGGGGGTTATAGCTGACTTGCTATTAAGAGATGGGATATGGTCAGAAGAAGTGGGTCACTGGAAGGGGGTGACCAGAGCCTGTCTGTCTCTGTCTGTCTCTGTCTGTCTGTCTCTCTCTCTTTGCTTCCCTCCACCATGCCAGGAGCTATTCTTCCTCTGCCATCCCAGCCTCTGTTGGAGCCAGCTGACTATGCACTGAAACCTCCACAAAGTGTGAGCCAAATAAACATATCCTTTAAGTTGTGGGTGTTGGCTGTTGTGTCTCTGGGTTGAGAAAGTAACTAAGACACAGGATGAATATTCATCCCACTATATTTATTTGAAAATGAAGGCAAAAAGAAATTTTATAATGAAAGGAAAGGGGAAAGATATTTGGACTCCAATATTAGGATTTTTTTTTGGACTATTATGGGATTTATTTTAAAAACTCAATTATGGGACTTCCTTTAAGAAAAAAAGTGATAAAATTCAGTATTGTTTAGGGCTGGAATCTCAAAAACTTTTACCTGGAATCAGCTACCATTCAGAGTCATATAAATAATCAAGGAAGATGTCATTTACAAGCAGAAAAACTGTAATAGTAGCAGATATGTCAATTAAGAAAGCTTCAAACTACAGAATATTTAGTTAAATATTAAGTAAAGACAGCTTTTCATATACAACAAGAAGTCTAAGGGTATTTAGTCCCAGGCTAATAGAATGGCTCAAAAATACCATCAGGAACTTAGATTCTTCCTATCTTTCCTTACCTTCTTTTGGAGATTGACCTTCAATTTTTACAAATTGCTTCATGATTGCAAGACAGTTGCTCTGCTTCTAGACATCACATAACATTCCAGGTAGGAGGAAGGAAGTAGGTCAAAAGGGCAAGAGGTGGTAGCAGCTGTGTCTAGTCCTCTTTCATCAGAAAAACAAAAGTATTTCCAGAAGACTCAGCAAATACATATTTGCCAGAACTGTGTCTAACAGCCACTAGTAGCCGGGTGGGGAGGCGGGGTATACACACCTTGGGGGATTAAATGTTCAGTTTTTTAGTCTCTAAATCAAAGTAAGTCAAGGAGGAAGGAGGTTGAGAATTCATGTTGAGTGAGCCAAATTACAATGTCTATCTCAATAGCATCGACATTTTACTAAGCAATGTGTTTTCACACTTTGTATCATTAAATCATCACAACTGTGGAAACTGTTCTTTGTTTTAATTTTACTAACAAGGTAAGTATAATCTAGAGTGGTTAAGAAAATTGTCTAAGTGGCCAAGTTTATAAGCATTGGAACCAATTTCTATATGGCTCTAGAAATGCTGCTAACATGGGTAAAGAACTTGTAAACTAGGCATGATGGCACATCCCTGTAATCCCAGCATTGAGGGAGGCTGGGGTAGGAGAATGACAAATTGAGTCCTGCCTGGGCAATGTACAAGACCCTGTCTCAAAATAAAAAAATTAAATGGTGTGAGGATATAGTTAAGTTCAGTGCTGGCGCTCCCCTGAGTTTGATCTCCAGTACCCCTCTTCAAGTAAGAAATCACAACAGTATGCAAACAGCTTTCCCAAAGACTGAGTATTCAACTTGCTCTTAAAAGGCAGTATACAGGGGAATCTTTAAAACTCTTATTGAATTCTTATATACTCTTTTTCTTATAAGCAGTAGATTTTGTTGAGAAATTTCTCAAAGGAGAAACAAGGTCTCTTGGGATTAACCATTGTCTTCCATTAGTCACTGAAGGGCTCACATGACTCCCAATATTCACCCACTAGTGGAAGATTTATACATGATGAATTATTTAATACATACCTAGTGTATATGTTGTCCAGACTTGGTTTGCTTTTATCAATTATAATGTAGTCCTCAATGTATGCCAAAGAAACTGTTTTGCCCTCTCTTTTCCCCTATCATACATACACCAGGACCTGAATCAGGTCTATAATCATGTTAACAAAAAACAGAAAATAAAACAAATTCCCTTGTTGAAGTAGTAAATGTCCTCTTTTGAAAGTTGTACTATCATATAAGTTTTTATGGAATGAGGTACAAACTTTTGGTAGGATTTTTGCAGGGTAGAAGTTTGTTGTTGTTTTTTTTTAATCTATAGTTTTTCTTTGGACTCAAAATAGCTTTACCTCCTAGAAATTTTTCAATTTACATTTAAGTGTATGATTCTTGCAAATTCAGTGCAAGTGTGCTCACACTAGGCTCAAGTTCTCCTTATTAATGCCGAGTGAGTTGATATGGCTTAATAATCTCCAACTGTGTTATGTTCCCCTATATTTCACAAGGTTAATACACTTAATGTGTATACTTACTGGAACTGTTTTTATCACATCTTAAAAATTTTTGTTTGTTAAAAGACCTGATTTCTAAATTCACTGTTCATTTCTTTAGTCTGTTTTTCCAAGTGTCAAGGAAAATGCCTTTCTTCCATTACTTAGCATTCCCCATCCTTCCATTTTTTCCTCTCCTAATAATCAAAGTTCTAGGTTGAAGGAGTAGAAAGGTATATCAGACAAAAATAAAGTTAGTAAAATATTTGCCAAGATGTCATCAAAATCATTGAAAAGTCAATTGCAAAATGAACAAACTAAACACTTGCCAAGGTAGCAATGAACTATTTTTTCCAAAAAAAAAGTCCTTGTAATTTTGTGTCAGGAGAATGTGTTCAGAGAAAAATATTTAGTACTTTGTCCAATTAGGTCTTGAATAATATGGCCTTCTCTAATAACAAAACTTTATTGTTTATTATTATGCTTACAATTAATAACATACTACAAAATCCATCCCCTAGCTCCACTCCCAACTATTCACTACTGTGAATTATCAGTAAAATAATATGAGGAAAACTTTGGAAAGAAGTTTTCCAAGGCCTTAAAAATAGCAATTTACATAGGAACAATTATTTTTCCTAATTATGTATAATTCTTATTCATTAAAGTATATCTCTAAGGATTTCTAGGAAAGATTTATTAAATTGGTGTTACTGTTAATCAATAAATTAGTTGATTAATTTACATCTCTGAATAATTTCAACTCATCTCCTGTTCCCCTCCTGCACTCTTGCCTTTATACTCAATTCTAGGAAAAGAAGTCTAGCACTACCTTCAAAGCAAAGAATTGGGAAAAGTGAAAAGTAATTGGTTGTGGAGTCTTCAAGGCTTAGGACCTGAAGGAACCACAAAAGGTTAAAACCATATTCTTCCTTCCCTTTGCTGAAAGTCTTGGCCAAATTCTTTCCTTTCCGTCTATTAAAAGTGGTTGTTTATTAGAACCAGTGAAGGGCTGCTGATTCTTTTACCTTCCTGGTGGACCAGAGGCTCTCTGAGGAGTGGCATAAAATCTTTAGTGCTTTCCCAAGGCCTAGAATAGGCTGCACAACTGATATACACAAAATTTAAATGATTAATAAATAGCTGACATAAAAAGGGAGAGATGCCTCATTAGACATAAATGCCCTGCTTTTTTCTCTCTGCTTCTTGCTTTCTCTCAGCTGTTATAAGGTATCAGTGATAAAAAAAAAAATAGAAGCCAGTTACATAGTGTCAAGAGAAATGGTGCTCCTTAAACTCTTATAAAAATAAATAAATATCTAAATGGAAGGAAGTGGGAGGGGTAGGGGAAAGGAAAGAAGGGAATGGAATTAATATGAGAAAATGGAAAAATAGGAACAAAATCTTTGTAAATAGGGAGGAATGAAGGGGTTGAAGGGCTGGGCAAGGGTGAAAAATGAGAACCAAGAGAGACTATGTAAAGGTGCAAATTTCCAATGATGAATGTCATTATATGTATACCTAAAATGTACCATTGATTAGAATGAATAATTGATAATGCAAAATAGGAAGAAAAGGTCCAAAGGGGTAGGGGTAGTGGGAGGGGCAGGGGAAAGGAAAGAAGGGAAAGGAGAAATGATGAGAAAGGGAAAAAATGGAAATAAAGTCTTTGTAAATAGGGAAGGGTGGAGGGGGTGAAGGGAGGGCTAGGAATGGGGACAAAATAAGAACCAAGATGCATCATGTAAAGGTACAAGTTCCCAATGAGAAATGTAATTGTGTTGTAAACCTAAAATGTACCAATAAAAGAATTTAAGAAAAAAAATATCTAAACGGTTCTGGAGAAATTGCTCGGGATGTTTGGAAGGTGCTGTGTAGCCACACCAAGGCGTACAACAACATTTAAGTTGGAAAGTTGAGTGTAAAATAACTGGCTGTCCACGTAGGGGAATAAAGTCTCCTGTAGGGGTTCGCTGTAAATGACAAACCGGTGTCTCGGAACTGGGTTCTTAGGACCATTAACAAGACTGAAGCGGGTGGTGGGTGAGGGCGTGGCTAGAATGTTTTCTAGGAGTGAGGAAGTGGGGAAGCAGCAAAGCAAAGGTCCAAGACGCCTCATAAAGGAGGCGAGGCAAGAGACCTTTTAAATGTTTTCTGCCTTCCGGTGGCAGACAGGCTAGTCTGGGCGAGATTCAGAGCGGAGGGATTCCGGGAGCTGGTGCCAGGAGCGGCGCGGGACGGGGGCGCACAGCGAAAGCAGTCTGGCAAGTAGCGTCTTCCGGGCGTACCTGGAGGGGCGGTGCGGGGCTCTGAAGCCAGTCCGGCCGTCGGTCGGAGAGGAGGAGATAGCTCTCGTCTGGTCTGACCGTATCGCGTTGGACGAGGCACCTCGCTCCCGAATCCTGCCAGCCCTGTTGGGCAGGGCTGACTTTCAGTCTGGGTGCAGGCTTCCTAGCCGCAGGCTGCGTGCGGTCAGGGTCCAGGGCACCGTCCTGCAGTTTCCGCCCGAGCTGTTTTAGCCCCCTCCGACCGTCCTGGTGCCCTTCCAGCAGGGTCCGGGCCCTCCGCCGAGCGCCGCGCGCGCAGGCAAGCGCTGCCTGAGCCGCCCGGGCGCGCAGAGTTGGAGGTGCGCATTAGGGACGATTGCAAACTCCTGGCCAGTGACCGTCCCGCTCACCCTTCTCTCACACGCACCCCGCTTTCCTCGTCCCGCCGACCCCACTCTTCAATTTTAGATTCTTCTTTTTTAAGAGTTTGGATAAATCTGCTGTCCGTAATCTGTTCCGTTGGAAATGATCCGATGGTTTTTCTACTTATTTGGAAGCTGACTGCAGAGAATGCCAGTGGGGGGTGGGGGAAGAGGGAGGAGTGTGTGTGTGTAAGGGGGGAGGGGGCTTCCCTCTCCTGGAGGACAGACCCAATGATACATACTGTCATTAACTGTTTTGACCCACCCAGACCCCACCCTTTGGTTGCATCCATCACAGTCATTACAAAGGGGCAGCGCTGTCACACTGCGTGCCCTGTTCCGGGGCTCCCGGGCTGGCTTAATGAGGTGCACCCAGCCGGGGCTATTGTGCGGCGCGAAGGAGGCAGGGACGAGACTGCCGCGGTCGCAGCAGCGATTCGCACAGTCCGGGCTGCTGCAGCCCCGCAGCAGCCGCTAAGCCCAAACCTCCAGTGGATGGGTGCCTCTGCAAGTGTCTTCCTGGAGGAGCCCACGGGCAGAGGAAGACTGTGGCAGGGCTGTGAACTTAGATGGGCTTTCTTCTCCGGCAGCTGAGCTGGCTGGAGGCAGTGCAGTCACTCCGGTAAAACGCGGGGGTGCTGGGGGCGGGGGCGGCAGTGGTGCTTTAAAGCCCTTCCACGGTCAGAAGGCGGCTTGGATCAATTTCCCCTCCAACCACTCAACTCTCGCTTTTACCTTTTGTTTTGTTCGCTTGGCTTTTTCCTCCCCCTCCCCCTCCCTGGTTTGGTGTGAACCTTGCCGCTCGCTTTGGGGTTTGTGCATTTAAATGTAATTCTGATTGGTGAATGTTCTCTCCTTTTTGTTGTGATTACTAGAGACACTTTAGTCCTGCCTTCCCAGTTCTGCGCCCTGCACAAGCAGTTTTGAAAAATTAAGTGTAAAAAGCATGACAAAGCAATATGAGGTTGCAGTGGTAAGTGAACTTTTAAACCACAAATTACCATTTCTTCTCATATGCTCGGTCTGTGGGTGGGTTAAGGGGATTCTTCACACTAAAAGGTTGGAGGCTGGGCGGAGGGGACGATTACACGAACAGTTCTTCTGATTTTGTTTTTCTCTCTACTGTCGTGCTTAGGCAAGTTCTGTGCTTATCTATGTGATATTATTGGGATGGTAATGGGCTTGATGCATTTAAAGTGGGTGAGACCTGGCAGTTCGCAGGAGAGAGGTGTAGGGGAGGGAGTCCAGATAACTAGGTTATTGTCTGGTTTCCAAAGAACAGTGCAGCTCGGACTTCTGAACTTGGAACAGTAGCTGGGTCGTTCCTGAGCAAAGGAACAATGGGGTCACCCTCAGCCAGTACAGCCATTTCTGTGCCCTCACCTGCACTGTTAACCTGCCACCTTCTGCTTCATACTTCAAGTAGCAACTTCAGAAGCCTTTCATTCTTACACAAATGTTAAATGCTGATTTATGACCAAATAATACATTTGGAAGATTATAGTCCTAAAGGGTTTGAAGAATTGCATATTATCCTCATTACCACTATTTTCTCTCCTCCATCCTTTTTTAAAGTGTATAGATTCGTTTAAGAGTCTTCCTTCAGCAGCCTTTTGAACTTCCTTTTATTTGTTTTGCTTAAAAATTTATTTTTTATTTTTTATTTTTTATTTTTTTGGTACCGGGGATCAAACTTCCATCCTTTTATTTGTTTTAAAATAGGAGATATATTTCTGGGAAGGATTACTGAGTTTTGCTCCTTTACCCCATTCATTTCCTAAAGACAGCTATCCAGTATAGTATTTCTTGCAAAGTTACGGGATTCAAAGTTTAGTGAAAGACTTAACTTTTGCTCTGGACTTTCCTGAATTGTTTGGCTAAATTTATACTTTTAAAAAAACCCAAAAAACTAGTGGTATTCAGTAGTCCTAAAACTTTTTTTCTTTTTGTGACTCTGGTTGCTTTTTAACTCATCCAGAGCTGTTGCTATGGAGATGACTGAGATGCCCTATATTGTTATGGACCTGCACATTCTTTGATGAAAAGAGCACATCTAAGTTTTCAAATTTGAATGATGGGAAGGAAACAGAAATGCCCCCTGAAAGGAGTTTGTTCTTGTTTTGTTGAGCCCATTCTTACAATGTCTATGCATGTAGATATGACTGCATGTGCCTACATTTCTAAAGACCTATTCTGGAATATTTTTGAGCAATTATAAACTTCCTATGGTCAGAGGAAACACAAAAAAATTAGACTGTACAGTATTGCAATAAAGATTAATGTATTTTATTTGGCATCTATTTTAATATCTGATTTTAGTTGACTTTTTGTCTATTTTACATGAAGTTATTGCCACTCAAGAAATATCATAGCAACTAATCACAGGAAAGTGATACCTTAAAAAGTCAGCTTCCCAAGTCATCGGTATTGCTCTTAGTCTAGCTATTTGCAGTTATCATCCTTAACAATGTTTTCAGTTTCAGAGCTTCAAAAACAAATGAACAACTAAATTATTAATCTGTTGGTACAAAAGGAATCAGTTCAGCAAAATTTGTGGAAAAAAAAATCTCAGAAAATTTTGGATTAGAATATAATATTGTATATATTTTTAGTAGTAAGTTTCACTAGGGTGGTTTTCTTAGGTGCTGATATTAGATCACAGATAGTCAACAATGATCTTAATTGTATAATTCACTTTGGACCGTACTACCAAACAATCATAGCTATTCAATTTTATAATTAATCTTGAACTACATTAGCACTATCTGGAGGCTTTAAATAAAAATCTTAAACTATGTTTATATGCATAGCATTAAAGGAAGAACTTATTTATACTGCCGGTATAGATAATTAAAAGTAAATACATGCTTTATATATGTAAAATTAGATTACTTCAACATTTTGAGAAAAATCTTTACTCAGAGTTAAGTCATACTCAATATCAAATAAGCACTCAACTTTACTATAGTTTCCACCTACACATTATAAATACTGTTTCAATTGAAGGCACTCATAAAAAGTTGTTATTTAAAATAAGTTGGGTAATTGAAAATTATCTCCTAAATAATAATAATGTATGTAGTTTAATTTCTTTTATATTCCTGATGCTTTCCCTTACTAATATTATAATTATTTGCCAATTTTCAGGTTACTAAATCTATTCTTTTCTGGAAAATATAAATATTTTGAATTTATCTTTTCATGCAGAAAATATATCTATTTGTGTCTTATTGGCACATTAGAAATACTGTGACCATGTCCTGACGTGTTCACTGACTCTCAGCCCATTAGAATAAACATTACAAATAGCAGCAAGATTGTAATGTTCATAAGAACAAAATTCTAAGTGTTCAACAAGATTCTAAGTTTTCGATAAAGTGGTATTCTCACAGAAATATTTATTGCTTCCTATAATACTGACTTGCTTTTAGTGAATAGACAGTCGTACATAAAGGAGAAAAGTAGGTGAGATGTCCTTATTAGGGCTGGGGTGCAGTCACAGTATCTAATATTACACTGTAGGCTTGACCACATCTAGGGCATAAGATGTACCCAACAGCAAAGAAGCAAAAAGGAATGGCTGCAGTAATACTGTGATTTAAAAAATGTAAAAATAACCTTCATTTATTACTTTAATTAAAGTAACTTTCATTTATTACTCATTATTAAATAACTTTCATTTATTACTTTAGTGTTAAATTTCATGTGTATACATCATCTAAAATAGCTAAGAAGTTAACTTTAGTAGATAACATTTGTTGTCTACCTGACAAGCTCTAGTCATGTAGGTAGTGCTGTATTTATGTTATCCCAGTTAATCTTCAAAACACTGTAGGCAGCAGGTTTATTTTGCCTACAAACTAAGTAGCTAAGGTTGCATAGCTCATAAACCATTAAGAGAGGATTTGAGTCAAAGTCTGACTACAAAGTTGGATCTTAAACACATTGAGAATCAAATAATAGAAAAATGAGAATTTACTAGATTTTTTAAAACTTCCCACATAAAACCCACATAATTTCCACAAATTCTAATTACTTATTAATGATACAACATTCTTAAAAGGAAAAAAACCTCACTGAAATATTCCTAACTACAGCCTCAAATTGAGTTTGGGTTCTTTACCTAGGTTGGCTGATGGTTTTTCTTTTAGGACATTTACTTATGGAGAAGTGTGTTTCTTTATTACCCCTGGAAAAAAGAAAAAAAAAAAGGAGTGCAAGATTAACTCAATTGTAATGATAAAAGTATTTCTAAATACCAAGAATGCCTACTTAATAAAAGGAAATCTAAAATTTAAAGACAAACTCAGGTTTCCTTAAAATTGACTTAAACTCAAATAAGCAAATTGATTTTATTTTACCAGTTTAATGGGATTTAATTTTCATTTTAAAAACTTCAAAATGTTGATTATGCTAAAATTTCCTAATAATTGTATGATTATATAAGTAGTAATCATTTCATATTTTTGCCATAATACTTATTTTCTAAGTTAGAGTTTACTTTGATATAACCAATTAGCCTCTACTCTGATCATTCAGTGATTAAGGGGTCTCTCCATTTTTTAAACGCCCTCATTTGGTAAACTAAAAGAAACATAAAGATAAAAAGTGATTGAGAAAAAGTTTCAATGCAGCCCCGTTATATAATTCCTTTTTAAACATTAAAAATGATAGACTTTAAATACTAGACTGTTCCTTTACAATGCTCTACTGCTTTTTTTTTTTTTTTTCTTTAGTAAAACCTAACCTGACCTGACAGATTGGGATAATCTGTACTTGCTCCCGTTTGTTTTATTTATTAGTTTAGATTCAAAAAAGTGGAGATGTTAAGATTTTATCAAGATAGTTCAGTCAAGTTCCCTCAAGTACCAAAGAAAAAAAATGTTTAAGGGCATCATTTACATTCCAGAGAAAACTGCTCAATATTTCACTGTGACCTGAGGAAAAATGAAAGCACTCAGAATAACTCTACCTGCACTTTATGCAATAAATGGTCTCCTAAATTATTTTGTGTAAATTTTTAAAATTTGAGTTACTTTTTTAAAAAAATGCAGAAAGCTTATGTATTAAAGGAGCATTTGAATTAATAATCTTATATGAAGAATTTTTTTAAATTGGTTCATCCATTTTGTTTTAGATTTTTATAAAATGAAATCACCCAGAGCTACCGTATTAAAGCCACATTACTGTGAGAGTGCTAATAGATTCTTTTATAATAAAATATTTTATTTCAATAATTTAAAATGTACGTTTACATTATTGTTTACCCATCACTATCATTCATTGCCAGAACTTTTTTATCTTCCCAGCACAAAGTGTTAAAATGTCTAAGGTAAAGACTCAAATCTACCCATGCTCATCTATATGCTGAGACCCCCACCAGGCAAGGTGGGGCCTCTTTCATGACATTCAAATGTGCTCAAAATTCCCGTCCCCTTTAACTAGAAAGACAGTTCGGACAAGAAAGGAAAACTTCCTTCAAGGTCAAAAAATATTGCTAATTTGAAATGAAGATATATTAAAGATTGTAAACACCGATAATTCCATTGTAAATATTTATAGGGTACAAATTGGGGAGTCCAGTAAAGAAAAGCAGGGGTTTTTCCCCTAAAATCTCTGATTGTGCATAGTTTTAGTACTAATGTTTCAGTAATTGACCTTATTTACTGTATGCTTGATATAATTACATTTATAGCCAATGATGAAAATAGAAAAAATTTTTTGGAGATTTTGGTAACATCTTGGAGCTATTTGTATGCTACAGATATAATAGATTCTTTTAATGTCAGGTAATTTGGAACTTTTATAAGCCATGATATAAAGGGGAATATAGTGAAGCTTGCGTGTTAAGTCCCACAGTGACTCACATACAACTCAATTTCACTTTGACCTTGGAACCCATTCCTTGAAAGACACCAAAAGTTTCACTTCCAAGAGAATAATTTTAAGCCAGGCATGGTGGCACATGCCTGTAATCTCAGCACTCAGGAGGCTGAGGCATTGTGGTAGCTGAAGACCAGCCTCTACTACACAGTGAGAACCTGTCTCAACCATCTCTCCCAAAAAGAAAGAGACTAATTTTAGTTGCTGGCTCATTATAAATAAAATTCAGGCTCAATTTTTGATCATAGTTGATGGAATGTTTATATAATTTTCTGTTTTATCTTTATTTGGATATTTATGCTATATGACTATGTACTAAAATCAAATGACTATCCAGATAATTTTTCTAATTCAAATTTATTAAAAAATGCACAAATTTGTCTATATAGATAATAAATACATATTTATTATTGATATACCAATTACACCAATATGAAACAAAGGAGGAAGGTTATTAAAGCAGTTTTTCTTAAACTTTTAAGAATATGTCGGGTGTGGTGGTGTATGCCTGTATTCCTAGCACTTGGGAGGCTGAGGCAGGAGGATCACCAAGAGTTCAAGGCCAGCCTGAACTACATAGTGAGACCCTGTCTCAAAAAACAAAACAAAAATTTATGGAATAATTAATGCACAAAATTGAACTGTAGCTAGTAAGAATTTTAACTACATTTATTATTATTTAAAAATACAGGTATGTTTTAAGATAGGTCAGTGCAGTCTATTTTCTACTTTCCCATTATTTTCTTATAACTTCATACAAAATTATCATATCACTTGAAAAATTAATAGGAAAAATATGGACTATGTTTAAAGTAGGGGAAAAAATCCCCACAAAAATGACCTTAAGAAAGTCCTACTTAGGTTCTGAAATCCTTCAAGCTATGTACCTCAATTTTCCCTATAAATGCTTTTAAATATGTAATCATTTTGTGTTCAGAGTAAAGTTATATGTTATGGACTTTCAAAATATAGGGCCAGGGATTTAGCTCAGAGGTTCTGGTGCCTGCCTCGCAAGCTCAGTGACCTGAGTTTGATCCCTCCTGGTACCCCCCCCAAATATATATATAATATAAATAATATAAATATATATAAAATATAAATATATAAATATAAATATATTTTATAATATAAATAATATAAATATATATATAATTACCACTATTTTTTGTTAACTATAACGAGAGCTAAGAAACCCAGACTTGAATTTCTAATGTTTCAGGGCTTAATCTATCACCATTGCAACTGATAGTATAGCAGAGATAGTATTGAATGTATGTTTGATTTTTACCATGGATACCATAACATTTTGATGTGCCTTGGAATATAAATGACTGATATACTTCACTCTGCAAACATTATTGTGTACTTCTCAGGTTAGGTACAGTGGTATAAACCTGGGAATGCTCTGCTGGAAAAGAAACGGTCTGTGTATGAGATAGACGTGTATATGCAGTAAGGCCATTGGTATCAGAAGTATGCACAAAGTGCTGTAATGAACACAAAGTGAGCTATCACCAGTATGCCTGCAGTTGGCATTAGTATGGTATGACATTTGGGAAGGCCTCTTAGTGGAGGCGAGGTTTTGTTTGCATGCTGACTTTTTGTCGTTGTTGTTGCTTGTTTGTTTTCCACTTTGAAAAATATAGTAGTGGATCTTCAAACAACATACAGAAAAAAATATGAAGTATATGTTTACCTCATCTTTACATATTGGTATGTACTTATGATGAGAGGGAACAAGATTTCCACATAGGATGCTAAGTTTTCAAAGATTCATTAATGGAATTTTTCAGATATACTGCTTTTAACAAATGTGCACAGCTGGGAAAGCCTTTAATGTATTGATCATTTTAGTGTTTTGTTGCTTGTAACATAATGGATAAAAGGAAAGGCTCCATTTTAATTCTTCTATGCTCAAAAAAATACCTTGCAAACTGTGCAAGGCACACAAAAGAAAAGGTAATTAAATAACGTAAATGGCTGAGAAAGATTGCCTGTGAACCTAGCTAAAATGAGGAAGGGGTTGTAATAAAGAAGTTGAGAAGTAATGATATGAAAATATTTTAAAATAGGAAAGAGTTCTGCTTACAACAGAGTATCAGCTTAAGCTATCTAACTTTCCTCTGTATTGCTTTCACGTTTGCAAAGGAGAAAGGATGTACTGTTGATCTGAATTCCTTATTTATCATTAATTTTCAACATTGATCAAACTAAAACCACCACGTTTTTCTTCTTAAGCTCCCAAATGTACATAGTTTCACTTTGAAAACCCTTCACTTCAAAGTGATCAGAACTTTGTGTGAACTGCATTATGCGTTTCACTCTCTGATAGCTTGGCAATACAGTTTAGCTGGTTCCCACTGGGATTCTCTCCTGGCAACAATTTTTCATTTCCCTGTGCTCATTTTTAGGAAAATCCTCTCAGTATTGTTCTATGTATTATTTTATAGGAAGGAAATATGTAAAATACTCTTGAACTCATTTTACTTGTGAGTTTGAATAGCATTCAGATTAGAATGATTTCCCCAGAATTTTGTAGGCTTGCCCAATCCAGCTGTATATTTTATATGCTAATGTAAATTCTATTTTTGTTCCCCTTGGGGGTTTAAGTGATTATAATTGTTGCTCTTCAAAAGCCAAACAGATGATGATTGCTGCTTCAGGAGTATACCAAAAGAAACTGGCTTTCATTAAACCTGCTCATCCACTTCATAATTATCTCCATTTTATCTAGCTAAGAAGCAGGAAAAAATGGCAAAGTACAGTTCATTGAAGCCAGTTCAGTTATTTAAACATAGCTTTATTGGACTAGCAGGAGGTGTTAAAGTAGGGGGAATGTTTTCAGTCTAACTTTGATATGTAGCCAGTGGCCCAACTCAAGAGTTAGTTGAGCATCAAATGTCAGGCCACAGGGAATAGAGAAGAGAGCTATTTTGTGCTATTCTGAGAGGAAGTCCTCTAGTGGATTCAATAAATAGTAATGCAGTGACAACTATTCTGAAATATTCTTTTTGCTTGTTCTTCTTCATATAAGTTCAAAATTGAGTTATCTATTTACTATCCACTAAGAAAGACTCAGAAATGCACTCTAAATGAAAAGGAAATTACCTATAGAATATGTAAAAAGGGATATTGATAAATTCTAAAAGGATGCCAAATCCTGAGCCTAACATCAGGAGTCCTTCAAGGGATCCCTATGATCATATGAGCCTTGCGATCTCACTATGTGTCAGAAAGCGGGTTATCAGGGTAGTTGGTTTTCAAGAGGGAGAGAATCTCCCCTATTTGAGTAACATAGTGGGTATTAAGTTATCTGTTCCCCAGTCCTAGGATGGGTTGCACTGGAATATGTTTCTGACCACATATGTTGCTGGCTATCCTCTCACCCAGGGTAACAGAAAAGTGTCACTCAACAGCTGTTCAAGCTTCCAGCTGTGAGAAAATAATTCTCTGCTAGTTAAATAAAAACTCTGAAAGGGCTCTCTCCTCCCTAAAGTTTCAAAGAACCGTGTTTTAGAAACCAACTGTATAAAGCTAGGCTTAGATAAAACATTATATTCACAAACAAATAGAAAAAAAAGGTTTCATTTTTACTGTAGATTTTTATTTTCATGTTTCATGGTAGTCTGGCAAGTTTCAGACAACTTCACTTGAGTTTTAACATAGGGTTATCTTATGAATGGATTTAAAAACTTTTGGAGAAACGTATTGAAAAAAGGCTTATGCAACTAAAAAGTTGTATACACTAAAACAAACAAAAAAATCCTTTCAATTCTTATGCTACCAAAATAAAAATATTTCCACTGTTCATAGGTGAACTTTTAGTTTAGCTTTACGATGGCTCCATGATGAAAAGCAAATGCTATCATTCATTTTGTATACAGAAATATATAAATTAAAAAGCAGTTTGAAAACTAGAATCTAGGCGTATTATCAACCTCTTTCATCAATATCTTGACCTACCAACAGCTTGCTAATACATGATGTTGAATTATATCTAGTCTGCAGTCATTTCTAAACCTGGAAGGTAAAATGTCCCCAGGGAATAATTACTTTCCCCCTGAGGTAATCTTTACAATTTGCACTCTTTTAGGTAATCTATGTGTTTGCATTCTTAAATCCAGGAGGAGGGTGTGACCTAGTCTCTAGAAACTCTAAATTAAAAATTAAAAGTTCTGTCTGGTGGTATGCATCAGAATTCCTTTGTACAGTTGTTCCAGAGTGTACATCACTCTGATTTCCCACTGACAGATCCTATAAAAGCCAGAAGTCTGAGAATATACCAGCTACACCTAGACCTGCTGAAAATTATTTGATTCATTTTCTTACTTC
The DNA here is from genome assembly GCF_000247695.1 of Heterocephalus glaber. Next base: position 27,873,518 of record NW_004624736.1, on the reverse strand, counting down.
CTGATCACCTTTTCTTTATACGTCTAGAACCTTTCTTTTATTCACCTGAACCTGCACCACCCCCCTTACTGACATTACCAAAACCTAAGGTCTACTAGGAGACACTTCTTTCCCAGAAAGACAGGTTGTTAATTTAATAAATACATTTCTACTAATGGAAAATATTAAGAAGAATCTGCTTATAGTTAATTATAAGTGCCTAGGGAAAATATCCATAACTTGTAGGGTGGTCATTTCAGGCCAATATATATATTTCTGGTAGTTGCTTTTCTTTTTTTTCTTTTTTTGGTACCAGGGATCAAACCCCAGTCCTTGCGCTTGCACAGCAGGTGGTAAAACCACTGAGCTAAATCCCCGGCCCTTTGGCAGTTGCTTTTCTCAACTGGGTGGTACCCCTGATCTCTATCATTGAGAAGACTCCTTAGTTATCTTGAAGTAGGACAATTCAAAATTAACTCAAAAAAATAGAACTCAGAAAAAAAATTGATTTGATAGCATTGGCTTATCTGCCATGTTATTAAATAGAAGTAAAAGACACAAATGTAGCAAACACTAAAATACATCTTTGCCAGTAGAATGACTGTAATTTCCCAGGGTTATCTCACATATTCATTCTTTCATTTTACTAACAAGAAATGGTGGAAAATCATGCTTATTCTATGACCTCACAGACCTAGAAATGTAAATAAAATCTTAAGATGGTCCAGTTAAAATTCAACCTCACACAAAGTATAAATTTTTACAAATTTTTAAAGTACAAATTTGGGAATTACTCAAATTAATATGCTCAACAGACTGCAAAGCCAAAATAGTTCAAGCCAATTTAACTCCACATTAACTGAGCAACTGAAAAAACCTGTACTGTTATTGAAAAATCCTTACTGTTTTTTGCTCTAAAACAGTGTTTCTTCAGAATCATCTATGGAGCTTTTTATAAAAACATGTGCTTAGATTTCACCTCAGAATTAATGAGTGGAGTCTCCCAGGGGAGAGACCAGGCACCTGTACTTAAAAAGAAAAAAAACTTTCACAGGTAGGTAGAGGCATTAACACACGGCCAATGTGTGAGAACCACTGGACTTTACCCAGTTCTGTCATTCATCGAAGATTTACTCTGTGGCTGGCATTCTCCTAAGCACTTAAAAAAATATATATATTTGCTTAATGCTCATAGTATCACTAAAAGGTAGTTATTTTTCTTAATACTTATTTACCAGTGAGAAAGCTGAGGCTTAGAAAGTTTGCACAAATGCCTGAAGTCATTTTCCAAAGACATGGGAGAGGCAGAACCAGAATTCAGGACTGTTGCAATACTTTTAACTGTGACAACCCTGAACTTGAGAAACCTTTTTAATGTACAAATTGAAAATGTATAGCTGTATTTTATAGCTGTAATTTCCTACCTAGAAGCTTCAATTTCGCTCCTTTGATTACCCTAAGAATATCCAGCGCGTGCAGGAATTGTTTCATTTTATAGCCTTAAAAGAGAGCCAATGTATTCATGCGAAAGGAGACATGGTCTAATAGGTAAAAGATACTTTAATATTATAAGCAAAATATTTTCCTTTCTTTGTGTAAAGGTCACTTTCTACCTCAGTTCTTAATTCACAAACTCAAGAATCAACAGCAACTTTATTGCAAAAATTATTCAGATTTGAAACTGTTGAAAGTGCATGATTTTCTTTTCAGGTCAGTTTCTTATAAAAATATTAACAATTGTCTTAAATCATTGCTGATAAATGCAGTTTCCAGAGTGGATTATACAATTTCAGAATTTGTTCTTTCTGATTTAGAGCTGACACCAATATTTAGAATAGTGATGACTCACGTCTAGAACTGGAATTTGTTTTTCATGGATTTATACATTTTTCCCCTTGAATTGCACCAAAAATGGTTTTTTAATTGGCTTTAACTCATGCCCAATAAATTGGAAGGAAATTGATGACTGCAGTCAGGTTTGGTTTAAAATTATTCAAGACTGCACCATGAGTCAAATGAATGCGTAAGTGAAGGCAGCAACATTTTATGTTCTCTGTTCATGACAAATAAGGTTCTTTTCAAAATGTTCATAATTTATATCTTAAAAATAACATACGTGTTCTTCATAAAGCTTAAAAGTAGTAACGGCATGTAAAAACATGCCATATTTTTAAAGTTTCTCTTAACTTGCTATTGTTTCTTAGTACCTTCTTTTCCCGTGCTACAATACCACAAATTTAATCATATTATTTCTTTATGATAAATAATTCCTGTATATAGCTCTTGTTAAACCCCTGGTTGTGAGATTAACAATATTTCTAAAAAGTAAAATAAAGTAAGTGAGAATGTTCAGAGACTGTACTATCCTATGGAGTTGAGTGAGCCAGTATCCCGTTCTCTGAAGAGGGACTTTAAAGACAAAAGTTAAGCAATATAAAAATTGAATCAAGTCATGTGTCTGTTTAGAGCAGTGATATAGCAATTCACTAAATGGTACCTGTCAGGAAGCCAGCTTTTGTTCAATCTCATTGTAATTATTTACTATATTATGATTTCATTTTTATATGCCATAGAAATATAAGCAAATCACGTAAGGACTGCTTGTTGGGAAGGAAGGTTCATTTTATGAGCTTCTTAAGCAACCCTGTGAAAGAATAACAGGAAAAGAAATGATTAATTAAATGAAAAAAAGAACATCCTTTAGTCATAATGTAGATAGGCAGTAAATGAAGAAAATGGTTGATATTCTTGTATACCATAAATGTTAGGCAATTGTAATTGGACAGGATAATTATATCTGATGTTGTAGTCTAAGAAACAGGTAGAGCAATTTCTGAGATTTTTATCATAGTGCTTTCCCATGATTATTTTTCATATGTATTAAATCTCAAGGTTCATTTTTGAAAGTAAATATTATTTTGTTTATAAACTATGAAGCTGCAGGGTAGTTTGTGTGGCCTCTCTCTCAATCTAAGTAATCTTTTAGGAGGTCACTGGTCCTTAGCACCCAGGATCTAGCAATTGCTCCTACCTGGTGGCTGTAAGGGCCTGAAGCTTGAGCAGCAGATGTTTTTCTTGTCAAAACACAAAACAGTTTTTCAGATTTATATGAAAAAGAGTGCATGTTAAGAATTTTTATAGACTCAATCATGCAGAAAATGTGGAGAAAAAATGTAAATCTAACACCTATTACCTAAAAATAGTCACTGTTTAATGTTCTAGTGAACATCCTTTTTATGAAGTTTAATAATCAATAATATTTCATGAAAATTTTTAAATTTTTAGTGGATATTTATACAATAAATATATACTATTCTTTTTCTTTCTTTGTTTCTATTTTGGTACTGGGGATCAAACTCAGGACCTTGTGCTTGCAAGGCAGGCAGCAGAACCACTGAGCTAAATCCCCGGCCCTGCACTATTCTTTTTAATGGCATTATAACTGTTTATCCTATGGTTATGGAGCAGACCTCTTAAAATATATAAAAACGAATTAAATTTTCTCAAACCCCCAAACAGTATTACCTGGATGTTACAACATCTTAGGAATCTTATATTTCTAAAAATCCTAGTGCATTTGATCTGAATCACATTAAAGAAGCAGCTGTCAGTCTTATATCTCTTTCACTTGTCAGTGTTAGCATGGCAAAACACAAGAATATGGATTATTTCTGACAAAAAGTTGTATCTGTTCACATTAATTGTAATACCTATTTTCCTTATGTTTTTCTCTTTCAAGTGTCATGACATCTGTAATTTCTGCTGTTTATCTTTAAAGTTATTGATACATATAAAGAAATACTTAGCAGTATCTAATAAACAGTAGTTAAGGACTTAGGCCCTAGAAACAGACTACTTAGAGTCAAATCCCAGATGTTAATTTCTAGCTCTGTGATTGTGAACAAATTACTTAACTTCCTCAGTTTCTTCATCTGTAAAATGATGAGTGTTGTTAAAATCGAATGCATATTATCACTATTACTATGAATCCAGTGTTCTCCTGGGAATTATGAGACTTAGAGTGACTTGCTGAAGGGAATCAGCTAAGTAGTAGGAGAAATCATTATTGTCTAAGCCTAGGAATCTGCTTAATGCCATCATTTGTCCTTTCACAGCAGTGTTTTTAAAGTTCTCCTTAGGCACAAAGTTGGCTTAGAGGCATCCAGAACTAAGCCTGGCACAAGCCTGATGGAGTCTGGTCCCCCATTTCTCTCCTTCTCAACCCTCTTGGGCTTGTTGGTGCAAGGGTACTATTTGTTCAGAATTTTCTTTCTCAGTTTCTGGTAAATATATTTTCACCATCAAAACACTTTCATTATTATTAGTGTCTTGAACCTCCCTCTATACCTGTCAGTCTTTCCCTGATCTCAGTTATTCTCAGCCCCTGCTACCTCATTCCAAGGGCTCTTGCATTTTAAAGTCTAAAACTGCACATCCAATCTACAGCCTGTAGGCTATTTACTTCCTTTTTTAATGTTATAATAAACATTAAGAAATTAAAAAGTTTTGCTACATATATATATAAACTATATTATATATTTTATATTTGACCCAAGACAATTTCTATTCCTATACTTCTGAGTCTCTTCCTGCATGGCACTTCAGGAAGTCAGAGTTCTCAATGGGTATAACATAGCTGGTAGTTTCATGTCTGTACTTCTCTCTGCTGACTTTCAAAACCAGCATGATATAACTCAGCCATACTCAACCAACCTCCTCCACAGCAGTTACCCTGGTCTTTTCCACCAAAGTCCTGCAATTTTTAGCTCTAACCTGCCCTTCTTTCCTTCTGAACATATTTCCTCCTCTCCCGTGGATGAGATTTGTATAAATATTCTTTAAATTGAGGACTGAACACTGTAATATACATTAATAATTTTTTTAATAGAGACTTTAAAGAAAGCTCAAATTTTCATGTATCCTAATATGAAGACATGCCTCTTTTAGTATTTATTTTACTTCTAGGATATATCAGTATTCTAGAAAACATTAGTGCTCCATGAGTTAAATAATGAGCACTGACATGAAAGAAAGACTTTTCTTTTTATTGTCTACACAAGGAATCTAGAAATATCAGCAAGAGAAAAAAATTTCACAGTAAATTGTGTCAAAATAATTAAAGGAAATGTCTGTTACTCAAACAGCTTAAACAGTCTGTAACACCATTCATTTATGTTGCAACTTCCAACTCATGTTTACAAAAACTGACATTTCAAACATCCATATTCTCCAATTTCTTATGCCAGAATGACAGTGACCAAAGGAATACAATAACATTTTAGTATCCTCAGCCTCAAAATGTACATACATATGCTTGAACAGATAGATTTTCCAGTTAGTCATACCACTATGAAGAGTTAAGAGGAATTGCTGTGAAATGGCAATAAGCTAGAGCACTGGATATTCTGTGTGTATAAATATGTGTTTCTATGTGGTGCTAATTACACTTTGTCATATAACTCTGGCAGTCACATGACTGGGCTTGACCTTGAGTGCATAAATCTGATCAAATTATAAATCATTTCAGGATACAGACAGATGCCTATCGAAGCTTTAAAAAAATTGTCTCTTTTCCATTGTAACAACGAAGTAAAACCTGAAAATGTTTGATTCTTTTTTTAAAATTTTTATTTTATT
>NW_004624736.1:27847650-27867802 GCF_000247695.1 Heterocephalus glaber | reverse complement strand
ATACAATATAATGACATTCATCATTAGAAATTTGCACCTTTACATAATCTCTCTTGGTTCTTATTTTTTCCCCCTTCCCCTTCCCTCCCTTCAACCCCTCCATCCCTCCCTATTTACATAGAGTTTGTTTCCATTTTTTCATTTTCTCATATTAATTAAGATTCATTTTTTTAATCAGGCTATTAAATTTTGTTTTCTTTTATTTCACTTATTCACTGAAAATATACATCTGTAGCTGCATGTATAGCAATCCATAGCAAAGAAAGCCCACAGGGAAACTGCAAAACTATAAACCATAAGCAAATTTTAGTATTCTTTTTATATGCTATGTTTTACAGTATCAAGTGGACATTGGTGCTCCATTTTGTTTTATTCTAAACTAACAGAAAACTATTATGAAAGCCCTTTGTGTAGTCTATCTTTATATTCCTTTGGGTGTTTACTTTGATAGATTTTTCAAGCATAGACAACCTAAGAAACAGAAAACTAGAGCAGAAAGTTCTGGTAGCCTATGGAAATGGAATAAATATAAAAGTCTATAAAAATATATGTGGAAAGAGGAATGAGTCTAGGGAGAGGTGAGAGACAAGAACATTGGAACTGATTTCTTTCAGTGCTATAAAGGACAAATAAATTTTAAAACCTTGATTTAGAATTAACACAGAATGGCAAATAAGAATAGATAATGTATATATAAATATATATATAACTGAATATATATATTGAATAAGTGTCTCAACATGAAATAAAAATACTTTAATTTGATTAGACTGCAATGGTATATACTTGATTAAACTTGATTTCATCAAATAATTAACTGAATTATAAGCTACACTTAATGCCAAACACTAAAATTTAAGCCTAACTAAAGTAACAATAGCCGTAATTAATGCCAAAGAGAGTAACATTGCAGAAAGACTGACATTCAGGAAACCTATTTCTTTTAACCTTAGAAATGTTACCTAAATTCCAAATGCCTCTGCTATACCCCTAAAAATAAGAAATAATTTATGTCCTTCCTTACCTCCTGGGGTTACAATGATAAATATGTAAAAGTGCATTGAGCTTTTTGTGATAAAAGGCACTATAAAAATCTAAGGTGTTTTTATTATATCAGTCAAGTGGGATCTCAGACTCAGTTCCTTTTTGAAGACCCACAACTTTTTATGGGTGAATCATGAAATTGTATTGGGAAATATATTGAAGTCACATAACAGGGCAGGCAGACAGAAGATTTTATGCCTTCTGGGGCCTTTTAAACTTGGTTACAATTAGGAATATGGGAAGATATTTATAATAGAATATATCCACTAGGAGATTAATGAGAGCAAATGAAAATATTTAAGAGACAGTATGCAAAGGCAGAAATTTGAGTGTTGGCTTCATCAAATAAATGTGCTAAGTTACCATTTTTGTCTCCATAACTGTAGTCATCATGAATTGACTACTTCCTCTATACTAGGAAGTTTGATTATTTTATATTGATGATTACATTTAACCTCCTAGTGGTCTTAAATTGATCATCATTATTTTATGTATCAGGAACTAAGGCTTAAAAAAGAATAACTTGTCTAAGGCGTCACTTTGGTGAAAGGAAGGTCCAAATGCTGAAGTCAAGGCCTGACCTCTTAACAGGCTGCAAAGCTCCTAGAATGATGACTTTACCATTTTTATTTAAAGGTGTAATTACTTGACAAGGTATACTTAAAAATCTTTTTAAAGAGATAGTGTAGAAAATTTTAGGATAAATTCTAACAACCACAAAATCCAGACACTTTGTGAAGATGTTTTATGTAACATTCACTGAGCTATTTAAATATCCTAAATTTTCCTTTTATTAAGACTTTCTAAAATGTAATGTGATTTCTATTAAACATTTATTGCCCCTAATCTAATTCTGTTATTTTGGCACATGGTAGGCACTCAAAAGACATTGAATCAAAATGGAGCTTTTTATTAATGATCAGGAATAAATATTTAGAGATGGGAACTGATTATCACTCATTTGCTCCTTATCTGATGATAAATGTTGTATCTGGACAGACACAATTAATTGTATCATATTTTTGGTGAGTGAATTATGATCAGTTATAAACAAAATATTACAGCTTTTGAATATTTCAAAAGCATCCAATAGTTTTGCCTTTATATATCACAGAAACTCTTTGCTTTAAGTGTATACTGTCCCATTTCCTACAAGAATTAATAATAGAAAATCTTTAAAAAACTTTTAATATTTTGGATACTTTATTATTTTTCATCATTTATAATGAATTGCCGTACCTTTAGAAACCATATATAGCATTTATTTGTGACAAATATTAGGTGATTTTTTTATTTTCCCAAATGATAGATATTTTATTGACTTTTTTCATGTGATCAAAATATGAGAGGATATTTCCATATACGCTTTTCTTTTTCTTTTAAAGTTTTTATTTTTATTTTTTAATTTTTTTGGTACTGGGGATTGAACTCGGTCCTTGCACATGCTCAGCAGGTAGTGAAACCACTGAGCTAAATCCCCGGCCCTAAAGTTTTGATTAATATACATTTGCAGTACATGATGTTTACATTCATCTTAGGGAATACGTACATGTTTTAATTCTTTTTAATTACCCCTCTCCTCCCCTCCCTCATCCCTCTCTCAGGGGTGGTTTTTATTTTAATTTCATGCTAAACCATTTTTCTATTCAATAATTTAAAAAACAAAGTTATCTTTTAGTTTTGCAATACTGTAACAATTTAAATCTATGGAATATTTCTTCTAATTTTTTCAAAATTAGAGGCATTTTTTAGTTTTTATGCAAATTCACATCTTTAAGTCATACCTACATAAACAAAAAATAATTTCAGCTCTCCATTGTATAATTATTTTCAATTTGATTAAGAAAAAACCAGAGCTTTAGAGATCATTAAAGCTGGTAATTCAAATTTGTTTGAGTCCTTGTAACAAGCAGAAAAATATCTTGTTTATCTGAATGTCAAAGACAATGTAATAGTGCCTAAAAGGCTGGAATTTATTAAAGGAATATTTCTTAAAATGCCTTTATAGTAACCATTATTTAAACAAATATGACATTATGGAAAATGATAGTTTGGAAAGGAAAAGTTAGCTTAAAAAGCCATAAATTAAAGGATACACATAATACTTATTCATACATACACACCTGAATTTAAAAGAGAAACAAAACACCTGTCCTTTATGTTATATGCTATAAAGCATTTTCACATGTGCTTCAACAGAAATGTGAGATTCCACAACTTATAACATGCTTATTTGCTTACCATTCTATGAGTAACAGGATAACCTCAAAGTTTAGAAGAGTTTTTTAAAAATTAATTTTATTGGTACATTTTAGGTATACAATATAATGACATTCATCATTGCAAATTTGTACCTTTACATAATCACTCTTGGTTCTTATTTTTTTCCCATTCCCCTGCCCTCCCTCAACCCCTCCATTCCTATTTACAAAGACTTTGTTTCCATTTTTTCCTTTTCTCATATTAATTCCATTTCCTTCTTTCCTTTCTCCTATCCCTCCCACTTCCCCTCCCCCTTCCCCTTTGCCCCTTTTAGAAGAGTTATTTTTATTTGTTTGTTTGTTTGTTTTTTTGTACCGGAGATCGAACTCGGGACCTTGAGCTTGTGAGGCAGGCAGTGGAACCACTGAGCTAAATCCCCAGCTAGAAGAGTTATTTTTAATGTATCAGAATAGTTAATAATTACTGAAACAATTCAAAATTTTTTCCCAAAACTTTTCATAACAAATATGTTTAATTGCTCTTTATCCCAAAATGATCTTTTCAGCACTTTTTCCCACAAATGTATGTTTAATTTTTCTCACTCCAAAGTGAGTTAAGCAGCTTTTATATTGTTAATTATGTGTACTCTGACAGTGATGTAAGTTTGGGTTTACACAAAGTAAAAATTGATTTTCTAAAGCTGTATTAACTATGTATTGTCAGCTAAATTGTCTTTTTATAAATGTTCCTAAGACAAAAGATAAATGCCATTGTGGAAAATGTAATGCATCCTCTCATACTTATATATATTGCAAATGGACACCAATGTACTTGGAATCAATCCACTTAAGACACAAAGAACAAAGTACAATAGTAGGTCTTTTGGGAATCAAGACAACAAGATCTGTGGCTATATGGTGATCATTATACATATTACATTTGGAGAGTAAAATTCAAAAGATGTAATATTTCAGACCTCATATTTATTAAAGTAGTCAGAGGAGTGTAGACATAAAATGTGTTATATAAACCAGGTGATATCAAAATACATACCTGGAACTTTTTGAGTTTCCTAGATTACCCTGTTGTGCTGACCTGGGTAAAGAGGGGGAGGAGTTGAAATAATTTTATTCCTGGAAGTAGATAAGAAGATTCTTTTCTGTAATTGATGACTTTTTAGGCAATTCTAAAAATTATTATGAATCTCTGCTGAGGCCCCATCATTTCAACAAAAAAGCCAGCTTAACTCAAGGTTTTACTAACCCCTGTATCGTGCTGATCTGCTTTTCTTACAAGGAAAGGAGAACATTAGTCCATTTGGGATCCACTTTCTCTGCCCTTTCTGTTATAAAGGTAGAATTCTCTTATGTTTGATTGGTTTAAATTGTCCCTTAATCTCTGTCACATTTAACTTCACTCAACTTTATACTTTTGAAATTGTTTATAGGCGCTATGGACGGGAATAGTGACCAAACACTGTGTTCCTTTCCCACTCCTCACAGTTCCTCTCTCCGAATAATTTTTAAGCCAGTGGGCCTTCTCACTGCCTCCTACCCCCATAGAAACAACAACAAACAACAACAAAAACCAATATCCCATTCCAGGCGCCCCCTCTCTGCCTGCCGAAGGCATTTTAATGACAGTTTACTTTAGCGGTCTATCAGCAGGCTGCTGCTTCTGCCACCTGAATTTCAATTTCTTAATTTACAGCCTAGATAAAACAGAATGGAGCAGGATCTGGGCTGCTCTCTACATTGGGTTGGCCTTATCAAGCGTGAAGTTTGGCGCATTGCAAACCTATTCAAGTGATTATCTGTTGAGGACCTCTCGAGTCATCTCCATCTCTGCAGCGGGCTGATAAGACAGCTGTTTCTCTAGCCGCTGCGTCTCCCTGGGCCTCAGTCTTCTTCTGATACAAACTCTGCCTTTGTCACCGTGCCCTGGTGCCGCCACTTGCTCTGTGGGGCAAGGGTTTGATCTGAACACACGTAGGGGGAAAGTGTGAGTGTACGAGAGCCCAGAGGAGGGAGGACAGAAGAGGAGAGGGCCGGGAGAACAAGGGGGTGGGGAGAGAGAGAGTTAGAGACCAGGGCGTGGGGGGCAGGGCGTCGTGCTGAGTGCAGTTGATAGCTCTGATTGACTGGGTGCTCAGCCCGGCTTTATTATTTCAAATTAGACGTGCATCGCACACGAGTGGAAACATAAATCTTCAATATAGGAAAGAGCCTCCGAGCATCGGAAGCAGAAAAACCGTTTCTTCCCAGGACCCGGTAAAGGGGCCAGTGAAAAGACTGATTGCTACCAGCTGAGACAGATGGTTTCCTTTAACTTTGGAAACTGCTATTTTTAATTACTTGTATTAATTTTGCATGAGGTGTATCGGCTGCAGGAGGAAGCTTAGAGAAGGCTGTTAGCATCCCTGAGAAAAACGAACACAAGGCTCCCATTTGCCCTTTCTCACCTCCAGTTTTTGTTAGCTCCCCTGGTTGCCTGGAAGCCCCTTTGCAGGATAGCAGAGACGTGAATTTATCCCCCCCAAAGTTGCTACTGAGTAAAAGAGGAGGAAAATCTGTGGACATTTGTGGGACCGTTTAGGTAAACGATCGTTGATCTAAAGCTGCAAATGTTTTTTGAGACATCTTGAGGGCACGTGCAAGAGATTTTGGTCTGAATATGAGCAGGAAATCATCTGCAGGAGAATGAGTCTCATACAAATATTGCCTAGAATTTTAAAAGAGAGGGTGTATGTGTATCTGTAGGGGTGGGGACAAGGTAGGCTGGTTTCCTAAAATTTATTGCGATACAAATTACATTTATTTAGTTTTAAAACAATGAAATAATTCACATGTCTTTCAGTGCGGACAGTAACGTCAGCATTTAAGAGGATTTCTCCTTGAATGTGCCTTTTAACTTTACAGTGTTTCCTGTGGAACAGGAGCTTAAAAATACAATGTAAAAAGAAAGTAAGGGATGTTTGTGATCCTGCTCCTTGCCGCCCCTGGCATTGTTCTTAATGGAAGTGTTTGCAGTATAAACGGTCTTTGCAAAATAGTCAGGGAAGTTACTCACCTTCGGATAAAAGACTTTGCCCCTTTGCCAGGAGAGAAAGGAGCCCAGAGAAGAATTAGAGGGAGAGAGTACGGGTGAGCGGCTAGGTGTTTTTGCAGCCATTCTCACTGGGGATTTTAAGGATGATACACTCTGGAATAGGTTTACCAGAGTTTTCTGAGATTTCCTGGATTTGTAATTATTTTATGGACACTTTGATGAAAGGCGTGCTCATATAGGCAAGGGAAGTATGTGCAAAGGAGAAGAACAGTAGAATGTGCCCTGTGAATTCGGGGCTCTAACTCTCCTGGCGCTTTGTCACAGTGGGCAAGTCCTAACAAAAGAGAATACAATTCAAAATAAACGTCTTTCTATGGAGTAGGACAGTCTCTTCCTCAAAGTCCGTGGAATGAAACGTTCCTAAGAAGGGCAGTTTCCGTGTCTCTCAGAGAGGGACAGAAAACACTGCACTAGGGTTTGCAAATCTTCTCTTCTGAGTTTGCTGTTCTCTGTCCATGGTGCTAAATCCTGCTCATTCTCATGCCCTGTTATCTAAACACATATTGGTGTCAATTTTCTCCAGAATTTTTTGTTTTGTTAAACTGTGGAAGAAAAATTGATACTACCTTTAGAAGAATAAACAGAAGAGTAACTATCAGGTTATGTAATATCTGTATTTCTCATAGAGACTTTATTACATTTTCGACATTATCAAAACAATCCCTCTTCCCCAACAAAGTAACACAAAACAGTATTTTAATTTATCTGAGAAGGTATATTGCTTGGGATTTTCACCCTAAGCCAAACATTGTAAACTCATTCACATAGCTTAAATGTTTTGCTTACTTTTAAAAAAGTTACAAGTAGTTTATAGAGCCCCTTATTATAAAATACTAACATCACTCTCTCTCCAACCCTAGGGATGACTAGTGTAAGGAGGGGTTATTTATCCTAAACACCACTGTCCACAATAACTTTAAGTGTTCTGGTGAGTGGCTGTTTTGTTTTTTTTAAATAAAAATCTTCCTTAAAATAATCAACTAAATTCATTATCTTTTCAACTTTGAGAACCATTCTTTTTGCAATTTTATTCACATTTGGACACCAAACTTTATCTCCAAGCTTTTAGCAGCTCTCTCATTCTCTCACCTTTCTGCTGCAACTGAATATGCTGAGGACTTTGAGAATATGTCAGAGCTAATATGACTTAATTAGGACTCAAAAATCTTTTAAATGCTTTTCTAATACAAGGTCAGATGCTATGGATAATTCTTTTACCTAACTATGAATAATACATTTTTGCTTAATATAGAGTGATATCTTTGCACAGAGCCTTCATTAATTGCAAGAAGTACAGTATATGTGAATGTTTTAGACTATGACACATGAACTTCAAAGTGAAATCAACATCCAGCTACCATTTGTGTTAAAGTGATTGTAGCCAACTTTTATTTTTAAAAGTTGGAAAAGTACATGTTGCTAATGGTACACTTATACACTTAAAAGTTTTAAAAACATGTTTTATTTAGGAAGTAAACTAGTATTTTAGGAATTTCAATTTCTTAAAGAATATAAATCCATTTACCTACAGAGAAAGTACAATATGTTAAAGATGAAAATATTTTGGAAAATATTTGCTGCTCTGCCCAAACTGAAAAAGAGGATATATATGAAATAGATAGAATTTATTATTTTGTACTTGAATGAACAAGTTTGTCATTTTCCATGTAATATCCTAATATGACAAACATGTTAAGATTTTCATTACTGCATACCATCTCCAGCTTTCTACAATTCCTGTCCTTTTGGAAAATATACCATTGTAATCTACACATCTTTATTATGGATATTATTATATGCATCAGAAAGTAAAACAAAGTATTTGTTAGAAGGCACTTATATAATAGTAAAGATTTTCTTCTGAGTGGTGAGAAAATTACACGAACACACACAGCTAATGCAGTATCAACTTAAGAGTGTGATAACAGGGAAAAAAGACAATTTATTTTATAGATAAGTCTGATTAAACCAAAAAGTATTGTATTTTAACCTAAATCGTATTTATTTAAGAGGGTATTTTTTTTTTTGTACTGAGCTGAGGGGTAAAGGTAGGGTTTGAAGGTTGACAACAAATCCAGTCTTCTGTTATTCATGTGTCTGTTGTATATAGAATGCAGTCTTTTTCCTCCCCCAGTCTCTTAACACTATTTCTTCATTTTCTTTTCTTTTTGCCCTGAATTTCATCTAAGTCTAGGGAATAGAGTTAAGATGAAATTAAGATCCTAGGGGCTGTTGTTATTAAAAAAAAAAAGTGGGGGTGGGTGCTAAGGAATGATAATTGTAAATGCTAATTATAAGATAATGTATAGATTCGGGCCTTCTTTCCCAACCCCTTGATATTGTCATGCAAAGTAATAGAACTCAGACATTGTTATACAGGCTATAAAAGAGATAAACAGTTTCTCTGTTCTTTACCATTATTCAAGTATCCACACTCAAGGACAGAGTCAAGGAACACTGAGTAACTTGACTCTTCACTTCCAAGTCATTTTACTCTTGGACTATCTTTTTCCTTCCCCTCTCTATAACACCTACACCTTCCTGCAATCTTTACTTGCTACCTGAGCCTTCTTTCTCAAATATTCTCAAAGGCAGCAACCAATAGTAAATAAACAGGTAAAGGATTTTTTTCCCCCCAGAAAAGCATGTGGCTCTAGAGAAGACATAGTACACTGTATAAGAAATGTTAACTACTGTGTAGGAAGTTGGTGCTATTTTTCAAGATGGGAAAAAGAAATTCTGGCTGGAGAAGAACATAACATCAAGTGAATATTGTCTCTATGTAAACATCAAGAAAATTCCAAGGACTTCACTTGCACTTAGAGGAAGAAATAAATATGAGAAAAACTGTATGACAGCCTCCTGAATATTAATAAAATATGGGGTTGTAATTAAGTAATCTTCATTTGTAAAGCAGAAACATTGATAGCACTTGGTCTTTTGGTTAAACTTTTTATATTCTAAGAAAAATCCCTGGTAAAGGTTAAACTATGTTTACTGTCAGCAATACATGTGTGGTTCAAGAACTGTACTGCCAGCAAATGCAAGAGTGGCTTGTTCTGATTTTATATACAGTTGCTCTATTTTTGAGAGTCATCATCTCACCCCTCCAAGTGAAGGACCTTCTCTCTTACTCCAGTACCTGTCCAGGACAGGATGTTTCTCCTATCCTTTTCTATTCTGACATGAAGTGAAAGCTAATTTAAACCGTGCAGCTTTATTTGAAAACATTTCTGACTTCATCCTTACTCTAAAAAGATGTTTAATAAAAAACAACAACAAAAAAATATTTTTTAAAAACCCCAAGAGATCTGCAATATGCATATATTAAAAGAGACAATTGCCTAATATACAGAATACTGGAACACAACTCGAAAAAGGCATGCGGGCAAGTAATGGACGTACATTCATCCTTTTCACTCAGATCAAAGAGAGGGAAGTTCTCAATGATTCATACATACCGGACAGAGTTTAATGTTATAAAGAAACAAGCCAAAGAAGCAGCAGTAATGGAAATGAATCTTTCGGAAGCAGAAAGATTTGAGAGGATAGCATATCATGCCATATCACAAACTCTGATAGTACAGTGCCAACCCTCCTCCCACGTTGCTCTCTCCCCATCTCTTTTTGCTTCTTGCATTTCCTTTCGCCGCCTGTGTTGTGTGTACCTCCCCGCACAACTTACCTTGAAAAGGGACTCCATTGAGCCCTCGAGAGTGACACAAGTTCCTAGCCAATCGTATCACAAAGCCTCTCCTGGGCGATGTCAATGGAAGCGTCTAGACCAATCAGCAACCTGGAGCAATGAGCAAGTTGCGTTGTGGCAAGACTCAGCGTATACTTCCGCGCGTGCTGGCCAGGATAGGAGCTTGGCAGAGCAGCTGCACACACGGCAGTGCGGAGGCAGAGAAGGGGTTGGTGATACGGTGCTATAAATCTGTGGTCCAGTCCACCTCCCTTTTAAGACGTCTTCCCCCCCCCCCCCATTTCTGTTCTCACTTAGAGATGCAGCAGCTTACTCCTGTAGCGACCTACTAAAAAGCAACAAGGAGAAAGACGTCGTCTTTTTGAAAAAAACGTTCTTTCTTCTCTTTCTTTGTTCCTTGGTTTGTTTTCCTTGCCCCTTTTTGTTTAGTTGAACGGCAATAGGAGGGTAATCTCTCCGTCTTTTTAAACTCTCTTTTTTTAAGTTTCCCCTCCCCTTTCATTTTTTTTCCCAAAGATTTCTTTTAGCGTTGGACTTTGGGGTCGAAAGCATTTCTTTTTATTTGCTTCTTTTAAGCCGAGCACAGTTTAGGTTTCGTGCTGTCTTAAGAGAACTATCCAGCAGCTTCTTGCTCATCCTTATTGGGAGAACTGCACCGTTACTTTAAAAACACACATACACAAAAACCTTAAGGGAGAAAGGTAAGTTTCGGTTTGGTTTCTTTAATCATTAGTTGCAGCGATGTGCTGGCAAACCCAGAAAACCTGTAATTGAGCGGAATACAGAATATGAGTTAATTGCACATGTTTGCCTCATTTCAAACCTACTGCTCTGTTTTTTCTTCTTTTTCTTCTAGACAGCTAGACTAAAAGACGCATGCTTAACGTACTGAATATTCGAAAATGTCAGTGGTGGAAACTTAAGTGATAAATGTGGCCAGGGTAGAGCAGGGGTACAACGGGAGGCTAGATGTTGAATGAGCTTCAGGAATGAGGTTGGAAGTTCATTTCGTGGGAAGAGAGGGGTAACTTGGGTGTTGGGGGGATGCATGCCTCTACTTTCGTAAAGGAACCAGAGGACCGGAGAGGCTTTAGTATCATTAAGGGGAATCAGAAGCCTGGGCTTGCAGATTAGACCAACAAAACCTCCCGGCTTAATTGCATTAACCAGATAGCATGTGCTGGGGAGATGGGATTGCCAGATGGAATTTAGATGCTGCACCAGGCAGCGAGTTGTAGTTGACGGAAAAAAGTACTTGCCGTCTGAGAGCTGGGGCTGGGCTGGGGCTGGGGTGGTTAGAAGCTGTCAAAACTCATCCTTGCCAGGTATGCGGGCTCTAATTCACGGACACCAGTTACCGCAATTCAGTTTTAAAAGAAGATAGCCAATTTGGGGCCGAACCCTTAAGCCTGTACCGGATATGAGATTCCCTTTGTTCAGAAAAGCGTAAATAAGCTCGTTGGAGCTGTGTCTGTGAAGTGGCAGCTGCCTGGGAGCCTCGCAACGCTGGGCGCTGGGCGCTGGGACGTGGATTCCAAGCCCTGTCCTTGGTCCTACACGGCTGAGTTCGCCTTCGGGGAGTGGGGAACCCCCTCGCAGCTGCGAGGCTGCTCCGGCACTCCGGGAGCCAAGCCGGCCGCGCCGCCCTCGCCCGCCCCCCTTACCGCTCCCCTTCCTCGAATAGCTATTGTTAAATAGACGCTGGGAGCCAGATGGTTGGGGACGAGAAGCTGGGCAGACAGGCACACGCTTCATTTTAACTTTTGTGATTTCTCAGGGTTTGGGAGAAACTAGCTGGCTTTCTACTGCAAAAGAGCGAATCCAGGGTAGACTTGGGGAAGGAGCAGGGTGTTCACAGAATGGAGAGGGCAGGAGTGGTGATGGTGGAACGAGGTGTTGGCTTTGCCTGAGAGAAGTTTTAATTATTGGCACGAAGGGGTGTGGGTGAGTGTGTGCGCGAGAGCGCCCGGGTGGTGCTTGAGAGGCAGAGGTTGGGGAGAAGGTACAAAGCCGGCTGCAGTGGTTAATTTCTCGGCTCATCACCCCACCCATCGTATGGGTTCGAAAAGCCAGCGCACTGCCAGTCTGTCTCGGACTCTGTCAAGGGCGACGGGGGCCAGGGATGGCAAGGTGGCAGTGCCCACCATGGGCGCTCCGCGGCGGGCGGACAGGACCTCGCGTGGCCATTGTTGCTTAATTTATGCCCAGCGCGTTGCTACGTACCCACCTATTTCACGTCTGTAAAGAATTAATCGGAGAGCTATAGAACTGTGGCAAATTGGGGGTTGGAGGATACGTTCCCCATTTTCCATTTTCAAGTACCGTTTAACAACTGATGTGGAGACTGGGTATTTTCTCTCGTAATTACCAGCTGCAGGTCTGGTTGTATTGTGGCGAGGGTGAGAGGATATAGTCAACCATTTAGTATTTCTTTAACACTGCTGGACGGGGTGGATGTCTCTGTACTTCGTCCCCGAAATGCACAGATTCTCTCCCCTCCCCCGCTCATGTACCAACAGTCCCGTTGGTTAAGATTCTAAACCCTCAGCCCTTCTCCACACCCCTATCTATACCCATCCTCAGGGTGGTGTGGATGGGAGACGAATGTATTTTATATCCTAGGCCTACACTACTAACTGCAACCTATACGAAGTAGGTTTGAAATATATTTAAAGAAGTACAAAATACACAATAGTAATTGGAAGAAATAATTTTCCTAATTGAAAATCAGTTCTGAAAGGTCAGGAAAAGGTGCTTGTGTTTTGGGGAACAGAAGGACAGGAAATCTATTTGAGCCTGTTAGTCTTCCTTGTAAAATGGCTTCTTAAGTGGGACATCGAAGAAATTTGTTAGAATTTGAGCAAGTGCTCAAAAAAGAAAAAATTTGTTTCAAAGTCGCCTTTTAGGAGATTACATTAAAAAAAACCACTGCCCTTAGTTATTCCTGTCATTGTGTAAACGTATCACAGCAGCAGGTCTTATGTCTTCCCCTTTCCCTTTTTAAACAAGTGCACAGGCATCTAGCTTTATAAATCTAACCAGTTCTGGAGTTCTTCACGCAATGCAAGATCGTAGACAGAAGAGGTTTAGTTGACTTGGGGAACTCACCCTCCCCTAACTTCTAGAAGACAGCTTCAGGAAGTAAGTAGGATGTAGAACATTCTAAGAGTTTTAGGTTTGGAGTGGCAAATTAGATAGGCCTATATTTTCGCCTGACATTTGGAAACTGGCATTCCTTGCAGTCTCACCTGCCTGGGATGGGAATATTATAATTAACTCTTTAGAAGGAGGTCAAAAAGGTGCAGGCGCTTCCAGTGGTTTTCTCAGGAACCCGTACAATGTCAATTAAGGTCATTTAATTGTAAATCTGATTTGGGATGGCACAGAAATGCTGGCATAAAACCAGTTAGCTACTTCTGGTGTTCCCAGTGTGGTCCTCAAAATTGAGGGATGGCCTGTCTTCATTTCGACCATGGTTGAGTCCTCTACTTTAGTATGCCTGGTTTGACTTCGCTCTAGAGGGTAAATTTGCCTCCCCCACTTCCGCCCTAGGTTAGAGGAGTCCTCCTCCCTTCTCCCATGAATGCCCCGCCCGTCGCATGGGGGCGGGGAGCGCTGGGCGCCCTTAGCGGACCTTGCTGCATCAAACCCGCAGCATGCCCTTGAAGCTGTAACCTCGGTCACGTTCTTGTGGCGACTCAGTCGACCACTGCTCAGTTCCGTTCTCTTACCTCCTCCAATTTCAGGTAGGTATGACAGGTGATATTTTATGTGTAGTTTTTAGGGGGAAAGGTTAAAACGGAAGCCTTTGCAATGAAAAAAAAACCAAACTCAATATGACAGGTGCTCTCGCAATTAAGTGGCCAAGCAGGTGTAAAAACGTGCTCTCTCCGCGTGGCTCGGGGGGTCGGTTTTGACTCTGTTACGGGTCTGGGTCGAGGACGGGCACAGGTTTTTCTAAGGAAAAGGGATTGAGCTGGGCGAGGGGGCAGGCCGAGGCTGGGCAGCCGTGGGACGTCCCCTCGGTGAAGAGTTGGCCTTTTCGGGGCTTGCGTGGGGGGCACTGGAAGGAAGGATGCGGCTAGCGGCAGGCGCTTGCACAGTCCAGCGCAGAACTACCTACTTTGCCTTTGAAGCAGGGTATAGCACCCGGCACAGGTACTCCAGGCTTATTTAAGAGTTAGATTCTATCTAGAGAGAAGCAGGGAGGGGCAGTGGGGTACTAAGTCTAGTTTTCCGTGTAGTGACAGGA
The DNA here is from genome assembly GCF_000247695.1 of Heterocephalus glaber. Next base: position 27,853,490 of record NW_004624736.1, on the reverse strand, counting down.
CCTGTTTTGGTTGTGAAGGGGAAAAAAAGACCTTTTCAAGTCTACTTGCAATATATATGTATAAATGTGTGTGCATATACCGATGATACACATACGTATATCAAAATAACCCCTGTGCGAGCTGCTCTGACTCCCCTTGAGCGCCAGAAGCCCTTGGGTTTGCAAACTTGCACCTGGAATCCTCCGCCACAGGGCGCATGACTCTCTCCCTAGGGTCCAAGGAAACCTGGGAGAGGAGTCTGGTGGGAATCGGAAGCCGGAGGGACGGAGCCCAACAGCCGCAGCCCGTGTCTCCCGCAGGTCAAGGGAGACCAGCCCGTGGGCCGGCCGGTCAGGGCACGCGCCGGCGGCGGCCACAGCGCAGTGAACTCGCCGCCGGCCCCGCCTCCTGGCGCTCTTCCAGGCAAGCCCCTCCTCCTCGCCCGGCTACAAACGGCGGACCGTGGTGCCCGGCGTCACTGAGGTAGGGGCCGGCTGGTCGAGGCGGGCGGTCTGAGGCGCGGCGCGGGTGGGGCGGGGTTCCGCCGGGTTCCAGGGTGCCTTCCCGCCACCGCCTCTCCGTGGAGCCCGCCCGCCGGGAGCGACTCCAACTCCTCCGCGGCTGTGCTGTCCGCCCGCGGCACGAGCCCTAAGCTGCAGCTCCGAGTCGCAGCAGGCAAGTGCAGGGGGCGTGGGGGGGTGGGCGGGTCGGCAGCCTCGCCCTGCCCTGGTTCTCTGGGCGCTGAGGGTAGGAGCTGTGCACACCACCGCCGCCAAGCCTGGCAGGGCACGGCCGGAGGCAAAAACCGTGGTCCACGCTTAGGGCGCGGATGCTGGTGGGGGCGTAGGAGGTTGTGCCTGTGAAGTTCCTGGAGCGCGGCCCCTGGCGGCGGGGGTGCAGGGAATTGGGCGCTTGGGGGGGTGGCACCGCCCCTCCCGTGAGTACAGGCCGGTCGCGGGTGGCGAGAGCGGAGCCGCCGGCGGCGCCAGGCAGCGTGCACGGGCGTAGACGTGCCCGGTGCCCCGCGTGTAGTACGAGGAGGAAACTGCGCCGAGACGCAGGTGAGTGTGTTGGAGGGGCTGTGGGGGAGGGGGCTGTGCGAGCGAAAGGGCAGATTCCTGTGGAGGACTGGAGCCCGCCTCGTGGGAGGACCGTGCCCTGCGTCCCCGACGTCCTCCTGCCGCACGCGCCGAGCTGTGGTAGCTGGTGTGTGCCACTTGGTACGGCGGCGCCTCGCCCGGCGTGGGGAGCTCCAGGGGCGTCTGGAAACGTACGGCGGCCGCAGGCTGTGGAGGCGGCGTGAGGCCGTGGGCGCGAGGCAGGAGCAATGGTGACTCCCCTTGCGTGGATTAGGTGAGGTCGGGCGCAGCCGTGGGAGGTCGCTTCCTGGTCCACACAGGAGCCAGCGAGCGCTGCGCGGGAAGCGCTGAAGCTGCCCGACTGGGCGGTCTCTGGGATTTAGGTCGCTCGAAGTGGTTGCTGCGTGCGGTTCCTTCTCTAGCTCGGTGGAGAGGGCCGGCCAGCTGCAGCCGGTGCGTAACTAACATTTGTGCGTGCACGGGTGAGATTGAAGAGCCGGTTGCACCAGCTATCCTCAGTTCACCGGCGGGGCGCCCCTCCAGCGGCCGTGACAGTGACCAGTAATCGGTCTTCACACGGAAAAGTCTACTTGATATCCTTGAGGGCTAGAGCACCATGAGTTTAGGTGTGAGCTGCCGCAAGTCTGGAGTTGTAACTGTCCAGATGGTCATTTAAAATTGTGTGTATATTCAAAGACCATTTTTATGATAATTTCATCTTCTGCCTTCTCTGTACATTTTCTGAAAATGTGGGAAAAGGAGGAATTGCTACTAGTGATTTACTGTTCTTTATTTCTTTACCCAAAGAATGGTGCTTAGTAATGAATGCCAAGATGCAATAGTGTACCTCCCGCAAGGAAAAAAGCTTTGTAAAACTTAATATTCTTGTGATTCTGCCTACCTTTTAATAACTTTGTCTTAATAAACACGTAGCTCGGCCTCAAAACTTAGAGCAAATAAGTTTATTTAAACTCCCTCAAATACTAGTGGGGGTGGATGGATAATTTCCTCTTCCCCCTGAGCAATATTGAAATACTGTTTAGGTGCCATTGAAAACAGTTCTCTCAAGAATCAGTTTTCCAGACTCTTTGGAGTTTCACATTTGTGCTGGGTTGGCTTCTGGCGGAAGCTGGCTCAGAGTCTCCATTTTGGTGAGCAAGTGGAAAAGCCCTCCGAATCTCCTGTCTCCTCTGGCCCACTGGGTATGGAAAATGGTGACTGTTTTGCTGGGTGGACCGGAATGTTGCTGCATTTATTTTCAGACTATTTATAGGAGCGTTGTAGTAATGTTAATTTTACATTGCTCAGGTCGAGTGGAGGGTACATTTTCAGGCTAAATTCTCTTAGAAATGGGAGAAAGTGAGAGAAGAAAACACGTGGAAGATAATGCTGGAGCGGGGTAGAAAAATTAGATTATGAAAAAACACAGTACATCCAAGAAAAGTATTTGTGTTTGTATGATTAAAACAGACCCCTTCTTGCCTATCTGGGTAACTTTGTGCGTCCACCTTTTTGGGGATAAGGTTTTTTACCCTTCTGAGAGTTTTTCTTTTACTCTTTGAGCCTTTTCTTCTCCCTATCTCTCTAGGTGTTTACTCCACCATGTAGCTGTGGTTTTAGGAAGTCAAGTCAGCTACTTCAGCTGTATACACTCTTTTCCTACCATTCAAGAGATTGGTGGTTTTAGGATACGATCTTTGTGTGGAACATGTACCTAGAGCCAGTCAGTGTTTGCCAGCCTACCTCTTAATTCATCACATTGTTTTTCTAGGCCCAAGGTGTGTTAGTTAATTGAAGTTCTTTTTGGTTTTGGATTTTTGGTGGTTGGTTGTAGTTAATGCTTCTTTAACAGAGAAACAAGATCTTGTCCTTGTTTTTCTGCTTTTAGTTAAGACCCAACTCCCTAGTAAGTGAAGGAAGAACAGTGCTGTAAGTGGTTTTTCTGCTGTCCAATTCCTTGAACCACCCTTTTGGTTCTTTGTACACAGACAGATGTTCCTGGATGAATCCTTGTAACCACCTACCTTCAGCTATTCCAGCCTTTGGAACTTTTCTTGTGACCATGAATATAATTTTTAAAAAACGTTTTCTCTTCTAGAAGCAAGTCTCAACTTCTACAGGACAGGACAGAGCCATCCAGAATACCCTGACTTCTAAGCCAGGATCAACTCTTTTCTTTGCTGAAAAAATTATTTTTTAATGTGTGATGCTTTTCAGGTATTAGTATGACACAGTTACCACAGTAGTAAATTATTCTTTATGTTTTTTTCTCCCAACATAACTGAATATTCCAGAATACCCCATTTGTCTTTTTGAGCTCTTGTCTGCATGGGTAGGGCCAGTTCTTTTCTCTTATTTGAAGTCTTACTCATTACCTTATTGCTGCCTTTATCATCCACTGTGTTTGAAAGTGAGAGAGTCTAGAGAGCTTTGGTACTTAACATGGTCAGGTTATTTTTTGGCAGCTTTATGGGGAGGTATAAGTGCGATGTGATTGGGCCTGGACGGTGTGCCACCCTGTGGAAAACCTGTCCATAGCAGTTCTTCCCAGCTCTTTGTTTCCTTGGCTACTCAACTGGACAGGCCCAATATCATAGTAAACTATCACATTTCAGTCTTTTTTTTCTAAAAGTAATTTTAGTGTGAGTACTTGGTTAGAGGAAGGGGTGCTTTATCGGCTTGTGAGCTGTACAGTTGTATCCCTCAGCCCTACCAGTTTAATTCTTAAGAATTTGCATTTTTATTTTCCACAGGGACCCAAGATTATGCAGTGTATCCTGGTTAGGTGCTTTGTTGATATAATATAGAAATGTTTGTAGGCTTTGTGCCCTGGTGATGCCACACCCAGCTCTATGGAGGACATAAAATACATGGAATGTTCACTTGCTTTGGCTGGTTTTCTTTTACCGTTGTGGAAGTTTTCACTGGTCTGGTTACTTGCAGAACACACATATTGCAGTTTAATGCCAGATCAGCCATATCTTGTGTTTCTAATTTAGGAAGAACATTTATCATGTATTTATTTTGTTTGCAGTACTAGCAGGTTTACAGTACTAATTTATTATTCTGTTTGGATTTCAAGTAATTTAAATCTATACTACAGACAGTATATTTGCTTTAAGACTTTTGTGTATTAAAAATACATGTTTTATCTTAGTTGAAGTGGTAACTTTTGGAGTCTGAACCTAAAGTAGAAATTAGTATAGTAACATCTTAGGATTTAAGGAGTATTTAGAAAAAATTTCGTTAACAAGAAATTAAGAGATTTGACTTTTAGCTTTTATCATGTAAATTATAAATTTCATTTTACCAAGGTAACTAGGAGAATTTTATGGGAAGATGATTTCCTGTGTCTCCAGCCTTGTATTCAGCGGTATAAAACAAAAGGTGACTATTGTGTGAGCAATACTGAACTAGGTATATTCTTGTATGCATCCTCCCCTTCAATACTAGTGTTAGTTTTTGGAGATTGATCTTTATTAAAATGTCTATTTTTGGAAAGGGTATTGTTTTCTCTTGGATATGAATTAGTCTTTGAATACATCAATTTTTTTCATATGCTTATCCACATGTTTCCTTCTGAATATTGCTGAAGAGTTTTATGAGATGACATGCTGTTTTTTCTTGTAAGAAATCTTCATGCAAAGAAGGATAGGGCTTTGGAAATAGCAAAGGTAAAACAACCAAGGAAATCATAAGAATAGGTGATGTGGGGTTAAAAAACTAAATTGTTTTTTAGGTTGTCTTATTAGGAAGTTGTGTGTTTTTTTTTTTAAAAAAAACTTGCTGTTTCTTATTATACATCTATATTACTGATTTCTATTATGTCACTTTGCAGCTGAAAATAAAAACATAAGATTTCACACACCCACTTTCCCACTTTTAACAATTTCTTTTAAATGTCATTCTTTTCTCACTAGATTTATTTGTGGTGAAACGTCTTTTTTTTTTTTTTTCCACATTGCAGGTTTTGTTTTAGTACCAGGTACATTTTGTTAAGGTACTTATATATTACTTTTCCCTTGCATATTTGTAATAGATTAATACTAGGCTGTTTTCTTTGATCTAAAAAGTTTGTGTTATAAGAAGGAAATTTATATTCTGAATGATTAGCTTTTCTTCAGAATTTTGTTGTTTTGGCCTGTTCGTTATTTCAGCAATTTTAAATACTACCTTAGTGGAATGTGACAAAAGTTTTATTTTCATAAATATCAAATGAGTAAACCATTCAAGTGGGATTTAACTTTATTTCATTTTGCTTTTTGTTAGTAGTAGTCAAACTTATTCAACTACTTCACTTCAGTGGATACTTTCTTGACTAATTTTACCTCTTGAGTAGACTAGAGGGTGAGAACTGTTTTGGAATTCTTAGCTTTCCTTTATCACCTTATTGTGAAGTCACTGTAAACTGAAATTTGTCAATATTGAGAGATCTGAGTATCTTTGAGTATTTGAAGAAAGCTGTAGGCCTTTTCTCCCTAGAGAAGTACACATTTACAGAAATTTCCACAGATTTGTATTGCCTTATCTGGAGTAAAGATTCAATTGAGGTTCTACTCTATTTGTACAGGACTTTAGGAATCAGGAGTCCTCCTATACTGTTGGGAGCCAAGCACAGACATTGATGGGTTCTTGTCTGCTATTGAGTTAGCACTGTGGGCCTTCAGTTTTATTAGAAGGATGACTCTGAGCTTGCCTCTCTGCACTTTGTTTTAGAATCCATCCTGTTTTTTGTAAGCAAATATTACACGTGTAAGGTCTTCTTTTTTTTTTTTTTTTTG
>NW_004624736.1:27836896-27847495 GCF_000247695.1 Heterocephalus glaber | reverse complement strand
CCTGTAAGGTCTTCTTATGAGCACAGTGCTGCCAGTTTATCTGCTGAGTTGTCTTGCCTCAATAGATTTTGTCATTTAAGTTGAAATCCTTAATTTAGCAGAGACAGGTGGAAAATATTAGGCTGGAAATCTCAAGTTTCTCTTGTCTGGTTTTGGCTCAGTTAACTCCATTCTTGATTTCTTTTTTTTTTTGTATTAAGATCTCACTTTCTCCATTTCACAGACCAAACTAAAGATTAGCATGTGGAAGTACAGGACTTTTGGACAGTGTTTACTGAATTGGAAAGATAGTAATAAGTGATTCTTGTAGATTAGGTTTATACATTTTTGGCTTTCAACGTATTATTAGAAACTTTTTTTTTTTTTTTTTTTGGTGCTGCAGATAGAGTGTATACACTGCCACCAAGCTATAACTGCAGCCCTATAATATACCATCATATGTTTATTTTTGCCATATGTTGATTTCTTGTTTAAGGAAAAACTACAGGAGATTTTGAGAGTTGTGACTTTGAACATTTCAGTATAGAAATAGATATTTATATTTCTGATGGAAATTGGAAAGTTTAAAATGTATTTTCTTTGAAAATATAAATAATGCTAGAAGATAAGATGTGAATGTGAGATTGTGAGAATTTAGCCAGCTAACATCCAGAAATATGAATTTCTTAATTTAAATTTTTCATATTTTTTCAGTGAGAAATCACATTGTAAAATTTAGGCATTTACATATATAAAATAATCATTTCATATTTTCTTGATTTGAATTTTATTTCATTTCTTATCATGGGTCTATTCTTAAATGTAACAAGTTGGAGTTTTCATAGAAATACATTTTCCCTCTGCTTGTTTCATTTCCTTCTTACCACCCCAAGTAAAAAGTCATTGGTAGATGCCCTGCCGAGTAAGTTATTGGAAATTGGTCACTTGTTCAGTTTTTAAAGGAAAATAACATCTTTTTATTCCTTAGGCATCATTTGTGTATATCAGAAGTACGAGAGATATTTCTCAAAGCAAATAAATCACAGTGTCTTTGGAATTAAATTCAGTGAATTGGGTAAGATGGGAAAAATATTCCTGGAGTTGATCGCACTTGATCTTGCTTCCTCTGAGCTGTTTTTCAAAATAGAAAAAGTGAGATTTTTTAATTTTGCTGCTGCTGCTGCTTTACAGGTATTGCCTCTGGTGAAATGGGGGGGGTGGTCACCTACCTTTATTGCACAGCTATTCAGAATGTGTTAAATATATAATGTTTGTTACAGAGTGAACAAGCTTTTATAACCTGTTCCCAGGTAAGGTCTGTTTCTGTATGAGTTTATTCAACACCTTTTTCTCCTGCCTAGGTGCTGCTTACTGATTGCAGACTTACTTGGTTTAAACCCTTTGGGATAGGTTTTGGCCTGTGACTGTGAATGACTCACAGACTTTTCCCAAGCACCTGGTCATCAGTGCTTTTTTTTTTTTCATTTGCTAATGCAAGGAGCTTGAATGCCCCACATCCTTTCTCTCCGTCGTGTGACTCCTCTGTACTAGCCTCTGTCCCTATTTATGCTTCTGAGCCCTAGTCTTGGTAATTCCTGATCAGGTACAACTTACTCCCTTTCTTTTCTTTTCCTGCCAAAACTTTTGCACTGTCTCTGATGCATTTTGCTACATTTTACTCACTGAAAAAGAATATCTTTTGTGACAAAGTAAGGCCCTGCTATTGGAGAAATGAGTACCAATGGACAAGTCATTTGTGCTACAGGTACCAAGTGGTGGCTCAGGGGTGGCATATAACCTGGAGCTATTTTTGTTTTTCTGGTACTGGGGTTCGAACTCAAGACCTTGCCCTTGCAAGGGAGGTGCAGTGCCACTGAGCTAAATCCCCAGCCCTGGAGCTATTTAATTTGGCCTGAATTGTATTTTAAAAAGTTGTGAATTACCAGTTTAGGGTTGGGAGATATAAAAATTCAGAGCCATATTTTTTGCCTCTTGAAAAATTGTAGGGAATGAGCAATGGTGAGCCCATGTTCATCAGATACCCTGTTAAGAGGAGATGCGTTTAAATCACTACCTGGTCTTCGTAAATGTTTGAATTTGTGACTCTGCTGCTACAGTTTTTAAAGCAGTAGTTCTAAAGATTTTATATTTTGATTTTTCTTTGTGTTTGCAAATAATGTTTGAATTTAGATTGTTCATTCTGAATTTAGATCTTATAGTCTCCTCTATTTCGATGAGGGAAGACTTGTCTTGGACCTCTCCTTTAACCTGATTGCAAAATAGTTTTTCTTTTATCAGACGTGCTTCTCTTACCCTTTTCCTCCTTCCTCCTGGGATTTCAGACCTGTCCCTGTTGAGAGTGGAGATTTCTCCCTGCCAGTTGCCTGCTTCTGTTTGTTCACATGTTTTGGGGTCATCAGAAGCTTCTTGGTTTTGTGAAAACTAATACGATGTTATGAGCTGTTTAATAGAGGCTTGAAGTCCACCTGCCAACCTCATTACTGATGGGTCAGCTTAGAAAATAATTCTTTCCTCAGATGGCTGTAAAAAAAGAGCTGCTAGGACAGCATACCAGATGTGAGGTTTGTGTGTGTGTTCCTCTCCATTTGTCCTTTATTCTTTTTAGTCTTCAGCCTTTTCTGCCCCTCTCTAGAAATAGCAGGGCAGCTTTGCAAAGCTTTCTCCCATGTGTGCAGTAGAGCAAGCTGATGTGCCAGCAGAAGTATAAAGGGGTTCCACATGTCTTGTTTGGACCAATGCTGTAATTTTATTTTACAATAAGGAAGGTGGATATTATTAATCTACTCCTGAGCATAATAGCATGATTTGAATAGCAGAGAGCAACTTTGGTGTGTGTTAATGTCTAGTGAGCTGAATACAGATGAATGCTAAGTAGGTAGAAAATGTCAGTGTAGAGCCTTCCTTTTGGTGACTTTAAGCACTTACATTTCTAGTTAACTTTTTGTTCCGCCTGGCAAACAGATATGAAGATCTTTTTTTATCAACCCAGCATTAATGTAGCTTCTGAGAACGAACAATGCCCGTAAAGCCTTGCTCTCCTGGCAGCCACTTGAGTTAGGCCAGTTATAATGATGAATCAGAATGTGTCCCTGTATTGAACATCTTAGCAAAACCCTCCAGAATAATAGGAGCTTAATGCTGGCAGTTTTAAAAATTGGCAGTCTATAGAACAACTACTTTTTCATTTTGAGGGTGAGTAGAAGTATATGTTTACTTTAAGAATCAGTTTTGAGTTAGGCGTGGTAGTGCATGCCTGTAATCCCAGCACTTAGGGAGGCTGAGGCAGGAGAATGTTTGAGCCCCAGTATGGACAATTTAGTGAGGCACTGTCTCAAAATAAAAAAATAAAAAAGGGCTTTGAAGTAGCTCAGTGTGAAGGCTCTGGGTTCAATCCCAGGACTTAAGGAAAACTAGTTTTGAAAACTTTTTAAAATTGGTGTACATAAAAACATTCTGAACTTGTTTTTTTTTTGTTTATGGTACCGAGGATGGAACTCAGGACCTTGTGCTTGCCAGGCAGGCGTGGTTCCACTGAGCTAAATCCCTGGCCCTCTGAACTTGTTTTTGAGCAGCACTTAAAAATTCTTGGTACTAAGCATCTTCTGTAATTACCTGATTCTTTTAGATGAATATATTGCTTATTTTTGATGCTCTTTGTGGCATGTTGGTTAAGAAGCCTCCAGGGCGTATTAATTATTAGGTATAGGTGGGGAATTGACTGTTGGTTAAAAAAATCAAGCCTGTTTTATCTCCCTAAAGATTGGGGACCAATCTTATGAAGCTTTTACTGTGCAATAAAAATGACTGATGTCTTTCATTTGGTTTTTAACTTTGGAGTTTAGACCATTTCCAAATTCATTTAAAGAAAAACTTCATGTTTTTGTGTTGTCATTATGTCTAGAAACCAGGAAGTTTGTGTAATCATTATTGTTTCATCACACTTTAATAAATACTTGATACTGAGAAAGGTTTGGAGAAGTTGATAGGGTGTCCTCTTCAGATGGTATTCCTTGCTGTCTGCTTAAGGTGAGGAGGGAGAAAATGGTAATTAAAAAAATCATAATCCAGACCCCCCTAGAATTAAATAGCAGAAACTGAGTGCTTGAGGAATTGAGAGAAGGGTCATATCTTTGTATTCTGGCTATCAGGAAATAGGTTAGGTTGTTGCATACTGACTTTTTTGGTTAGTGTTTTCTATGTATTCATTTGCTTTGTTTTTGTGTCCCATTTTTTCCTCTTCTTCTATGTTATTTTTGCTCCTTTTGAGTCTGTTTTGCGGTATGAATAGCTGTTTTCTGGTTTGTCAAGAACCCTGTCACAGGTAAAAAATATTCATGGAAAACCTGCCAAGTTTTAAGTTGTGCAGGAGAGAAATGATTCTGTGACTGTCTTAATTCTGCCATTGTGCCAGAGGAACACACCCAAGCCGTGTGTTTGTGTGTGTGTGTGTGTGTGTGTGTGTGTGAAACTACGTGAAGCCCAGCCTTGCCTGCAAAGTATTATTCTCTCAACAATATTATGTGCCAGCAACTTCCTCTGGGGATGACATTTACTTTTCAAAACACCTAAGAAGTCATAATGGTTGTACTTCTTTGACTGTTTTCCCCATAGAAGTGTGGTTGCAGGAGCAAGAGTGAAGTAACGGATCAGAAGCTGGGCTTTTCAGGGGATGGAGACACACTTCCTTCAGTCTTTCTCACATCTTTAGGCCATCTCCTTCAGGAGCAGGTGTTCTTAGGGCAGCTGTCTAGCTTTTTCATGTCAGTTTTTGGTGGTCTGTTTATCTGTCTCTGTGTGTGTGTGTGTTTGTGTGTGAGTGTGTCTGTCTTTCTCTCTCTCTCGCTCTCTTTCTTTCTCTGTTTTGGAAGTGGTTGAAAAGCTTGTGTGGTTTGCTTTGTCTTGTTTGCTGGAGAGGCTTCTTGCCTCAGTTGGAACTGGCTGACTGCAAAGTAATTTGTATTCTTCTTAATTTTCTTTGCACTCCTTAGTTTGGGTAATCTTTAAACATTGTTTTGTGTCCAGTGCGGGGGAAAGTGTTTGATTTCATAATGAATAATAATTTATGATCTAAACAAGAAGAGTGAAGAGCTCTCTTCTGGTTTTCCTTTTATACAATGTCTATCGTAACTTCTGAATTACTGCCTTGTAAGACTATGCAGAGTAAGAAATCGTATTGGTCAGTCAAGTTGGTTGTGTGTTGGAATGGGGCAGCAGAGAGCCTTCTGTTTTTAGTTGCTGAATGACTTGACTATTAGGAAGACAGAAGAACATTACATGGAATCAGCAGTAGAAAGTGGTGAGCCACTCAAAACCATGCATCCAGGAGATGGCGCATTTCCTCTATTACAGTACTGTCACAGTGATGTGGAGCCCTCTACAGCAGCCTGGCATAATCTTTTTATAGCTGAGGAGAATGAGGCTCAGAGGTCAGGTGGTTTACCTAAGAATATAACCACTTAGTAGGGAGACAGGACTCAAGTCTGACTCCCAGTTTTGTACCTTTTCCCGTGGACTCCAAAGAGATCTTTATCCTTCTGGCAGTTCTAATGACTGAGGTTTAAGGTTGCTCAGACCAGAGAGGAAAGTCCAGGAGGCAGCTCAGCTTTGTTTAGAGAATGTCTTTCTTCTGTTAGAGGTGCTTGGTGATAAAATAGGTGATCTCAGCAACAACTGTGTCTCATCTTCATCTTGTTTGGCTCCTCAGTGATAAGGCTGTTGTGCCAGGTTATTTATTTATGTTTTTAAAGGGCTTCAGTCTGATTACTGCATCATTTCTTGGAGAATGACTACCACTTGTTCTCAGGACCAGAATTCTATACATGGATTATTTTAGGGCTGTGACTAGGTGACTTCTGGAAGCAATTCCATCCAGGCTGGTATCTTCCTGATGCCAGCTGGCAGCTTTGACTTGCAGGATTACTTTTTGGAACCATATGAAGTATGGATTGGTTATTTTCTGTAAGTGAGGGAATGTCTTTAGACGTTTTTTTTAGAACACTGTTAAAATCAAGAAAAAAGATTGAAATACTCTGTGTTCTATTCCTGCAAGTGACATTCAGATAACCCTAGTTCATTGTAGTAGAAAATCTTATGTTAAGGGCTATTCTTTTAAACTTGTTAGGTGTTTGAAACAGATGTGATCCAAATCTGATGGGCTTTTAGAAGTGTCACTGTTGCTGTTGTGAGGGAAAAAAGAAAACCAAGTTAGGTGTTCAGTAGGCTATACAGTGTTCAAACTTGTACAACAAAATACACATTAGAGACTGCTTTTGATTCACCTTTGTTTAATTATCAGATTCAACCTTATAACAGTGAAATCAACTTTGTCAGAAAAATTGGTGGTAAATAGGAAATAATATGGATTCAAGATGATCTCTTTTTTCTTCCTTAGAAAGGCACAGCTGCTTTTTTCATTACATTTATCTTTTATGCTTATTATGGTTGTAGTAGAAATTCAAAAAATACTTATTTAATTCACATGAACTGAGTTTGGAATACAGATAGTATTATGGAGAAAGAGATAATATAGTACTAGAGAGTCATATTGATAGTTTTATTTGCATCTGTTAAGCAAACCATGAATAATAACATGATCTTATTAAACTTTCATTCACTACAGGTTCCATGAAACTGCTTAAGGAGACTGAAATAAAATAAGACAGCACTCAAAACTTAATAAGTCCTTGGATCTCTTTTATTTTTCTGAATTGTTTAGTGCTTTAACTAATACTTTATTTCCTCATGTTTTGGATATGCAATTTTCACATTTTTGAATCTTATAAGTATATCCACTTAATGTGGTTTTATGTCTCCCAAAACTGTGAGGTTGGCCATATACTTTTCAATCCATGATGTCTTAAAATTGAGAAACTGAAGTAGTTGGATGTCAACAGTCTTTGATTTATAATCTCCTCTCTTTTATTATTTATTAACTCCTTCTAGAGTATAAATGCTATCCTAGTGCTTTGTGAAGCTGATGTAAACCTAGGAAACTAAGGTCATCAGATTTTCTTTACATATTTCAAGCACGTGCCCTTGGTATAAAATTGGCTCAACAGGTTATATATTAATAGCAGAATAGACTGGCAGGTGGGATCCTGCCAAGGGTGTTCCACACTGTTTAGTTATAACTCAGGACATCATAAGGTGAAGCAGAAGGTAGTTGTTGAGAACTTAAAGTAGAAGAGCATTTTACATCATTCCATTTTATAAGATATTACAGTTTTAAACTTTGACCTAAGGAATATGTACCATTTTCTTTAATTTCTCAGTGCGGGTTTTTAAAAATGAAACTTACACTACTGTAATGGTCGAGATCTAAAATGTTCTCCAAAAGGCTCATTGTGTTGAAGGGTTGGTTGCCAGTTAATGGGCTTTTGGGAAGTGATTGATCATGAGGGCACTAACATCATCAGTGGGTAATCCATTGATGAGTTCATAGCTGAATGGGCTGTTAGGAGGTGGGGCCTACTTGAAGGAAGTGGGTTATGGCGTTGAGTGTCCTTGGGGACAGTATCTTTTTTTGGGCTGCAGTATCTTGTCCCAGGCCCCTTTCTCCCTCACTCTCCCACTCACTCTCCCGCTCTTTGGAACCAACCTACCATGGACTGCCTCTGAAGCCATGATCCAAAATAAATTATTCTTCTTTCAAATTGTTTTGTCACAGTTATGGAAAGCTAGCACAACTACCAAAGATTTTTCTGAGTAAAATGTTTCCTTGTTCCCTAAACAGTTTACACACACAAAGAAATCTAAGGACTTCTTATTAAATTTTGAGTGTTGTCTTGTTTTTACTTCAGTCCCCTTAAACAGTTTCATGGAACTTTGTCCATAAAGAATTTTTCTTTATGGTTGGACTATTAGTCTACTCCATCACCACAACAAAATATCTGACAACATTAATTTATAAAGGGAAACGTTTTATTTTGGCTTGTGTGTTTGGAAGTTGCATTTCATAACTAAGTTGTTTTTAGGCCTCTGATGAGGCAGCACATCATGGTGTGAAGTGTGTGGAGAAACGAACTACTTAACCCCATTACTGAAAAGCAAAGAGGAAGAGAGCAAGGTCCTCCTAAAGGTTCCAGGGCCTCCCACTAGTGCCAGCCTGGGAACCAAATGTTTCACACGTGGACCTTTGGAGGACACTTATCCAAACTATGGCAGCTCTCTGTCTCCCCCATTACCTGGGCTCATTTCCTGTTTGTCTTGTTTCAAGGAAAGGCAAATTTGCTGACATTTTATTAAATAGCTTATGAATATTTGAAAATGTTCATGATGCCTTTTTGGCAAATCTACACATTCTGTTGGTAGAATCTTTAAACTTTTAATCTTTTCTCTAGACCTCTATCTTCCTAGAGTTAAAATTTTATGATTTTTATTATGTCCTACTTCCTTACCTTAAAGATATTTTGCTTTCCTTTTGATTGTTCAGTCATTCATGTTTTTAATCATTGATCCAATCTTTTTTATTCTGCAGTAGTTTAAAAACAATTATTTTCCCACATTATATATATAGATTTCTCAGTTTTTTTGTGCAAAAGTTTATTTACTTGTAAATATTTACGTTTATACTGTATGCCATACATATTGAAGAGATTAGTGAATGCAATATAGTTAGTATCTTCTGACATGAAATTTAGAATTTATTGGAAAAGACACATGTTAAAGTTCTACAAATTATTATAAATTTTAAGATTTGTGCTTTGAAGGTAAAGAGCCTGTGGGACTTCTAACCTGGTGGGGGAGATGGTTATGGAAGGTCATTTGTTGACCTTATCTTTCCCCCCAGCTTCCCTTACTCTTTTATATAAAGGCATACTTTAATTTTTTTTTTTTTTGTATCGAGGATCGAACTCCAGTCCTTGCGCTTGCGAGGCAGGCGGCGGAACCACTGAGCTAAATCCCTGGCCCAGCATACTTTAATTTTATAGGTTTGGGATATTAGTATACACAGAACTGCTGTTCTTGATAGATTCATGGTTAACTCTGATAGTCTGTGCCACCTAGATTTTTAATCCACCATCAGTCTGGACTTTCTTTTTAATAGCTGCAAAATAAATTTTAATGTTCTTTTAAGGACAACATAATAAGGCAGGTTTTACTTTAGAAACTATATAGTGAATGCCAAGTCGAGCAGTAAGATCTGTGTTGCCTGCATTTTGTATTCTCATTACTGATGGCTTTGAAATTGTGCTATGTCTGATTTTAAAATAAAATTTATCAATAGGTTTTTTTAATAATACTTTTTCAGTGTGTGTTGATCAAGTCAGTAAGAATGTAAGAATATCTATTGGGCTCTTTGCTTAAAGAACTTCACCAGTGCATCCAAAGTTGTATTTTTATCATTATTAAATTATTTGTTTAGTTTACAAGTAACTTTTTATATAACCATTCTTTTTGCCAGATCTTGGCAACCCATACCATTCCTTTATAATACCCTGTTCCTTCTAGTATTCATTTAAAGTAAAAGAGCATACCATAATAATTTAGAATTGAAACATTTGTTGGTGTGGAACAGGCATAGGCAGTTTTCTTTATAGAAACCTTGAAAGGCATTAAGAGTATAGAAGAGTACTTTTTCTTTCCTTTTTCAGTGCCAAGGATTGAACCCGTGCCTCACACGTCTTACCACTGAACTATACTCTCAGCCCTACTTTTTTTCTTAAGATGACCTGAAAGGCTTTTGTGTAGTTCTAAACCCTAAAGATTTCATATGTTTGTAAGATTGGTGATGGGTGCCTGGGATTTAGCTCAGTGGCGCCATGCCTGCCTCCCAAGCACAAGGTCCTGAGTTCGATCCCTGGTGAGGGGTGGGGTGGGGGAGAAGAAAGAAAAAATAAAAAAGATGGGTAGAGTGTGGGAAATTAATCAGAAAAGGCAAGGGAGTACCTCATAGATCATCAGAACTAAATAGTTTGTGAAGGTATACCATGATATTTTAAAGTAGTATTTTTCTGACTTGCCTTGTTATCATTAACCTTCCTTATATAGAGTCTTAGTTTCCTCAAAGGAGTGGACTCTGGTGCCTAAAATGGTTTTCTTTTTTTTTAAAGGTTTTCTTTTGTTTTTACTACTATGCGGTGTTTTTGAAGTAACCAATATTTTGAGTCCTTTTTTGTTTATACTGACTATTTGAATATAAATTTTTTTTCCAGTTGGGTCTTATTTCATCACTGTTTTTAGATTCCAGGCTTTTTTTTTTCTTTTTTTCTCAGGTGTGCAGAAAGGCATATTTGATGGAATTTGGAGAGAAGTAAAGGCAGTTTTAGTTCAGGAGCTGACTTCTCATGTTAGTTCTGCCATGGATACAGAGATGACAGGGAACTGGCAAGAGAAGAGGGTGCTTGAGTTCTAGGTTCTCATCACCTTGGGTGAGTGTGTTCTTAATCACCCTTTAAAATTTTTTTTTTAATCTACATTGGAAGTCCCTTGATGGAGTCATTCTGTCTTGCAGATTTGTGTCTTGAACACAGTAGATCCTATTTCTTTATTAGGTTCTGTTTCTTAAAGATTAAAGTTATAGGGGTCGGGGATTTAGCTCAGTGGTTCCGCTGCCTGCCTCGCAAGTGCAAGGACTGGAGTTTGATCCCCCGTACCAAA
>NW_004624736.1:27756597-27836796 GCF_000247695.1 Heterocephalus glaber | reverse complement strand
AAAAAAAAAAAAAAAAAAAGATTAAAGTTATAAAATCAGATACACTGAAGGTGGTAAATAATGTATGCAGTATTTTTAAACTGGCATATTTAGCTTTGTATTTTGGTTATTATGAAGTTGGCATTATAACCTACATATTTGAGCAATTATTAGTGTTAATAAAAATTCTTAATATTTCAACTTACTAAGCATTTCTGTGTTTTTATGGATATCATTTATTACTATGTAATAGCAACTAAGTGCTGGATGCTTAGGTAAGTTAGTATTTTAAGGTGATTTTTGTATTAATAGCAATGTTTCTTTCCGTCCATTCCTAGGAATAATTGACTTTATATATTTGTAGTATCCTTGCTGGTTACCAGTTTGACTAGGCTGAAACTATGCTTTTACATGTATTTATGACCCATTTATGTAGCTTCAAAAAATACCAGCTGCTTCAGGGTTGGATTGATGTGGCTGTGTTTGCCAGGAATAAGGAAGTAGGCTCCCGGGGTGACCACAGGGCCAGTCATTTAGTAGCCTTGTTAAACTTCCTCCGGCCATTAGAAGAATGGCTAATTTCTGCCCAGCATTGCACCTGTTTGGAAGCAGAGAGAGAAGTCCAGGTCTAAGGTAAATGCTCTGATCATGGACTGCTAACCTTGAGGGTTATTGGGGTGAGTATCTTTGTGGTGTATACTTTGGCACTTGCACATGTGTGCTCACACTCACAATCCAGGGAGTAGCAACAGCAGCTCCATCTGGTATGTTGTAGGCCTGCCTTGACATAGAACTGTTGGTTCTAAAGCTTATTCTAAAGCTGCAATATGTTAAATGGGCAGCCCTTTATTGAATGCCTTTGGATGTTGGCAGTTTATCAGCAGCAGGGTTGTGATCCTGTCACTTCTTGTTAATAAGACTTTTATTTAGCTTAACAAATCATATCTTCTGTTTGCATCCACTCTCTCAAATGGTAAACTTGAAAGGGATGTGTGCGACTTTTTATTAATTAGTAGCTATCAGGGTGCTTTGGACCTTGCTTGATATAGCCATTTAGCTACTTGTATATATCTTCTTCTCAGATGTTATCTTAAACTAGGACAACCCCCAAATGATTATAGTCCTTTTTTTCTCCCCAGTTGTGAAAATTTATTTATATTTTTGGTCCCGGGGATTGAACCCACCCAGTGTCTTCACACTAAGCTACATCAACAGCCTTTAAATCAAAAAAAGTATTTTTTTGATAAGGTCTTGCTAAATTGCTAAGTGGTCTAGGCTGGGCTTGAGCTTGTGATCCTTCTGCCTTGGCCTCTCAGTGCTGAAATTAAAGGCATGTGCTACCATGCTTGGCTTTGAAATGGTTTTTTATCTTTCCTATTAGGTGGTCATTTTCTCCAGGCTCAGTTTCGTTTCTATTTTCAAATTCCTAGCAGGGGTTTTATCAGAACATTTACTGTCCCATCGCAGCAATTTGACTTTCCCAGCATTTGTTTCTGAAAATAGCACACAAGCATGAGCACTTCATCTTCATATTTAAAGTACATTTTCCTTTCCTTTTCTTGTCTTTTTTCTTTTTTTAAAAAAGACGAGTCCTCATTATACTGCCTGGGCTGGCCTTACAAGTAATTGGAATTACAGATGGGTACAATCCTGCCTGGCTGCATTTCTCTTCTGTGCTCTTCTGTTAGGTCTTTCTATGTAGTCCAGACTGGCTTTAAACTTACTATGTATCCCAGGCTGACCCTGCAACTCACAGTGATCCTCCTGCTTCAGCACTCCTGCATGCTGGTATTTCAGGTGTACACCACCATGCTCGGCTAGGTTTTTTACATATAGCAAATTCACGGATATCAGAGAATGTTAGAGCTGGAAGGACCCTTAGCTCAGTATTGACCAACACTCATATTTTACACATTCAGAGCTGATGCTAAAGATGTTTTGTTGTTTAATAAATTTGGAATAGTGATGGTGATTGGTGACTGTAGTAGACCCATGGCTGATTCCTGACTTGTTCCTTCTCTTAACTTCCTTTTCATAAACTGCTGTACTTCCTTTTTAAAAATACAAGTGATGCTCTGGTGGGATTATAAATTGATAGTCTTTAAAGAGTTTTGTTTTTTAATAGCAGCTAGCATAATTAAAAATGTATCAGAATTGACTGAATAGCAATTTCTGTCTTTAAATTTATATTTTTACTTTTCAGTATGAAATATATATTGTGGTTTTTGAAATAACAAAAACCTGAATGTTAATCAGTAGAAGATTGGTTGAATTAATTAGGGTATGTCTCTGTTATATAGTCATCTATAAAGAAAGACTTCTGTTTGTACTGATATTAAAATGTAAAAAGCAAGAGGCAAAAATCATTGAAAAGATTCAGCTCTATAAGTATTAAAGCATTTACTTTTCTTTACCCGTGTGAATATTTGCATCAAATATGTTTTTTTTAATTTGCAAAAATACTATTAAAATGGAATGAGTACTTGAAAAGATGATCTTCCTTGTATTTTTCAGAGCATTTAAATAGATTTTTTGATATTTCCTATGTGAACTGTTCATTAGCATTCAGAGCCTGTGTTGAGTTGAACATTGCTCCAGGTCTGTGGGAGTTCAGAAGTGACAGGATGTGGATGCTACTACCCTCAAGTGGGTTAAGGCCTGTAAACAGCACATAGGCAGGAAAAGCGAGGAGTGATTATGGAGAGGGTTTGGTGAAAGGGGCTACAATAGTTAGGGAAACATTTTGTAAATGAGGTAGATGTGAGGTTTTATGTAAGTGAGGGAGACCTTTTTCTAAGAGCAGAGGATTAACTGATGTACTTTGAAAGGCGTTTAAAATTTTTTATTTTAGTGTTTCAAGAAAGTAAATGGGGCTGTTGTCAACTTTAAATTATCCTTGAATGAGAAGGAAGGGGCTGAGGTGGATCAGTTTCCAAAGGTCACTTTGGCTGTTTCAGCAAGCCTCTTTGTTCATGCCAGTGAGTAGAGCTGTTCTTGGGGTCTGCCATCTCCCGATGTGAAGCGGGGAGGGAAGTGCTTAGGCCCCTCGGTGAGTCTACAGCCTGGTTACAGTACCTACTAGTGTTAAGCTGGGAGTGAGGATAGGAGCTCTTCTATTATAGAACTTGATAGTTGGCTGCCTGGGGTTAAGAATTCTTGAGTTCTTATTCCATTCCTCTTGGCTAATAATAGTCACCCTTCTACTTTCTTGTCATCCTTTTTAGTTTTCACTTATTAGAGAGAACATACAATGTTTGTCTTTCTGAGTCTGGCTTATTTTGCTCAATATGAGGGCTTCAGATCCATCCTTTTTTGTGGCAAGTGACAAAATTTTGTTCTTTCTTGCTAGAATAAGGGGAGGGGTGTAAGGGCAGTTAATATGAATATAAATATGAACAAAATAATATTTTATACACTGAAGCATCTCCCACCCTTCACCCCTGCCCAGTGTGTAACTAGGAGGGAGGTCAGGGCAGAGTGTGTGTGTGTAAATGTGTGTGTGTGTATAAATGTGTGTGTATAAATGATCAAAATATGTTACATGTACAAATCTCCCAAAATGAAACCCATTAATCTGTATAACTAATAAAAAGGAAAAAAATTGAGTCTTTACTCATATTATTCAGCCTCTCCAAGCTCTGAATGGTCTGATCTACCAAATGGGAAAAATGATGATACCTAATCTGTGAAAGATTGGGGTGGATGCTTTATAGCGAAGCTCTCAAAAGCAGTACCTACTTTTCCTCAATCCTGAATTGGAAATCTTTGAAAGAATGACGATAAATTGTATAAATGAAATTATTTTAGGAAAAATTATTGGACTTTAAAGGCTTTGTTTCTGTAATATGTAGAACCTTTCAAACATCACCTAATGAAACTTTCAGTCTCTGTACATACAGAGTCCTTGGATAACTTGAGTTTTTTTTTTTTTTTTTTTTTTGTAGTTGGGGGGCTTGAACTTGGGACCTTGCGCTTGCGAGGCAGGCAACTTGAGTTTTTAAAAGTGAGGACTTGGTTTAGATTTGCTGGGGAGACCTCTCCAGCTTTGAGGAGAGGAAGAAAAGAATGAAGAAACTAAAGGGTTTAGATTTCTCTTTTCAGTGATAAATAGAGCACTTTCAGGGTTTCTAATTCTTAATAGATCTTTTGCCCAACTGTGTCTCTCTCTTGGTGTATTAGGCCTGTAAAGAATCTTAGTCTAGCCGGAAGGGACTTGGGTGTGGTAAGGCAATTAGATGCTCTCAATAGAAGATACACTAATTAGTGATCTGCATCTCTTTCAAACAAGGGTGTTGGCTGCTGGGAGTAGCAGGAGTTACTATTGAGGATCAGTGACTAAGAATTAATCTTATTTAGCTGCAAATGGAGATAGATATTGTAATTAGATGTGAGAGAGACAGCTTCACTTAAAAATGTAGGCTGTGAAAATTATGCCACTTTTTCCCACCCATAATGTGGGGTGGTGTTTGAGTACAAAACCTTGTTTTGTACAGAATGACGCTTCAATTTTAGCCCTAGTTTGACTCAGTGTGTTAGGAGAGTATTGTTCTCAGGTTCTCTTTTTTTCTCTTGTAAAATGTGGTGGGAAACTAGATAATGTATAGGGTCACTTTAAAGATCTGATTTGCTGATGTTAGAGCCAGAGGAAGGGTTGGTGCTGCTACTCATGTCTTTATTTTCTTGTTTAGAAGTTGTAGGTCAAAAATCCCACGTTGTGTTTTGTTTTTTGGTAGGTAATTATTTGGAGATGGAGGTGAAAAATAAAATTTAAAAAAAGTGCTGTGAGAGCACATTGGGTTTTGTTAGGCTCTTCATCTCTGATTATGCTTGTCATAATTGGGTAATAATTAGTATTTAGGAAAGCCATTATGATAAGGGATTTAATAGTCTTCCTGCCTTCATTTTACATGACCACCTCCTGGGAGGAAATTTTGTGCACCTATCAAGGAAGAAAATGATCAAGATTTGGATTTAAGAACCTAATTGTTAAATCTTGATTAAATGATGTCTATTAGGTTGTAATTATATCTATCTATAAAAAATGTGTGATAGCAGATTTGATTGCCTGGCTTCCTAAAGCAGTCTTTTACAGTAATGAATTTTAATTATATGTGTGCCTGGGAGCTATTTTAAGCCATTAAGAGAGGAAAAATGGACAAGGCTTATTGCAAAAAGTGTTCATCTAAGTATATGACTTTTAGCCTGTGGGTTTGGAAGGATTAGGAACAAAACAGTATGACTGCCCCTTTCCCCCCTTTCCCACACAAGTATTCCCATACAAAAATTCCTGAATCAACATTCCTTAGTTTTCTATGAAATACCATAGTAACATATCATGTGTCAAAGGTTGTGGTGCATAGATGTGGTTGTGTCAGAATTATTTGAACCTTTTTGCTTGTGCAGACACTGCCCTAAGCATGCTACGTGCATTTACTCATTTTAGTTCTCATAGAACTTGAGATGTAGGTGGAATCTTTTTCCCCATTAAGTGGCCCAAAGACAGAGCTAGAATTAAAACTCCCGAAGGCTGTGCATCTAAAGTGCGTGACTTTGATGATGATTCTAGAATTTTCTGTCAAGATAATAGACATAGATCATGAATCTGTTAGAGTACTGTTTTTGGTGTTGTAACTTTTTTAGCATTGCCTTTATGAACTGTCTCTTCACATAAGAAAAATTGCAGGATTTGTCGAATTTGAGTTAGAATCTTGTAAGAAACACAAAAAAGGCAACTTTGGCTCTTGTCACCCCTGTCTGAAACCTTCAATGGCTTTTTGTTGCCTGTAGAACAAATATTTCAAGCACTCTCAGGCGTTCAAAGTTCCCCATTTTTTGCCAAATGCATTATTTATTTTATGAAGTAGCCAAGTAAATGATCATTTAATATGCCCAGTGAATTCTTATGCCGTGCCTTTTATTCACACATGTATATGGCTGTCTACACACGATGCCTCTGCATTTTATTAGTTTTGTTATTTTCAAACCCTCTGACATTGACCTCCTGCACTGTCATTTTCAGTTTTAAGTTTCTAATACTTGGCATCCAAGGATCGTTTAAGTGTGTGTTTTATATGATTTACCATATAAAATGAAGATGACTTAGACATTTCCTCACTTAGTTTGTGCTTACATATACACTGCTCCTGTGATCTGTTAAGGACTTACTCTGTGAGTTTGCGTTTATTTCAGGGTTGCTTATGTTTTGGGAGTTTTAGAGAATAGTTTTCCCATGGTAGTGCTTGAAGTTGGCAGTTTTTGGAAAAGGTTTGGATTTTGAGCTTATGTAAAAGGTAGATTTCATTCTGGATTTCGGTTAATTTTTGTCTCTAAATCCTATTGTTAGAAGCTAGCTGGGCAAATGGTACAGATCAGGAAGCATAAAGGTCAGGTTAATTTAGCTTGTGTCTTCTTAGCTAAATTGACCATCAAGTAATGCTTGTGAGTTGGACTCTACATCAACTGGCTTTGTACTCCATTGTGCCTGGCCTCATTTTTTATAATTAACTCAAATTCACCCATACTATTTGCCATGAGGAAAATGGACATGAAGTGAGTGGGTAAACAAGCCCAAATTCATTTTCTTTATTATATTACACAATAACAATTTTGGGTTAGTAGGGTAACCTATACAAAGGACATAGAGAAGTGCAATTGTTCCCAGAATAACTTTTGTATGGAATGTGTATTTGGTAATACTAGTGTCTGAGCTTCCTATAAGGTTGGTAACTTTGGATATTTTAAAGTCATTGTCCTAGTGAGACAAATCACACATCTTTGGACCACAGTGACTAAGTAGCAGAATTATAATCTGGCAATTTTGAGGGTTTACCATTAGAGTGTGAAGCTGTTTTTGCCTTTTGGCAGTATTTTGCTTTCATCAAGATGATCTCAGCTTTCATTAAGTTTTCATCTAATTGAAAAGATTGATTTTTGAGTAGGTGAGAATCCTTTTATGTAATGTCTCAAAGGACAGAGTATGGGTCAAATTACTCTTCAAATGGATGGTAATTGTGAGCAAGAGGCTTTTAAAATGGAGATAGCACCTTACCCAGAGCTTATTGGAACTAAGAGCTTTTATATGTAATAAGCTCCCACGTTTGTAAATAAAAAGAACTGTAATAGCTCAATGAAAGCCCAGAGACCAGAATTGACCCATAGTTTTGCTTTAACATCCATCATCATTCTAACACTTAATATTTTACGGTAGACCTATAAAGTTCATCATTTGATATTTAGCTTTTGGGTTAATCCTTCCATGGATCACTGAAGTATTGTACTCTAAATTTTTGTCTTATAAAGTTAAGACTCAATAGAAAGTCCAGGAACTAAAATAGGTACATGGTCTTTGTATATTCCAAAGTCTGGTGGGGGAGAAATATTGAGATCAAAAAAGTAATTTAGGGGTCCACTTAAACATTTTTTTCCAGTTTATAAGGAGGTGGTAGTGTCATAGAGTAGGCTGTAAAGAGGAGTCAATATTAAAAATGATCATTAAGCTCTTGGACATATTTTTCTAGTAACACTAAACAGAAGTAAATCAGCTTTCTGGGAGAAAATACCTTGCCCTTAAATGTCTTGTTTTTAATCTCAGCTTTGTAATGAATAAAGGGATATTGTTTCTTAAATATGTGGAGTCCTGAGATGTTAAAATTTCAACCTCTACTCCCCCCAGTACTGGGAGTTGAGCCTGAGCTTTTATACTGAGCTACATCTCCAGTCTGTGTTTTAAATTTTAAGACAGGGTCTTGCTAAGTTGCCCAGGGTGGTTTCAAACTTCCAGTCCTTCTGCCTCAGCCTCCCAGAGTGTTGGGTTATAGGAATGAGCCGCCGTCCTGGCTGAGTCTCACTTACTTAAGGGTCATTTTATTTTATTTTATTATTATTTTTTTGGTACCGGGGGTTGAACTCAAGGACCTTGCACTTTCAGGGCAGGTGGCAGCACCGCTAAGCTAACTCCCTGGCCCTAAGGGTCATTTTATATATTGATGAGTGTAGGCATATTATTTTTCAAGACTTAAAATGCTGTCTTCGCAGTTTCTTTTTAGTCGCTGGTAAAATCTTGGACTCTTAGAGACTCTTTATGTAAAGTATGAACACACTACTCATTTAATCATGATGAGCCTATAACTTTTATGGTCTTTGAAGGTAGGGCTTGTTTTCAAAAGTTGTCATCTTTGGAAATATTAGTTTTCTGTTAAAATTTAAAGAACATTAATTTTGTTTTGCTCTTGTAGTTTCTTTTGATACTTAATTTTTAGGGCACATATGTAGGTGTTTTCTTTGTATGTTTAAGATAAAATGAGGAAAATTCAGGCCAGGAGAAGTGTTATTTTTTTTTACCTTTTGTTGAATTTTATTTTTCTAGGAGCTATGTGTATATCACATATATAGCCTTCTGGTCATTGAAATGATAGAGGATGAAAATGTTAATGTCTACTTTGACATGTTTTATCTGCATTACATTCGTCAGAAAATTTTCCCAGGCTTTAGAGGGCAAGTGGTTGGTGTAGTGGCTCTGGAAAAATTAGGTTACATTTAACCACATGAATTTTCAAATTATTTTCTTAAGCACTAGGGATTGCTTATATAAGCTTTGTGGGATTTTAATAATTAGTTTGTTTGACTAATGTGGTTATTTGTAGTGAAAATGGTTGATATTTTAGAATTCTGAAACTTTAGGGATTTAAAAAACTGAAACATACCTTAAATAGCCTTGAATTTGAGTTAAGGGATTATTTATCCAGTATGGATTAGAATAAATCTTTTTTACCCCTTTAAAAAATTGTCCTCAGAAGCTTTTAAGAACTTTGGCAGGATAACTTGCCTTTGCTCCTGCAAGAGGCTTGCTGTACATGTGTTAACAGTCAGTCTGTCAGATGAAGTGGGTGGTTCTTTTCTTTTCTTGATGGGAAGCTAATGGCCCAGCCCTCTTGGGCACTCCGTGTTCCAGGAAACAGTCACTGAATGTTATGCTATTATTTTGCACCTGCTTCTGGGATCTGATTGTAGGTCTGCTTGGTATTATTTCCCTGCCCTGTCACACCTGAGAAGGAGAAAGAGAACCTCCTTAGGCATCTTGAGTCTTCTTGGGTGCTAGTGACTGACCTTGGAGATCTCTGGGAACAATTAATTGCAGTGATGTAGATCATTTTGATTTGGTTAGAGTGATAGAAGAGCTAAGGCTCTTCTAGAATTTAAATTTCTGCCTTGGTTGGGTCTCTACAACCAAGGTGTAGTATTGGTGGGGTCTTAACAGGTGTCTGTTTTATACAGTCCATGCTAAGTCACCTGGGAAAGAGCTTCTGGAGGACTATTTTTAAAAATTTTTAATTATTATTTTATTTTATGAGTACATGTGTATAGTACATAATATTTACATTCCTTGTGGGAAGTTGGTAATGTACATATCTCAATTCTTTTTTTAATCCCCTTTCCATCTCCTCCCTCTACCCATCCCTTAATCCCCCGCCCCCTTTGTACATGTTTGCAGTACATAATGTTTATATTCCTTGTGTGGAGTTGGTACATGTACGTAACACATCCCAATTCCTTTTTTTCATCCCTTATGCCTTCCCTCCTTTTCTCCTTCCTCTTCATCTCTTGATCTCCTTCCCCACTGAGAACAGTCTATCTCCCTACTTCATATTATCTCCCTACTTCATATTGTTCTTTGTTTTCACTCTGGGTTTCTCATAGAAACAGCATGATATTTAAGGTTGTGTGTCTGATTTATTTAATTTAACATTGAGTTGAAGACCTCATATTACAAAGATACATGAAGGACTGTTTTTAAAGGGCTAAGCAAAGTTTATTACCATGGAAAGCATAGGTATGAATTGGAACTAGTATGTAGAAGATACCAAGTAGAGAAAATAGCAGTTATAAAAGTATAGAAGTGGAAGTCTAATGAATGGGACAGAGGCTCTTTGGGGCATATAAAATCAAGAGCTAGTTATTCAGTTTGTTGGAAATCTTGATATATTTCAGGGTTATGCCATCCACATGATGGAAATCAGTAAGGATCCACTGCAGATTATAAAACTCAGTTATATTCTCATAGTGTTGAAGAGGGTTGTATGATGATGTTTGGAGAATTGATAGGGGAAGGGACATTTGAAAATGGGGAAAATCTGAGAGACTCCTTAGGAGGTTTGGTTGCTAGGATTTTAAATGTGGTGACTTTGGAAAGACAGATAGGGTTTGAGAACAAAACTGGTTAAACTTGGAGATCAAATCTCAAGGATACCCCTCATAGCCCCTAAACTTTATGTGGTACTTAGGATGAGATTCAGGGGATGATCGAGAGCCTCTGAAAACCTTTTGAATTTCATTTGTGTCGCATCTCCCCCATATCCTGTTCATATAGAGCTGAAATTTTCCTGTGTTGTGAAAATTAAACACCCTTGGCTCTGTTTTCACATGCCTATTTTCAAAGACCAGCCAAAGTCTCATGAGTTTTCTCTTCCCTCCTTTCATCCATAGTCTGGACACGTTTCACAGTTCATAGGCATATTATAAAATTTGTGATTTTTCTAAATCCTAAAATATTACTTGTATCATTTCTCTCAGTAGATGGTACCATCTTTGAGATCTTGTGTTAGCACCTGACAGGATATTTGGTCGTCCCAGAAGCCTATTTGTGTGGCAGAGCAGCATGTTAGGAATCTTATGTCACAGCTATTTGTGATTGTGTAATGCTCTCCAGTAACTTCTCTCTTTTACAGTACCATTTAGAAAGAGTAGGTAATCACAGAGGATTTTCTAAATTAGTGCTACAGTAAGAATAAAAGGAAGGGAATAGGAAAATGCAGAAGATACTTGTAGAATGGCTATGGATCATTTGACCTGGGCAGGGTTTTTTGCATGAGAAGTTGGGAGGAAAAAATGTTAGGACAAGGAGGTTAGAAAATTGAAAAGGCTCTTGAATGCAGGTCTCTGTGTGTACTCTGAGTGGGCTTTAAGCAGGTGATGGCATGACATGTTCTGGGAGAAGTTGAAGCTAGTTAATATGTAAAGACTGGCATGAAAGAGTAGGTGGTGGGCAAACAGATTTGAAGCAGTGTCCGTTGTGATAAGGGTCTGCCTGGTGTCTTGCGAGTTGGAGGATGAGGGGTCGATATTGGTAGCAGTGGAAGGATTAACAGTTGTGGATACCTAACAGTTGGATTCCAAAGCAAGGAGGTATGGTTCTGTGGGTATTACCCTTTTCAGATCCCAAACATCTTCAAAGATTGGGAGGGATCAGTAGGAAGAAAAAAAGCAACTGAGAAAAGAATTGCCTTGGGGGTTGTATTAGTCAACTTGGGCTGTCATAGTAGAATACCAAAGGCTGGGTAGCTTAAAAAACTAAAAATTCACTTTCTCTTAGTTCTGAAGGTTGGAAGTCCAAGATAAGATGCTGCAGGGTTGTTTTCTAGGGAGAGCTCTCTTTTTGGCTCAGAGTGCTGCCTTCTCACTGTTTCTTCGTATGGCCTTTTCTGTGTATGTGTGTGTGTTTGTGGGTGGGTGGTTGGGTGCGTGTGTAGAAAGACAAATCTCCATTCTCTCTTATATGGACACTAGTCCTTTTGGATGAGGGCCTTGTCTTATCATCTCATTTAATCGTAATTATTTCCTTAAAGTCCTTATCTCCAGTATATAGTCTCATTGAGGATTAGGGTTTCAGCACACGAATTTTGGAGGTATAATTCAGTCCATAACAGTAGTAAAGGTATTTAATTTCTCTGGAGATGAGCAGAAATGAGTCTCTTTTCCTACAATTTCTAATCTACAGTTTTTCTTTTTCAGTATAGAAGGGAAATGCTTTCTGATCTTTCCAATTAGTCGAGGCTTCCTGTCCCACCCTGGTGATTCCATTTCCAACTTGCACATTTTTCCCTTTCACCCTATATAGCAGTTTCTGCCCAACTCTGCCATTTAGATTTGGATTTTGATGGTTGATACATAATTGATTTCTTCTCTAACCTCTTCAATTTTATAGTCTGACCTCATGTTACAAAGCGCTTTTAAAGGCACTGTGTTTAAGCTTTAAAAGCCACTTAAATAGGACACAGAGTTAAAAAGCCCAGAGAGTCTTAGCAGTGTTTTCACTGAATATCTGCTGACATTGTAGCTCTTCTGAGACCTTTAGGTCCCTATTATCCGAGAACATTAGGAGGTCAAGTGTTCATCATGGAACTTGTGTTGGAAATGCTAAGAAATATGAGACTTGGGGTGTTTTGTTTATTTGTGTATTTGTTTTGTGTACTTACCCAAGCATACACACAGCAAATCACAGCTTCTTAAATGAGGTTCTAGTTTTCAGACCACAGTAAAGGTAAAATTAGCAGCCGAACTCTCATATGTAAAACATAAAACCAAAGCTCTGGGAAGAATGGATAATACCCAGTTCCATTAGCTAGTCAGTTTATAGTTACTGGCTTCAACTTAGTTAACTCTTGTTTTTCTATCTCTTTAGGTTTATAGGTATTTTTGAGATGAGATGAAAGATTCCAGTTCCTTCAGTGAGGTTTTTAGTGTGGGCTCACTTTGTTTGAAAATGAATTCCCAGAGCAGCCAGTGTGCCTGTGATTAATCTTAAGTAGAAAACCGAGTCCAAAGCCAAAAACATATTTTTATTTTACCTGCGCAGATACAGAATGGGAATAAAGGATGTGTGGGTCTCTGAGAATGTGGATTCAAATGGTTTGGTGAAAATATCCACTGTCTTTTTATTTAGTCAGGTGTTTCAGTATATTTTTGTGCCCTCACATTTTTTCAGCCACAAACGTTTATTTCAAGAATCCCTCTCTGACCTCTCGCTGGTATTCATTATACCTGTTAGATCTATTTTGTTTCCAGTACAAAACAAGTGAGCAGCAATAGGGTCTATCACTTTTTTAGAGCATTTTTTTCCAGCCAAAAAATGGTTGAGGAGAAAATTTCTTGCCTGCTGCAAAGCTTTTTAAAATTCTTAACAGCAGCTGCTATTTTGTGTGTGTCATAATGGATCATCCACGAATTATAGCTGGTTTCCCTTTGAAAACTTTGGTTTCAGGTATTAGAAATGAATTGATTACTCTAGAAACATAGATCCTCTGACCTTTAAGTGTAGAGTCTATACATTCAAAAGATGGTTAAAGAAACTCGATGTTCAAATATCTTTTTTAAAAATTTATAAGTGATATTTAGTAAAGGCTTTAATGATTTAAGAAGTTAACACTTTTTACAATGAGAGTCTATCCCTCCTCCCTCTTTCAGAATGTTTTATTTCCTTTTTTGAGAGGAATGAGAGAGAGCTATAATAGTCAACAGTTCACGTTTCCATTGTAATGATTACAGTGACAGGGAATAGATATAACAAATTATTTAGGAAGCAGTTTCTTACCATTTAGATTGTGGATCTCAAAATCACTTAGCTAAGGGATTACCTGTTGAGTGTATGAAAGTCATCTTAAGACAGAATAAGATTTGTGAAAATGAAAGTTGAATAGAAAATTCTGTAGGTTACCAAGCTTTATCATTTGATAGGTGTCAGGTTTTAAGTTTAGAGGATTGGGCTGGGGATTTAGCTCAGTAGTTTCGCCGCCTGCTGTGTAAGCGCAAGGACCCGAGTTTGATCCCCGGTACCAAAAAAAAAAAAAAAAAAAAATTTAGAGGGTTACTTTGAATAATAATTGAAAGTTTAACCAAATCCTAGTACCAAATTTAACTGTCTCCTAAATACTTGCCTCCAAGAATTCAGTTGAGGATATGCAATCATTTATTGTCTATGAATTATATAAGTGTTAATATACCACTTAATATATAAAGTAACTATTAAAAGCTGGATGGCTTTCCCTAGTCTCCGATTATTGGACACTTGTCTGTTCTTGCCAGCAGACCATGTACTTGCCTTATTGAAGGTCTTTTACAGTGGCTCTCAGTCTTGGCTGTACATTAGAATCAAAACAAAAAAAAAACCTATTAGGAAAAGAAGCTTCCGAAGGTAACTATAGCATCAAAACTTTGAATAGCGGGGCCAGGGATTTAGCTCAGTGGTTTTGCCGCCTGCTGTGCAAGCACAAGGACCCAAGTTCGATCCCCGGTATCAAAAAAAACAAAAAAACCCCTTTGAATAGCAAATAAACTGGGTCATGTGTGTATCCTTTTGAAATTTCAGTGGCGTAGATTTTTAAAAGGCCTTATTTTCTTCTCACTAAAGTCTCAGTGACTAAAACAACTGAGCTTTTTGCTAATACGTTTATTTGCACATATATGTCTGATAGGCTTCTAATCTTATTTTCTCTTCCTTGGTAAAATTAGAGTGAGTTACATTTTTACCTTGAAGTTTAATTTTTTTTTCCTCCAAGCTGCTTATAGCTTCAGGGTGACTTTCTGAGTGATACATTCTACTTCCAGTGATAAAGTATAGATTAATACCAGTTGAACTGTGTACCTGTCTTTGTATTTTTAAAAAGTGAATTTTGAGCCAGGGATTTAGCTCAGCGGTGCTGCTCCCTGCCTCAAAAGCACAAGGTCCTGAGTTCAATCCCCAGGACCAAAAAAAAAAAAAAAAACTAAAAAGTGTGAGTTTTTATTGAACTAAAATTTTTAGGAGTAAAAGATTCTTTCCCTCTAAACTCTCATTGTTATTCTTCTGATAGGTCAGTAATCACCTTTAGGTTTTCAGCTCTGCAACTCAGAGTCTGCGTGTATTCCTAAATATGTCTTATGAATCTCAGTGTGAAGTAAGTATCCATCTGAATTTCTTTACTGTAAGTTTTCTAATAGTTTGAACTATACAATATGTCTCAGCATAAATTAGATTTTTACTGCTTGCATTATTTTGATAAAATGAGGTATGAATATTTTAATTTTCTTGTAGTTATTCTTGACTTTCTTGGTATATAATTTTGATTTTGAACTATTTTTTCTGTTACTTTTTTAAAACAATGCACATAATTTGGGCTTTCATGGCAGCTCTTTTGGAAGGTGACTTTTCTTCAGTAACAGAGATGAATGCTCCCGTACAGACACAAATGTTTCTGATGTCCTTGGAAAGATTTAGAAATCTCTCAAGTTCAGCCAGATTGAGACAATCAGTGTCCAAAATAGAGTGTAGCATCAGTGAAGACCAGCCGAGCTGTTTTTCCAGTAGATCAGTCAGCATTCTGGGTAATCCCATCTCTTCAAGGGTGACCTCATCTGGTGACTGCCAAGGACATAAAAGTGTAGAATTTCTACGTATGTCACCATCTCTTCTTTGGTACTATAAATTAAGTGAGAACATTGAGATAAATCTCCTTGGAGTGAGATCCAGTGTATCTCCTTCTGGAAGAATTTCATAAATAGATCAACTATTTTCTCTAGTTTTGATCTGTTATACTGCTCAGGCTGGAGCTGGTCACACACTTCTGAAAGATTGACTCAGACTGTGGGTAGCTGGTAATTAATTGGCAGAATAGGTCCAATTTTCTGTTTTGCAGCTGATTAATACATGGAGTGGGGGTTTGGATTAATGGAATGTGATGCAATAAAGGTTGAGTTATACAGTGGCTCCTGGTTGAAGGGGGCTTTCCCCTTGTCTGCTCCCTCCCCGCCCCCATTGTCCTTTAAAAAATATAATGCAAGGTTTGGAAAATAGAGGATTAAAAAATAATGTTTAATTTTAATGATAC
The DNA here is from genome assembly GCF_000247695.1 of Heterocephalus glaber. The sequence continues at coordinate 27,821,179 of NW_004624736.1, read as the reverse complement.
TTGATTTTTAAGGGTGGCTGTAATAATTAAAAATCTGTAAGTTCTTTTTTTATGTCCCAGGACACAAAACTCATGAAAAATTTCAACTGACGGTATACTTTGGTCTGTGCCTAGATCCATTTATTTCATGGCTGTTCAGTTATATGAACACAACTACATAACTTCTGCCCTCAGTGTCTTCCTTGATAAACACTTATTTTCATTTTCTTAGTTTGATGAACAGTGCTCTTATGAACTCCCTGTGAGTGGCTCTCCACACTTCCCCTATTCCTCTAACAGTTCCTGGATGTTTGTATCAAGCTAAGTGCAGTAGGAAATAAAAGTGTGTGGCCAATGGTGGTGAGGGGCTAATGGGTTTGCTAGCTTGGGGTTTTGGCAAGGAAGGGTGTTTAAAATAATTTGGCACATTTTCTATTATCACAGTCATTTCTTAGATGGTTACAAATCCACAGTGGGATGTATATAATTTCAAAAGAGAAATTGAAAACATTTCACTTTATGAAAAACTTACTAGAGTTCTGTTTATCCTGAACTGGCAGTATTTTTTTTCTACAAAGTCCAATGAAGTGCACTTAACTATGCTCATTTTACCTGTAGATAATGTTTCTTGTACACTGCCGATTCACTGAGTTGTCATTTTTTCCAAGTGAATTTCTTGATTAAAAAACTATTTGGCAGTGTGATATAATGGGACTTACAGACTGGGGATCCACCTTTGCCCCCTTCTGGATGAGTGGCACTGGGCCAGTATCTGGGCTTCATTTCCTTCATTTGAAAAAAAGCAGTGGTTGATAATGGAAGGTATTCAGGATCTCTGGCTTCTAAAGTTTTCATAGTTGTAAAATTCTGCCTATGGAGCTTCCATGCCACTGCATGTGGCTGTGTCCCTAGGAAGAGATTCCTCAGGACTCCGGCTATGTCATAGCTTTTCCTCCTACCCACCCAATAGCTAGCATGTGGTGTGGCACCATCTTCTGGCCTCTAAAGACCAAATGCATTCAGATACATTTCTTAGCATTAGTTCTCTGCAAACGTCACTCTTCTAGAAAGGTTTGCTTTGATCACTCTTTCCTTTTTATTCCCGTAGCATCCTATTTTTCTTTATGGCATATGGAATGCAGTGTTAGACATTAGTCTTTTCCTTTGTCTTATTTAATATCTGTCCCTCCCAGTAAGTTCTCTGCATGTTTTTTGTTTGTGCTGTGTACTCTACCCAGCAGTGTCGGATACATAGTAGCCATTTATTAAATGTTTGAGTCCCTGTGTGCCTTAATCCCTTATTGAAATTGGACAACAGATAGCCTAATACACATGCCCTTTGTTTGTTCTGAGCCTTCCTTTTCCTCTTTTGACATCCAGATATTATAATCCCTCTTTCTCACACATACCAGATTGTGTTCTGTGTTGTGGTTCTGCATGTGTTCTGTTCTTTCCTAGACAGTAAGTGGGAACTGCTTATCTGAGTCATCCAGAGTATCCAGTGCTGTGCCCCGCATATTATGGGAGTTACATGAGGATGAATGCAGGTGTCTTTGTCTTTCAAGTGTGTTGATATTTGAGGCAAATCTGTTTTTTTCCTGTTATGACTAAAGCCTTATTTGGAAGTTCTATCTCTAAGGATCCTTGGCTTGTTTATTCAGTAGCAAACCTTGTTTTCAGGTTAATACAGTATTTGGCCCTTCTGTAGTTGTCCAGAGCTGTTCTGGCTTTTCATACTTTCTGAAGTTAGGTGTTTCTTCAGTGTAACATCTTTGGTCTTGCTTTCAGTTATTCCATTTAAGTGGTTCCCAGATTGTGAGCTGAGATCTTGCTGTTTTCCATTTTTGGCACTTGTTTACAGGCTAGTTTCTCGTTGGCTATTTCTATTTTGGGAACTGACGTGTAAGAGATGAGGCAAGGATAATTTTGCCCAACAAGTCATCTGGAAGTTGAACAACTTTACCACTCCAGAGAGTAACAGGTGATTGATTACTTTTTTACAAGTATTGCAGTAAATTCTTGGTATTTCCTGCCCTTTTAAGGTGTGTGTTGGATGCCTAGAAAATAAGTTAGGTAATCTCTGTAGCCAAATATTTATAATTTAGTATCTTGGGATATCTGGGGACAGCTGAGCTGTCTAATGGGAGAGGGGATTGTCTAGGAAGAGTGAGAAAAAACTATATAAATGAGGGAAATTATTAAGATTAAAAATTGGTCAGTGGTCACTGAGCTACTAAGAAATGGTTGAGGACTGGCAGCCATTGTCTTTGGATTTCATGAAAGCTTGTGTTTCTTTCTGGCCCATTTCCATGTCTTTGTTAGTTATCTGGTAATATGGGACCTAAGAGGGGCTGGGGATCTAGCTCAGTGGTTCCACCACCTGCCTCTCAAGCGGAAGGACCCAAGTTCGATCCCCGGTACCAAAAAAATAAATAAAAATATGGGACCTAAGAAAGAGATATAGTATTCAGTTCTCTGAGGCCACTTCAAAGCCTGACAGTGATGTGAAAGCTCAAGCTCCAGATTTCCCACATGCTATATATATTGAGGCTTAGCCATTCTTGGCTTTTATTTATTTGAAAATCTTAACTTTTTTGAAGAAACAGTCTGTGTTTTATTTTATTTTTTGTTTATATTTGTGCTGGGGATTGGAGCTAAGGCCTTGCACATGCTAAGTGCTCCCATTGAGCTATACATCCTCAGCCCAAACCTTGCATTTAATAGAAATTGATGCAATTAGTTCTAATGTTTAAATACAGAAAATAGTAGCTGTAGGGAGCTCTAGTTTAGTATACATAATTTTCATTTGAGTTTAGACTGATTCATTGCAGTTAATTCTGTAAACCGTGGCACTTAATGATATCCATAGTTGTGGATGTGAGCTAACAGCTGTATCATATCTGTTGTTCACATAGTCTAGATTTAACTCTTACAAGGGCACACAGTAAACTGATCAGACATATCATGGGGAAATGAATATACAAAGACTCATAGGGGGTTAATACTTAAAATATTTTCTAATTGGAGGTATTTGATACATGAAAAGTCAAAAGTTTATTAGTAGAAATTTGTCTTCAAGGGATGATGGCAGTCAGCTGTTAAGGGAGAGCTACAGCACTTACTAGTGTCTAAATTTAAGTAAAATTTGAGAACTTCAAAATCTGTTCTCTACTGTGTAACTAAATTGTTTTAAAATCATACACTAGATTAGTAAACAAGTGTAAGACGACTTTTGCAGTGTACTGTTCAGTTCCAGATACTGGTCTCTTCTCAGTTCATATTTTGTAATATGGCTCTGAAAGTCTTGGTTAAGTGTGGAGTTTTGCAAAATAGGTTATATGCTTTGCACATTTAGGAGCCATGCTTTACCTCATGACAGAAATTGGACTGGAATTTCAAGAGACTTTATTGGGAGGAGGGAAGAAATTACCACAGATCCTGAGGGGGGAAAGAGGCAATAGCATTAAAATAATACTCTGCAATCTTAAAAATTTGCAGTTGATAGAGAATAATTTAATGTGCCCTATAAAATCTTCAATTTTGGAGTTCAAGTTTTTTATTTTTTGCCGTGGCTTTTTAGTTAAGGAAAAGAGACAAAAAGTAGTTTTATCTTGGTTTTTGCCTGAAATTACTTAAATTTTTAACCCTAAAAGTTCAAGGGATTCTTGGAGGACTGTCATTATTCACTGTGTGGTGGTTTCTTCTCTTCATTCCTACCTCTTGTAGAAAACTCCAATTTCTAGAGAATAGGAAGGAATGGAGAGTCACCTGAGGATTTTAACCAAGTTGTAATTGCTCTGATTTTGCCATGGACTTAGAGATAGTCTAATAGTAGTACTTTGAAAAATTAATACAGGTAATAAAATAGCAGTTTTGGGGGTATGGAAGAATGCATAAGATTGTGTTTCTAAGGAAACCAGCTCCTTTTAGTGTGTTGTCTTTCCCCCTCCGCTCCCCAAACTGTCCATTTACCTTTTTACAGTATAAAGCAGCCAGTCTTTAGTGGGGCTTTGCTTTCTACCTCTCCTGCCTTCAAAGAATTTCTGCAAGTCCTGGAACCTTGTTTTAGTTCCACCACCTACCTGCCCCCTTTGCTGGTTTGAGACCGACCAGTTTTCACGGGAATCTATCTAGGTACATTGAAGGCACCAGAGCAAGTATGAAGTAAGATGTCTTTACACCTCTGTTCTCTCCTTGCTTACCGTAACTCAGCTCCCCTCCAGAATATAATTTGTGGTAGCTTTTATCTTAATGTGGAAGTTTGTTTAATGTTAATTCAAGGGCTTCTGATGTGTGCAAGGTGATTTTTGTCTTTGTGTGTGTGTGCTGCTTTCTCTCTTCCCCCATCCTGGGGACAGAGCACTTAATGTGTCCTTTCTTCTCTTTCTGGTATTAAAGTATCTAAGTCTGAATTAACTTTTTCTTCAGCTCCCAGAAGGGACAGGATATACTTAATTTTTTATTTATTTTATTTTATTTTGGGGGGGGACAAGATGACTTTCTGCTTTAAATCCAGGGAAATGCAATATAGACATACCAAAATGGATCCTATTTTAGAGTTATTTGAATGTTATATTAGTAACATAGCCTTGATTTTTTTTGACCTTATTTGTTGTTATGTTTATTTAGTAACATTTTCATAGAACACTAGGTCTAAAATTAAAGATCCTCAATTTACAAGACCAGAATTGTCTGAATGTTCTGGTGCAGTGAAAGTTTTCTTTAATCTCAATTTACCACTTTGCTTCTACCTCAGTAATTTCCTTCCCCCTTACCTTTCTTCCTCTTCTTGCAGTGGAGAATGAAGAATTTTTGTGTCTTGAATTCCAAGGTCTCCAGTCCCTAGGTTTTAGTATGAATCCTGGGTGCCAGCTTGATAAAAGATGGCTTTAAAAAGCATGTGTGGGTGGGGGCAGAGAGTATAGACGATATTTCTACACCATTGTCTTTCCCCAGTAGTGATTCTCAATCAGAGGTTAGCAATCAAAATCAAGTTAAGGAACTCTTTTTAAAATATCTAAGACTGAGTACACTTGAGTGGATCTCCACACCCTTTACAGAAAAAGAGTGAAAAGTTTGGGTTTGGGGGCATAGGTCCCTTTAGAAAATTGGTTTGAAGGTCCTTTGTCCAAATCACCTGAGATTAAAGTAGTAGATGATGGTGAATTTTTTTCCTTTTAGGCTGATCTGCCAGAGATTACAGTCATAATGGGTCTAAACTAGGTAGTGGGTACTTTCTGAAAGTCTTGTCAGTGGCAAAAGACTTCATTTACTGCCAAGTAGTTTGTATGTTAAATCTTAGAAACTTGCACTTTCCATAGGTAAAATTGTAGCAGGAAATGGGTATTCAGAAACTTTAAACCAGAAAAACTTTAGCCTGCACTTAGTAATTTCAGACTTTTGTAGTGAGGCATCTAGTTTAATGTTAAATGTATTGTGAGTACTATGCATAATCTGTTATTCTCTAGCATTTTAAACATTGGGAAGCAAAATGCTTTATTTATTATTTTTACTCCCATACTTCTCCAAACTCAGATACTTAAGTTAAGGTGGTAGTTTCCATAGCAGCAGTGACTTTCCCCCTTTATCTTTCTCTTTGATAGTGTGAAATATTTAGCATAGGTCTGCCAGAGAGATTATTATTCCTGGTTACAGATTCTTCAAGGTTTCCATGCATGCCTTTGACTTCTTGGAGCAAGGTTGTTCAGGACAGGCTCCATGAAAGGTAGAATGTGTTTTGTATACCTTTGTTTTCTCACCGGTTAGCGTAGTGGCTTGGCATGTCCAGTGAATTAGGGAGGTTACTTTCTGACCTTGGGTAGTTTCTTCCCTACTCTTCTTCTCAATGATAGTTTGCACAGTAGATCTTGTCTGGGCTGGAGAAGATGAATGTTAACTTCAGTTGTGGTACTGGTTTCATATATTGTTAATGAGATTTGCCTAAACTAATGTGATGAGAATAGACTGTGCCTGTCCGTTTGCCATTTGTTACTAAGGCTTACTTTGTTTTAAGAAAGGCTTGTCTGTAGAATTTTTAAAAAATGCTTACTCAGTTTAAAGCTTGTTTAAAGCTTGAGTTTATACTCTAAGAATTAGTAACTGTATCTGGACAGGGTGTATGTATATGTTACTAGTGGATCATGAATGCCTGCTATAATCAGTGTTCTTCTTTATATACAACCTGAGATGACTTTGACTCCTTCAGGCACATAAGGCTATAATGAAGTCTCTCCAAAAGTCTGCCTGGAAGCCAGGTGTGGTGGTGCATGCCTATAATCCTAGCCTTTGGGAGCCTGTGGCAGGAGGATTGCTGCAAGTTTGAGCCAGCCTGAACTACAGAGTGAGACCCTGACTCCAGAAAAATAAGTCTGCTTGGGAAGGAATGTAAGCGAGAAGTTTTTCACTTGCCATCTTGAATTGTGTGTAAGGGCCATCATCTTCTTTCTTTTTGCCTCTGTATATTTATTACCAAGGAGACAAAGGTAAGTAAGACTCTTGAGGTAGGAGTGGGATTATAGCAGCACAGAGGAGTTGTATGGCTAAGCTCACAGGAGGCTTGCTAGAGGCACTGTGCCCTACCCTTTTCCTATGCTGAGGATGTTTCTTTTAGTTGGGGGAGGAAAGGTAGTGAGGCTTTTGCAGATTGAGAAAAGAGAGAAAAAGAGGTTGAGTAACAGTGGGAAGCAGCTCGGGGGTGGGAGGAACTATAGGAGTTTGTTAGATCTTATTGTGTGCCAGGGGAGCAGTGGGCATGTGGATGGAGAGATAAGTAGGAACGAGGTCAAGTTAGATGTCTCACAAGGGAGCTGAGATGTCGCTTTGTAGGCAGTGTGGAGTCAGCAAAAGCCTTACAAAGAGAGATGGTTGTGGGTTGCTGATTGTTTTTGGGTAGATCACAGTGCCATGAATGGAAGGTAGACTGGAGAAAGGGCAAGCCTCGAGGCAGAGAGAATAGCTAGAAGTCTCTGGATGGAAGCCCTGCAATGCCCATGTACTGAAATCCACATTTGTAAATTGAAGATAATGTGAAAAGCTCATAGTGTGCACAAGAGGATTAAATGAGATTTTATTTGTAAAATCTCTAGCTTGAGGCCTGGCATAGAATAAGGAATCCATAAATGCTAGTTTATTTTTCTTTTCCTACCTTCTTTTAGTCACAGGAATCATTGCATTCTATTGCAGAAGGTAGTCTCGTTGTCTGAACTTCATTTTTGTAGCAAAAAAAAAATACTCAAATCTGTGGAGAATTTCAGACAACATCTTACTATTCTTTTGATTAACCATAATCTTCAAACCATGGTCACTGCAGGCTTAGAAAAGTAATGTTTAAATTCAGGTTGTTTTGAAAATCACAATGGCAGAAAGATGGTAGAAGACCATGTATGTACTATATTTAGATCACTGCCTTGATCCATGAATTATAAACACTAGGATACCATGTAATAGATCTCATAATGTGCATGTTATCAATCTAGATACTAGACTATAATCATGGATGAGACCCCTATATCACCTCTTTGTATTGTAAATAATCCAAATGTAAGTTGAAGATACTTGGATCACCTCAGAGTTCTAATTAGCATTTACATGTTAAAATTCCAAGAGGTTGAGCAGCTGAGGATGAGAAGACAGAGCTGGGGAGGATGGAAAGCACCAGTACTTTTTTGAGGGGAGGGTCATGTAAGTTTAAAAGTAAGATACATTAAAATAGACAGGCCTGTAATTCAAATGTGAAACACTTAAAACTATTGGCACCCTGCATATTTAAATATGGTCTTTGGTGGGCTGAGGTTAAACATTGTAGCAATTTCAGTAAAAATTCCTATCTTTCCTGGTCAGCATTTGTGACTGGGTGTTAAATATAGTTTAATGCAGCATCTGCTTCAGAGGCCCAGGACAGGAGACGATAGTCATGGTGAGGAGAAGTCTGCATATTGTACTTTCTGTTCAGTGTTCCTTTTTCATATTAAGAAGCTCCCAGCAGAATCCTGCAACCTTGTTGCGCATTTAGACGTTGGGGAATGGGAAAGGGACTCAAACCTTGACCTCTGAAAGACAGATGAACATGTTTTCTATGGTAGCATTTCAAAGAGGCATCTTCCTTTGTTTAATAATGATAATAGTGCCTAATATTCACTTAGCACTTTAGAGCTATATAGTGCTTTGATGTATTATCTGTCAAAATGTATGTATATACCGAAAGCTTTGAAAGAGAGCCTAACCCCTTTATCCTTTCTCCCCCTTCCCAGAGTTAAAATAATTCAAAGGCCAAATGTGTTTGCAGCTTGAATTGTAAGAAAAATTTCTAAGTAAAAATGTGGCCTCTGATTATATCTGTACCCCTTCCCCTCTTCATCCTGTGGGAGTTGGGTACTACTTCTCAGCAACACTTGGAAATATGCATGTCCATACTTTTGCTGCATAATTCACCTCTAACTCTTAGGAACGTTTCTTCACTTCAGTGATATTAAGATAACATGTGAAGTAGGAAGTCTGAAATAGAAGTAAGTTGAGGTGCTTTGCTGTGTTAGGTGGTCAGGATTCATTGACTAGGAACCTAAGCATTTCGATCCATGTTCCTTTTACAGAAAGATCTGGGGACTAGGGTGGGAATATGTGCCTGCATGAATGTAGGAAGTGGACAAGACCTGAGGCTTCTTAGGGGGCTTTGCTTATTTTTTAGTTAATAGCACTAACTTCTTTTTTAAGCATTATCTCTTTTACATTCTGAGGCAGCAGATTAACCAAAAATTTCCGTGTGATACTCTCATTCAACAGTCTCCTCCCCTTTTTGGAACCACTATAAGTAAAACAACACTTCAATTGAATGCAAATTCTTGTCTCTTTTCCTTGAAATACAGTAAATAACCAGAAGTTTAATTAACATAAAAAGTTACTTACATATACAGGCATTTTTCCTAGCTAGAATATAGTTTTTAAAGAAATCTCTTTTGGGGAAGAAGAGCTGGACCCAAACTAAAGGAAATAAAGTTGCTTTCTTGGTGTGAATCTTTTTTTTTTTTTTTAAAGATGCCCCAGCTTTCCTTACCAAATAATTCCTGGTCATGTGCCTAAATCTAACATATACATCTCTTGAGCATCTAGGAATTTATACACATCAACTCAAAATGAAAATATTTCATGGGCAAATACAAGTAAGATGATCCACATTTCCAAGAAGAAGGAAGCTGGCATTCTATATTGATTAAGGATTACAGTGGATGGAGGGAGAGTACATTGATGTCTTGGTGCTCCACCTTGCATTTTTCCTGGGGGTAACTTTTCAGTTCTTCAAAGTCCTAAGAAATATTTGTAACTATCTTTCTTTTTTTTTTTTTTTTTTTGTACCGGGGATTGAACACGGGTCCTTGTACTTTAAACTATCATTCATTATTCTTTTTTTTGGTACCAGGGATCAAACTTGGGACCTTGGGCTTGCAAGACAGGCACCAGAACTTGGCCCTTGTATCTTTCATTCAGGGTTTATGAAGGAACTACATATACCTTGTTGACATTTTAGATGCTTTTATTTTGTTACAGGCTGCTTGGGGTTAAACACTAAGTATAGCATTTGATTTTCTTTATAACTCACGCTAAATGACAGCAAAGAAAACTTTAGTCTAAGTTCCCAGATGGAGGATTATGGCCCTTTGTAACATTTTTTGACTTAACAAATGGTATTTGTGTCCATAAACCTTCTTTGTCTTTTATATTCCCTTTAAAATGAGGCATTCTTGTGTTGGAGCTTAAATATGACAGTATTTTAGTGTCTCTATTCTACAGTGGGAATGTGTTTTCAATCCACCTAGTGAAAACACTCAGGTACTGGGATTAATTTAAGGATTTCCAATCAGCCTTTTACAACTTGTACTACATTGAGGGTGTTCTGATAGCAGTGACTTTTGTAGATGAATGTGAAGTTAATCCACTTTCTATATTTATTACTATGTTAACTATCATAATTTTACAGTCTATATTTATCTGCCTATAGTAAGCAAAAACTCAGATACAAAAACTGAAGGAGGGGAAGAAGTAGTTGATTTTATTCTTATTGTGCTCATATCCCTTTCTACATTTTATAGCCAAATCATGGCATGAAAATTAATTAGGCCCACGGAGGTTAGAATGATTGATCACCAGAAGGTAACAGTTTAGGATATTTTTACCTATAACCAAGACTGTGTTAACCCGTGGCTTAACCTGTATTACTCCAGAAGTGTATAAATGACCCTGTTGAAAAGTACAGATTTAAGTCTGGGTGTGGTGGTGCATGCGTATAACCCCAGCACTCGGGAGGCTGAGGTAGGAAGATCACGACAAGTTTGAGTCCTGCCTGGGCTCCATAGTGAGTTCAAGGCCAGCCTGAACTACGTAGTGAGACCCTGTCTCAAGAAAAAAAGAAAGAAAGAAAGGTATTGATTTGAAAGTTAACTTCACAAAATGTAATTTATTTTTATTTCCTTTGTCCACTTAATTTTTAGACTTTGGAGGGGAAGGTTTGAAAAATTTCCTTATTTTGAATTCTGAGTGGTTTAAGGGAGCTGTCATGAATCAATTTCTGACATACTGTGTTTAGTAGTTGCACCTTTTAAGTTACTGATTTTTTTTTTGGTACCAGGGATTGAACTCAGGACCTTGTGCATGCAAGGCAGGCGTGATGCTGCTGAAGTTGCTGATTTTTTATTTTACATTTGCTGTTAAATGAATTGGCTGCTGAATCCTTTTGTAAAGAATCCATGCATACAGTGAATAATTTGATATGCTATTTATAAACTGAGGTTTTTGTACATTGAGTTTCCTTAGAGAGTATTTTCCACTTCTTTTAAGACAGATCTCTATAGAAGTTCTTCCTTTCCTTTTGATCTTTTATCCTTAGTTCCTAGCATATAATAAGTGTTTTCGTGGCTTGCTTGAATGTAAGCAGTTGGACTCTAAACCAGTCTCTTGATGATGGATTTAAACAGTTTACTGATATAATTAAAGCACAGTAAATCACTAATGTATTTCCTTCTGAGCATATCCAGAATCTGACAGTTTTTCCCCTGACATCACCTTAGGGCAAACTCACTGTCATTCTACCTCTGGATTACTGCAGTTGCTGCTTGACTAGTCCAGCTTCTTCCAAACTTACTGAGTCCTCCTGCACACCCATGCACAACTTATTTTCATGGTAGCTGCATGCTACTCTTTTGCTCAAAATCTTTCTATGATTTCCTTTCTTCTTTTGGTAGCCTTCAAGGACCTATGTGGTTTGACCTCATTCCTCTTTGACTCGTCTTCTCCTACTCTCCTGTACCTCCATGCCATTCTACACAGCTGACCAGCTTTTCCTTGGCTGGTCTCTCTGCCTGGAGTGTTCCTTTTCTATATATCCCCATAAAGCTGTATTCATATCCTATTATACCTGTAATTAATTACTGTAAACTTAGTGGCGTAACACAAATTTTTTATCTTAGAGTTGTGAAGGTCAGGATTCTATCCAAAGTGGGTCTCAGTGGACTAAGATGAAGATGTTGGTTGGCAGAGCTGCATTCCTTCTGAAGGCTCTAGGGAAGAATGTTTCCTTGCCTTTTCTGGCAGTTAGAGTCTGCCTCTCTTCCTTGGCTGGTGGCCCCTTTCAAAGTCTTTCCATGCTGCATTACTCTGATGTTGACTTTCCTGTCTCTGTGTTTACTCATAAGGACCCATGTAGAACCTTGGTATTATCCAGGATGCTCTTCTTTTTTCAAGATCAGCTGAGTAGCAGTCTTAAGTTCACTTTCAACCTTAATTCCCTCTTGCCATGTAGCATAACATATTCACAGACTTTGCTGAGTAGTATATGAACATGGAGTGGGTGGAAGGTGGACATTCAACCTTTCACAACAACCAGCTCACATCTCTTTTAGACCTTGGCTCAAAGCTTACCTTCTCAGTAAGTTATTTTTAATACCTGAAATTACCTATTCCCCATCTCTGCATTCTCAGCTTCCTTTCTTCTTCTCTACATTTTCATTTATTCTGCAGCACACTTATTTTTGGCTAGTATATTATTTCCTTATGTATGTTCATGCTTGGTCTGCAACACACATCTTTGATTTCAGATGTACATTCTGGGGTGCTTTCTTCTTCATTGCCATGCCTAAGACTCTTCAAGCACCTAAGATTGTTTAGCTGATGAGAGTTGCATGGCTGTCTTAGTTACTCTTCTCATTGATGAGACAAAATACCCAACAACCAAAGTTAAAGGAAGAAAAATTTATTTGGCTTAAAGTTTGTAGAGTTCATAATTGGCTAGCTCCAAGGCAGGGTGGCTTGGCAGAGGAGAAGCAGTTTATGGTGGCCAGACAGTAGCAAAGCAAATAAGGGAACCTTAATAGCGTCTTTCTGCCCCTTTTATTTATCCAGACTGTTGGGATTAGGGTGGTGCCAAACCAATCAGTGTACTGGTTTAGTAACCACACACCCTTAATCCCAGTATCACACACTTTAGATTCAGTCACCTCTGAAAAAGCCACCTATGACCACATGAGACTTTGGGGAAACGTCTAGACCCAAACCATAACACATGCCAATAATTGTGGAATGAGTGAGCAAGCTATGAAGCATAGGCCACTTTTTTTCCCACCAAATCTTTACTTTCTCATTGCTCAACATGGGTGACTGTAATAGACCTATAGTAAAAGGAAGGACTTGGGACCCTGGACTCATCATCTTAACTCTGTGGCCTCAAAGCTTTTAATCTTGGCAGCTCTGGAACTACAAACCCTCAGAAAGCCTGGTGTCAGAGAGATTATGTACTTTGTAGGAGCCATAAAGGCCAAGAAACAGTGCTTACTGCCAAAGAACGTTTTTCCTGTGTTCTCCAGCTGCTGAGCTGTTCAGTGTGCTGCTGTTCAGTGTGCTGTCTCTGGCAGCTCTTGGATTCTTGTTAGCCCTATGGCCAAAAATCTGAGTTTTAAGTTGAATCCATTGAGCAGATGAGACAATTAAAATGGTGTGAGTAGGCTGGGAATGTAGGCTGGGATTGAGGGATTGTAGTATTGAGAAAAATCTCATGAAGTTTAAAGCCACAAATTATTTTAGGAATCACAAAGCAAAGAGGTTTAAAGAAAGCAAACTAATGGCTCAGCCTTGCAGCCGACACATTAGCCCTATAATTGCAGTGCTTGGTTGATGGTTTTCTTCCCTGATTCAGTAAAGCCATAGATGTATTATGAATATACCATTTTAGTGATTAGAATGGAAAAGGTATATTTGCTGTAGGAACTGTGCCTCCTAAACAGAGGACACTGTTTGCTGCTTACCCAGCTCTCATATATAAAGTATGTTACACATTCCAGTTGTTACTCAGTGTGCCTTAGTTCCCTACCTTGAGTTCCTCAAAGGAAGATGTTTCTTACTGAAGATGTGGGTGGTTTGGTTTCTGCTAGGTTTAGCTTTTTCTGTTGTTTTGTGTTTTGAGACAGGGTCTTGCTATGTAATTCAGGCTAGCCTTGAACTAACTATGTAGCCCAGGGAGGCCTGGAACTTGAGGCAGTCCTGCTTCAATCAGACTCCTGAGTGCTGAGATTACATGTGTGCACCACCATGCCCAGCCTAGGCTTAGCTTTTAAATTTTAGAGACACATGTATTCTCTTTACCTCGTAACTTGGCCTTTTGAGAGAGACTAATGTAGTCAGAATGTGCTAGACTCATTCTGCCCTGGTGCTGTGCTACTTTGAGGTATTTAATTAAGAACCTTCTAATTGCAGGTAAATCTGGAGGCCAAGGTAATTTTATCCAAATTGGACCATTCTAGTCTGAGAGAAATCCTTGTCCTTGCCTCTAGTCATTCTTTTCACTGACATTATTTGTTTGCCTTGATTTTTCTTTCTTTCTTTTTTTTTTTTTTGGTACCAGGGATTGAACTTGGGTCCTTCTGCTTGCAAGGCAGGCGGTGGAACCACTGAGCTAAATCCCCGGCCCTATTGCCTTGATTTTTCTAATCAGTATTCAACTATGTGTGAGATCCATAATTTAAGCATGATGGGCTTCTAAAACACCTTTGTGTCAAAATTTAGTTTTTGCATTTACCTTTACTTCTGTCATTTCCTAAAGTCATACCCAGTCTCACAGATCATACATCCATAACCTTGCTGGCCAGTGGCTTGGGACAGACTTATGCCATGTTTTTGGGTTTGTCTTGGTTTCCATATTTTCATAGTTGGCAAGTTGATGTGAGAGATTTTTGAAATAAAAGTACATGCCTGGTCACTTGAAAGATAAGGGGTTTCTTTTGTGGTACCATATAACAGAAATTTGGCTTTCAATGGGAGAGGGTGGCTGACGCAGTGTGCCAAAAATGGAAAATATGCTTTGGTATCTTTAGTCTGAAATACTTGAGTTTGGATAGAAAAGCTACCTTTAGGGAGGTGGTTTGCTCTTTCATTCTGCAGTTATTGAAGAAGTGTTCTTGTTCTTAGCTTATACAAATCTATGAAATAAGGAAGGGGGGTGGGTCTGGGTATGGATTTTGTGTGCAGGTGGAATTGTAAGAACAAAGTGTAAGGCACTGGACTATGTGTGGGATAAGGAGATGCTCAGACTTTTGGGGGGCACCTCACAGGCCTGGTAAAAAGCATTTGTGGAAGATCTCAAATGTTTACACTGTTTATACTGAGTGGTTTGCACTTAATTTGATGGGCAATAGGAAGCTGTGGATGAATGATTTAGGAAAGTCTTTCTGCAAATACAGTTTGTTAGTGTGGATTAGGTTGAGGAGGGACTTTTAGGAAACAGTAATTTGGTGGACAGGGCAAGGGAAGAACCCAGATCAGGACAGTAACCATAGGAGTAGAGTGGTGGGGTTGACTGAATCAGCCTCACCAGGGGCTGTGAAGTGGCCATTGCAGCAGTCTTGCTGTGTTTTTTTGGCGGTGGGGGGGGGGTACCGGGATCTAACTTGGGCCCTTGAGCTTTCGCAGCAGGTGGCAAAACCACTGAGCTAAATCCCCAGCCCTATATTAGAGTTTCCAGTTCTGCTGAGAGAAAGTTTTGATAACCAGAACTTGGGACCACGTACAGTAACAGCCAACTTTTTTTTTTTTGGTATTGGGGATCGAACTTAGGACCTTATGTTTGCAAGGCAGGTGGTGGCACCACTGGGCTAAATCCCCAGCCCTCAGCAGTCTTGCTGTGACTTCAACCCATGAGGTCTGATTCCCCAAATCAGGAGATTTCTAGGTTGTAGAAACATTTTTTCCTAAAGACATTAAATTAATTTAATGAGAATTCTTGGAATATATTTAAGATGTTTTTGATTAGCAGTCTGTCTTGTAGATGGCTGTCTGTAAGAGATTTGACAAAAGTGAAGAGCTAATTATTGTAGTTTGTAGAATTTTTTTTCTTAACTAGGAAGATGGGAAAAGAGACTTTTTATGTTCTCTTATATGAGTAAGAAACTGTTGGACCATTTTGACTTCTTAAATGTTCCTAGATATGAGAAATAAATAGCTTGGTTATATAATTCCACCATTGTGAGAAATGATTGATATTAAAGTATGAAGAGGGTCATTTAAATTAATAAAATTCAATTTAAAAATCCTTTATGGCCTTTTGGAGGTAAACTTTGTGACTGTGAAAAGATAGAGGCCACCTTCCTCTCCTCTTGTAATTAAAATCCATGCTCCTCCCCACTCAACTAACATCTCTTTATTATCTCTTGGAGCCCAGTAAAGATGTGGAATATTCTAGATTGATCTATGCTAAAGTGCCTTATTACGTGGCAAATGAACAAGAGGAAAAGCAGTCTGAGTTGGCACAATTGATGTCTAAATTAAGAGAGAATATTATATTGATACATTATTTTTTGAGCCTTAAAATTAATGGCTCTGGTTCCCTTGAATATGGCTTTTTTTTTCCTTCCAGAGAGTTTTAGAGCCAGTGGAATCTATAAATAGTGCACAGCCTGGTTGTCTGTGGTAGATTGAGTAGAGCAGAATCACCTGTCCTTAAGTGAAGGGGAAGTAGCTCTACATTTTTAGTAACTGAATTGTTGGCCAGCATAAAGGTAAGGGCTATGTGAGCAACTTATTTATAACTTCCCATTAAAGGTATGTGTCTGCCTCAAGCAGAAGAGACTGTCTGGGGTGCCTGAAATGTAAAAGTGCAGTAGCATCATTTTCCATACACAGCCTTCCCAGCTGGTTGGTTCAGTAAAGTGATTGTTCACTTCCCTGGGGCTTTCAGAAAGAGAGTGTCAGTAGATTAGCTCATTAGTGTCCACTTCCTATAGAATAGAAGGCACTGAGGCCATTACAGTATATTTGAATCTATGGTTTTATATAATAAGGAATGTTTAGATATTAACTCCTGAGAGTATTCTGGGCATAAATTTAAGCATGGTTTAAGCCTGTTGGGTGTGGCCCTCCTGTCCTACTCATGTAGTCTACCCACAAGTGGGTCTTGTTAAAACATTTCCTGGAAGCTGGGCATGGGGGCCAATGCCTGTAATTCTAGAACTTGGGAGGCTGAGGCAGGAGAATTGCTAAGACTTTGAAGCCAACCTGGGCTACATAGTAAGTTGAAAGCCAACCTAAAGTACATAGTGAGATCCTATCCCAAAAACAACAATAACAAAATTTTTTTTGTGGATATAAAGCATTTTCCCTTTTCACAGGTTCAGTTTACCTGTAAATAGTTTATCTGAAAAGTGAAGAACATAGGGTCAGGCTGAATTCTTTGGCTACAGTGGGAGAAGGGAAGAAGAGTAAAACATTTTCATGGCATCCTATAAAGAGTATGTTAGACCCTTTTGGTAGATGCCAGAAAATGGAATCTGTTGTTCATGTCATTAGTATCATCCCAAGTGTCCTGAGTAAACCACTTAGCTAGGTTTAACTTTAAGGATGAAATTTTTAAATTCCAAAGTGTAGGAGAGATTTTAGGCCCTCTTTTGTTACTCATAGTTTACAGAGGCCACGTTTTCTGATTATTATGTTGACCATTTAAAGCATCTGCATATATGGCTAGAAAATAAACTTTGGCTTTTGTGCCAATATCATGGCTCTGTTTAGTAGTTGGGCAAGTTGTAATAAGTGGTAAATGGCCCATTAACCATATTGGAGGCCTCATAGCAACACTAATTTCAAATCGTGCTGGGTTTACAATTTACATATTAAAAATGCTCACTTGATTTTGTTCACTGACAAAGCTGATATCCTATACAAGCATTACTCCAAACAATGCTATTTATTGGTCCAGTTATTTCAATTGAAAAATGCTGGTTTACTGCCTCTTAGTATATGTGAACAGCTCTCGGTGAAACTGTTAGCAAATACTTTGACTATAGTGGCAGAATAACCTCACAGGGTTTTGATTCACTTTTAATTTTAAGTCCCAGGATTAAGGATCATTTGTAGTATAATGTAACAGTGTGGGCAAATACAGCTTCTCTTAATGCCCTTTTGATATTTTGGGGAAAGAGTGCTTTTATGCAAAGCAGTCGCTTAGGAATTGCATGACCGCTTTTTCTCACTATGAAATTTCATTCACATTTTCTCCCTTCTCCTACATTCTTAAGAGAAAGGGCAGCATGTGGTATTTTGCTTCGTTTTATTTTATTTTCAAGATGTGGTTCAAGGTAGTTCTTCAGGATAGATGCCATGATAACTAGTTAGTATTCTTTTAAAATCAGGCTCTTAATTAAAAATGCTTAAACATTTGTGCAGGAAAACTACATGTTAAAATGAATTTGGAAAGATTAGATTGGAATTGCCTCAAATTCAATTAAGCCACACTGCATGGACGTGCTGGGAATATCAATACAATCACTGTAAATTTTGTACGAACTGATTTGTTGCATTATCTTGCTCATCTAACGTACGGTACTTTTTGTGTCCATATTGCAGACGGCAACTCCAAACTAACATGGCAGTCAGACTGTGTGATGTGGCTTCTCTGCTTAGAAGTGGTTCGTGGGCAGCAGAGCCTTGGACCGGGGTCTGTGGGATTTTTCTTAAATTCTGTAGGCTACTTTTTTTTAGCATGTCGCAGGGGTGCGGAGGCCATACCAAACACTTGAACCTTTCATTTGGCATACTAAGTATTCTTATATTTAACCTATTACGGTATGGCCATCATTAGGACTTAAAAGCACATTGCAATTTCAACTAGTGGTATTCGTAGATTAGAACCATGCTGTTGTATGTAATGTTTTATAATCTAAATCAGGATTTAGTGCAGACTCAAAAGATGAGCTTATTTAAAAAACAAAACAAAAAAAGTTTTGGTATGGTCTGAATACTAAGTTACCGTAATTCTTTACATTCTGTTTACTATGTATTTTTTTGGTTACTATATTTTGAAGTTATTTACAATTCCTGATGCTTAAAAAAAAAGTTGAAATTGTAAATCTGGCTGAAAATTATTTGCCCAGTAACTGTTGAAAGACTTTGCATTCTGTGAACAGTTGTGTTGAGCCTATCAATGGAATATGCATTATTTGTAAAATATAGCACATTAGTATCATTTTATTCTGAGCAGATGGTCCTATAGCTGAGAGAGATGCTGTAATTTTCAGCGCACACAGCCTACTGCAGCTGTTCACTTGAATGTTGGCTTAGGAGCTCATTCTTGCCACCTGAACACGGAAATAAATGTGCAATTAAGTGAGAAGTGTTTGTTGTCCTTGGTAAATCCTGCTAATTTCAGTCAATGAACACTTTATATTTCAAATGCCATCCAGTGAGCTTTAGTCCGAATCTCACACTTGGGGTTTTCCTAGTTTCCACACATACCCTAACTCTTGAGTAGTGATTTGTTTTAATTGGCCTTGGGCTCTTTTCATATTATAGCTCATTGTTTTCATAACTGCTGGGCAAAGGTTAACCCCATACAAATTTTGCTATGGAAAAAGCAATCCACAACTAACTTTCTACAGACTGAAAAAGTTATGCTTTGTTAGGAAATCTGAAACCTCCCTTTTCAATTTCAGATCGATTTTGTTAATCATAATAAAACCCATATCTTGAATTATTTGATTTTTTAAATACAGATTTTCCAGAGATTTATTTCCTTTTACCTGGAATGTATTCCCTGAGAATACTTACCTGGGAAAAGTAGTTTGCAGTTTGGGAAATAAATACCTATTTCTTTGAAAAGAAATAAAGTCATAGACGGGTTCCAGGTTGGTCAGTATTTCCAAGCTACTGTGGATTAGTCTGTTTTTGTTTTTCTTTTTGTTTTTTAAATCCTGATAGCACTCGTTCTTGTCCATTCCAACAGTGGACAAGTCTTAGTCCTTTGCTGCCGCCTTTTTATGAACATTGCTTGGCAGTAGGGATTTCTTATCTGCTGATGTCCCTTTTTATTTTTCTTAGGCAATTTTTTAAAGGCATTTTTCTCTCTTTCCTTATAACATCTTTCCCTGTACTTTGCTTTTTTTTTCCCTTTGCCTCCAATTCTTTGCCTTTTCTATGTTAAACTTCCCTAAAACTAGCATTCCATCAATTTAGAGTTGTCAGTTTTGAGCAGTAATTCTTTGTGGAAATGAGAGGTGTATTGGATGAAATATGAAGGATAATTCTTTCAATCATGCTTGGATTTTTGGATTCCCCCACAGTCTTGGGAAAAAATAGCTAGCTATTGGAAAATGCTTTTGAAAAATTTGGGGCTGTGGTTTGTGACTCTTTTGTTCAAAGAGCATAAGATTGGTTTTTAGGAAACTATCCAAAATTGCTTACTAAGTGATTTTTATAGAGTAGCTTGAACAATTTGAGGCCATTTTTCCTCAACTCTGCTATTTATCTGGTATTTGGAGTTTGTAGGCACCTTACTACTTGCATTTCCAACAGGCTAATGTGCTCAAATGAAAATTCCTTGGGCTGGTCTGTTTGCAAAAGTTGATATATTTACATTATTGTTTTGGTGGACTGAATATGTTTTTTTCCCCTTAAAATCAGAGCCAGGGAAAAATATACTGAATTGTTTGGGAATTTCATTTTGATGCTGTAGATCTTTTGTCTTGTTGTAATCTTTACTGCCAAGGTTGACAAGAATGGCCTATCAGATTCTACAAGGTAGACAAAGTCTTCATAGTTTCACTCCCAAGTTATCCTACAAATCTTTTCACTTCATAACATATAACATCTATTTTTCTTACTTCTTACCAATGGTGGATGTATAAGATATAGTCAACCAAAAACATTTTCAATATGTAACCAAAACAGTACATGTTGACAAATTTATATTTTTTAAAGTACTCTTGCTTCTTGATTTTAAGTTAATGGATGCCTGTCAGTTTTAGAATATTGAATCTCTTAGGCTAAATGAAAATTCTCTTCAGAGTTGGTAGGTGACTTTTTGGTTTGTTTTGGCAGCATGTTAAGCATTTTTATTTTCTAATATGATTTTTAGTCAGGCCTTAAGTATTTGCTCTTTGGTACTAAATTTCCTTGTCTGTGGACCCTGCAGGTGAGTGAGGATATGTGAGTAGACCCAGAAAATGATTTGAGAAAAATGTTTTAGGGTTTAAATTGTGTTTGTGCATGCATAGAATATGTATGTGAAAGTATAATAGTAATTTAAAGTTGAATAGTTTAATAAAAATTTGCATAGGTGTTGCGCTTCTTTTTGAAGCTTTGTTATAATTTCAGCAGAATGACATATTTAGTGACAAGTGTTTAAACTCTTGGATGGACTCTAATAGGTTGTGAAATATGAATTCTGACATTTCTTATTTTCTCTGTTTTTAGCAGGTAATTGCTGCCATGGAAACACAACTGTCTAATGGACCAACTTGCAATAACACAGCCAATGGTCCAACCACCATAAACAACAATTGCTCCTCACCAGTTGACTCTGGGAATACAGAGGACAGCAAGACCAACCTAATAGTCAACTACCTTCCTCAGAACATGACACAGGAGGAACTAAAGAGTCTTTTTGGGAGCATTGGTGAGATAGAGTCCTGTAAACTTGTAAGAGACAAGATTACAGGTATGTAGTTTTATGTAGATGACTCATATTTAAAGATATGGTTATATTTTCATATAAGATGATGTTTTAAGTATGAGAAAATAGTTTACTACTTGTAAAGCATTCATTGCTGCAGTTTCATACATCTAAATTTTTTGTTACTATTATTAGCAGAATATAACTCAGTTTTGAGAGTCTTAAGTTTTCCTTTGAAAGCATAAAATATTTGGGGACTATATATTGTAAGTACACTTCACTCTGAGCTGGATAACATCTTTGGAGAATGAGTATCTGAGGTAGCAAGTGTCGTGATAACCTTTCATGTTTAGTTCTTGTGAGCTTGCATAATTGTACATTTGAGTAGTGAACTATAAGGAGAATATTGTATTTGGGAGGCAGGTACCCTTTTAAAGGCTCTTTCCCTCAAATCACTAGTCTTTCTTTTTATACATAATAAAGAGAATGAGTATCCCTCTTATAAAAATAAGAATGAAATGATGATCAGTTTGCCCTTGGTGATCATATAATTTGAATATTTGGTAGTTGAAAATCTCCTTAATAGTTTTTAAAAATTTGACTAAATTTTTAGAGTAAGTCAAAATCTAATTGAGGATCATATTCTTAGGATAGAAGGGTTAACATTTCCTACAAGAATTTTTAAAGTAAAATGTGTAAAGCTAAATGTACACAGATCCCATGGATATTTCATTTCATTGTTAATTTTGAGAGGTGGTTTATAGTCAGTTGCTTTCCTTAGATTATTAACCAGAAATACTAAATATTTGAAATGAGTTAAAGATCCTTAAAAAACAATGTGAATAGCTGGGGATTTAGCTCAATGGTTCCAGTGCCTGCCTCACAAGTGCAAGGTCCCGAGTTCGATCCCCGGTACCAAAAAAAAAAAAAAAAACAACAACGTGAAGAATGGGACCAGGAGCCTGAACTCTTTAACTAGCATGTGACTGTTGAACTAGTCAGCTCTTGGCTTCTGGTTTCCCTTAGTAAAATGAGGTACGATGCAAAAGAGAGCATCATTTTGGAGATCAGTCATACTGGGGATCAATTCTAAGGTCGAGTTGGATTTCTCCTGAGATACTTCTAGCTGTTTTTATAATCAAGGCCCCAGGGCTCATTCTCTCCAAGCTCTCCAAGTAAGTTCATAGAGCCAGCACCTTGGGCTTGGCCTGTCTTATTTCCATAAACTACAGATTTTAATCACTGAGAGAATTCTTTGAAATCAAATAAAAACTCACTGTCATGTATCCATACTGATAATTATATTTTAGGTAATTATGTTGTTTTAGTGTTCACCATGATAGCAGGAAGGTACTTATGTTGAACACTGAATCAGACGAATGAGATTTTTCATTTTCTTTTCTAAAATGAAGGTGAGCAGCATTTGTGAAATTTGTAAAGAAACAGCCTTTGAAGATTTGGAAAAGGTAGAGAACAAAAGGCACTTATGTCTCCATCCTGATACTGGATTTTATCTTTTAATTTTTTTTTTAGCAGAACATGTGAATTTTGTACCCTCTTTTTATAAATGATAAAGCATGATGGCATGAAGGCTGTGACATAAATGATGTGATTTCTGGTTTGATTGCTTAATAGTCATCCCATTAAAGGATAAAGATACTCGAATAGCACATAAAAATCACATTCCTTTTTTTATGATATTGGGAATGGTAAATGAAAATATTAAATTGTGCATGTTTGGGCAGTTGCCATGGTAAATCCCTCATAGATTTACAACTCGTACCTGTGGCCAGACTTGTATTATCTTTCTCTTCTATAAACCTTTTACTGGTACTTATGTGGAATGATGGGATACATTTGAGTTCTGCGTCTTCACACCCTTTGTTTTTCTGGCTTTTGTGTGGTAATACTAGTATGTAATAGAAACAAATAGGTCTCCTGAGATGAACATATGCTGGAAAAACTGCATTAGTATTTGTCCGTTTTTTCCACACACACACACACACACCGCCCCCATCTCCACCTCATGTTTTTCAGTCAGGGGGCTGTAATGAAGATTTACACTATGATACAGTTTATGTTAAAATATCCAGTAAGCAAGTAGAATATCCAGGAAATTCCACGATGGGCATCAGAGTTAAAAGATGTTTTCTGAGCTTTGTGAAATCGTCATGATCATTCCTTATAATAGGTGCCCCATTGACAGATAAGTTTGAGAAATGCTACATTCTATAGTTCTCTATTTAAGATTCACACACCAGATCATCTATCTGCATATTAAGAACTATGAAAAATTCTGCAGTAAAGCAAACTTAATTAACAGTTTCCCAGTCTTTTTTGATCATAGAATCCCTTTGGAGGCATATCTCCCTGACACTGGATCACTACTGTGAACTGATAAAAACTCTTGAAATCAGTTTGATCCCCAGTACCAAAAAAAAAAAGCTCTTGAAATCACTTACCTGGTTGTCAGTGTAATTTGAAATTGTTCCTTAACCTGATCAGATCAATAAAATATGAGCATGTTCATAAAAAGAATGTCATGATAAATATAAATTAAAAGATGAATAGGCAAATCTGAATACTGTGCTCCTCTGCTTATAAACTGGTTTTGATTTGGACCATGGAAATCATATTTGTAATAAGTTAAAATGGCTTTCAGAAGCATCTAACTCATTTAGCCACAAGCATAAATTGCCTTAAGACATTTTAAATTGTGATTGTCTTAGTAAATATTTTAATTGAACAGACTGAGTCCTAAGTGGTTGTACTTTGTAAAGTAGGCATATCTCTTTAAGATATATTAACCCAGCTCTAGACAGGATTTGGACTATGACCCATAGAGTTCAACGAAAGCCATATTGTGCATTTTCTCAGTCCATAATTTAGAGGTAGGTCAGAATTTTTTGTCCCCGTCTAATTATCTGATTCGGGAGTGATTGGGCCAGAATTTTGTGGTCTGATTTTGTAGGAACATGGGCAGTAATTGGGTTTTAGAGAAACTGGAGTAAATCTTCAGGAAGATTTGAAATCCTTCCTGTTTACTTTTCTTAAATTTTATTGATTAAGTAGAAAATGATATCTCAAGTACAAACATATCTACTTGGGACACGACGTGCCTCTTTCCTAAGTCCTAGAAGAGAGCATAGATAATTTTTAGACTGTTAGTGTTAGCACATTAATGTCACTATTCTTGGTTGCTTTTTATATTTTTTTTTATTTTGGTACTGGGGATCGAACTCAGGACCTTGCACATGTAAAGCAGGCCGTGGAACCACTGAGCCAAATCCCTGGATCCAATGTCACTATTTTGATAGAATGAGGAGTGGAGAGGTATGTTAGGAAATGCCTTTAGAAGCATATACAGTAACCTTTTTTTCTAGCCTACATTCTATTTGTTGTTTTTCTCTTTGGGCTTGTGCTCAGCTTTATGCTTTAGGCTATTTTCTGTCTTTAAGCATCCATCATGTGAAGCCACTGCTGTTTGCACAGTGTAGCTGACATTGGTCCATCTCTTTGAGTTCTCAAATGCACTTCAGAGTTGTTGACCCTACTGCTGCATTCTAGAATAGTGATATCGATTTTTTGATATAAGGAATGAATAGTAGAACATTAGAGCCAGAAAAGCCCTAGAGGTAACCTTATCCAAACCCTTCCCCTTCTAACAAACAAGTGATTGGAGGGCCAGGCTTGTGAAATGACTAGTCCAAAGCCACACAGCTCTTAAGTATGGAACAGTGACCAGAATTCTGATTTTCTGATTCTTTGGGTTTTTTTTGGTACCGGGGATTGAACTCTGGACCTTGTGCTTGTGAGGCAGGCGCTGGACCCACTGAGCTAAATCCCCAGCCCTGGTTTTCTGATTCTTTACCTGGATGTTTGCTCTTTACTTCTTGTTGGTGGCAAGACCTCACTCTGAACATTGAGCTCAAAACAGGAATTTATAGTCAGACATAGAAGTACTTCAGGGCTGCCATGGGGACATCTTTTGGTGAGTGTCTTTGTTTGAAGGGGAGCGGATGATTTTTGAGGTCAAGGACTGGAGGATACATAAAATGAATACAAGCATCCATGCTTCTCTAGAAACATAATCTGTGCTTGTGAACTTGGTTATTTTAGCCCAGTGATTTGCAAATCTGGCAGCACATCTTTACCTAAGGTAGTTAAAAAGCAAACAAACCCCCCAAAACAGATCCTAGACACCTTGAGAAGAATCTGTTAGCTCCACAGATGACTTTGAAGCCCCTGCAGTTTTTCTGAATCACTCTTGAAGTGTGGCCACAAGGGTACCTAAGTTGGAATCACTTATAAAGATGGTTGCCAGAAATGGGCCTGTCCAGACCTACTAAATGAGAATCTTTGTGAGTTTCAGTGTTCTAGATTCCTGGGAGTAGCCCATACCTTTTTTTTTTTGTAGTACCCAGGATCGAACCCAGGACCTTGTGCTTGCGAGGCAGGCACAGAGCCAGTGAGCTAAATCCCCGGCCTTACCCATACTTTTTTGGAATGATTTTGAGGGAGATGAAGCCCGAGACTTCCAGGTGTAGATGTTTTGATTTTGGGTGGATGGGAGAGGTGCTGTAGCTGCAGTGTCTTATGTCTGTAGCAAGCCTGAGTTTCAAGATCTGTCTCCTCCTAAGCATTGGTCCCTGATAAGTTAATTTCTGGGGATCAAGACCAGAAATGTTGAGTTTAAAAGTCAACTAGTCTGTGTCTTTACTGACCTCCTGACCTGTCCCTGAGAGGATGTGTGTCTGTGTAATTAGTTTATCAAAACTGCAGGATAGATTTTTCTGTCATGACTGTTTTTCCTTTCTTCTAAAAGAAAGACTAGAGAATTATTTAATGACCTTGGGCAATGAGTGTTACTTGTTTTATCTTGGTGTGAGGTTTCACTCTTACTCTCTGAATTGTTTGAGGTGAGTCCTGTGTTGACCTTGTTAGCTATCAGCTAGAAGCTTTCATACGAAAGGAAAAACAAAAACCAAAGCAGACTAAATATACAAAATATAAACTCCAGGGTCCCTGAGGAGGCTTCACAGATATTGATTCCCTGTGAGCAAGGTAGTGCTTTGCATGGTAACCAAGGCTTCCTTGTTTTTTGCTCTTCAGGGGTAGTGTAGTGAAAATCTTTCTTTATATGAAGGGGGTTAGCTTCCTGGGAATTTTAAGCTAGTTTTGATCCTTATTGATTCTGTTTGAATATTATGAATTGTAAACATTTTAATGGTTCAAGATTCTCCCCTCTTTTTTTTTTTTTGGTACCCGGGATCGAACACAGGACCTTGTGCTTTCGAGGCGGGCGGTGGAACCACTGAGCTAAATCCCCGGCCCTCTCCCCTCTTTTTTAAACAAATAACAGTTTTAACTCCTTAGGATTGAAGTACATAAATGGTATTTTATTAGTCTAATGGATGCCTTCAAATTTAATAGTATTCATTTGTTGTGATGAAGTCAGTCATAGTGAACACAGGCTGTTTTGATGAACATTAATTTTAAAATACTCTTCTGTATGTCAGTCACAATCTGAAGCCAACCTGTTAGGCATCCATAGTATCAAGAGATCAAGAATTCTGAGTCTTGCAGACAAGTAGTTGAAAACAGCAGGGTGGTTGGGTGAGTGGGCAAATGGATGGGTGGTAACTTAATAAACCCTTTACTTTGCAGACTCTGTGTGCTATCTAATCAGAAAGATGGTAGAAAGCTGTGTATGTTCAGAAGTTTGTAGGAAATATAAATTGGCTGCTCAGAGTTAAATGCTTTGGTCCTCTCTTGAGTAAGATAGGTTTGAATTTATATTTAGATTTTAGTGGCTAAAGTGAAATTTGTGTGGAGTTTATGGAACCCCTAATGCAAGTTTGAAATATCTATGAGAGATATGAAGTGCCAGAGAAACTTTGTGTTATCAGTATATCTTTGGCTAATTATTTTTCCATTGCACCATTTTCTAAAGGTCATAGTTAATCATTTAAAAATTTGATGCTACCACCTGTAGAAGCTTTTCATAAAATTGTGTAAAAAGACTTGAATTCTTCTAGGTTCTTTTTTAAAAATTTGAACTGAATATTTTAATAGAACAATTTCAGTGTCAGTGTCAATTAGTTTAGATAGAATATTCCAGGATAATTAAACTAGAAATTTATAAAATTTAAGAAATCAAATATAGTTTTTTACCATTTTCAAAGAGGGAAAACTTCCTCTATTCTGTTAGGTGTTAAGTATCTAAGGACCTGAAAATTAAACAAAAGGCCAATTAGTTGGAGAAAAGCACAATATTTATTAATATGTCACATGCTGTGGAGTTCACAGAAATGAAACTCACAGAAGTAAAATTGAGAGCTTATATAACATTTTAACAAAGGAAAATTTTGGACTTTGAAGAACAAGTTAAGGGAAGTGCTCAGGAAATATATGGAGAAAACTAATGAAAGAGATATTTTAGCAAGGTTTATTTATGCAGATTCAT
Organism: Heterocephalus glaber; assembly: GCF_000247695.1. Next base: position 27,793,820 of record NW_004624736.1, on the reverse strand, counting down.
AGTCTGTACCTTATCTCTAATGATAAGTCATTCTCCCCTTATTGGTCAGGAAGGGGAGACCCCTTCACATGAGGAATTTATGCTCTCTTTTTGGACAAAAAAAGGGAAAGCAGAGAACTTTTCTTGTATCTCATCATTCTCATTTGACTTCAGTTTAAAATAATATACCAAAGTGAAATGTATGAAAGGAGCATATTCTGGACCACTTCGCCAAGAAATTAACTCCCAATTAGCTAATTTACACAGAGCAGCCACACTTTTATTGATGATAATGAAACTTTAGGGCTAGTTCTTAGGAGTAGAATACATTTATTGTGAGGATACAGAAAAGTTTGAAATACAGCCATTCTTGATTAATTGGTAGATCATCTGACTTTAATTTTCTTCATTTCTTAATGTTCATATTTCTGTTTATATAATTTATTCCTTTGAAAGAAAGTATAAAATGAAATATGTGCAACTTCCAGGACCAGGCTATGGAGCTTTCCAAGAACTTTTAGGGAGTATTATTTATTGAGAAAATGAGATTGAGTTCATGAAGTAACTGAGGATTGACAGTTTTGACTTTGTGTTTTCTTGGCTGTTATCTTCTAGAGTAAGACTTCTAGAATGATAGTTGTCTTATTAATAGTTTAGGAATATAATCTTTAGTTTAACTTTATTACTTTGTAATTTGATAGAAAGCACAAATTTTATTAATGTGTTTTAACTTACAAAAAATAAAAACAGTTGTCTTGCAAGGATTTTTAAGTAGGGCATGAGTGCATATGTTTCCTATTAAAGACCTTTGGAGTTTGTTTTTGGTGTGGGGAGTAGTCTTTGCTTACTTTTGCTTCAGAAGACTGAGTGGAGAATTAAACTCATTCTCAGTTTTTTAAGTGGATGTCAAAGTAATGATGGAAAATGTAGATGAGAAAGATTTGAACTGAAATGAGAAAAAATAAAAGAACAGCTAAATTTTAATACGGAACTCCTAAATTATTTTTTTGTAATCTGTGGAATGTTAGTCCTTATTTTTCCTCAGGTATGAAATTGAGTTATCCTCATTCCCCCACTTTCATAATGTGCGCTACAAAATCAAACAGTTTTATTCTTTAGCTACTTTATTTTTTCACTGTCTTAGCACTAGTCTTTTTAAAAAAATTTTCTGTGTAGATTCTGAATAAAGTGAACCATTTTTGTTTAGTACCTGTTGGAACAAAGCTGTGCTTTAGGATTTGGCAGATTCTTTTGGACTTGTTTTAAGCCAATTGACTTTCATTTGAGTACACTGCTGCTACTGAATTTTGAGAGCTGTGGAAACCCTCAAAGCATACCTTTCCAACTAAAAAGATCAACTTTTTACTTGTAAGCATCATTTGATTTGTCAGGTATACACAGTGGTTTAATTGGCATGTTTTACTCTTTAAAGTTTTAAAATGTCACTATTTCGATACCATTGAACACCCTTTTTATTGGGAATTGTATCTATAATCAGATATTTTTTGAAAGACTCTAAGCAGCAGAATAGCATTTGGTAGCTCTATCAAGCATCATGTAGAAACAGATCCTCAGACTGACTTTTTTTTCTCAAATTTCTTATGCATCATCTTTTGTTACCAATTAAGGGGTGATAATTCGGTATCATTCCAACTTAAAACAAGATTCCCAGGATGCTTATGCATCCTTTAAGGAAAGAAAAATATAATGTGGCAGTATTTAATTTAAGCTGTATTTGAGTTCTTTATTGTCACAAGAATGGTCATGATGGAGTGCTATTATTTATCTACTATTATCACCCTTCTGTATGCTAGGGTTGTTACTAGTGAGATTAACATTGAAACAAAATGTCTAGTGCCTGATGAGTACTAGTTTTAGCATAGGAAAAGTAATTATTATACTTGGGTCAAAATCCGGCATTGCCACTTACTGGTACTTGTTTTGTGGTCTTTGTTCAAACTGTTTGACTCTGGACTTCACTTTCTTCCATGAAGTACTGAATACACAGTGTTGACTCCTCTCCTAGTCTATTCTTTACTAGTTAATATTTGTGAAGTCTTGTGACAGTTACAGCTTTTTCTTTTCCTTAGGTAAATCAGCATTTGGTGAAACATCTCCAAGTAAATATATTGTCTAGAATTCTTATTTTCTCATGTGATGAGGGAAGAATGTAAAGCTAATCTTCTGTCCTTTACTAGGCGATTTGACCACCATGGTTGGTTTTGTAGGGGTGGGACAAAGCAAAAATAGGAAGTAAAAGTCAAAACTTGGGAGTCCAGAAAGATAATTGAGGGTGTTACACTAGCCTGTGTGAACTTTTTGGTCTATGTGATATTGTGTACGTGTTTTTCAGAATGAATTTGCTTGACTTAAAACATGAAGGCATTCTTAGCTGAGCTTCCCCCGTGGGGTATTATTGGCCTTGGAAGTTCAGCAAGTTGTTAAATTTAGCTGTGAAGTATTGACTAGATAAAACACTAACTGTGGTTTATGTGTGCTTTTATTGACATCTTCGTTAAAATGAATATCCCTTTAATATAAATTGAAAATACTGTTGCTAAATATTCCAGTTCATCAATTAAGATGTTCAAGTAGAAGAATACAGAGAATGCTGTGTGTGGATGTTAAGGAGCCCATTATTCTGCAGTGTTAGCAGATCAGAGGACTTAGGAAAAACTGTTCTTTTTTTCCTTTTGATATACTCATTGAAAACATTTAAAGCACTGCTTCATTTAGTAATCACAGATTTTACAGATTTCAGTTTATGTGGGGGTGGGGGGCCATTTCCATGAGGGCATGGTTAACTTAGCAGATGCAGTTTTACATCTTGTTTTCCTTTTTTGTTAAATCCTTATGCATATTGTGAATTAGGATTTATTTTTAGCTCTTAATGAGTTCTTTTCTCAGCATTGTGCTTTTTGTTGGAACTCTGTTTTCTACATAATGCTTTGCTTTTGAAGAGTGTATATAGCTTACAAGTCCTGTATCCACTCTCTACCTTCAGTTCAACTAAAATTTACATTTCTTGATGTGAGTGATAGACTTGATTATTTATTACCTTGAATAGATAGATGGCAGTGATGCCCTTGATCCTTTATGCTCTCTTTGGTCATGAACTTTATCCCGAGAAAGTCAAATCCTCCTTTTAAATTAAAATTTAAGGGAGTTCTAGATGCATGTAAATAGGTAATCCAAAATTGTTGCTTTATTTTCATGGCCATTGGAGCCTGAGGGAACTGCTTTATTTTCTCACATTTTGATACTTTAAATCTAGTCTTATGGAGTTGGTCATTGACACTGTAGTCTCCAGGGTACTGTCTTCTGAATCATTTTTTCTGTGATACTAGTTCATGAAAGCTTTTTTTACATCGCTAAAATGAATTGTAGTTTGCTCTTAGTTCACTTTAAAAGACACCTAAATAGGCTGATTACGGTGTTTCAGATTAGTTGACATCTCTTCATACATTAAAAAAGGAATGCTCATACATGATGTCTCACATCTCTAAAATTCTGTAACTTTTCTTTGGTGAACCTAAGTACTAGCTTAGTTCTCCTTAAGCACAGTGCCAGGTGATTCTGCCCTCTATGGCACAGACAGCAAATACCTTCTTGGGCAGAATGACTTGGAATCAAGTATCTTTTTTTTTTTTTTTTTTTTGGTACTGGGGATCAAACTCGGGTCCTTGTACTTGCTGGGCAGGCGGCGGCACCACTGAGCTAAATCCCTGTCCCGGAATCAAACATTTTAACTTGTTGCCCACAGCTTGAACCTCCGATGGTACGCATACACAACTGTCCTATTGAGAGGCTTGTACCACTGGTGGTAGAAATGAATCTAATCATCGTTATCAGTCTCTTTACTAGTAAAACTAATAAAAAATTATAAATGGATGAAATCTAGTTAGGCACTTGAATTACTGCCTGAATATAAATATTAATTCTATTCATACCAATTAAAAAGCATTACAATAATATATACATTTGTTTATTTCATTAAAAGAAATTTTTATATTCATGAATAGCTTATCAGTAATTCTCTAAATTTTAACATGGATATCTTACAAGTAACCCATTGCTGGTATACATACTATGCATTTAGAACTACTGTATCACACAAATGGGCTGTATTACAATTTTTTTTTTTACCATTTTAATGTTTTCCTTAAGGAACTGTAATATGATGTCTGGTCTGCTAAATCAATGCCTTTCCTTGCATTATTGTACTCAAAGACCCCCTGAGAAGTGGCACAAGCTGCCCGATAGGACAGTCATACACGGTACACTGGTGGTTCAGGCCAGTGGGAACGTTTGAATTCAAAACAGGGACCACCCACCAGTCAGACAGGAATTATAGCCCCATCATGAATGTGTTAAAATCTCAAGATATTAACTAGGCTTGTTCTTACTCTCTTGTGTTCTTAGTATTTCTAGGCCTTTATTTCAAGGGTAAGTCCCTTCATTCATGTTATAATAACATTAAAATATAAAATTAGCAATATCGATTTGTGTTTTATATCAGTTCATTTCTTTTAAGTGCTGGAAATCAGATACCTTGGCAAAAAAGGCATTGTAATATTGAAAGTACTATATGCCCCAATTTAATATTGTAGAACACTGAAAGTTGGAGTTGATGTGCTGTTTAAAAGCAGATATTTGATATTTTAGTTCTCTGAATGTTTATGGAAAACTCTGTTTGGACATAGCTGTCAGTCTAAGGGGTATGTCTAATGTTCCTTCCTGGCTTCTAGAACCAGAACATTCTAATGAGTATCTCATTTTCTTTATTGAGGAGTAAGATACTAAGGAGAATCTAAGTTTTGGGCATACAACTCCTAGGTAGTTTTAGATACTCACTGGTGTAGGCATCAAAAAAATAGAAGTGAGGCTTAGTTACGCTCCAGGTTGTATCAAAGCAGGTGTCAGGCCAAGTTCTGTCACACACACAGACACTTAGCAAGCTGGCCCCAAGCTATCCATAAACAGCTGTTTTGCAAGCTTGATAAAGTCCCAGTTATCTGTTCTTTTTTAGGTGCTTATCCCAGTTATCTGTTCTTTTTAAGGTACCTTAGATATTCACCTGAGGCTGACAACATCCTAAAGTTGGGATTGTATGTCCTGTGTTTGTATCATGCAAAAAAGAAATTGCTTTAAATAAAGGCTGGAACCTACTTCTATTTAATATTTAGGGATTCTAATCCATAAGGATAGAACTTTTTTGAATTAAACCATCTCAGATTCTTGTGCCCTATGTATACAAGGATGAGTAGTATCTGTAATTTAGCCCATCTACATGTCTTGAATATATTTAGTTTTACCAATAAGACCCCATTTCTGACACTGATTATACTAATTAACAGAACAAAACTCATTTTGACATCAAACTTAGAATCATGGAATAGTTAATTTCATGTCAAAATTAGCAGAGAATTGGTCGTTGATTTAGATGTGGATAGTAGATAGGCTTTTCCTAGTCACTTTTAGGTTTCAGTCCTTGTTTTATACTAGTAACAATGAGTGATCAAAATACACAGTGAATGCTTCAGTTGTTTATTACAGTAACATTATTTATTACATTGGTATTAATTCCCCTCAAAGTATTGCCCCTCAATTTAAACACACTTATCCCATTGTTTTTTGCCATTAAGAAACATTTCTAGAAGTCTTCTTTTATGTCTTTATGAGGTAAGATTAAAAATACATTGAATGTGGTTGCTACTAAGTGCCATCCAGTGGAGGGTCAGGCTCTTGAAAACATTATGGTATGTCTTCATCCACCTTATTCACCGAATCTGGCACTCACTGTTCAATTTCTTGATCTTCCTGAAGTCAAAATGACTGTGATAGGTAAATGTTTTAAATCCACTGAGAACATTGAGGCTGCCATAATTATCCAACTAAAGATGTTCATGAAAGAAGACTTTCAGAACTGCTTCAGAAAGTGGCAAGAATGGTGGGATAAGTGTGTTCAAAGTGAGGGAGAGTATTTTGAAGGAGAGTAATGGCAATGTGCCTTTTTGTAATATATTTTAAAAAATTTAAGCATTCACCATATTTGTTTTAGTTACAACCTGTATCTGCTCCTGGATTGTGCATTAATGATAGTGTGGTAGATGATCAGCCCTAGAATTAAGGCTTATATACTATGGGCTTTAAACCAAGGTCTACACCCATACCAAATTAAGGCTTATATAACATTACACTGAGTCATAACAAATTCTTAAATTTTTTATTGTGATAAAGTACACATAACATTAGATTTATCATCTAGAACACACAGTTCGGTGGCAGCAAGTACATTTACATTTGTGCAGCCATCACCATTACTGGTTTTCAGACCCTTTCATCATTTCAGACTCTACCTGTTAAACAATAATGCCCTACTTCCTACACCCCTCCTTTGGGCAACCTTTCTACTTTCTATAAATGTACTTTTTCTAGGTATCTCATAAAAGTGAATTCCTACAACATTTGGCATACTAAAGTATTTTAAAAATAAACTATAGTGATTGTTTCAAAATGTATTAAAATTTTCCTTTGAGCTGTAGCATCTTCTGTGTATTTTATTTTCCTTCATCTCCACATGACTATAGGAACCAACCCTTCCCATGGAATAAATAGCTTCTTTGTCTTCAAACTTAGTTATTGCTACTTTGCCCATAGAACATACCTCGTTAAAATACCAAGTTTGTGTGATATTATATTAGATTGCTGACTACTTGCCAGGGACTCTGTCTTGCCACTCTGCAGTTCTTCAGCAGTTTCAGGCTTATTTAATTCTTTTGGAAGTTGCCCCCAGTCTCTCACCAGTTGACCCTAATGGCAGCTTACCTGGAGGAAGAGGCAGTGGCTTGCACACACGAGATTCAGGAGAACCCAAGTAGTTTTGCTTGCCAAGAGTCTCTCCTGCCTTCATTTTTTTTTTTTTTCTACTTCCGTTTTTTGGAGTGTTAGAGCATTCGGGAGTGTATGGAGTCTCAGGACACTGCAATATCCCCCAGACTTCCTTCTCTTTATGTTGCTTGAGCCCTATCTCTGCTGAGAACTTGATAAAAAATCCTAGCAGAAAGTCATTCCTCAGGAGGAGGAGCTAAAGAGGGAAAGGTAGGAATTCCTTCCTGTAGTTTCAGTTCTCATTTTACCCTGTTTTTCTATTTTGCTTCCACTCATTTCTCAAAAAAAAAAAAAAAAAAAATCCCACGAAAATAGCAGTCAATCAACCGAACCAACCCACAGAGTGGAGCCATTTCTTTTTATACACCACAGGAATAATTACTGTAGTTAAAGAAAAATTAAGTGTTTTCCTCAAGTAACTTTGGAAGGCAAATGCTGATATATGTTGAATTTAGATACAGGTGGTCTGCAGCCTGTTTCTGCCTTTACATCACTTCATATTGAGTTACTGAACAGAGCAGTCTTCATTTTAAATTTTAGGTCTTATATCTTGGCTTTCTGCCTTCTCTGTGGCATCAGCTAAATGCCTGGTGCCTGTAGGTGCATCTTTGCACTCTTAGTGACTATTATTTTCAAATGTTGGCTGTTGACACCTGTAAAGCAGTTGCATGTGTTGGGGCTTAACACAAAGCCTCCCCTGGATTGTATGAACTTAAAAACAATATAAAAGGGTACTGCTCCTCATGATCTTTTAAGAAATTAATTGTTTCAGTGTTGAGGGTTGAACTCAGGGCATTTCATGTGCTGAACATATGCTAAGCAATGCTCTACCATGTTGCTACACTCCTATGGTTAAGTTCTTAATTCAAGTTTATTATTGTAGACTTATTTTTTTTCCCACTGCTTACTTTCCCTTGTATCTATGAGAAGCCTCTTTCTTTATTTTGGTACCGGGAAATCGAACTTGGGACCTTATGCTTGCAAGGCAGGTGCCGGAACCACTGAGCTAAATCCCCGGCCGAGTAGCCTCTTAATGGGATGAGGAAGAGGATCTGCCCGTGAAACTCTAAGGTCTTGTCTGGTAACAGTAGTAAAGATGACTCGAGCTTACTCTGTTGCTTGGCAGCCTGTGTCTTAAGATTTTTGGGTGTGCTGGAGCCTATCAGCCACTGTTTCATTCCTGATGTCAAGTGGCTGAGACCATCAACAACAGTGATGTCCTGAGACAGAGCAAGTGTTTTTGAATGTTTCACCTCTATCTTTCAGTCTTCGTACAGAAACATTTGGTGATTTCCATTGCGTGTTGTGATGAAAGCCACTTTATCTGGTAGAAAAACAGGCTTACCCGTGAATGACCGCTACATTTATTGCTTCTGCCTAGTCATCATTTTATTAGTCCTTTGATGCCTAGCCACATGGGGACTAGGAGGTATTAAATTTGTGTTTCATATATTCAGTGGTATATATCATTATCCATTTTTCAAGTCTTCACTTCTCTTTGAAGAGATTTAAGTAAGTTGTGTTCTGTTTTTATTTACAGTATATTTATTCCTAACAAGTCAGTGATACCAAATCATAAGTGTGATTTTTTTTTTTTTGTGCAAATGAATACAGTCAGCTGTACGTTCTTACCTTGCAAGCTGTGAAGATATTTGTATAAGTTTAAAGGAGTAGAATGAGATATCTATTTGGGTAGCTATAAGTGAAAATATGGTCGCTGGTAGGATAAGGGACAATATCACCAGGGTTTAGAAGACGATGCCGAAAATCTTTGCAGAAAATCTTAATTAGGTAATAGATTTTTATATTCACAAAACAAACTTCTTTTGGAAAATGTAAAAATGTTCCATAGCTCCTGGTCATTTAATTTGTGGTTTTAAAGAAATTTTTCATTTTCTTGTTTCCTTTCCTTTCTTTCTCTCTTTCTTTTTTTTTTCTTTAGTACCAGTGATCAAATTCAGGATTTTGCACTTGCAAGGCAGGCACGGTGCTACTGAGCTAAATCCCTGGCCAACTTTCTTCTTCTTTATGCTAGATGAAAGTGACAATGCAAATGAAGGAACAAGTTAGCTATGGTAGGGACCAATGGGATCAAGAGTCCTGGTAGATCCGTCAAGACTAGGAAGCCATTATGTCTTAGTGGTAAGATTTAAAATTTGACTAAGGGCAAGTAATTTGATAAAATTTGATATTTGAACTAGTTATATTGTAATTAACTTTTAGGGTTCCCTTCCATATATTCAGCCCAAAGTCTCGAGAAATGCCAAGAAAGAGAAGTTGTTCTGGGTTAATTTCCATTTTGTAATAGTATAAGGAATGACATTAAAATCATTTAGTAGCATGGAACAGTTAATTGAATCTAATATTTTTAATATAATTTTTCATATTATGGAGACTAGAGAAAAAAATTTTCCTTCTCCCTTTCAAAACAGTGCTGTTGATAGGCAGTCAATCTTTGAATCTTCACAGATCTTGGAGGTATCTAAAGTTTTAAAAATTTAATTAAATTAATTAATGTAGTTTTGGTATTGGGGGTTGAACCCAGGACCTTGCCCTTGCGAGGCAGGTGGTGGCACTATTGAGCTAAATCCTTGGCCCTTAAAGTTTTTTTTAATACATGTGTTAATCACAGTTATAGATGTAAGAGCATCTAAGCTCTGCTTCTTTTTTAGTATTGGATGTAACTTGGGGGGTGGGTATAGAGACTATAGGATAAAAAAAACCCTCCGGTATAATACATTGGGCTTTTGTGTTAAGATCCATTTCAGTGTTGTTAAGATTTGGGTCTAGATGTCCCCCCAAAGCCTCATGTAGTCATAGGCTTGATCTAGAGTGTATGAAGCTGGAATTGATTCATGATGCAATGCTAGGCTCAAGGGCACTAGGATTAAGGGTGTGAGTGCTACCTGGCCTGAGTAGTTTGAATAAGATGAAAGGGGCAGGGAGACACTGTTAACTCTCTTGTTACCTTTGGTGCCTTGTGTGTGACATGTTGTTTCTGCCCTGCCCTGCCTGTTTGTTGTCCCTGCCTTGAAATTGGCTGATTATGGACTGAAATCTCTACGAACTGTATGTAAGCCAAGTAAAACCCTTCCCCTTTAACTTCGGGTGTCTAGTATTTTGTCTCAGCAATGAGAGAAAAGTAACTAACACAAGTGAGTGTGATATATTTATTGTCTTACTAGAAAATATCTTGCTTGAAGAAAATAAGTTTAGTACAGTAATCTAAATATAAATGCATATTTTAATAGTGTCAGTGAGGGGAATATAGAATAAATACTTTCTAGGTTGTATTATATTTGGGAATAGGACTTGACTAGTAAGGAATCTGGTGGCATACCTAAGATATTTCAAGTTTTTCCCCATATAAGGAAAATCATTTTACAATATGTATTTGGTTCTCTTTTCCTTTATAAATAGCAAGGAAGAAATTGTCAGCAGCAAAATAGGAAACCTCTTGACACGAAAGGCTGTTGAATACAGGAATGAACTGAAAGACCAGTATTTAAGAAAGAAAACTTCATTTCTCTGAGTAGTATACTTGTAATTGAGTACCTAGCATTCTGTATAACATTGTAGAGTGTAGAAAGCTCTGTAACAAGACTGACTGTAACATAGGTCTGAATTTATGTATGAAACTTGGTAAGGGTAAGGCTGATGATCATAGAATCAAAGGGACAAGTATTAGAGAGCACCTTTAGCCTAGCTTTTTTATTCCCCCTTACAGATGAGATGTGATTTAACAGACCTGTTAACAGGTCTGAAGATCATAAGGCTATTCATTTAGCAGGAAACCTTAAACTTCTAGCTCTGTTTTCTTTTATGGGAGTACTCTCTGGTAGCAGAATGTACTCTTCTGATCCACCTGTCTTTGCCCTAATCTTGAAATGTGTTTGCAGAGTTGCCATGTAATGTAGCTCAAGTAGCTGAGAAGCTAGCTCTGTGTATAGAAGTTGCATCCCATGTCAGATAATTCTTAATATTATTTAATGTGGTGCCAGAAAAGCACAGCACCTTCCCCAAGAGAATAAACACTGTAAATAACTTGAGTAGCACCAAATGGAAGAAAGCATTTTTTCATTAAATATTTCATGTTTTCTGATGAATTAAAATTGAGTTGTTTGTGGATAAGACCTTTTTTATCCTCCACCATATCATAGATTCCTGGGTACATGTGGGAGGATGAAATGGTAGTAAGTTAAAATGATTATTTTTCTGTTTAGGTTCTTCCTGTTTCATGAAAAAGATGTATCCAGAAGTAAGTAGCAGCAGTGCTTGGGTGCACTAAGTTTCTAGGCATGGGATTTAAATACTTCACTGTTAATGTATTTTTTTTGAAGCAAAACATTTGATACATTTTAGATATACATAATGACAACATTCATCATAAGGAATTTGTACCTATACATGATATAGCTTGCTGCTGCTTTTTTTCCCATTTCCCTCCCCTCCCTTTGACCTCTTTTTCCCTCCTTATTTACAGAAGCTTTATTTCCATTGTTTGCTTCTATTCTCTTTTTTTGTCCCTTCTTTCCTTCCCCCCTACCCACTTCCTTGTTCTCCTTCTCATCTGAACATTTTCTTCCCATTTCCCAATATCTGTTATACAGTTTGGTTCTTATCTCCACTTTGAGTTTCTCACACCAGAGAAACAATGTAGTTTTTAAACGTGTGTCCCCAATTTATCTCACTTAAGAATATAGTCTCAAGGTGCATCCATTTAGCTAGAAATGTCTCAAGCTTATACTTCTTTATGGCAGAGTAGTACTCTATTGTATATATAAAAAAAACTCCTACATTTTCTTTATCCATTCATTGGTTAATGGGCCTTTGGGCTGTTTCCAAGATTTGGCTATTACAAACTGTACTGCCATAAACATGGGTGTGCATATATTACTGTGGTATGATGCTTTTAATTCTTTGAAGAAGATACTAAGAAGAATAGCTGGGTTAAATGGAACCTCTAATTTTAGTTTTTTGAGGAATGTCCACACGGAATTCAACAGTGCTTGCACCAGTTTGCACTCCCAACAACAGTGGAGCAGGGTTTCTTTTTCCCCACAGCCCCTCCCAACGTTTGTTACTGGTCAATTTCTTGGTAACAGCCATTCTTTCTGGAGTGAGATGAAGTCTCAGTGTTGTATTAATTTGCATTTCTCGAATGACCAGTGATGTTGAACATTTTTTCATATATTTATTTGCCATTTCTTCTGTTGCATCTGAGAAGTGTCTATTCATTACAGATTCCCATTTTTGGATTGAGTCTTTAAATTTGGGGGGGGGTCTGATTTTTTTGGGAGTCTTCATATTATTCTAGATATTATCCTGTGAGGAATAGCTGGTAAAGATTTTTTTTCAACTGTGGGTTGTCTCTTCACTTTGTAGTGTATTTTGCTGTGTAAAAGCTTTTTAATAAGATGATCCCATAGTTGATTCTTAGTGATATTTCCTGTTTGATCAGGATTTTGTTCATGAAGTGTTTGCCTACACCAGTGTCTTCAAGAGTTCAGCCTATTCTAACTTCTAGCAGATTTTGTTGTTTCTGTTTTAATATTTAGATCTTTGATCCATTTCCATTTTAGTTTAGTGCATGGTGAAAAATATGGGTCTAGTTTAATCTTTGGCATATAGAAAGCCAGTTTTTTCAGCACCATTTATTAAAGTGCCTATCTTTCTTCCAGTGAAGATATTTGGCTCTTTTGTCAAAGATAAGGTGGCTGAGTGTGTTTTGAGTTGTTTTTACATCTTCTAATCTGTTTCATTGATCCTTGGGTCTGTCTTTTTGCCAGTACTATGCTGTTTTTATCACAATAGCTTTGTAGTATAAATGCAAGTCAGGGATTGTAATGCCCCCTGCCTTACCTTTGTTGCCCAGAATTGCTTTTGCTATTCTAGGTATTTTCTGGTTCCAGATGAATTTTAGGATGGTTTTCTTTAATTCTGTGAGATATGCTATTGGTATTTTCATTGGAATTGCATTAAATCTGTGTAACAGATTTGGACATATGGCAATTGACACTATATTCATTCTTCCTACCCAAGAAAAAGGGATATTTTTTTCCATTTTCTGATGTCCTCTTCAGTCTCCTTTTTCAGAGTACCGTAGTTTTCCACGTAAAGATTTTTCCTTTCCTTGGTTATATTGATTCCTAGGTATTTCATTTTTTTGGATGCCATTGTGAAAGGAGTTGTTTACCTCATTTCTCTCTCAGTGAGTTTGTTATTTGTGTACAGGAATGCTATTGATTTTTGAGTGTTGATTTTGTATCCATCTATGCTACTGAATTTGGTTATTAAATCTAGAAGTCTTTTGGTGGAGTTTTTGGGGTCTTCTATATAGAGTATCATGTCATCTGCAAATAATGATAATTTAACTTCTTCCTTTCTTATCCTTATTCCTTTTATTTCTTTTTCTTGTCTAATTGCTTTGGCTAATGTTTCCAGAACTGTTCTGAATAAGAGTGGTGACAATAGACCTTTTTGTCTTATTCCCGATTTTAGAGAGAAAGCTTTCAGTTTTTGACCATTTAGTATGATGTTGGGTGTTGGTTTGCCATAGATGGCTTTTATCAGATTGAGATAAAGTCCTTCTATACCAAATTTCTGTAAGGTTTTTTTTTTTTTTTTTCAATCATGAATGGGTATTGAACCTTGTCAAATGTTTTTTCTGCATCTATGGTGAGGATCATATATTTTTTGTCCTTGGCTCTGTTAATATAGTGTATTACATTTATTGATTTGCATATGTTGAACCATCCCTGTATCTCTGGGATGAATCCAACTTGGTCATGGTGTATAACCTTCTTGATGATCTTCTGCATTCTGTTTGCAGGTATCTTACTGAGGATTTTTGCATCTTTGTTCATTGGGGAGATTGGCCAGTAGTTCTCCTTTTTGGTTGGGTCTTTCTCTGGTTTTGGAATCAGGGTAATACTTGCTTCCAGGAATGATTTTAGGATTATTGCTCCCTTTTAAGTTTCATTGAAGAGTTTGAAGAGTAGATCTTCTCTAAATTTGTTGTAGAATTCAGTAGTGAATCCATCAGGGCTTGGGCTTTTTTTTCTTAGTAGGTTTTTAAATTATATCTCCAGTTTCACTGACTGATTGGTATATTTAGAATTTTTATATCTTTTTGATTCAGCTTTGGTAATTCATACATATCTAGAAATCTATCCACTTCTGTGTTTTCCATCTTATTAGAATACAGATTGTCAAGGCAGATATTGATGATCTTCTGGATTTCTGCAGAATCTGTTGTGATTTCACCCTTTTCATTCCTAATTGCATGGATTTGAGTCTTTTCTTTCCTTTTTTTGATAAGGTTGCCTAAGGATTTGTCACTTTATTTAATCTTTCAAAGAACCAACTCTTTGATTCATTGATTCTTTGTATTATTTTCTTAGAGTCTATTGCATTAATTTCTGCTCTGATCTTTTCCTCCCTTGTTTGAGCTTTGCCTTGACTTCCTCTTCTTATTCTAGAAGCTTGAGGTTCAACATTAGATTGTTTATTTGAGCTTGCTCTGTTTTTGTGACATGGAAATTCACCACTATAAATTTCCCTTGTGGCACTACTTTCATTGCATCCCATAGTTCTGGTATGTTGTATTGGTGTTATCATTTAATTGTAGAAACTTTCTAATTTCTTTAATTTCATCTGTGACCCATTGGTTGTTCAGGAGAGTATTACTTAATTTTTATGTGTCTATGAAGTTCTTGTGGTTTCTTTTGCCATTGATTTCCAATTTCATTGCATTATAAGATGTAATATTATTATTTGATAATATGCATGGGATAATTTCAATTCTTTTACATGTTCTTAACCATGTTTTATGAGCTAGTATGTCATCTGTTTTGTAGAACGTCACACATGCAGCTGCGAAGAATGTGTATTCTCATATTGTTGGGTGAAACACTCTGTAGACATCTGAGTTTGTTCAAAAGTTTGGTTCAGTTCTGATATTTGTTGATTTTTTTGTGTAGTTGATAATGTCTATTTGTCACAGTGGGGTATTGAGTCCCCCATTACAATTGCATTAGTGGTTATCTGAGTTTTCATGTCCATTAATATTTGTTTTATAAAGTTGAGTGTACTGATATTTGGTGCCTATACCTTTGTCTCTTTTAATCTTGGCTTGAAATCCACTTTTTCTGCAAAGAGAATAGCTATCCCTGCTTTTTTCTGGGTTCCTGTAGCGTGGAGTATGTTTTCCATCCTTTGACTTTCAGTCTGTCAGTTTCTTTTTGAATTAAATGTGTATGTAGCATATTGTTGGAACTTGCTTCTTGATCCATTCTGGCAGTTTCTTTTAATTGGTGAATTGAGACCATTTGCATTGATGGTTATAATGGGTGTGTATTGACTTAATCCTTGTCAAGTTATTTTCCTGTTGTTATTCATCCCCCCCACCCCTCGCCGTTTAATTGCTTGCCTTGCCTTATGGATTTGTTCTGTTTGGGTTCATGGTGTTTCAGTCCTTGTTACGTTTTTCTAGAATGTCCTTCAGAATATTTTTGAATGATGGTTTTGTGGTCATGAATTTCTTTAGGTGCTCTTTGTCATGAAGTGTCTTATTTCTGCATTAATTTTAGAAAGATAGTTTTGCAAGGTATATTAATCTGGGTTGGCGGTTGTTTTCTTCTTTTTCTTGTACCGGGGATTGAACTCGGGTCCTTCTGCTTGTGAGGCAGGTGCCGGAACCACTGAGCTACATCCCCGGCAGAGGTTGTTTTCTTTTATGGGCTGAAATACTTCACTTTAAGCTCTTCATGACTTCAGGGTTTGTGTTGAGAAGTCTGCTATGATTCTGATGGGCTTTCTTTTATAAGTGATTTGTTTCTTTTCTCTAGCAGCTTTTAATATTTTGTTCCTGCATTGAATTTCTGGAATTTTGACTATTACATGCTTTGGTGTAGATTGTTTTGATTATGGCTAATTGGAGTTCTATATGCCTCTCACTTATCTATATGTCAAATTCTTTTTCCCTGGTTTGGAAGTTTTCTGCCATTATGTCTGTAAGTAGGTTTTTTATGTCATTTGTACCATCTCCTGCCTTTTTTTTTTTTTTTTTGGTACCGGGGATCAAACTCGGGTCCTTGCGCTTGCGAAGCAGGCGGTGGAACCACTGAGCCAGATCCCCGGCCCTGAAGGTCTAAATTGTCTTTATTTATTTATTTATTTTTGGTGCTCCTGCTTTTTCATTGAATCTGATCAATCTTATGTTTTTCTTTGTACCGTCTACCAGCTGTTGGATTGATTTTTTTCCTGGTCCCTCATTATTCTTAATAAATTTTTCTTTTCATAATTGCTAACTGCAATCCTATGTTCTGTATCTGATATTCTGTCCTCACATTGGATTATTCTGCTGCATATATTTTGAATGGAATTTTTAATCTCCTGGATGTCTGTTTGAATCTGATTCATGGATTTCATTTCTTTCCTATGTTGGGCATTCATGGTTTCTGTATTTCCTAATCTCTATTTCTTTTTTAATCTGTATCTGCTCTAGAGTCCCTAATAATGCCTTTCATTATGGTCACCATCTCTGTAGTTAACTGAGAAATTATTTCTTATTTGAATTTTTTCTAGAGACTTATTCATCTTTGTTACTTCCAGTTTTACCAGTTCAGAGAGTCCACGTGGGTGGGTTTCAGATTGTTCCACCTCATTGCTCCCTGGGTTTGACTTTTTGACTGGAAGTTTGGGAATGCATCTTCCATAAGTGTCTTCTTATTTTCTATATATTTTTTTCAGTTTAATTCCTAGGTTCTTGCTTGTAAACTGCAGAAGGCAAGTAGCTTTATTGCTAGTTTTTAGAACACTTAGGAAATTACTATTTCTCAGAGATGTCTTTCATGTGTAGCTGGCTTTTGGGTTTTGAGTTTGTTGCAATATTCTACCTCTTTAGGGCCGGGGATTTAGCTCAGTGGTTCTGGCACCTGCCGCTCAAATGCAGGGTCCCAAGTTTGATCCTCGGTACCAAAAAAAAAAAAAACCACCAAAAAACGATTCTACCTCTTCAATTTATTGGGAATAAGAAGTTACTGCTAATAGCCCCTGCTTCTTTGGCACTGCCCCATGGTACTTTTCATGACCCTGAGACAATCTCAGTCTTGGCATACCACGAAGAACAACTGATTAGAACAGTTATGTTACCTTAGCTAAAGTAGTACCATCAGCAATAACAGTAACCTCGAACATGGCCCAGAAAATGTCAAACTGTGATAACTATTAATTTGCCCCTTTTACCCATATGAACTATATTTTTGGTCATGTAACAAAATCTAAAACAAACCAGAAAATTATATACAGTAAATATAGCCTCAATATGGCGATTTTACTCTCAAAGGAGAAAAAATAAGAGAAATAGAAAAAGAAGAAGACATTAGAAGCAAGGCTGAAGGACACAGGAAGATTACACAAACTTTGGGAAACTGTTGAAGACCAAAGAGAAAGAGAGGAAGAAATAAAAACAGCAAAACAACAAAAAAGCAGAAACAGTATAAAAACATATAAAAACAAGAACAAACAATTGAGAAAAAAGAAAACAAAACAGGAAGAGGGAACAACAGAAGAAAATTTTTTTAAATGTGTACTTCAAAGAGTGTTTCTGTTGTCACTGATAGACAGATTGGGCACACAGAGAGCCCAGATCTATGTTGATTACTACCAACAAGCCAGCTGCAGATTTATGTTAGGGTAGTGGATAATCCCAGCAAGCCCGCACCTTTTGTTTGGAAGCTCAGTCTGGTTTCTGGCTTTGAAGCCGAACCTGATTTGTTCAGCCTGCAACACTCTGTGTGCTTCCTGTCAGCTTGAACTTGGCTCCTTGACCTCCTGCTGACTTGAATTGGACTATGCCTTACCCTGATGGTGTCAGCCTGCAGCTGCTCTGAGTTCCGAGCTCAGTCGGCCCCTCTCCAAGATGGCTACTAGCTAATCTCCCTCTCCTGGGGGACACCTGAACCCGAATAACTCACCAGCCACTGCAGTCTGCTGTGTTCACTATTCTGTTCCACTGCTGTGTTTCTCTGTGGAGACCTCTGGGGACATCGGTAGTCACTGTTGTCTGCAGCTTCGAGCCTCCCTTCAGGGCTGAGGGAGAAAGTGCCGCTTGCCACCTCTTTCTTCTTTGTTGAAGTCTCTTCCTTGCTCTTCCTGTGGGCTTTAGTTCTCACTTCAGATCCTTGCTGGGTCCCAGGGACCCACTTCCATCCTTCTCTTCCTTATGTTGCTATATTCCATTGTTTGAAATAAAGCAAACCTGGGAGAGGCTGTTCCTCTGCTGTTCACCACTCGGCCGTCTTTCCAGAAGTCTCCTAGTGTATTTCTTGGTTAGTGGTAAAAAACAAATCTGTGTGCTTCTCTAGGTCAGTGTTGATGGTGAACTTACTGCAATGCTGATGTTGACCATGCTATATTACTTCAGTGTTCTAATGAATCATTGTGCAAGCAAAGTCTTTTCTGAGCATTTGTTTCTTCATCAAAATGTCTATGTGAATGTTACATTTGGAGTATTACAATAGCTCATCTTTCCAACTTTTAAGCCAGGTGAGTTTGGAAAAGATGCTTATGTGTGATATGGATGTGGCAGTCGTAGGAGCTGCAGCATTTTGTATTTCTGTGTAGAAGCCATCTGTTGACCAGTGGACAAATTGCCCCACGGTCTCAGAGTGGTTTTCTGTAACATGATCTGGCCCTTGGCAAAAATAAAATGGATGCTTATTTCCATCATGGTATCTCATTGACTTAATTTGTAGCCATAGTTCCCATTGGACCCATAGCCCTTACAACTTGTACCATGAACAAGTTGTGTTCCATTGGGATTCTGTCAGTTGTGTTCCATTGAGATTCTTTCTGCCTGTTGCTCCAGAGAGAGAGATTGTGATCTTTTAATCTATGTTTGAAGTATTTAAATAGGTTTTCTTTATAGTTAGCATTTTACTTCAGCCTACCCAAACACAATCGATCTTTTTAGGGGTTTCTCCTAGGTATATAAAAATCAATGCTTTGTGTGGCTATTTTAAATTTAGGGGAAAGAAAAAATTGTTTCTCATACCCTCTTGAAAAATGAAAACTGTCTTTTTTCATTAAATTTACACTAAGCAAAATGTCCTATATAATGGGAAAGAAAATCAGTTATTTATACCTAAATCTTTGTGTCAAATGGGAACAGTGGATGTCCTTTGGAAATTTACTTCCTTTATCTTTGCTAAAAATACCATTAACTTAATTCTGCTCTTTTTGAAATAAAAGAAACTAAAGTTGACACTTGTCCCCAGATAGAAGCCTTGTATCCACTTTGTAGCAGTTACTTTAAGGTGAAATGATATGTTTTTACTTAATGGAAACTTCTGATCATGTGACACTATGCACCTTTCCCTCTGTAATTACTCAGCATCCTTCCCTTTCTTAGTTTTTTTGCTTTAACTTGATGTCATCATATTGTACATGATGGACTTAAGTATGTCTGAGCATTTAGAAATCTTGTATAATCTTGTGATGTCCACACAAAAAATCAAAATAAAGCTTATCACACATAGTAGTTTACTGCCCATTTACACATTAATAACACTTCCTGTCCACTTGATAGAACCTTGATGGTGGATGAGGGCAGGGAGCATTCAGGTCCATATGCTTTTACAGTTAAATAAAGCAGATCTCAGAAAATTATAAGCCTTCCCTGGGTCTTTTATCTTCAGCTTTACTTTTTAGAGGTGTGTGGGTGGTTATCTGTACCTGTTAGGTGTATAATTAATGAATATGCGTAAGGCTGGAGTACTGTCTCTGGATATTAACTGTAGTTCAAAAGTATCTTACCTTCTTTTTACTC
The DNA here is from genome assembly GCF_000247695.1 of Heterocephalus glaber. The sequence goes on along the minus strand of NW_004624736.1, from coordinate 27,774,118 downwards.
TTACAAACATAAGAAGTTATCATGCCAGTGAAGTACAGATCCTCCTGAGGACAAGGAGTTCCCTTAGATTTTGATCCTGGTCCTTATTCTGGGAAGTCCATTGAAGGAAAAAATACTTGGTCCAGAAGTTCAGTTTTGGAGGATGTGGGGGCTTGTGTTATTTGAGCCAGTTTTGCTCATTATGAGCTTGGTGTGTATTTGACAGAGAACTGTAGCTTGAGCATGTGCTGTGGAGTGAAAGACCTGGGCTGGAATTTTCTGGAAGAGAGCTTGGCCCCTTTAGATTAGGGCAATGTGTAGAGATTTCTGAAAGAGATTGTAGGTTTTTATCCTCTAATCTTTTTTTTTTTCTTAGTTCCCTTTGATTTTAGATCTGCACCTCTTTAGTGATTGATCTAGGTCACCAGAATTAGTGTCCTTAGGGTCTTTCTTTTGTCTCTCTCTTTTCTCACTCCCTTACTGCTTGGTGCATTCTATAGGCTGACCACTATAAACCTTCAGATGTGTGGCTCTGCTCTCAGAATGGGGTGTGTTACGGTTTAGAATACCCTAAGGGAATATTCTAGATCTGGTCAAGGGCAGAACTTTTGGAAGGTGATTGGATTATGAAGGCACTCGGACTCTTCATGGATTCATCCACTAATGAGTACAGTAGCTGAGTATGCTGTTAGGAGGTAGGGACTAGTTAGTTGCAGGTCACATGATCTTGGAAGAGTTTATCTCTCTCTGTTGCTTCTCTTTTCAGTCCCTGTTGCTCCTCTTTTCACTCTCTGCTTTTTGGCTGCCGTGATGTGAGCAGCTTTTCTCCTCTAGACTTTTCTACCATGCTGTTTCTGCCTTGGGGCTGGCTAACCATCAAGGATTGAGACCTCTGAAACTGTGAGCCAAAATAAACCTCTCCTCCTTTAAGTTGTGAGTGTTGGATGTTGTGTCCCAGTGCTGAAGAAAGTGACTAAAACAGAAGTCAGCTTGCTTTCTTCACCAAAGATTGCTTATTGTTCAGTGTGCCATTGGTCTGTCCGTCTCCTTTGATACTGCTCCACAAATTTCCTTCTTCTCTCCTGTCCATTTCCTCAACTTCTCTGTGAAGAAAAGCCTGAATTTCATCTCCTTTGTTGTGACACACTAAAGACTTGTGTTTTAATTTGATTATGCTTAAGTATAAAACTTCAGTGATTAACTTTACTTTGTTTCAAGTTCAGTAGGTGCCTTGTTTACCTTGTGCCTTGTCTACCTTGTTTACTGTGGGGCTTTACATTTTGCTCCTCTTAGAGGGCAGAGGCCATGGAGTATTGATCTCACTTCCTTTTCTACAGCTAGGAAGCCTCACTGTGTATATGAAAGCACTTTAATGCAATCTGCTGAGGAGAGAAGTGTTTTGTGTGGGCGACAGTTTTGGCAGTAGCAAACATGTTTGGCTTTAGCCATAAGAATTGCTTTCAGAGTCTCTGGAAAAGGAGTATGTAAATCAAGGGCCATTTTAAATGAATCTAGTTATAATGCAGATAGCACTCATCTATCTGTTTTGTAATGATGGATTTGTTTTGAAGGTTTAGTGGTTTGTGCACCTGCAGGATGCTATTTTCTGGGTTTTTTTTTATACTTGGTCTTTTGGATGGATTAAGAAAGAAATGTGAAGTTTCAGTCAGTTGAGTGCATAACTAAGAACAAAAAATAAAATGCAGGTATAGTTGGAGATAAGTATTCTAGTTGGAAAGTTTTTATCTTTGGATGCACAGGATTCTGCCTCAAATAATTTACAAGCTTGGCCAAAGATAATGAAGCATACATCTGAAAGACGAAGTTTGGAGAGGTTAGTTCTGAGTTTGAAACTTTAGTGCCATTTGTTAGGTAGATGTGTGCCTTCCAGCAAGTTCATTGGCACCTCAGAACCTCCAGATTTATATCTGTAAAATGGGTACAGATGGAGCTTTCTTGGGAGAATTAAATATGATGAAGCAAACAGTATATAATGATCTTAATTTGCTTGATAGCAGTCTTAGATAGTATAATTATTTGCTTCTAGGCAGGTAGAGAGTAGCATTTATAGGACTTTGACAATGGGCTTTTCTCCACAAACTTTATGTTCTTTTCACATTGTAAAATTGGAGCTGGAGAACCTTTAACTTTTGGATGAGAAAGAGGTATTAACAAAAGGTAAGTGTTAAAGATGAAAATTATCTCTAACAGTAATATTTTATCATGTGACTCTAGTGGGGTTTGTATAATCTAATGTTTCCATTCTTTGGGATAAGATAGACCTCTTATAGGGTTTGCAAGATTCTTTGACATAAACTTTTTTCTTACAATATCTCAATAAAAAATTATCTCTTGCAGAGAAAAAGAAAAACATTAAGAACACTATACTGCTTCTTGATGGACTGTTTACTGGTGTGTGTGTGCGTGCGCGTGTGTGTACATGTGTGGACTCATTTGAAGATTGACACCAGCTGGTAGTGCAAGCAACAGCAGATGCCCTTTTGAACTACCACAGTTAATTGGTTTTCCTTCTTAATCACAATACTGTTTTGAGGAACACAGTCCTTTGCTTTCGTCCTAAATGATATTTACTAAAGTAAAGCAGATAACAAAAGCCCCTGTGTGTTTGTGTGTGTGTGTGGATCTGCAATGAGTTAATTCTAGTTAACAAAGAAATGAGAATATTGTAGTGGATTCAAATCTTTAACTGAAATTAGATTGTGCATTAGCTCAGAATTGTTAATGCCCTTTCTTTGAACTGTAGGGTCTGTCTTTCTGGCTACCTTCCAGCTTTTTGGCTTTTGCTCACATCAGTGTGGCAGCCCCAACTGTTTGAAGTTGTAGAACTGCTGATCTGTCTTTATGAACAACTGCCTAAATCAATAAGTAATGAGAACTGCCTTCCGTTTTCATTATAGTGCTGAGATGCTATGCCCTATCACTCTGTTTCAAGGTATAGAATCTGTTCCAAATTAGGGTCTGATCCTAAGATGTGTGTTCTAGAGGAATTGGCTTACTTCTCACTTCAGATAGAGGTAATTTTTCTTTATCTCCTTGGTCTTAGGTGTAAGACATCCTAGTACCCAGTACAGTACTTTGAGAATTCAGAGAATTTAATATGCTCTTTCTCGTCTCTGTAGTCTAAAACTGAATTGTGTAGGAGTTCTTAATGTTGTCTGGAAATGTGATGTATTAAGAACTCACATTTTCGCCAAGTTAAGCAAGGTCATGTTGCATTGCCAGCAAGTTCATAATTCCTGGGAGTAGAACTATAGGAAAACAGAGCTTTACCAGTTGCATAATCAGGGAGCAGATATGGCCATTAAAATTAACTTGAAAGGAAATGCCCTGGTGTGGAGGACATTAACTGTTCCCTTCAGAAATAGGTTGCTTAGGTAATATTTACCAAGTGATCATTATTTACAACCTTGATTTCAGCAGAAAAGTTGCAATTTAAATTTCTCTGTATTATCTCCATATATCTGGAGTTCTGAAAACTTTAAAAGTATTAGGTTCTTTTAATCTTAGGCTAGCTTTATTAACATTTGTGTGGAAGGACGAATCTTTGTATGAACCATCTGTTTTCTGTATTACATGAGCATCTAGGTTGAATTCTTTATCCTTGTGATAATCCTTGGTAATTACCTTTGGGGAGTTGGTCAGAAATGCTCTGAGCTTTCAGAGAACCTGGCTTGGACAATAGTAATAGGATCTCATCAGTTCTCTACCTCACCATTTGAACTTACTCATTGGAGGGCATCAAGGAGGAACTGTTTATTGTGACCTGAGTTGAGTGTTTACATGGAAGGACCTGCTGCATCTGGCATGGTGCATTTGAGAGGGCTTGGGTAAATCAAGAATTAAAATTTGGAGAGAAGCATGATTACAGAGGATTGCATTCCTCCGTTCTTCTGAGATGCTCTCAGATCTTTCCCCTGCTGTGCTATATCCATATGGTTTTGCTGTATTAGATCTTAGATACTGTATTAAGAAAGCTCCTTGGTGAAGCCTGGAGCACACTGCTCTGGCACCAGAGTTCCAGTGCACAGCCTGTCTGAACAGACATACAGAATGGGTGCCCAAGAACAGAAAGTCCATCTGAAGAAGACAACACATTTGCAACTTTATTGTGTGTTTGGGGAAGGAGAGTAGGGTGTTACAATGAAGAAAATGGATCTTTATTAAAAACAAAAATTTTTGATCCTTAGAAATAAAAACTTAGTTCACTAAATCAAATTATTTGATGCTCCCTCCCTTTTTTGTTAATGTATTCAGTGTTACACAGGGGCTGTGTTTGGAGACAGCAAATCTTTTCATTTTTTTTTTCCAAGTGTTACATCATTGGACTTCAGATTGCAAGAATCTTGCTTGAGAGGAGGACCATAGGTGACCTGCTTCTGTTAACTGTGAGGTTTAAAAAGGATTCATGCTGCTCTTATTTTTTATTTCATAAAACATTACTACTGCTTTAAATGAAATAATAGATACACATCAATCAGTGTAGTCACCTTTTATTGTTGATTCACCTACCAGGTTTTTACAGAATTCACTCTGTATTTTATTTGACTTTTACATGAATAGTCTCGGCAGACTTAATTATATTAGTGAAAAAGCACTTTCAACAAAATTATATGCTGACATTCCATAATTCATACTTACAGATTTGTGAAAGAGATTTATGTAAATCTATCAAATTACTCTAGATGACATTTTTAAAATTGAGATTTCATTTTAATGATATTTATAGAAAAATTTTATATGAAAATTTTTACATGAATAATTTTTTTAAAAAGCTCATATCACTCTGTTAGACTCAGACAGAATATTGTAATAATTGAGCATCTTGTCTCCACATGTTCTATAATCTATCTGGTATAATGTAGAGACATGGGGAGCATGTTCATAAGGGCAACTCTTTCCTGAACTGGAAGCTCCTAGAAGGCAGATGTTACTCTTTCTTCCTTTGTTCGTCATTTGTTCGTTCGATCACTGGACATTTACTTAAAATATGTTCTGGACCTTTCTTGTCAGAAACTAAAATCATCTTAGTGGGATGGGGGTCATCCAGATTGACTGCCTACATATAGAAGGATAAAGATATAATATAAAGGGCTGTGGGAGGACTAGCAAGGAGCTTTAAACAGTGTGCATTGGGAGTGGAGGAAGCCTAGAGGACATGTGTGAGTTGGCCAGTTCTGAACATATGTTCCAGGGACTGGGAAATGAAGGTGCATTGGAGGGTATACGTGTAGAAGTAGTGGAAACTGAGCTAGAATGGAATTAAGCAAGAAGCTAGCGTTGACCTTGGAAACCAGAGCATGGACAGATTACTCCCATAGCACTGTAGGAGGAGACTGGTTTTGGAGTTACCAGGTGTCCAGGGAAGGGGTGATTGATTGGTTTGGTTAGAATAGTGTATCAGTAATCCAAGTGAGAGTAATACATGAGAATTGATGCTAATGGCAGAGGAGAGGCAGATTAAACTGATTGAACTCGCAGAATTAGTACCTGTCTAGTAGAACTTGAGCTGAAATCTACTTGCATGTCTTAATGGTTAGTCTATGAGCTACTCCTTCAAGTGTTGGAGTAAATGTTACATTGGGATGAAGGCCACTCTGACCATTATATTTAAACAGCTACTCTGTACTTCCCTCTACTCCCACTGTCATCCCCTGCTTCTTACTTCTCCTTAGTCCTTATTTTCTTGTGTTACACTACAGGATTTGTTGATTGTCTCCCTCTCTCAGAATATAAGCTTTATGAAGAGGAACTTATTTTGTCTTTTTTTTTTTGCACCCCGAGGGCCTAGCAAATAGTTGCCTTTCCATAATCATGCTTATTATAGGTGAGAAATATGTAGGATGACTCTTTTTTAGCCATTACTTCACATTGCGAGGTTCTCATTTAATATAGGTTGGATAAAATTAAATTAATGTGCCAGGTTTATAATAAAAAATTATGGCAGTTTGTTGCCTTTAGTGTTAGACCTGAGGGAGTAATTTGATATTCTGAACATTGGTAGTGATTTGAAATAGAAAAGACTAAATAAAGTGACCTTCGAATGAAACAGGTCCAGGAGATTGTGTATTTTTAATTAAAATATGCAATTAAATTTTTAATTAAAGTATGCTATTAAAAGCAATGTAGGTGGCAAGGGAATGGCTGATGCTTTGAATTTCGCACAGTTTGGGATTAATTGGCATTTACTGTGTTTCCCACAGTAGCACTTTTTCACTAAACGGGTTCTCCTCCTGCTTTTGCTTTTCTTGCTCTGACCCCTATGCAGCTCTCAATGGTCCTTGGTCCCATTCAGAGCCTATGGAATGTTTCAGCTCTGTGGTATACATCACTTGACCATGGTTCTAAGTAGCTTTTTTATAACTATACTCCTTGTCCCAGGGACATTTTATAAAGTATTTTTCTGTCTGATGTGAAAAAGGGCTCCTTCTTTGTGGCAGATATGTTAGATTAAATAGAAGAATGCAAAACAAAAGGCATCTACACATAATATATACAGAATATGTGTGCTGAAGTATAGTATTAACCTGAAGACACTGGTACCAGTGTGAAAGTAAGAGGTTGTATAACTGTTCAGATAGCTTCCTCCTTAAAGAAATTCCAGAGTCCCTGCCATAACTGTTAATCCCAAGACTTAATGATTCCAAATACTTAAAAGCATGTGCCTACAGTTAGTTTGTGAGGATAGCTGGAGACAAGTGGTATGGATTCTGTTCTTTGATACTCAGTTACCAGGGATAATTTTCTGACTTCTAATGATAAGATTTATTTTTCTGAATGGCTTTTTTATTGAAGAGCCTTAGATTTGTCATTTTGGTCAGTATTTTCTTTTAATCATTTGGTGTCCATAATGATTATACTTGGAATTTAAATGTAGAGCTTTATAAAATTTTTAAAGAAGTGATTCTTGATTTGGGGATTATCAATTTGCTCATTCTAAATTCACAGTGGCTTGAAACATAGATTTGGATGATATGGATAAATGATGCTTGGTTTCCAAGCCTTCCCTGGTGACTCATGATGGTGAATAACTGATGAATTAGAAGAGTGTGAAAAATGGATCCTGGCTAAGCATTTTTTTTTTGGTATTTGACTTGCAGCTGCTTTTATTTTAAAAAAATATGCACTCATTTATAACCACAAATATGTGCCATATAAAGTGCAATTTATTTTGCTGAAAGAATGAATAACAACATAGAAATTCATAGTGCAACTGATACTTCCAGAAAATGTATAGAAACTTGAAATAGTGGGCAACCAAGAAATACTTTTTGTGATAAAACTGTCAGAAAAGACCTGTTGACATTACATATTTCAGGCATATTGAAAATAATCTGAACTTGGGTGTAAACTAGTTGTGAATTGAGTAGAGAAGAGCACAGCATTCAGAGTCTAGGATTCAAGGCCTGATTTCACTACTTCATAACTTTGTTTTTGGTTTATAGAAGCTGATTGGTGTGATCAAGCTTCAGGTATTCATTTCTACCTTTAGGAGAAGAATCTGATTGTCAAACATGATTAATGTGAGGTTACAACTAAATAGTAAATTACTGTGAAGCTGAAAGGTGAGAAAGGGGAGGGTACTGTCTTATTTCTCACCTTGCACTTGCGAGGCAGGCGGCAGCACCACTGCGCTAAATCCCTGGCCCAATAAACCTCTTCTTAAAGTTGTAGGTGTCAGGCATTTTGTCCTAGCAATGAGAAAATGATTTGGACAGATTTTGGCACTAGGAGTGAGGCTATTGCTGTGACACCTGACCATGTGGTTAAGATGCCTTTAGGGTTGGTTTGGAGGAGTTTGAAAACCTTTAGTGATGCTGGCTAGAGGAGCCTTACAATACTGTCAGCAGAGCAAGTAGAGATTGGTGGGAGATCCTGGTTGATGCTCAGAACACCATAATGCTAATAGGAATGTAGACAGTAAAGTCCAAGCTTAGGTTTCAGCTGGGAGCAAAGACTACATTAACAGCTAGACTAATGGGCATGTGTTTTACATCCTGTCAAAAAATTTGTCTTCAGTTTGCCTATCCTCTAAGACTTTGTGGGAGGCTAAGCTGAAAGGCAGTAGACTAACCCAGCAGAGGAAATTTCATAACAGCCCAACCCTCAGGCTTTGGTATGGATACAGTAGGCTTCTTTTATCCAGATCTACAGTGACAACCAGGAACAAAAAGATGTGAAAAATTTGCAATTTCAGCCTGCAAAGTTGGGGCCATGAAGAGTGTGGCTGCTGAAAAGATAGGCACTAAAAAGAAGCCAAGTACTTTGCATCATCATTACAAAAGATGACTTCTTAGCATAAGCAAGACCTCACCCTTTATAGGCTCCAGGGTTTAAAACTGTAAAGCTTTAATATGAGTAGAGTCCCTGGTTCCCCTTCTGAAGAAGGGCCAGAGAAGGACCACCTAGGGAATTGGTTCCTCATGATTCTTTTCACAGTAATCAGCCATTCAGGAACTCAGAGGCCTCTACAGACATGATCCAAGAAGCCCTGGCTACTGCTTGAGCTAGCATCAGACCTTGGTATTCTACAAGTGGTGTTGGTTTTAGAAACATGAAGAATGCACAGTTATAGAGTCATACAAACTTCCTCCCAGATTTCAGAAAAAGGCCTAGGAGGCCAGGCAGTGTGCCTCTGAGAGGGTGATGCATGAAGCTGTGAGAGTGAAGAACTCAGGAACTTGGAGATGCCAGGAATCTGGATTGTCTGCTGAGGAAATAGATCAATTCACTGATGAGTATAGCACCCCCATAATCTAATCACCTTCCAAACAAATGCAACTTTAGGGGGACATTTTAGATATAAACCATAATAATATTCCATCCCAGCCCCTAAAAGTTTCATGTCCATTTCATCTCACTGTACAAAAGTAAGAGTCACCAAAATCTTAATGATTCCCTCATTGCTGAAGAGTCCAACTCCAAAGTCTCCTTTGAGACTCAGACAGAGAGAAGAGCCAGCCCAAAAGAGAGACCATATTGGCTGCATCCAGCAAGGCTGTAGGAGTTGGGACACTAAAGCCTTTAAGAGTGTTAATATCTTGCCAAAACTTTTCCCATGTGCTAGACATGGAACTACAAGATTTAATGTTTGCCTTTCTGAGGTTCAGTCTTGCTTCAGTCCCATTCCTTTCTGTCCCCCCTATTTTTTCCTTTTTGGATGAGAATGTTTACTCAGTGCCATTGTATGCTAGCAGTATTTAGCATCCCTTTTGGTTTCTGCAGTGGCTCACAGCTAAAAGTTTGCTTTGAGTCTCAAAGGAGACTTTGGAGTTGGACTCTTCGGCGGTGTAGGAACCATTAAGATTTTGGTGACTCTTGTATAGCGAGATGAAATGAACATGAAACTTTCAGGGGCTGGGGTGGAATATTATGGCTTATATCTAAAATGTCCCCCTAAAGTTGCATTTGTTTGGAAGGTGATTGGATTATGGGGGTGAGTTCAATAGCTGAATGTGCTATTAGGTGGTGGGGCCTGGTTAGAGGAGGGTTCTTGGGGGTGTGACCTGGAGGCGTGTGTCTTGTCCCCAGCTCTTCTGTGTGCTTCCAAGCTTCCTCCACTAGGCTTTGTTGAGCTATTCCTCTATGGACTGAATCCTTGGAAAAAGCTCTAGCCAAAATTAACCTTTCCTCCTTTAAGTTGAGGGTGTCAAGGGTTTTGTTCCAGTGATGGGAAAGTGACTAAGACAGTGTTCACCTGATTTAATTTTAAATGAATACACTGAAACTCCTTGACATGTATTAGACATTTTTCTTCATGTTATCTTTTGATTAGTGTGATCCTCTTCCATCAATAATGAGTGTTGTTACTGACCCAGCAACCTTGCTAGGTAGCAATTACTATCCTTATTTTAGAGTTGAGGAAGCTGTGGTTCAAAAAGTTTAAGTTATTTCTTCAGAGTGACATAATTGTTAAGTGCCAGACCCAGGACTGGAACTCATGTATGCTTTGTCTCCAAAGCCCGTTTCTTTCTATCATATGCTGGTTCCTTGAATAGACTTTGTTAGGTTCTGCCAATTTGAATTTTGCTCATTGACAGTTGAACTTCAACACATTTCATAAAAGGGCATTCTGTGTACAGTAGACACATGATAAAAGTTTGTTGAATTGGTAAAAAGCTGAATGGTTGAAAACAATGGTTTGACACACAACGTTTTTATAGAACTGTGAATAAAATAAAGCCTCTGAATTTTCATGTGGGGACAACAAAATGAGCTCAATTAATTTGTAGCTCTCTTTCCACAGTCTTTTGTTATGTGTGCTTGTGTGCCTGTGTGTGAACCCAGGGTCTTGCACCTTCTAGGCAATCTCTCTACCACTGAGATATACTCAGCTTTCCTTAGTCTTTTTAGAAAAATAAAAAAATAGGTTTTGATAAGAGGGCATATGTTAGCAATCATTATCTCAAATCCTGATCAAGGTTCTCAAAGTATTACTATTTATCATGCTTATTAGGTACTATATTTAGCCTTCATTTGAGTGCTATCAAGGAGCCATGCATGAAGATAACCAGAGTGGCTGTCCTAAGTATTCAGAATCACTTGGACCAAAGCTCCCCCATCAAGGACAAAACCCTCACTTCCTATAAACCTGGTATAAATATGTTATTTATATACCATTTGCATTTTTCAGGATATTGTCAATTCTCTAACCTTTTCTTATGCCAATTGTTATCTGTATAATGTTTTTTGTCTTTTCACACTGAGAAACTTAGTTTACAAGTTCAGATCTTTGGTAGTAATTATTTTACTTATGAGTGTTTGATTGATTGCAGGTGCCTGATAACATCTCATTTTCTGGGAGTGGGGACATCATTGAGCCAGAAGCTCAGATGATGGGGAAAACAAAAATAAAGATTTGTTTTGAAGTAATTCTTTCTCAAAACATTCATGTCACCTCTGCCTCTCTCCCTCTTCTTTTTCCCTTCCCTCTTCCCCCTCCCTCTCTCCCCTTTTCCTGTTCTTTCCCCCTTCCCTTTTTTGTACTGGGGGTTGAACTAAGGCCTTCACACTGGTCTATATTTGCCTGCCTTCTGTCCTTTCTCTGTCTCTCTCTCTCTCTCTCTCTCTCTCTCTCTCTCTCTCTCTGTCTGTCTCTGTCTCTCTTTCTTGTCCCTTAAGCCATCTCAGCAGCTGAGCAGAGATTTGCACATTGTTCTTGAAGCCGGATGTGGCTTTACTGCTGACATACTGTGACTCAGGCAGGCCATGTGTGGTAGAACACTTCGAGGATGTATGTTTTCGTAAACAGCACTGCTTACTGAGTTCTAATGGATGCTTAAATTTGCAAATGTAGTAGAAAGGAGATGAAAAAGAGACTATTGTGTATTTCTGGAAGAATTAATGAATTTCTATTGAGAGAAAATGTGCTGATGTTATTGACAATCCTCTATGCCAAAATGAAAGTCTATCTCTGTCAGTTGTATAGAACCTAATGTATGCCTTTTTCCCCTTCCCTTTCATAGGGCAGAGCTTGGGATATGGCTTTGTGAACTACATTGACCCCAAGGATGCAGAGAAAGCTATCAACACACTGAATGGATTGAGACTTCAAACCAAAACAATAAAAGTATGTTCAAAGATTTTAAAACATCTGTTTGTAGAACAAAAGTTTAAAAAATTAAGATTTATTTATAGTTTTTTCTTTCTTCATCTGGGTCCATATAAATACTCCTATGAAGATTCAGTGCAATGTTTTTGTATTTGTTGCACAATGGGGGAAAATTATTCATGATTACTGTGTGTAGTCTTGTATTAACAAAGTGACAGAACAGCAATGTCTTAGACAAGTACTTTATGAAGCCTTTGAGTTAACATCTCCTTACCTTATAGAGAATTATTTGCTGTATAATTTTAGGGATCCTTAGACTTGTCCTGAGCACAGAGATTGTGGACTTGTTCTAAAAAGGGAAAAATAGCAAATATATGATTTTTTGCAAGCTAGTGTAGTCTCTGTTACAATTTCTCGTCTCTGCCCTCACAGTGTGAAAGTGAATGTAGCAACTACATAAATGAATGTATGTTAGTGTGAGCTAATAAAACTATTTATGGATGCTAAAATATGAATTTTGTATAATATTTGTGTTTTTAAAATTTTATGAAAACTTTCTGCTTTTTTGTATTCTTGAAATTCTTATGTGGCTTCTCTCTGGATAAGAAATTGATCCAGATCACAGCATAGATTTCTTTTCCTTTAGAAAATAAGAGGGATGTTGCCTTAAGCAAACTGTTAGTACCTGTACCATCATTTTACTCTCTCTTGCTCAGTGCAGACATTTGCTAATCAATCATTGTACTCTTTCTCATTGAGTCTAGATGTGGCTCCGAAATATTTTTCAAGACAGTGTTCCAGACAACTTCTATCAATTGACTTAACTTGGAACCTGTTTTCTGCCGGTGATTTAAGAAACTAGCTTAGAGTATAGCCTGTAGTGGTGAGGGGAAGTTAGTTAAGGCCAACTGTGGTGTCCATCTTGCTTAGAGACTTGTCTAGAAGATTTCTGCTCATTTTTTCATGTATCTGGAAATGCAGTGTCATCTTTGTGTTTAAAAATTACTTCTCTTGGAATTGTCAGTTAAGGTGATTTGTTGCCCTGGGTAGTTTTGACATCTTATTCTTTATATTTATTGGCCCATAAGAAACATTCCTGTCAGGTCTAATTCATCTAGAGGAAACTGTCTGTGGTGGCTCCCGAATGTACTTTGATATAAGATGTCCAGGATCTGTGGATGTTTATCAATCAAGAAAATGTCCAATGAAAAGACAGATCTTTCAATCCAAAAATGAATTGGTTACTATGTTATCAGAATGAGGAAAAATTAGATTCTAATTCAGTCTAAAATGATAAAGATAAGTTTGTTTTGACCATTTTTTCAATTTGAATTACTTTTTTCTCATGGTACACACATCTCTCCATACTTTGTGTTGAGATTAATCTTTTTACAGTATTGTTAATAACAGTTAAACAGCCTTAGGAAAAACATCCAATGTCCAGTTACCTTTCGGCTGTTTTATATGTTCTTTGTCCTACCAGATAGTTGTAGCAACCCCCCCCCCCCCGCCCCCGGCCAATTTAAATTAGCAGCAATCCTGGAAATCTCAGCTGTATCTTAGTTCTGACATCCTGAGTTATGGTTAAGAAGAAAATGGTTGAGATGGCTTATCCCAGGAAATACACTTATCTCTGTTCTAGAATTAATCCTCATCTTACTTTGTTCTTAGTGAATCAGTTCTTTTTCTGTGTATCTTGTCTGTTCTAAGATTAAAAAAAAAAAAAAAATAGAAGTGCAGAGGAAACAACAGATCAGCACTGGAGGAATGTCCATAGCCTTCAAGGAGACCATTGATGATAACTGTTTTCTTATTCTCCATGATCCAGCCTGCTCTGTTCAGGGCTGAGCTTCTTGGGGTGAATACATGGAAGAAAAGGACAGTAGTACTTTGTGGTTTTCATACTGTGACATTTGCTACTTCTCCTCTGATTGTCTGAAGTGTGAATGGGGGTGATGGGTAAGCAGCAGGCTTTTTCCCCCGCCCCCATTTGGTTCCTTCAAAAATATCAGATAACAGCTGGTATCCTCAGTTTGGCCCAGATGTCTTTGAAAGGAATTTTTCAAAAGTGTATTGAACCATTTTTGCCTGCTTTTTCTGTGTTTTTATTTTCAGTTAGACAGGTTTCCTGTTCTTAATGCAAGGTCCTCAGCCAGGTTTTTCTAGTGTTCATTGCTTTTAAATACCGTTGGAATCTGTGTTTAAATCTTTCTATTCCTTAGAATGCTTGGTCTCCTTTTTCTTCTTCCAGTTCATCCTGATGTTGACCGTCAGGCTAATCTTAGAAGACACTCCTTTCCTCTTGTTACTTCTCACTCAGAATTTTATCGTTTTACCATATCATTTGGCTCAGCTTTGGAGGCTTAACACCAGTGCTATTGCTGTTCTCCACTGTAGTCAGTCTGGTTCTTCACTTGGGAGCAGATCTTGTTCCAGTTCTCTGTGCATATATATGCTTTCGTGACTCACACTTTTTGGTGCACACTTTTCCACTCAGTTTAATTGTAACCATTTCATCTTTTGGAGCTCATACCTTGAGCAGCTGGCTTGCTGGTTATTCCAGCTCGTGTTGGATTCTCTTTTATTTAAAGTCTCTGTTCTTTACCCTTGAAGATCCACAGAAGTATTTGGGTCAATGGGACCCAGACATAATTTAGCCTTAAGTACTATTCTCTGTCCCCAAAGATGGAGCTGGTGGGGTCATACCTGGTAGTCATTCCTTATCTTCTTACACCTATACAAAACTCTTGCTATGAAACCATGCTTAACTTTAGAAAGCTACAGACTTGTTAGTATGTACTTTATATACAAGTATACAAATGTTTATGTCTTCCCAAACCACCTAAAGTCAGACCAATAAAAACCCTATTATTGGAATATTGTAACAGTGAATCACATGCTGTGATTTATTTAGCAGTTTCTCTTCAGGTTTCCTAATTAACGTTAGACCAATAGGACATTTTTTGTAATGGTATGTTGAATAAATGATACATATTTGGTATTTTTTGCAGACCGTGAGGCAGAAATCCTTCAGGGAGTGTGAGATTCTAAAGCAATTGTCCCAGACTTAGTTCTTAGTTGCATCATAATCACAAAGGGAATAAGTTAGAAATACACATTCTAGGGCTCACTTCATGTCCATTAGATCAGTGTGTCCAGGTAAGATTCAGAAATCTGAATCTAATAACCTTCCCAGATGGTTTGTGACAAGTCTAAGACTTAGCACTTAGAAGCCACTAAAATATACCTTTTTGGGTGGGTGGGTTCTTACTTGATAATTTGTACATAGAGCTCAGTTTGTCTTCTAGCCTTTACCTTGATAAATTTATTCTGTTAGCTGAAACATGGTTCTTTCTTTTTTGGATGATAGATTAGCATTTGGTGTTTAATGTGATTCAGAAGTATAGTTTACAAATTAGAAAAATGTGTGACGTTCACTTCATGTTAGGATAGTACTACTTATACCATTTATTTACTGTATTTTGAGAGTACCACTCATAGATTAAAACTTTAACATAGTTACTGTTGTTTCCTAAGGGTCATTTCTTTTCTGTTGGGAGATGTTCAACATCTTTTCTTGTTAGTGACATCACAGCCAGGCTTTATCTGCATGGGAGGCAGCTCTGTGAGTCAAATCTTGCTCACATTGTCCCTGCACTGACATGGCCAAAACAAAAAAAAAAGGAAAAGAAAGGAAGAGAAAAGAAAAAAGTATTAATTTAGGGAGGGTAATGAAAAGGTGTAATATGTACAGTTCAGTCACCCAGAGCATCCCACTCCCCCAAAAAAGTTCTCTAGCAGTATCAAAAATTGTATGCTGGTGGTGGAGGGTGTGTCTTATCAGTGGTTATACTATTGTTAGTCTTCATACTCTTTCTCTACTCATTTTGTTTTTAGGGACCCTTGGATATTGATAATATCTAAACAGTATGTAAAACATTTATGGTTTAAAACAGCGCTTTTGTCTTTTTGTCTCGGTTAATGGTGTCAAATTTAAATTTGTGGTTAGAAGTAAAGCATTGCTTTTACAATAAAATCATTCATTTCCAAAAGTATGTGTAAACTTTCCCTCCATCAGTACTCTAGATGGGTGATTATAACTTAGAAGTGAAATGGATGCCTGACTCTTGCCCTCTCTCAACTTCTCCCTCTTCTAGAACTTGCCTGGGAAGCTTTATTTTTCCTGAATATGAAGCTGTTTTATGAGGAAAATAGCTTTTATTTCACAGAATAGAAGTTTTGGGGGCTGGGAGTATAGCAGCAGAGCAGTTGGCTAGCACTGATGAGACTCTAGGTTTGATCATACTACAAAAACCAAAACCAAACAAAAACTCTTCAAGGAATAAAACTTTACTGAACCTAGAAATCAGACTGTTCTGCTTGTCAAAAGAAAACCCTGTATGGAAGTACTAATAGAAAAACTGCTTAAGTTTGATTTTTTTTTTTTAAGAGTAGGAAAAATTTATTGAGAAAAAGCAACCTTCGATCTAAGAGACAGAAGGGGGACTGGAAAGTGGGTTTCCCGCCCAACCCACTTTTCAAAGATGTTTTATACACCAAAGCCATGTGGTGAGGTGGGTACAAAGTGGGACAAAACTATAAGACCCAATGGAAATTTACAAGGTGGGCATGAGGTGGGGCAAAAGCATGACCAATAAGATTACAAGTACAGTCACCCGGGTAAAATTGATAAAATGAGGGTCAAATGGGGGAGCAAGTTACATAGCAAGCATACAAAGATTTTCAGTAAGGGTGAGTCAGGGATATTTCCTGGAGAGCCTGGGTTAAGACCTTGGCCTTGGATAAGACCCAAGTGATTTATACCTGTTTAGAATATCAATCACTGCTATTCATCCTACATGGATGTGCTAATTTCTCTCCTTTTACAATCCTGGCCTTGAGTGAATGTGTCTTCACTCTCCTCCATGTTGGCTCCTTGTGTGCTGGCCCTGTCTAACTGCCTACAAGATACCTAATTAACTTACCTATCTGCAATATTCCCCCCGCTGAAGAAGTACCCCTAACTGCTATGAGGGGGCAAAGGGCGAAGACCATTCTGGCTACTTCCAGCTGAAAAGGGTCCTAGTTGTGTTCAGCAGTCAGTTACTCTACAGAGTCTATCTAAAGGCCTTCCATAGGTGGCAGGCATTGTCATCTTGGTAGTTGTGTAGCTTTGAGTCTGGAAGAGACAAAGCAAACGAAACAGTTAAGAATACATGGGGCAAATTATAAGGTCAGCAGGATTGCTATGAATATAGCCAACAAGGATTTCCACTGGGAGGAACTAGTAATAACTTCCCACAGAGGTTAAGGAGAAGGTCCAGGGGACTTCAGAATCCAAATAGAAGTAATTTAGCAGTTATGAGCTGTTTACAAGGTCGATGTGGTGGATCCCAGTAAAAGAATTCTAGCACATTTGTCATTGGTTCCATTTGTAGGACTGCTTGGAGTTTGGCAGTCTTTAGGCAAGAATAAACAAAACTCTTTAAGAAATTACAGCATGAAAAATCTAAGCATGATTACACTAGAATGGAAGGGTAGGTTGGGGAGAAAGTCACACTTAGAAATAAATTGAAATAGTGATTGTAACCTGCCGGCTCTTAGATTCCTTCATTGATAGAGGTTATCCATAAGTCTCATACTTTAAGAGACAGTTTGAAGAATAAATCTCGCTTAAGAAATTTAAAACTAGCTGAGCTCCTACAGATTTTATCATAGTTTTCTCCTAATGATCCATAACTGTGGTCAGCTACTGGTGTAGCTAGAAACTGCCAGAAGGGATCAGCAATTGGAGCCCCCCCCCCTTTAAAATTAATTTTATCTGTACATTTTAGGTATACAATACAATGACATTCATCAGTGGAAATTTGCACCTTAACATAATCTCTCTTGGTTCTTATTTTTTCCCCATTCCCCTGCCCTCCCTTCAACCCCTCCATCCCTCCCTACTTACAAAGACTTTGTTTCCATTTT
>NW_004624736.1:27741968-27753717 GCF_000247695.1 Heterocephalus glaber | reverse complement strand
ATCCTTTTCATTCCTAATTGCATGGATTTGGGCCTTTTCTTTCCTTTTTCTGATAAGGTTGGCTAAGGGTTTGTCAATTTTGTTTATCCTTTTGAGGAACCAACTCTTGGCTTCATTGATTTTTTTTGTATTGTTCTCTTAGTCTCCATTGCATTGATTTCTCCTCTGATCTTTATAAATTCCTCCCTTGTCTGAGCTTTAGGTTTGTCCTGCTATTCTCTTTCTAGAAGCTTGAGGTTTAGTATCAGGTTGTTTAATTGGGCTCGCTCTGTTTTCCTAATATGAGTATTCACTGCTATGAATTTCCCTCATAAGACTGTTTTCATTGTGTCCCATAGATTCCGATATGTTGTATTTTCATTGTCATTTAATTGTAGGAGTGTCAGATTTCTTCTTTAATTTCTTCCTTGACCCATTGGTTATTCAGAAATGTGTTGTTCCATTCCCATGCTTATGAAATTCTTGTGATTTCTTTTGCTATTGATCTCCAATTTCATCTCACTGTGGTCTGATAATATATAGGGGATAAGTTCAATTCCTTTGCACTTAAACATGTTCTGTGAGTATGTGGTCTGTTTTGGAGAATGACCCATGGGCAACTGAAAAGAATGTGTATTCTGATTTTGTGGTGTGGAACACTGTGTATCTGTTAAGTTCATTTGTTCAAGTGTTTGATTGAGTTAGCTTTTTTTTTTTTGCTTGTTTTTTTCTAATTGATCTATTTGTGACAGTGGGGTATTGAGGTCCCCCACTACTATTGTATTAGTGCTTATTTGATTTTTCATGTCCATTAGTATTTGTTTTATGTAGTCGGGTGGACTACTGTTTGGTGCATATATGTTTATGATTGTCTTCTCCTCCTGGTGGATTGTTACCTTTACAAGGTTGTAGTGTCTTTCTTTGTGTCTGTTAATCAATGTTGCTTTGAAATCCACTTAATCTACAAAGAGCATAGCTATTCCTGCTGTTTTTCAGGTTCCTATTCCATGGAGTATTGTTTTCCACTCTTTAACTTGCAGTGTATGAGTTTCTTTTTGAGTTAAGTGTGTTTCTTTTATGCAGCATATTGTTGGATCTTGCTTTTTTTTTTTTTTGGTACCAGGGATTGAACTCGGGACCTTGTGCTTGTGAGGCAGGTGGCAAAAATCACTGAGCTAAATCCCCAGCCCTGGATCTTGCTCCTTGACCCATTCTGCCAGTCTGTTTCTTTTGATTGGTGAATTGAGACCATCAACATTGATGGTTATAACTGATATGTATTGACTTCTCATTGTCATGACTTTTTCTTTCTGGTGGATTCTCCCCCTTTGCATTTAATCTCTTGTTGTGACAGATGGATTCATTCTGCTGGGCTTCAGTTGTGATCCTCATTGTGTATTCCTAGGATATTGTCTAAAATTTTTTAGAGTGTCAGTTTTGTATTCATGAATTTCCTAAGGTGCTCTTTGTCATGAAAGTATCTTATTTCTTCATCAATTTTGAAAGATAGTTTTGCAGGGTACATCAGTCTGGGTTCGAGGCTGTTTTCTTTTAGGGCTTGAATTATGACACTCCAAGCTCTTATTTTTTTTTTCTTAAATTCTTTTATTAGTATATTTTAGCTAAACAATACATTTACCTTTATCATTGGGTGTCTGTACCTGTACATGATGCTTTTCTTGCCTTGAGGATTTGCAACGAGAAGTCTGCTGTGATTCTGATGGGCTTTCCTTTGTATGTGATTTGTTTCTTTTCTCTCACTGCTTGTGGAAGTTTGTCCTTCTGTGGAGTTTCTGGAATCTTAACTATTATATGCTTATGTGTAGATTTTTTTTGATCAAGGCTAGTTGGAGCCCTATGTGCCTCACTTATCTTTATGTCAAGTTCTTTTCCCCTGCTTGGCAAGTGTTCTGCCCTCACTTCTGTGAATAGTTTTTTTTGTGTCATGTGCACTCTTTGCTGTTTCTTCATTGACTCAGATCAGTCTCATTTTATTCCTCTTTGCATAGTTTAGCAGCTGCTGCATTGATTTCTTGTGGTCCCTTAGTATTTTAAAAAAATTTTCTTGGTCACTAATTGCAATCTTATCTTCTGTATCTGAAATTCTGTCCTCATATTTTCTCATTCTACTGCAGAAACTTTCAATGGAATTTTTAATCTCCTGGAAATCTGTTTGCATGTGTTGTATGGATTCCATGTGTTTCCTATGTCGGGATTCCATCATGTTCCTAAGCTCCTCTATTTTTTTTATCTTTTTCCCCTCTAGACTTATTAATTGTATCTTGCACTATGGGCACACTCTCTGCTGTTATCTGAGAAATTATTTCTGATTTCATTTTTTCCAGATCCTCTTTTGTTGCCAGTTCTAGGAGTCCAGGTGGTTGAGTAGCAGATTATTCCATGTCATTTCACTGTGGCGTTGCTATAGGTGATCTAGGGGTCTGGTTTTGAGACTTATGTGTCTTCTCATTTCATTGGGGGGAGGGATGTGTGCTGCTGGCACCTGCGTAGCTCACCTCTTCTGCTCACAGGGGGTGGTATGGTGCCCTGGATGTTCACCTCCTCTGTGCTGGGGGCAGCTCTGCTCCTAGGCCCTGGGGGCAGTCAGAGCCCTTTTTTATATATAGCTTATTACTATGGTATTATTTTATAACTCTTTTGGTTTTTCTTTTTTGCTGGGTGTTTAAGACCAAATTACAGTGAGATTTGTGTCAATCATTATGAACGTCTTGCTAGGTATTAGGGTCAATTAAGTCTCTTCAGGCATTATTTTGGAACCATGCATAGAGCCTCTGCACTCGTCTGTCAGTGTCAGCCATCAGCATGGGTCATGGCCTTGCTTGATCATGTTGCTTTCAGTGAAAGCAGGGGAGTTTTTTTCTTCTTTGTGACCCTCCTTTGGCATAGGGTACGTTTGTCCTCTGGTGCCCTGCAATATCCCTGCTCAGTAGGTTGAGTGACTTACCAAAGATGTAGAATACTGTAGGAAAGGTTCCTTTGCGTCCTGGATCTTTGTTGACCTTGAGGGGCCAGAGCCAAAATATTGGCTGTCGTCATAGCCCAGTTACCTTTCTAGTTTTGGTCTCCAAACTTTAGTTGTTGAACGCTCAGAAGAGTGGATCAGTGACATAAGTATCTCACTAGGAGCAGTGAGCTTAACTATTATAATAGTTAAGACATCAAGCACTTTTGAAGCATAAAGCACAGTTAGAGGGCTGTTATTTTTTACCAACCATGCAGTAGTCAAATCCTTGCAGAATGTTAACAGACAACAGTTATATATTATAGAGAAACTTAAGATCTAGAGCTGCACATAGTATTTTAGCATGACAATCTTAATGACATTTTTGGGGTAATATTTACATGTCCATTTTAGTATGGAATAGTCTTAGACACCTCCGTCTGATCACAAGACATTAGATGACATAAAGAAAACTCTTAAAGTTGTTATCTTTTAGTAGGATGCCATCTAAAGAGAGCATACATATTGGCCTATAAATGTACCTTAGGAGTTCAAAATGTCTAGCCTCTAATTTTAGTGTGACATTGTTTAGACTGTTTGGTGACTGAGTATCCCTAAGTGTGGTGACACATATAACATACATCACGTAAGTTTTTAAAACTATTATTTGACTGGTTATCTCAAGTTGGCTTGACATGTACCTCTTATCACAAGTAGCTGGAGTGCAAGAGAAAGGCAGATACCTGAGACAAAAAAGACCATTACCATAAACAATATCCTACATTTGTATTCCCAGAAAGCATGAATGTATATACCATGAAATAGCAATGAGTATCAGTTACTTGAAACCCTTTATCTCTTAATTTTGTTTCCCCTACCAAGAGCATTTAACAAAACCTTATTGTTTTCCCACAGAAAACTTAGCCATTTGACCATGACCAATGTATACATATCATAATATGTTTAGCAGTGTATTTTCCATGAGGCTATGGAAATTATTGGGGTTCCCTTTGTGAACAAAGGCTGGAATAAAATTTTTTTCCAAGCAGCTGCTCCTTTATTTACCAAGGGGAATCTTGTCCAGTAGTTTTTCTAAGCCCAAGAATCTGTGTTATTTTAAGAAGTCTTTAGATGACCTGTGAGACCCAGATCATAACAATTAGCACATTATTATGACCAATGAAAGATTCCCAAGTTATACATAGACAGCAATATGTACTGTATTTGTAAAACCAGTTGACATTATTTGGATAATCTGGCAACCTGAGGGAAGCATGTCTTTAGTGACATTTATCTATAGTTACAGGCAAACATCTTAAATAATCCAAAATACCAAAAGAAAAAAGTTCAACCAAAACAGCTGTAC
The DNA here is from genome assembly GCF_000247695.1 of Heterocephalus glaber. Next base: position 27,749,410 of record NW_004624736.1, on the reverse strand, counting down.
GTGTTTTAACAAATTGAACAGATAGACACACACATAAGACAACTTGTTTATAAACAAGAGTGAACTCAGATGTATTTGGCCAAGTTGAATTATAATAACCCTTTTATAATTTTAGGTTTGTAACTATAAAAAGACTAGTTAGAACTTTGTAGTTCAATTAACAGAGATCTCTTGTAATAAGAATCAAAAGGAATAAAAATCTTCTACACCTGTGAAAGCCAAAACAGTTTTATGATGGGTCCTAAGCTGACAGTTTTTCTGACTGGAATACCCAGCTACACAGGCTTCTCATGGTTGCTTTGATAGCCACAGTTGTTTGACAGCCACATGTAATTGTTCATCTAAAGGGACAGACCATCAAAGGTAATTTTAATTATCTCCAGTGGAGGTCTGCTCAGGCCAGATTTGCACGTAGAAGAGACTAGGTGACACTCTTTGGAGCTAAGTATGAATTTCAAACAGTGAGGGAAGAAGGCCTGCCAAGGCTCCAACCTGCTGTGCTGCAGATGTCTACCTATGACAGTTTTTCCCATTTTGAAAAAAAAAAAAAAAGGAAAAGAAGGCATCCCCGTCTATCCCCTTGTTCTGTGCCCAATCTAAGGTGTCCCTTAGACTTTATCTTATCCAGTGCCAGTGGTAGCAGACTAGAGGTGCGAGGAAGTGGCCAGAGCCAGGTTAGCTCTTCTTACCATTCTCTAATTTTGCCCAAGGGCTGAAAGACAGATAAATGTGAACTAAACCTTTTACATTTATCTTTTGAGAGTTTCAGGATTAAACCTAGACCAGTTTTCTATGTGGCACAGAGATAAATGAAGGTCAGCTGTACTGTGGAAGGATTCCAAGGAGGGGAAACTCACCATTCTGGAAGGTTTGTCTTAAAATCCAGCAGCCACAGAAGAGGGGAAGTGCCTTGAATCAAACTGCATTATTTCTCAGAGGCAGGGCAGTGGAGAAGGGACAGAAGAGTGCCTTTAAGTATGGCACAAGAACTTAATCTTAACCATCTCAGGTGTAGAAGGACAATTAAGATCAGGAGCTTTTCCAGAATGGATCTGCAATCCTTAGCAAAACATGTCTCTAGAGACAAAAACCATGATTGATTCCAACTGAATTGCCAAGCAGAAAATGAAACCAATAATCAAAGAACCTGAATGGTTGCTTTTTGCCTCTTGAAAGAGAATGAAAGTGTTCTGACTATATTGTTTAGGGCTTACCCTTGTAATGAATTACTCTGAATCTATAATATCTAATTTATGATTTAAATACCCTGCAGGCTGTTGAGCAGGTCCCTGATCTTGTTGAAGCACTCCCAAAGCAATGTCTCACCTTTTATTAACACACAAAGTGAAATGGTGTCCTGTGGCAGGCACTTAGGGTGCTTGTTTGAGCTTCTGGAATGCAGTCTGGGAATAAGGTTCCCAGGTGTCTGTCTCTTGGGTTTTTCTATATGCTAATAGTGTGGTCACACAATCTCACTATATCCTGCCTGTAATTTCAAGGAATGTCCTTAGCTGATTTAGAGGCTTGGGCTATGGAAAGGAAAGAATTGGTTTAATTCTTTCTTCCTGCAGTCTTTGGGTTCCCTTAGATATACTAAGGCCTAAATAATTTACTTCAAGGCTGAAAAGTTGTGCCTTAGATCTAGAAACATTATAACCCCTGTCTGTTAGAAAATTCAGCAGAGCAGATGTCTTGGCTAGAAAGCTCTTCTGAGGGTGCACATAATAGCATACCATTTATACATTGCAAGACTGACTTGGAAAAAACTGTAGTATTTCCTTCTATCAAATCAGGATACAGGGATGTTCTCAGCTTTTTCCTGGTAAAATAGTTGACACTTTAAAATAATTTGAAGAACTTCCTTCCTTCCTTCCTTCCTTCCTTCCTTCCTTCCTTCCTTTCTTTCTTTCTTTCTTTCTTTCTTTCTTTCTTTCTTTCTTTCCTTTCTTCTTTCTTTCGTTTTTGGACTTAGTTCTTATTAGATCTTCAAGAACACATACCTGAAAATGCCCTCTATTTTCATCTCCTATCTGATTGGCAGGCCAGTGGGGACCTTGTATAGGAACTGCTTGTGTTCAAGTAGGAACCAATTATTCCCGTGAGTGTCTTTTGAGCTTCCAAAATTAAGATAATATTTGTCTGTATGTGTAGTAGTGGCTTGTAATACTACTTGTCTCTCATTAGAAATCAGTGTTTGAGGGCCAGGGATTTAGCTCAGTGGTTTCGCTGCCTACTGCGCAAGTGCAAGGACCCATGTTCAATTCCCAGTACCAAAAAAACCCCAACAACAACATAATACTTTCCTCTGTGTACTTGGCACACCATGCGCATAGAGAAATACTAAATTGCTCCTTAATACATTCCAAAGGAGTACCAAATTCAGATATGGAGCTCCTAATCTGAAACAAGAGAAACAAATATGGCGTCCCATAAGTCTCTGCTTGATTTCTGTGCCCCCTAGGGTGTCCCCAGGGCTTCCTTCAAGGTTTATACCACTCCAGGGTAGGTAGCTACCACCTGGAGAGAGAACCAGAAAATACAACCAGACTGGACTATCTACCCTTTCCCAGCTTCCTCAGGTACCTCATATCCTTACTCCAGCAGGGACTCCCAAAGCGTAAGTTACAGTGGACTTCAGCCATAACAATCATGTTTAGAGAAGGAGGTATTGGTAGCAAACCAAGAGATTTAAATTACTGCTTTTTAGTTCCTTGAAAGAGAGGAAAATAGGTGAACCATCAAATTAGGACACTTTCCTTGCAAAAGAGATAATCTCCAGAGATGGTAAGTCAGAGATTCTGCCCTGGGCTCTAGAGCAGAGAAAGCTCTGAGAAATTTCTGTTGACTATCCAGTCATTTGGGCAACTTTTATTAGCAAGACAAGGCTACTGCTTTAAGGTTCATTTAAAATTCACTAAGTATTTGAAACTCATAGCGCCCCCCCCCAGTCCTCAATCTACATAGTAAAGGCACTCTTATCAACTTCCTGTGAGCCCCTGAAGGAAGAGAAAGGATGACCAAAATAGTCCCATATTCTAGTTAGCAAGTAAAAACACAAATGCAAGCTACTGATTGTTATTTTCCCTAGTACAAGACAAAACAGTGGTTGCTAGTTGCCTCAGTCTGACTTTTTGGAAGGAGTGGTCTGACTAGAAGGGGATTCTCAAATGAACTCCCAACAAGTTGGAGAAAAGTTTAAGGGAAGTTTCTAACTCACTAGCAGAGAGAAAAAGTCCAAATAAAGCTCACACAGGTTAAACATCCAAAAATCATCATATAGCGTTTTATAAGTCCACAGTCAATGTTCCAAAGTCCATAACCTATCAGAAAAGGCATTTTTCTCCCATACACACATAAATGATGAAGACCATGCCTAGCAGGGAGAAAAGGTTCAGGTAGTTTTTACTCTATCATAGGTTTGGTTTTTTTTATTTGTCTAGAGGTCTGTCTTACTTAGTAGTAGAGAAAGCAGTCCAAACCTGTAGCTCAGCTCTTAAGGGAGGCTTAAGAAAGGGCTCTGATAGCATCCTTTCAGATCACTCTGAGACAGAGGATATCTGATGATCATTGGCAAGAGTTTTCCTTTCACCTCACTGAGGAGTCCAGATAGGGACAAGGTGTGGAGATTTTCCACTGATTACCTGGACACTCTGTCGGGAACTAGTTTCTTCTGAGGGACCTTTGGGTGTCTGCCAGAGAGTAGTCCTGGCCGTGACTCCTCAGTTGTCACCTGTTTCCCGTAGTTCCACCCAATCAGAGATCTGTCTCCGAAAGGAACCCAATTGCCTATCTGGTCAGTGTGCCACCCATTGGCATCAGTGGAAATGGGGATTCACCAGAGGGCAACTGGAGAAACCTGTCCTCTGCTTTGAGAGTGGCAGCTGCCCTAAAGGGAATTACTAGCTGCCAGAGTAACCACTGTTTGGCATTTTATAAGGGACAGATAAAAGCCTGAACTTTCTTTATCTGAGGAGATTTTATAAGAGACCCATTTTACAACATTTTTAAGGACATAAGTCCAAATGCAACATATACAAAACAAGAATAAAATGTAATTTTAACAAAAGACAATATATAAGAAAAACAAGAAATTTGCAGACATTTAAAACACAATTTAAAATTAAGACACTTTTGAAACAAAAGCCAAAACAAAGGTCAGAATTTATGAAACAGAAACCAGAGTCTATGAAACAAATAGCCAGAGCCTGTGAAACAAAAGTTACAATCTATGAAGCAAAAAGACCAAAGTTAGAAGCTTTGAAAGAAAACTCTTACCCCTGACCAGTAATCTTGGTGGAAAACCTCCAAAATGATATCGGGGGAAGATATGTAAATTCCAAACCTACTAGGTATCCGAAATGCGAGTTTGTGTTCTCTAAAATCGAAGAATGAATTCTAGGAACAACAGCGATTAAGAGTAGAACAAATTTATTGAGAGAAAGAAAGCTTCTTTGTGTGTGCAGTACACACAGTTTACCATCATCTTTTTTTTTTTGGTTCCGGGGATCGAACTTGGGTCCTTGTGCTTGTGTAGCAGGTGGGAAACCACTGAGCTAAATCCCCCGCCCTAAGAGCAACAGAAGGGGGACTGGAAAGTGGGTTGCCCCAGTTTGATTTTGATTAAATAGATTTAAAAAAAAAAATCATTCAGGTATAGACCAGGCTAAAAATTACCTAGAAATTACTATTATTATTATACCATAATATGAAATTCCTTTATTAAAATAATTAAACTACCACTTAAGCACATAGGGAAAATTGCATTACAAAAATTGGAATATTAAAAATTAAGTTATACGTGTTCCTTTAAAGTGTTCAGTTTTAAAGCAGTTAAGTAAAGCTAATAAACCATTTTTTATTAAATTTATACCTTTATACTTTTTTTTTTTTTTTTTCTTTTTTTTTTTTTTTTTTTTCCTAATGAGACTTATATTTTTTTTTGCATTTTTCTTTGTTTTTTCAAGACAGGGTCTCTCTATGTAGTTCGGGTTAGCCTTGAATTCACTGTGTAGCCCAGCCTGGCCTTGAACTTGCAGTGGTCTCTGCCTCAGCCTCACCTTTATACTGTTTTCTATCTTCCCTACCCTCTTCTCAATTAATTAATATCACACTCTTCTGCTTAGCTTGAAGTAGGCCCTTAATAATACAGAACTGCATTTCTTGAAATCTTACTCTCCCAAAGTTACCTCATGTGATTTAACTGGCTGTGTGATCTTGGACAAAAATATCAACCATTTAACTTATCATTTGTATCTGTAAAACAAATTACAGGTTGAGTATCCCTCATCAGATCATCAGAAACCTAAAGTTCTACAATATCTGAAATTTTTGAATTGCCATGATTCCACAAATGGAAGATTTCACATCATAAAACTTTGTGCACAAATTATTAGAAATATTGTTTTAAGATCACCTTTAGGCTATGTGTACAGTTAAAACATAAATGAATTTTGTATTTAGAATTGGGTTTTATACCCAAGATATCTCATTATGTGTACAGAAATAATTCCACAATCTGGAAAATATTTGAGAACCAAAGCACACCTAGACACAAATATTTTGGGTACTACATAGTTAACCTGTAATTAATGTACTCAAATTATTTATACTAATAATTTATACTCATAATGTTTATAATCTGCATCTGTGGAGGGTTTTATCATGGTCTGTGCCAAACTGCATATTAAGAAAAGATGTAACTTTTTTTTTTAAAGACCTAGTATTTATCTTGACCTGTTTAGTGTGAAATGAAGCATCTTATCCTGAGGAGGTGATAGTTTTAACTTTCCCCTGCCATCACTGTTGAAAGTATACTAGCTGTCATAATATTTGTGCTGGGAAACTTTTCTAGCTCAACCTCCTTTTGTTATAGGATTATTAAGTTGGGATTTGATTTCATTTATCATTGCAAATTGTTCTATGAAACTTAATTGTATTAGGAAGTACTAGACATTGTGTAAATCAGTTCCCACTGTGGGGAAGGAGAGGTTTGTGGAAGCTGGTGTGTATGTAAAATGGTGCTAAAGTTTGCCTCCTGGAAAGCACTCTGCTAAAATATCTGCGATGCCATTCTGAGAGCTTTGAGACAGTTGCCATGATGTTGAGAGTTAGTATGTGTAGGACATGGATATCTGAAAACAGTTGCTAGGGGAACTGCATAGAGTTTGCTAAAGTAGAAAGAATGAGAGGTCCATGTGGAAATGAGCCTGAGAACAAGGAGAATGAAGAGTTAGTGTGCCATGCAAAGACTTGATTTTATTCTTTAGGTGGATGAGATCCTCTAGATCTTTGGGCAGAGCAGTGACAGAATTGGACTGAATATTCATTAAGAAAGGAAATCGTTTCAAAACTTGTCTATAGACCATCATTTACCTTTACATTGAGTAGATCTGGGAAATTTGAAATAGTTTGAAGGACAGCTTTCAAATTTACGAACCATTTAGGAGATACTAGTCTAGTGTTAGCCTAATTGGCCAGTTCTCTGTGGAGGGATGAAAGGGGAGGGGAGAGAACATAAATGAAAAGATAAATACCAGAAGTAGGGTTAAGAATGGGCACATTGAATAAAATCATTGCTTTGGGTTTTAAAAAATATATAGACTAGGTGCATATTTTCCTAACTTCATTTTTAACCCATGGTCTGCAATATTCTACACTTGATCTTAGTCAAAAGGCCGAGAAGTAATGGTCTGCAGTATTCTTTTTTTGGTACCGGGGATCGAACTCGGGTCCTTGCCCTTGCACAGCAGGCGACAAAACCACTGAGCTAAATCCCTGACCCTGGTCTGCGGTATTCTAGAGCCATGTTTTGTGTTTCAACAGACAAGGGGCAATCAAAAAATGCAGTCTTTAAATTTTAAAAGTTTATTACAGTAAAAAACACATTGCCATTAATCCCCCTCAACATAACCCCACTTTCATCAAACGTCCCATTATTCTTGCCACTTTGTGAAGCAGTTCTGGAAGTCTTCTTCCAAGAGTATCTTTATGAAGAATGATGAAAAATAAAAATACCATGAAAGCCGCTGCAGAGTGCCATCCAGCAGAAAGGCAGGCTTGTAAAAACAGTAGTGTATCCTCATCCACCCTATTCACTGTATCTGGCACTGTGTTACATCTGGCTCTTCCTAAAGTCAAAATGACCGTGAAAGGTAAAGTTTTGAATTAATTGAGAACATGCAGGCAGTCATGTCTGAACAATTAAAAGCACTCAAGAGAGAAGGCTTCCAGAACTGCTAATGAGAAAGTGGCAAAATGGTGGGATAAATGTGTTATAAGTAGGGGGTGGGTATTTTTGAGAGGGATTAATAACATGTCTATTACTGTAATAATTTTAAAAAAATTTAATCACTCAGTATTTTATTATACTTTGTGTATTGGTAAATTTAGTTATCAGAAACTCTTCAGAAATTTTATAGAGTCCAGTTTATATAATTCTTTTT
>NW_004624736.1:27681880-27717799 GCF_000247695.1 Heterocephalus glaber | reverse complement strand
TATCTGAGAAATTATTTCTGATTTCATTTTTTCCAGATCCTCTTTTGTTGCCAGTTCAGGGAGTCCAGGTGTTTGAGTATCAGATTGTTCTATCTCGTTTCCCTTTGGGGTTGCTGTAGGTGATGTGGAAGTCTGTTTTTGAGGCTTGTTTACATATCTTCTCATTTCCATGGGTGTGGGGTTGTGCTGCTGGCACCCCTGCAGCTCACCTCCTCTGCACTAGCAGTGGTGGAATGGCAGTGGGGAGCCTCCTCCTGAGTGCTGGGATTGTCTCACCTCCTCTGGCCTAGGAGTGGTGGGATGGTGGTGGGGAGCCTCCTCCTGGGCACTGGGATTGGCTCACCTCCTCTGCCTTAGGAGTAGCCATCTTTAACTTTGGATGGATGGTTCAAATGCCACTTCCTGGTAGGCATTTCTGTACTTTGAAGATAGGGTCAAATGAAGAATGTATAAAAGATATATCTTTTTTTCCTTTTCTACAAAAGATGACTTAACTAAAGCTAAGTTTTTTTCTTTCTAAACCAAAACCTCAGTATTCAGTTTTAATTGCACTGTTGGCACTTTCTGATAAGTGAGTAGGTTTTGGGTTGTAGTTTGGGCACTCGTCCGTAAAAGATTCACCATCACTGCCCTAGGATGTTCTGTTCACCAGAACTGGCTTGATGAGAACCATTCTCTTTTTGCACACATTACCAACTGGTACTAGTTGACTGTTATTTTTAAACAGCTCTTTATTTATTTAAATAAATATTTAAACAGCTGTTTATTTTATAAACAGTATTTATTTATACTAGCCAGTGTGTTCTTTGACTATCTCAGCATTTTATTCTATTGACAATAGCTTAGACATATCAGATATTCAGATACTACACAAATTATATCAAGTAATTTTTGGAAATTACATTGCAACAGTGATCTTGATAGTTTGGCTTCTGTTGGAGGTATGCTCTGGTCAAGTTTCAGGATCACAGAAGAACCCTTAAGAACCCATTACTGGAAAATGGCTCTCCAAGAATAGGATGAGTACATTTCTTTTTCTATGAAACAGCAAAACCGGTACTGTTTCCAAGGAAGCATAAAAAACCAAGTTGTTTGGGCAGATATCACAACTTGTAATCATCTTGACTGATAGGTACTTCAGAAATAACTCCTGCACAAGGGCAGAAAATATATCCACTTACCAAGTGTTGAAGTACCTATTTGGTGGGTGAGACTATAAATAGGCATACATTTAAGAATTAGTTTCTACTGTCTAGAAGCTTAAAACCTAAGATTGTTCTTTACGTCTCTTCATAGTATATTCACTGAAAGCATCTAAAGTGAAATTATACACTATTACCTGCCAGGGAAGCCAACCCACTCTTATTTTTGTCTATTGGAAAATCATACTGAATCATTAGGTAGCTGGTTATGGGCCTTGTAACCCATCCTATGTGCAGTAAAATACACATCATTCTAATAGGGAAATGATCATTATTCCATGAAGTCTGTTATTTCTGGAGAAATTAAGTTAGGCTTTTCTGTTAGCCCACTTAAACATGTTGCATATTGACTTTGCTTAACATAAGACAGACTCTGTCCTTATTCCCAAACCAAGCTCTTCCACACACTCACCTGCCATCACCTTACAAAATGCCCAAATATTCAAGAATTGATTTCAATAATAATTGGTATGGACATGGAAGATGCCTATTTGTGTTCTCTCCAAGTTGCATTTAAAGAATATATTTCCATATCCTCCCCCATTTGTTTTTGCCAAAATGAGACATCCTTGTTAAGCCAACTGCCTACTACTGCCAAGGACAAACAAGTACAAAAGGGCAGAAATGTTTTACCAGCTATTATACTTTCATAAAAATAAAGATATCTTTCAGGAAAGCTTATTTGAGTCCTCATTTAACTGATACACATGGATGAAATGTTTGGGTAGCATATAAACCCTGCTCAGTGTAGTTTTTTAGAGGCTGAGTTTAAGACATGCAAAAGGAAATCTCTTGTCACATCTGCATGTTTTGATTATTGTTTAATATAAATCTTAAACCAATGTACTTTTGTTTTTCCGTGGCTAGTCAGTAATTTTAGTATTTAAATGTCATATAATCAGTTGTTATTGGGACATTACTTATCTTACCTTCATCCTTAAATTGAAGCTGAGATCATTTTGAATGGCCTGGACTTTACTTAATGGTGTTGCACTGAAACTTAAAAATGATGTGAATTTGAGACATCTCCCTAGTGTAAATAACCAGTTGCTATCTTTCTCTCTCTCTCTTTTTTTTTTTTTTTAAAAGATATGTAACTTTTTTAAAAGGCAGAAACACTCAATATAAAAAATTATAACTATTACAGGTACATTTTAATTGATGTAAAACACTAGTAAGATTTTTAGTTTCTCTCTCTAGTTATTCTGCTTGCTAACTTCCCAATATTGGATTTTTCTCAAACATTTCTCCAGTAAATCCAACATTATTGATAGAAGACACATGAACTGTTTTAACTGAATCACTCATTTTAATATACTTCTGTTTCCTTATTCATAATATAAGAAAATGTTTCATTTAGCAAAGCTACGCTTTGTACCTTCTTGCAGTGTGTCTTCCAGCATCTCCTTAGAAATATCTGCTCATTCTCCCAGTAACTCATTTTGCTTGTTAATGGTTATTTCAAAGGTTGTGTTTCAGTGACTGGTATAATAGAGAATATGTTGACAAGAGTCCATACTCCTGACTCCTACACCCAGCTCTTTTTCTCTGTCTCTGGACAAGTCACTTTGCCTTTTCGTGCCTCTGTATTCCTCTTTTAAAAATATGTATAAAGAAATTGAATGAAGACCTTCCCTACTCAGCTGTGTATTATTCCTTTTTTTACCTGCTGAAGTACCTGGAATTGAACCCAGGGCTCTCTGCATGCTAGGCAAGTGCTCTACCATTGAGCTGCATCCACAGCCCTTTTTATTTTTAGACAAGGTCTCACAAAGCTGCCTGAGCTGGCCTCCAACTTGTTAGCCTCCTACCTCAGCCTCCTGAGAATTTGTGATTACTGGTGTTCAACACCATACCTAGATAACAGCACATTATCTTATTGAAGATTGTGTTTACTCTAGGGACTTGAGTCCCCAATTTGATAGATGAAACTTCATATTTAAAATGTTCAATAGAATTTTCAGTTTATTTTGAGCACAAAGTGGAATCACCTATAATTTTTGTATTATGTAGCAGATTGTGGCTTCTCTTCACTTTCAACCAAGAGAACTCTTTGTGACTGTATATCATCTTTATTTACAGTAAGTATGTGGCGGGAACCAACTTGTACAAAGTACATTGATAACAAAATTTATTTCAAGGAGTTAAGCCAGTCATACACAGGATAAGAAGAACACAACCTGGGTTAGTCAGTACTTCAGAAAACAATGCATATAATGTAGTGTGGATACAGAGAAAAGGTACTTAAGTCAGACTGCAGTGGACGGGAGTGGTGAGTATGGACTTTAGGGTCTAGGTGATGTCCACGTAAAGTCTAAAATAACTGAAATTTATGAGTAGAAGTAGAACCTTATATAACATGGGGAAGTGAGAGAACATGAAGCCTTGGGAAAACTACTGAAGGTTATATGTTCTCACATGGAAAAGGTAGACAGTGCCTTGAGCATAAATGACTCAGAAATTTAATCTTAAATCATTGGGGAGTCCTTGAGGGATTTTGAGTGGAGAGTAACACTATAAAATGTCTCTGAACTTCTCGTTTGAGTTAAAGCAATCATAATTTAGTCTTAAAACATACCACAAATCCAGTCTGAGTAAAACTTTCGTGATTCCATATGTACTTTCCATTGATAGAGCATTTCAAATTCTGTATCTTAGAATATCAGAGATAACTGCACTAATCTGTAATGTGATTTATAAGCCTTCCTTTTAGATGTGGTTATGTCTTTTACCTCTAACACCTTTGCTGAAGGTAAACTTTAATTTCTTAACTTGCTCTCAGGCCTAGTAAGTTCACTTGTAACCATTGTGAAAAATGCACCTCATTATTGCAAACTTAATCTTGGACTGTGGCATACATATGCCCTGAAGTGTGTTTGAGATCTGTTCTTGATAGGATTTTGCATTTAGAAGCAGCTCAAAGTGCATTTCTTCCTTTCAGATGAATTTTAATGTCTGTGACCCAGATTGTGCTTTACTAGTGAGTTCTTCTGGAAGGTCCAGTGCAGTTAGCTGTCTGTGTAGTTGTGATGCTGTCCCAAGAACTTTGCTACTCCCTACTGGAGCTACAGCTAACTTTTATTTAGTAATAATATCATATTTAGTTAGCCTCATCAAGACTCCATGTTTTATATGAACAGCAGTTAACTTGGCATTTAAATGGCACAACTATGACCTTGTTCACTTCTTTTAGCTGGAGAGATTGAAGCTTTTCAAAAAAGTCTAAAGTGAGTAGTAAATTTTCAAATTTAATATTTATCATCCTGGGTAATTGATAAGTGATAAAAGTTTTCAATGGTGATCTTGTCAGTGGGTGACCTTTCAAAAGTTCGTTTAAAAAAGAGGAAATTGCTTTATTCTTTCATGAATCTCATCATTTTAATCTGTTAATGTCCACTGTCACTGATCTTTCCTTTGATGAATCAGAGAAATGAAAATAGTTGTGTTTTTGGACAAAAGCGTTTATGATGGACTTCTGTGGAAAGTAATGTGTTGGAGTATTAAACTTTACATTTAATAAAGTACTAGTTCTTATTCATAGGTGTTTTCATTCTTTTTAATTCTGTGTTTTGATTAACTTTTGTTTTGATAGCCCACTCTTAGTATATGTGTTACTCATCTTTGCATGTTTAATATATGTAATTCGTTTTAGCTGCTGCTGAAGAAATGAATTTTTAATTACAAGGAATATAGTGTGTTTCAAACTCTTCCATTTTTGAGACCCCATTACTTTGACAAATATATTTTTATCTCTATTTTGTCCAGTCTAATATCATTTGTGAAGAACAATTTGAGGAGCTGTTGGCTAGAGTATTTATTTGCCTGTTATTTCTAACTGCTTCCCATTCTCTTCCTTCTAACTAATATCAGTATTACTTGTCTTAATTTATTAGATCATTCATAGGGTTATGAGAACTTCCAGAGTAAACCTGAGTTTTAAATTGCTATCTTTGGAGTAGAGTGGTGTTCAGTTTTGTACTCTCTGTATCATCTTTAAATACTTAAATTATAGACTCCCTGGCTGCCTCTTAAATTAGATCTTTCACTTAGTAGTTTTGACATTTCATAACTTTGCTCCTAAGGCATTAAATATTCACCTGTTTAAATGGCATTGAAAATTTAAAATGCAAACCCATGTATTAATTCAGTGAATACAGATTGAAGAACAACTTGCACTTGGTGAAGGAAGACACTACTTTGACCCCATGAGGATGCTGAAAGTTGATTGTCTTGAATGAAGTATTTCTAATACTTCATAAGAGCAAACTCTCTCTTTGGTCTTTTCCAAGGGAATTTAGTCCTGGGAACCACAAAAGTAATAATCACTTTGAAACTGAACATATCCCCTAGGTGGTTCTCTAAGTGGGTATTAAAACAAGGCACCCGTACAAACTCCAAATCCATAGAAAAATCAGAACAGGGAAAGGTTGCTGATTTATTAGATGCAAAATTTGTCCTGATAATTGATTTACATCTCCAAAGTTTAAATCTTTATCCCATTGCAAATATTTTTCTTACTTTGGTCTAAAAAACCTTTTCTATTTATAATCCTTTGAGATAGAAAAAGAAATGTTCTCCTTTTCCTGGAAGAGAGGATGTTGATCACAGGGATGTCCTTGAAAGAGCAGAGGAGTGGAAGCTGCATGAATTCTAAGAAACAAAGGTATGGGCTGGGGATTTAGCTCAGTGGTTCTGGTGCCTGCCTCGCAAGCGCAAGCGCAAGGACTCGAGTTTGATCCCTGGTACCAAAAAATATCCCCCAAACAAATTAGCATACATACTAAGAAACAAAGGTGTAGGTGTGGGACCTGGCAGACTAGTCTGGGAGGAGGGGCAGGGTTGGTGCCCTTCCTTACACCTCCTTGGAGTGGTTAGGGAGTGAGATTGCTTATTTCTAAGAATTAGTCCATAATAAAACTGATTTTAATTAGGATATGCAATTTCTGCAGTTAGTTTCAGTTAGTGCCTACTCTTCTGATGAAAAGTTATTATCAGAAATGCTAGTGGAAAGTGAAATAAAATAAATTCAGACTTTAGTTTTCAGTGATATCCATTTTCTACTTTCTACAATCAGTTTCTGTGTGTGTGTGTGTGTGTATATTTTCCATACTTAGAAGTGAACTGATAAGGTAGTTAACATAGTGTGGTACTGTGGAAAGAAAACTGAACCTAGGAGACAATGGATATAGAGCCAGGAAGATCACAGCTTGAATCCAGAATTCAGCTCTACTTGTGTATAACCATAGGGATGTGATTTACCTTATCTTTGCCTATTTTCCTAGCCATAAATTATTTCATGTAAATCCTACCCACTGCACAAGGTTGTTGTAAAGCATAGATAGATATTGTTATTTGTCAATTCTTTGTCAATGTTAAAGCCTCCATTCGGTATTACATAGTTTTGTTAACCATCATGAGTTTATACATGAGTTTATGTACAGTCTGGCCATCTCCATCATGCCTGTGTAATGGAAATCAGATCTTTGAAAAGTTACTGAGAAATGCCATGTGGAGGTTTGTCTTGGAGCCTTTTTAATCTTGCTGGGATTTAAGCATTGTGAAATGAGAACTGGATATTGGTTGGGTGGGGCATAACTGATCCAAGTATATTTGCAAAGCTTTTATGTAATCACTAAATACAAACTTTTTCCTAAATATGTTTTGGCATAACTTTTAATACAGTCTACCCACAGTAATCTGAAATGCACAAAGCAGTGAATGTCACTACATGAGTAAATTATTCTGGAACACTGCAGTGGACTCAGGTTACTCTAAGCTATTAATTAATGGTTTTCTACCATTTTTTTTGTAGGAAAAAATTTTTAGCAGCTGTACCTCAGACAAAGGGCTACTATCTAGAATATATAAAGAACTGAAAAAAATCAGACCCCCCCAAATTTAAAGACCCAATTCAAAAATGGGTATCTGAAATGAACAGACATTTCTCAAAGAAGTAAAAGCAAATAAACATGAAAAAATGTTCAACATCACTGGTCATTCGAGAGATGCAGATAAAAACAACACTGAAATTCCACCTCACCCCAGAAAGAATGGCTGCTATCAAGAAATCAACCAATAACAAGTGCTGGTGGGGGTGTGGAGAGAAAGGAACCCTTCTCCATTGTTGGTGGGAGTGCAGACTGGTGCAACCGCTGTGGAAATCAGTATGGAGATACCTCAGAGAACTAGGACTTAGAGGTCCCATTTGACTCAGCTATTCCCTTGCTGGGTATCTTCCCCAAAGAATTAAAAGAATCATACCACAGCGATATATGTGCACCCATGTTTATAGCAGCACAGTTCGTAATAGCTAAAGCTTAGAAACAGCCCAAGTGCCCATCAACTGGAGACTGGATAAAGAAGATGTGGTTTTTAAAAAATAAAATGGAGTACTACTCAGCCATAAAGAATGACAAACAGAGACATCTATAGCTAAATGGATGCATATTGAGGCCATCCTCTTAAGTGAAATAAATAGGACCCACACGTGTAAATACCAAATAGTTTCTCTAGTTCGAGAAACTGAAAGTGTAAATAAGGATTAAAATGATTAAAATGAATAATTGATAATTTGAAAGAGGAAGAAAAGATCCAAAGGGGTAGGGGAAGTGGGAGGGGAAGGGGAAAGGAAAGAAGGGAAAGGAAAAATTATGAGAAATGGAAAAAATGGAAATAAAGTCTTTGTAAATAGGGAAGGGTGGAGGGGCGAAGGGAGGACGGGGAATGGGGAAAACATAAGAACTAAGATTCATCATGTACAGGTACAAGTACCCAAGGATAAATTTAAACGTATTGTATACCTAAAATGTACCAACAAAAGAATTTAAGCAAAAAAATAATAAAGGTATTACTGGTTTGGTATTTACCTACACATTCAGAAGCATGTAGAGATAAATAATGTTTATAATGCTGTTTCCTAAATTTTTAGACTCTGTGTTAAGCATTTCATGTGTGTTATGATTTATATCTAGATGTCTGTCAGGAGCCTCATTTCTTATAGGTGGGGATTTGGGGAGATGATTGGATTGTAGGGGTTTATAGCTGACTTGCTGTTAGGATGTAGGGTTTGGTCAAAAGTGGTAGGTCACTGGGGCATGGCCTGGAAGGGTTTATCTCCCCCCGCTGGTGCCTCCTTTGACATTATCTCTAGTTCCTAGATACCATGATGTGAATAGCCATGCCCCTCTGCCGTGCCCGACTACCTCGGAGCCACCAGACTATGGACTGAAACCTCTACAAACTGAGCCAAAATCTTTCTTCCTTTAAGTTGTGGGTGTTGGATATTGTGTCTTAATAATGAGGAAAGTGACTAAGACAATATGGATTAGATATTATTTTATAATTCCTAAAAACCATATAAAGAAGATACTATTATGTGGCATAATAGGCTTAAGCAACTTTTGTCCCAAGTTCACAGAGCCCGTAAGAATTGAAGCTACTTTTGAGCTCAGGCCCTCTGACTGGAAAGCCACCATCTAAACCACTGTTACATGGCCTCATGCTATGCTTGAGCATGGGGTAGTAGAGTCTGCCTTCCAGCCTCTGCTACCTGCTTTACCAGTCACTGGAAGTTAGCCTCCTTTGAGAATGTATCGATGTTGTCCAGTAGCCTTCTTTCTGTAGCCACAGAAAGTGATTCTTCACACTGGGGATACTTGAATCACATGATCTGGAGCAGCGGGACAGCTGGCTCACCGAGATTGACCTGCTAAAAAAGGAAAGCCATGGAGTTTCAGATACAGAAGTGAGTCCCAAATGGTGGGGGTTTTAGCTTCCTTAAATAATTGAGAATTGTAGATTAGAAAAGAAATTGAGTATTCATTTATTCAGATCATTGAATCCCTATATAATTCAGTGGCTCTGTGGTTTAACTGGTTGTAGCAGTCTCAAAATTCAATCCCATTTAAATTATTTTGGTCATGTGAGAGTTTTCTTTATTTCTTCTTTTGCACCTGTATTTCCCAGTCAGCATTATTCTTCAGTGCCTATGGGTAGAGAAAAACAGAATTGTATAAGAATAGTTATTTATCTTCTCCACTCTTCCAAATTTCTTCTTTCTGTAAGACAGGGCAGTGCCAATGTGAATTTGTAGCAACAGTTGCATTTTCACTTTCTTTTTTTTTTTTTTGGTACCGGGGATGGAACTCGGTCCTTGTGCTTGTGCAGCAGGCGGCAAAACCACTGAGCTAAATCCCCAGCACTAATTTTCACTTTCTAATAAACTAGTTGAATACCAGGTAGGAGGATTGAATGTAAACACTGGTGAGGCAGGAGTGAAAGATAATAAGAACTCTATATAGTAGTACAAAACCTGGCTTTTTTGAGAGAGTTAAAATAATGCAGGAACAGAGTTGTGGGCAGAAGAATTTAGACCAAGGAAAAAATACTTAGTGTTCCATGTTAAAAGTTTGCTCTGTGGGGCCGGGGGATTTAGCTTGGTGGTTCCAGCGCCTGCCATGCAAGCACAGGGTCCGGAGTTCAATCCCCGGTACCCCCCCCCAAAATGTTTCCTCTATGTTAGTGTTGGTTGGAAAAGATAGTTTCTTGGCTAATAAACTAGATTAAAGGTGAATACTAGTGGATAAACAGCAGTCAGAAGTAATCACATCACAGTACCCTAGCAAATCAGTTCTAGACTTAGACTCATTAGCCTTCTTATGAATGATGGGGGAAATGGACTGTATTGTAGAATTTCTTTTCTTTCAGCTGGCTAGTCCAGAAGAGCTCATAGTTTTAAAAAATACTGTAGTCAGGAATAGCTCATGAGATTCACAGCTGTCTAAATATTGGCTGAGATAGATTATGGGCAAAGGAGGTATTGATTACAATTTGGTCTAGAGATCTAGATAACCTGTTGAATTGTTCTTTAAGTACTGTGGTCCAGTAAGCTGTTATGGACCTTCAGGATCAACAAGGTATTGGGTAGGCTTTACTGATGAAGTACTTTAGCATCTGTCACTTGCTGGGCTTTGACTAGATGTTTGGGAAACATGAATACTGCTTGTTATAACAAATACAGACTCACTGTCTGCAATCTTTATAGAATTTTGGATACTACAGTTCAAAGATAGGAAATTTTTGAGATTTGTAGAGAAGAAGAAAATGGATAAAGGAGAATGGGGGTATACTCATATATATAAACTTAAGGAAATTTATGAGAGAAAGTTATTTTGCCATAAAGTAAAAGGGCATACTTAACTGATAAAGGGTGAATAGTTAGAAATATGGCACCAGTATTGCTGGAGATGGGAAAGGCTGGAAAACAAGGCGTAAAAATGTGTCCAGTGAATTTAGCTTAAGCTTGGAATGATTGTTCCCCAGGGTTGGCTGCATTAAGGACAGCCTATCACTCTGAGTGGTACTGTGCTGTATGCACAGCTGGTCTGTTTGAGAATTTATAAACCCTCCAGGATCGAATGCCCCTTTCCTCTCCACCCAGAAGAATGGCATTTCACATTCATCTAGAACTTCCCGAGAAATGAGTAAAGCATTTAATACCAGACTACACTGGTATCAGTGTTTGTTAAAGTCTCCTTATGAAAAAGTTACTGAGATAGTCTTTCAGTTTCTGAGAGGACGTGATTTGAGTGTGCATGTGTACTTAATTGTATTCCCCTTTTCCAGGTTTCCTATGCTCGCCCAAGTTCAGCTTCTATCAGAGATGCAAACTTATATGTCAGTGGGCTTCCAAAGACAATGACCCAGAAGGAGTTGGAACAGCTGTTTTCACAATATGGACGCATTATTACTTCTCGTATTCTTGTTGACCAGGTTACTGGTAAGTAGGCAATGGTTCTGGACAGTGCTCATTTTGACTGGCAGATTGTGAAATATTCTGTCTTCCCATACTGCAGTCTTGCCTCTGTAACACATCAAAGTATATGTTGGCCAGAAAATGGGATTTTCTGCTGAAATTGTTTATAAATTTGCATAGACAAAAGTAAATTGTGGAGTGTAGTGAGCAAACTTGAGTCATTTCCAACCTGAAGGTGCAGGTTTGAAGCCTGTTTCATGGCTTATAATAAATTTATAGGTGCAGTAATCTTCATTTTCAAGTCTTTGTGTGAAAAAAACCCATCTTCTTTATAAAGTACTAATAAACAATCTTATTTTTGTAAAAAGCAAAATTTAATGCATCAGTATACAACTAGTTCTTCAAGGGAGGATTACACTATATCCACACTGGTACTTGCTGCTGAAGTTGTTTTCCAGGTCCATGCTGTGCTGTTTAGGCATATGTAAAAGTACAAAATTTTTTAAATGTTAAAAATTTATTTTAGGGCCAGGGATTTAGCTCAGTGGTTCCGCCGCCTGCCTTGTAAGCGCAAGGACCCGAGTTCGATCCCCAGTACCAAAAAAACCCAATTATTTTATGTCTAACATAACTTTTAACCAAATTAACAGAAAGAATACAATATTTATTAAAATATTTTTTGTGTGTGGGAGCACTTCCGCCAAAGCTTTCAGTTAAAGGAAAACTGGCAATATAGATTTGACGATGGATTTTAAAAACACGGTACAGATACATTTTTATGTTGTAAAAGTGATACTCTTTTAGAAACATTTTAAAAATAGAAAAACATGGTAAGGAGGTAGAAAAATCACCTGTAGTGTCATATTCCCAAGCAGCCACATTGAGATCATATAGATTGCACTATGTGAATTTTTTTAAAAAAGAAAACAGATTAACCCTAGAATAACATTAGACCAAGTTTTTAATTTTCAGATGTAGATTAATTTAGTTGATCTGAATTTGATCAGAGTTTTCCTCTGTGTGTTATTGATTAACTTCATAGAAAGTACCACCCTTCGAGTTCTAGGAAGAGAGGTATCTGCCACTATATACGTGCCTGGAAGAGTGGCCTATAGATTTTGCTGTCATGAGAAAAGTTAGTTAAATAAGAGTACATAAAATATGGTTTTAGCTACATTATTTCATAATCTTCCTTGTACATCTATTACACTTTGTTAGATGACAGAGGCTAACAGGATTAAATAGAAACCCAAGGGTAACAATCTAGACAAAATTTGTTCAAATCAACAGAAATGCTTTTATTTTATTGATATCATTCAACTTTTAAATCTGTTTATTCTTAGAACTTGGTGAATTGAGAGTAGACTTCATCTGTGTTACAGAAAGGCCATCTCTTCTCTTAACTGGCAGTTTGTCCTGAGCGTGTGGGATCACAGGTGGACTTAGCTCACCACCTTGTGGTTTAGTCAGTGATTCTCAAGTATGGTCCTGCACCTGCAGTGTGAGCATCCGTTTGGAACCTTGCTAGACTTGCATATTCTTGGAGCCCACCCAAAACCTGCACAATAAATTTCTGAGAGGGGCCATTTTTTACTTTCAGGTTATTCTGATGCACACTCAAGTTTTAGGATTACTCTTTTGGGTGACTCAGCCTGTGTAGAGGCCATTTCATCACAAATCTAATGCTTCCCTAGTGGAACAGCTAAGTCTTAGGCATTATAAGTTTTTAATGGGAGCTAATAGATAAATGAGTGGATATACTTACTATCATTTCATCTTAATACTTTTGGCTTTCAAGGAAAGCTTACTCCTTTACCTGAAATGAAAATATGAAACCCTGCAATATTGTTTATTCATCCATCATGTGGTAATGTGCAGTGGATTTAGCGTAAATACGAAAGGTAAAGTAACAGGGACTATCTGAGATTAAGCACATATGGAAAATGCTTTATCTACTTCAGAAAAATCTGAGCCATTGACCTTATATAGTATCAATTATAAGGCAAATAGACCTTTCGTTTTAAAGTTCGTCTAAATCATGATTATCTAGTGCCTTTTCTCAGTAATTCCTCCTTTTCTTCATTGAAATACTCTAAATCATCTATACTGTTCTACCTACTGGTCTCACATTGGTGCTTTTAATATCTGTTTGCTTGGCGAGGAAGCATTTCCTTGCAACTGTGTATCTTATGGTGACCAGCTATGGCCATACTACACTTAGCCTGTTCATGCTAATTAAATAGAATGAACTGTGTTTTCTATTGCTTTTTCTCATAAGTAGAAAGGTTTTTGTCCATCCCTATGCTTTGCTATTCTTGTCTTTTAAAGTGGGGAGAATATAGACATGGAATGACCTTCTGTACTTTTTTTTTTTTTTTTTGGTACCAGGGATCGAACTTGAGTCCTTGCCCTTGTGCAGCAGGCGGCTAAGCCACTGAGCTAAATCCCTGGCTCCTATGGCCTTCTATACTTATGAGCAATGCTGCAGAGGCCAGAAAGCTTTGATGCTGTATTTTTTTACTTATTTCTGAAATCTAGGTCTTTTACCTCTTTATCTTCATATAATATTCTCTAATATAAAGTATAGTTTGTTAGAAGCATGGGGGAGCTGCAGAGATCCAGAAAAGACGCTTCAGGCATTCTTTCTTAAAAGACCTATACTGTATATTATTAAGCTGTATATATTATTTAAAATTTTTGCTGAAATATATCTTTCTACCACAGTGCATATATTTTAGCATCTTTTAAAAAGCTTTTTAAGCAAATCTCTGTTTCTGTTCTTATTATAAGGAGAGGAGCTACTGTGCCCCTCTTTTCTAGGATGCTTGTCCAACAGCACAATTTAAAAAATGGAATTCAGGTGTGCTGTTGTTATTGTTAGAGAGTGTATGGGAGGGAGAGAGAAAGGAAATATGGAAAAAACATGGACATAAAAAGTTGTACTTTCTTGGCTTTTTGGAAGGCATGTGGTAATGAGTGGCCAGATTGTATAGGTGATTTCATGCATTTAAAAATGCAAAATTCTGATTCTAGGCTGAATTGGTAAGGTAAAACTTTCCTCCTAATATGATTTTTGTGGCAAATGCTGTATGTGGGTAAAAAGATGTTCCTGAGAAGGAAAAATTAATTTATCCTTTCTTCTCTCCTTCCCCTCCCTTTCCACTCCCTTTCCCAAATCTTTACTCAAACCTACCATAGGCATATCAAGGGGTGTAGGGTTTATTCGATTTGACAAGCGGATTGAGGCAGAAGAAGCTATCAAAGGCTTAAATGGCCAGAAACCTCCTGGTGCCACAGAGCCAATCACTGTAAAGTTTGCTAATAATCCAAGCCAAAAAACCAATCAGGCCATCCTTTCCCAGCTGTACCAGTCTCCAAACAGAAGGTATCCAGGACCGCTAGCTCAGCAGGCACAGCGTTTTAGGTAAGTCTGGTCCAGTTCTTGTGCCCAACTACTAAACTGAAAGAGAATGCTGAGGTTTACTGTCCAGTACTTTTATCAAAAGGATCTCTGGCTTGCTTTTGGCATTATTGTTGTTTTCTTTCTTTTTTATGGGCACAGAGAAAAAAATCTTTATATATATATATATTTATCTCCATTAAAGATATATAACCTTTGTGAATACAATAATTTTCTACAAATAGATTCCTCCCTCCCTTTGTTGTTTCTTATAGTTTAGCAGTTGGCAAACATTCTCCGTAAAGGATCATACAGTAATAAATATTTTAGGCTTTATGGGTAATGGTGTGTGCATCTGGGTCCTTTTTAACAAGTCTTTAAAAATATAAAAGCCATTTTTAGCTCTTGGGTCATACAGCAGCTGGTGGCAGTGTTGATTTGGCCTGTATGTGGTAATTTACTGTCCTCTGCATAGTCTGTAGAATGACTGTGAGATTAGCACAAAGAACACACTCTATATTATTTTTTTAAAATTTGGTGTAATCTTTATTTCCATAAGCAATTGCACATATGAATCATCTCCCTTTACAGTAACATCAGTGACCCCAGCTCCTAGAAATAAGCATTAACATTTACCAGACACTGTATTACCCCTACTTTCTGAATATATATTAACTAGTGAAAGAGTGAATATCCATTCAGATACATAAATAAATGCCTAAGTAGATAATTGATAGAAAAAATAATTTTATAAAAATAATCCTTCATGTTATTTTATAATTAAAAGTATTACACTTGCTTTAAGACAGATCAAGAAATACTGAATTTCAATTGTTTTTATAACAAAGACATTAATATAAATTCCTTCTACATAAATTTTTAAAAATTTTTGAAAAGCATGAGGAAAGTTGGAGTCATTTTAAAATGATTTGTTTTAACTTTAGAGATTTTTATCATTTATACCCTATTGTATTATTGACAGGTATACAGATTACAACTTTTTAAGTTTTAGTCTAATCTTGGAGTAACAACCAAATCAGGAGTCATAGAAAACACCCCTAACCTGCATGTGAGAATATTGACTTTAAGAAGTTAAACAGAACTCCAAAAGTTTTTGGTTTCGTAAACAAGTCATTCAGTTTTTTTTTCAAGACACTTAAAAATGTCCTTTTTTTGACATTATACTGCCACTATAATGTTATCTAACCCCTACACTCATTTTTCTTTTTATTACAAGTGTGTATCAACTTTATTTCTTTCCTTCCTGAGATAGAACAATTACTGAAATAATAATCATGAATTTAACCTAAAAAGATGGAAGAATTCTGTTTTCTAGATTAAATCATGCGCATTTTTTTCATTGGGTTATTAAGATGCTAAAGAGAGTGGCGATAAATCATTCAGAATGTCTCCTGTTGTGCTCGCTTCGGCAGCACATGTACAGAATGTCTCCTGTAAAAACTACTCAAGTGTTCTACTTCAGATATGAGAAAGAAACTTGTCATAAACACCATGTTGAATTTCTACTTAAGTTGCCTTTTGCCCTAAGAAAAGAGATGCTACCTTTGAACAGGGTAACTGTGTCACCAGTTGATTGAGATTTGCTGCTGTAACTTTGTGGAAAAAACACCTTAGTAAAATAGAAATGTGTGTTACCATCGACTTTGGTGGATAGTAGTGGCAGTTGGACCAGAGGAGAGATGCATGGGTCTGCTTGATGCTTGCCATTGTGGAGAAAGAAACCTTATGTTGCTTCTACCCTAGCCTGTAGGTTTCCCCTGTGGTATCTTTCATATATATCTACACACACACACACACACACACACACACACACTCCACCAAAAATGTGTGCACACTTCAGGAAAAGAAAAACTTGTATAAATATTTTAATACAAAATTTATTGAGATATCATAAGAGATTAATACAAGTTACCTTTGACCTCTACAGTTACATGAGGTACTCAAAGTAGTGGCCATTATCTTCCAGACATTTATTAGTATGGTGAACCTCTGCTTGGGTAATCTTGGTCTTTGAGATTGCTGCACATGCATCTTCAATCTCTCCTCTAAGGTCCACCAGTGTAGTGGGTTTTCTGTGATATATGACATCCTCTAGGGTCCCCCATATGAAAGTAATACCATCTGTTGGAAAAACTCATACTATTTTTCTTTTCTTGAAATATATATATATGTATATATATATATATATATATGTATGTATGTATTTGGTGAACTCTATATATAGGACAGACAGGCTCAAGGTAATTTTATAGGTGTTTTCTAAGCAGCCTATCTAGTTAACTCAGTTTTCTGTTACTAGAAAATTATTAGTTTAAATTCTTAGTAAGTTTTTGTTTTTCCAAGTTAGGCTGCGTTTTTATCTTATGGTAGTTATTATGTAAAGCAGCATTTGGTAGAATCAGGATTGAATTTTGACGAAGATCAAGCTAGAGGGCTCCAAAGACAGAATTCAGGCAAATGCCTGATTATTAAAATGTCAGGGCCTGTAGGTGACTCCTGCAGGTTTGGTGATGACTGCAGTTATCATCTCAGTCCATTAGCTCCTCTTCTCAGAGGCCCTGCAGTTTTTATTTCTGATGGGATAAAGCCTTCAAAGGCGATTCTGCCCATTGTGAGTTTTTAACTACTAAAAGTTTTATCAATAAGAAGAAACTTAGAAATTTTTCTGTGACTTTTAAAGAAATTTTGAAAGATGAAAATAAGTGGTATCAGTTGTAAGGGAAATCTAGATATAGAGAATGGGGATGATGATTGTTCTCCCTTCAGGTTGCTGACTGTTTTCAGCTTTGCCCAAGTTCTGTTCTTCCCTTAGGCTCTATCCAGATAGCTACATATGAACTAGTCAGTGTGCTCAGTGGAGGTGTTTGATATAGATTGGGTGTTGGAAAACTGATTTCTTTATTCCTAGAGTTCACCTTTAATCTGATGTATGATTGGTGCTTTTCTTTAAATTTTTTTTTTTTTTTGGGGTACCAGGGATTGAACTTGGGTCCTTGCACTTGCGAGGCAGGTGGCGGAAGCACCAAGCTAAATCCTTGGCCCTCTTTAAATATTTTTTAACTTGGCTGTCATTACCTGGAATAAAGATGGAACCACCTTTCAATTTACAAAGACCCTCGAATTAAGGAGGAGTGTTTTGTTATTTTGCTCTTTTTCTGTAGTTCAGGTCTATTTCCCTGCACAAATATTTCATTCCTAGTATTTGTGTTTTATTTAATTTTCTTTAAAATTAAAAAAAAATTTTTTTCCTGGTACTGGGGATTGAACTCAGGACCTTACGGTTGCAAGGCAGGTGTGGTGCCACTGAGCTAAATCCCTGGCCCCTAGTATTTGTGCTGTATTTAATGCTCTTAGTTTTGAGTTTGTCACCTTCCAGCACGCATTTAGAAAATTCCTGTGTATTTTTATGTTGTTATAATACCTTGGGAGTTCAGATCAGAGAATCCAAGTTTAAGTATTGGAATAATAGTCAATTTTAATATTTATGAAGTATCTTCATATCTTTTAAAGTTAAAAAATAAAATTCATATAATAAGAATTATATTTAAAAGTGAACTTGTAAGATTTATGGTTCACTCAGCTTGTATTAGTAATCAGATAATTATTTTAACATGAGCACTGTTGATCTGATAGTTCTTAATTGACTCCGGTTTTCAAAGTAAGAATCTTTTTTGTTATTTGGGTGGATAGTGTAATTCAGGGCCATTTAGTGTATTCTTGGGATATGATATCTGGATTAAACTTTAGGCCATAAATTTTCATATTCTTTTGGAGCAGGTTTAATTTTACTGAATGTTATCTAGTCGAATGGCCTGTGTGCCTGCTTTTAGGAACCTTTATGCATTTTTAAAGGGCTGTTTAAATCAGCAGTTGTTTCATTTAAGGCGTATTGATGGTTGTGTTATCACAGTTTTCTTTTGGAATAAACCGATATCAGGCTTTTTGAATAATTTTCCTCATTCTTAGAAGACAGATGATACTGTTTAATTGGTTAAGGAGGAAGTTGATCTTGTTTAACTTCAAAGCAAGTGTTGGTCAGTGACTTGGAGAGGTTTTGGTAATTATTTGTAGGAGTCAGTTTTATTCTTTCTCATTAGTAGACTTTCCATGTATTTTTATTTCTGACTTTAATTTCTCATTTCCCCTGTACTTGAATGTGCCCCACCATAGTCAGTTAAACTTTTTGAAA
Source organism: Heterocephalus glaber (assembly GCF_000247695.1). The sequence goes on along the minus strand of NW_004624736.1, from coordinate 27,699,233 downwards.
ATTAGGCAAGTACCTTGTTTTTATTCTTTATAGACACATAGCTTTCGAACAGGGATGATTACCTAATGTAGGGTTTTGTGCAAAATATTGCCTGGTAAATCATGTGAAGTGTATTCCTGTTAATAGAAATACATTTGTACAATACCTCCAGTGTGTATTTTTATAACTTATGCATACATATGGGCTAAAGTCTGTATAATAATCAAGCATAGAAAATGAGATTGAATAAAGATACACAATATATCAGATGTATTCCTAATTATCATACCAACTGTCTTTAGATTTCATTTATCTAATATTTTAGTAAATAATATACCTTTAAAGCAAGATGAGTAATATGTTGATAATTTTGAATTTCCTGATTTCACATGAGACATTCTGCGTTATCTTGTGCTTGACCTCGTATAGTGGCTTGTACCTAGGAGGAGGAGAAATGATTAGCTCTCTTGAGTTTTCTTTACTGTCATCCTCAACTTGATGTTCCCCTCACTGGAATCCTTTTAAAGCTACTTTTTTTTAAACATGAAGATTATTTTAGTTAGAGCTAGTTTGTCCAGTTTAATCCTGCAAATCCCCTTAACTTGTTACATGTGAAGTGGATTGTGTCCAGGCTAAAGAACAGGTGAGAGTGCTCTTTATCACCTCTGAGGATTGCTCAGTCTTTCTTTGGGAAGCATGTGATGCATAGAGACTGATTGCAGAGCCGAGATCCCCGGGGCCTGAAGCTCAGCATAGTAACAAACTATCTCTGCTAGGTGGTTATTTTTAAATAGTGTATGTATGTGTGTTATATATATATATATATATATATATATATATATATATTTTTTTTTTTTTTATGCACTGTTTAATACTTAGCATAGTATAGTCGATCATCATACACTTCCACTCCCAGGCACTCCCCCTCCCTGGTCATTCTGGAGGCTAATACTTTGGTCTTCACTTAAAAATTGACTTGCGGGCCGGGATTTAACTCAGTGGTTCCGCCGCCTGCCTCACAAGCGGAAAGAACCAAGTTCGATCCCTGGTACAAAAAAAAAAAATTGACTTGCATTTTAAAATGACCATATATAAAAGATGTCCTTGAGCTATGGACAGATCCAGCAAGGACATACAATTGCAGTGGTCCTTATGTCCAAGGTATTATAACTTTTTCTCTTATAACTGCCTAGTTTATAGTTTTCTGACTGCTAATAGACTTGGTCTGCACAATACCCATGCACGTGAAGACCCACCGCTTTCTTTGAGCTCCCTGGGTAAATGTGGATATGCAGCACTGAGAGAGCAAAGGAAACTTGGCTCAGCTCCAAGTAGACAAGAGTTTGAGCATTGTGGCCCATGTGTTCTGGATCCTGTATTCCTTCTTACTCTTCCTGGTGATAGGGGCAGAAGGACAGAAGAGGGTAGATGACTTGCTTTAAATTCCAGAGGACTTAAAAGGGAGGCAAGTGAAGAATTCAATGAATTCACTGAAGATGATAGTATCGTACAGAATTTCAAAGGTAGGGAAAATATGAGACCCTTTGGGAGGGTCCTCAGAGAGCCTAGTGTAAATATCTCAAAATCTATCCTGCAGCTTTCAAGGATGAGTTGGAGCTGGGGAATTGAGACATCTGTCCCTCAGTTCTGGGGCACGTTTGGTTTCTACTCTGCTATAAAAAATATTGATATCTTTGTTAATGAAATTTTTTCACTGGATTTTTGGTTGTATTCCTAAAGTATTTGGTTGGAAAGCACAAGAGTCTACCTGGACACAGTTGATGTAGGTAGTGTAACTTTATTTTGAGTGAATTGATAAGTGCCTCTGAATTCTGGTCTTTCAGCACTTTGGACAGAGATAGTAATATGCTGTTTTGTTCTACATTTATCATATGCCAAATGATCCATTCTGTATTGATCATTTCAGCAATTTGATGAAATTTTCTGTTTCAGATAACTTACTGATTAGTGATACTAATTTGTGTTCATCTTTTGGGGTTATTTGTGACTTTTATTCTTGAAGGTAAAGGGATAACACCTCTTGTCACCTCTGCACAACATGAAACCCTCCCACATACGTACTCTTCACACATGTGCCACTGTATCACTTGCATGTGTGAACAGGCTTGCCTACTTCTCCTAGTAGTTTTCATTATATAATTAAATAGTTGATGATATCTTGATAAACTCTTACCTTTATTCAGTCACAAGATATTTGTTATAAAACTGTAATGACTCAAGTCTGTGCTCTGTGCTTAGTGGTACATGAAAGGCAGGCAGACAGACACACACACACGGAGCCTTTGTCACTTTGTCACTGTGATTTGTTGTTTCCTTTCACTTTGCATTCAGTACTTTATTTTTCATTTTTATAATTTCCCAGTGCAGACTGGGGGTAGGGATGCGCAAAGAACATTCTTCCAATTTTGAAAGACCAGAAGAGATGTTTGGCTTTTATAAAACTAGAAGAAATTACTTTTCATGTGTGTTCCAAGTTGTGCCACAGGTTAGACAACAAGGTTGGTAGTTTTTTCAGACTTACCTTTAACGGGTGTTAAAAGGACCCTTCTGCCCACCCTGGCTACATTTGGAGAGTACTGAGTATTGTGACAGATGAGGGTGTGGTTCTATGATTATGTATTAGAACACATCTGCCTTCTATAATTAGAAGAAATATAATCTATTGATAAACTCTAGAAACATGGGATCTCTTAGGTATCTTTTTGAAACTAATAAAACAGAATCGAATGCTATAAAACCAATCTCATTTATGTAATTGGGAAAGGATGGACTTAGCCCAGTCACCTTCTATTAAAATTTTTAAGGAACATTCAAGTTGATATATTTCTTGCCTAATTTCTTGAAACTGAGTAGGGCTACACGTCCCATAACAGTGTAAATACAGCAGCAGCCTCAGAATCTGAGGTCCCAGCATTGTTACAGTGGGTCTTTTTTCTTACCTTTTCTGGACCTTAGTATATCCGAGAAAGGAGAGGGTTAGCCAAGTTGTCTATAAGATTCTACCTTAGTATATCCGAGAAAGGAGAGGGTTAGCCAAGTTGTCTATAAGATTCTTTGTCTATACAGTAACTCTGATTCCTTGATAATTGGGAAATAATGGGAAATGTAAAAAATTCAGTAAGCTGCAGCCTGAATATTAATGCCATCATTTTTACTAGCCCTGTGTGCCTTGGACCCACTAGAGTTTTAAAAATTAAAAATTGTAATTTTATAATAGTATAAAGTACCTCTCAGTACAGGTGGAGCGCTTAGAATTTGCCTGGCGAGAACCAATGTTAATAATTCCAGAACCCCCATGTTTCCTGTCTGAGTAGTTTCCTCAGATAATCACTACCACTGTTTCCCCTGCACTGGCTTTGTGGAGGGGAACACACACTTTATCTAGTGGGATAGCTAGTGTCTTATGGCAGTGGGTACCCATTCTCTCAGGAATGTGAAAAGACTGTTTTGAGATTTCACATATAAATACTGTGCAAATATCCCCTCAGAAGGTGGCAGTAATGAGCCCAGCTTTCTTGAACATCAAGGGGAAAAATTAAAAACTGAAGCTTGCTAAATGTGTGTTTTGCAGGTTGGACAATCTGCTCAATATGGCTTATGGAGTAAAGAGGTAATGATAGAGGTTCATGATACTCATAATTCCTTCCCACGAACGATTAGTTTCTTTGATTTGGGGAGTGATATTTCCACCCTCATAAGTTTGTGTTGGGTTTTATTTTGCATGTACAACCTAATGAAAAGTTGTCTGTTGAAGCACGGATGGTTTATGGGATATTTTTATACTACTGGATGCCACCTGGTTGTTTAAAAACCCATGATTATTATTTTTTCATATTGCATTGCGACGTTATAGCATGATTTTATGTATGTGTTGGTTTTTCTACACCCAGTCCTGCTTAATTCATGAAGCCAGTTTTAAGTATATATGCCATTGTAGCTAATATTATTCAGTGCAGCAAATAATGACCATTTAATAACTTACTAATACCTTAGTAGTATAGCATGTTACTGCAAGCCACACATAGACCTTGGTTGAAACATCAAATAGTTGTATCTGTTGAGGGAGACAAATTGCTGAAATTCTTGGGAATGCAAAGGGGAAAAGAAGTAAGTCCATTGCTGTAACCAACTTCTGTTTCTGTTTTGTGTATGTGTGTGTGTGTGTGTGTGTGTGTGTTTCCTATTTTGTTTAGTAGGTTTTCTCCAATGACCATTGATGGAATGACCAGTTTGGCTGGAATTAATATCCCTGGGCACCCTGGAACAGGGTGGTGCATATTTGTGTACAACCTGGCTCCTGATGCTGATGAAAGTATCCTGTGGCAAATGTTTGGGCCTTTTGGAGCTGTCACCAACGTGAAGGTCATCCGTGACTTTAACACCAATAAGTGCAAAGGTTTTGGATTTGTGACTATGACAAACTATGATGAGGCTGCCATGGCAATAGCTAGCCTCAATGGATACCGTCTAGGAGACAGAGTACTGCAGGTCTCCTTTAAGACAAATAAAACGCACAAAGCCTAATGAGCTCTTGTCCTCAGTCCATTTATATATGAAAACTATACAACAAAGGCAAGTTAAGAGAAACTTTATACATTAGTAAATGTCTTTGTAAGTCAGTGTTGAGATGGGGATAAAATGACTACTTAGCATCCTAAGAAATATGTGAGATTTTTTATTGCTAGTATTTGAATTAAAACTTCTTAAATATCTTTTATGTTTGAATATGGACAAGAGGTACAGGGTTTTTACCTGTCACATTGCATTCTATTGCCTTCTTTGAAGAAGGTGGAACTTTTAAAGTGTTTCAGCTAAGGGAAGACATTTCTTTTCTTTTTACATAACTGCCTTGAACCTGTGAGTAAATATTGAGGCTTTGTGTTGTATTTCTTCAGTTGGTTGTGTCTTTTTTCCCCCCTTTTTTTCCTTTTTTCTGGTTAGCTTTGTGTTTGGTTTACATTTAAAGCATTGCTGTTATGTCTAAGAAAAGTATTTTGGAAGTTTACATTTTTATTTATGAAGTTAAAAACAGTATTTATTTTGTAATTATGATTTGGGTTGGGGAAGGGGGGGCTACATTATAAACGCTTATTGTAAGAATACTGGAGAACTTTTCGTAAAGCAGTACCTTGCCAAAGAGATAAGAGCCTCTTTGATGTGGGTTTAAAAAAAGCATCTATTTTTATAAAAAAGAAAATTTGGAGAAACTTTTTACTGGTCCTGGAACAAATATTTTGACTTGAATACTTTGAGAAATCTCTTCATATGACACCTAGTGAGCTTTTAAAATTTACCAGGAAATTTGCAGTGGTTGGAAAATTTAGAAGGATTTATGATGTAGAAAATACTTTTGAGATCTTTGTATGAAAGGAATTGAATCAATGAGAGAAACACTGCTGGTTTCGTTTTTGTAATCACCAGTGGAGTGTGTGATCATCCTGGTTATTATGTGATAGGTGGCTCACATTGATTTGTGATTTTGAAACAAATAAAAAAATTTACAAAAGAAAATATAAGAGCAGGCAAGAAATTTAAATTACCAAGAGATGGGGGAAAAATCTGTTCTTCCTAAAGAAATCCCTTCAGATAGAGCTCATGGTGTTTAGTGATGTACTTGCAGTATTGTTTGAAGAATTGTTTTGTCTTGAAAAAAAAAAGATGTTGCACATGATTTGTACTGCAGCAAATCAGCAAAAGTGATCTGAGTTTGGATATATTTGAAGGTATTTTGAAAGTTATGTTTAAGGCTAACACCTGAGCTTTGTGTAATGTAAATAAGACCTTGTGTTTATGAACCTTTCAGCTAATTTGATTTTTTTTCCCTTACATGCCAAGTGATGTTCAGGTTTTGAATGTTTTTGTATCAGTTTTTTCCTTTGTAAATGGCATTAACATTGTTACTTGAGGTCTTGCTTAATCACTTTTGTTGTCCTGAGGACTTGAATTTACAGTGCATCAGATTCGTTGCTAATTTTGTCTGTAGATAGTCTAGCTTCAGCTGTTTATGGTGATGCTACATTTTCATTTATAAATATGTTTGTGGTAAAAAAGAAAATGAGTATAACCATAGGTTTTGAACAAATTTCCTTACATTTTTCATACAAAAATCATAAATATCTGTATGCTATTGAAATTTAACTTTGTATGATGCTTAAACCACTATTTGGGGAAATAATAAAATAAGTCTTTACCATGTATGAAAGAAATTTTAAAAATACAAAATATTTTCTGATTAGCATCTAGCTTATAATAAATTTTCAAAAAAGCTGAAGGTAAAAATTGCCTTCACCAGGATGCACTGAGAACTATATAGTTACGTCCTGCTTTTTGTATAAACTGAGATGCTCACATGCTTCCCCTTAGAACAGGCAATGTGCTATGCATAACATAGTTGTACATTATCTTTGCAGTTGCTTTGAGTTTTATTTTTTATTATTTAAAATTGTAGTTAAAAATTTTCAGTATAGTACAGTACATATACTGTGAGGCGCGTGCTAAAGTGAATAAGCGAGTTTTCATGCTGACCCACTCAATGCTATTCAGAAATCAATTGGCTTAGCACTTTCTCATATCCTTAGGTGCATTTAGATTGTCAGAGTTAATCTTCTGCGTTTCAAGAAAAATAAAAAATAAAATACATGTATATACTTAAAAAAAAAATAAGGTTTCCCTCACGGGAAAACAGCAGCTACATGCTTCTTTCCTATACTACTGTAGCAAACCGAGGCATTGATGAGAGGGCATGCAAATTGTGCTTCACTTTGCAGTGTTTATCAGAGCACTTAATAAAATGTAAGGCTGGTATTTATTTGAAGTTGTACAGTATGACTTAATTCACATCTGTTGGAATAGAAAATATATTCTGTTGAGTATTTAAGAGGCTGTACATGTTTTCTTTTGTGTTTGGATTCTTTGTACTTTTTCATGTTCAGTACATCAATAAACAAAGTTGAAGGGAAAGAACAGTGTGGTGAGTAGGTCTTTATACACATTTGGGGGGGGCCGGTTCTTATGCTCAGTGCAATGAACAAACTTACTCCCTTGAGTTAAAAGTGGTTCCCTCAGAGCTTTAGTTGAAAGCAGTGTTGTCTAAAGAATTCCAAAAGGCAAGTTAATTGAAGTAGAATGTGGAAAAAAAATTCTTGACTGAATGACACCTTCTGATTAGTTAGCTTTCAAATTTTATTAGGTGAATAATTCTTACAGGAGCATGTACTTTAATCTGCACATTGTAAAGTCTGGAAAATCAGATGCTGATAGCATTCTGTAGCTCTCATTTAACCTTTAGCCTTTTGTACTATGGAACTTGACCTCACTGATGTACTTGAACTAACAAAAAACAACAGAAGGAGGATGACTTACTCTGCTTCTACGGGTGAGATTTAATTCACCCATGGGATTAAGTGTTAGTGTGTGAAATTTATTTTTGTTGCACAGTGCTATATTGTCCAGAAATTCTTCTCTCAAATCAGAAATTTGGTTTCTTTTAGGTTAGGGGTGATGTGTATAGCATGTATGTACAAATCATGAACAGTGCCAGAACATACATGTTCAGTTTTTGCAACCCACCCTCAACAGATCTGTGGGTGGAAAAAAAAAGATTTCTTGGTATTCTTTTATGTAAGAATTTCACTTCTTTAAAACTTAAGACAATTGAATATAATAAGTACTTTTAAAAAATATACTAAATGGCTTCTTTTAATTTGATTATGTCTACTTTTTTTGTAAAAGCCATTCTAAAAATAATTGTCCTGAATTCACAACTTAGTAGTTAGGAATGTGTCTGAGTGACAAGACACTTCCTTTTCATTCAACATGCAATTAATCTCAAATCTCCATACTCCCCTTTTTATTACATGAATTTAATACTCTAATTTTGTGATGTTGGAACATCCTCCCCTCACCTCTCTCCTCTTGCCTACTCTGTCAGTATTTTGACTGGTTAGAGTGCCAGTAGTTCTTTTATATTTCAGCATGTAGTGGAAAAATTCTTAGTAAATGAAGTTTGTTAAACTTCTACTGGTACAGAGGTACCTCAGTTCATGAACTCAATTCTCTCCACAATTCTGATTGCAAACCAAACTGGACAAGAATCAAATCAATTTTCCCTGTAAGGTCAACAGTGAACCTAATCGTTGAATTTGATTTGATTCTTGTCCAATTTGGTTTGCAGCCAAAGTTGTGGAAAGAATCAAGTTCTTGAACCCCAAGGTATCACTGTGTATTTGAGTAGAAATTACATTATTCCCTCTTTGGAATCTTGTCTCATGCATGATTGCAAATCATCTGAATGGTATTGCACTTCACTGCTAGAGTGACTCACATAAATTATTAATCTTAATATCCTTTTACATTATTTTAATCTGATTTGAAGAATGTTAGCAATTTAATCTTCCCTTTTTGAAAGAATAGATTGCAATATTTTTACCATTTTTTAAGGCATGAAAAATTATGGTGGAAACTTGGAACTACTGCTCATGGAGTTACTCAGAAAAAAGAAAGTACACATACTTTAACGATAAATATGTCGAAATTTTAATATTTGGGTCTTTTAATGTAATTCCAGAGCAATGTGCATATACCTTTTATTGAGTAGAAAGAAAAAAAGAAAGAAGCAGTAGTTTTGCTCCTGTACGCCTTTATTTCCATATTGGAATCTTGAACAGTGGGAGATAAGAGAAATACTGATAAAATCATAAGTTTATTTGGATGATCAGCATTTATACTCTGTCATGGCAGAGAATGGCTAAGCTTTTTCTACCTGTATTGTGCTTTACATTGGTCCTCTAAAAATTCTCAGATAGGTTTATTTCCCTTTATATTAGAAGGATTAAGCATCTACAGCACTAACATAGGCAGTCTGTCAACATAGGATGAATTTTACAGAAATTAACCTCTCCAGAATTCTCGTTTATAGAAATCAGCAGGAATTTTTGGTTGGTCAACAAAGGATTATTGGTTATCTGCCTACTTTTCTGTATCTGAGGCTATAAAAATGAGCAGATGTCACTCCTAGCTTTTGGAAATCATCAGTTAGAAGGGAAAGGACAGATGAACCATCAGGCCATAGCTGCAATGTCATCAATGCTGTGAGAGCCCAGAAGCAGTCATCAAGGTGATTGCTATAATTTTGCTGAACCAGTGACATCTCATAGACATAAAAGTCTTTTGCCCTTACAGAGTCTTCTTTTCTTGGATTAATTATGAACTAATTTGTGAAATTCCTAATATATTATTGCTGTTTAGTTAATCCTCAGGTACTCTCATATTTAAGATATCCAAAGTTTTTTCTGAAATAAAATAAAAGTTATTAATACGTAATAACTGTATCTGAATAGTTGAGTCAACTAAGGCATTTGGCTGGATCTTCTTGCTGTATCTAAGTGTGTCATATGAGGATTGACCATTTGGAAAGGTAATTGGTAAAATATCCTGACTTTTAAAAGGATGCTTGACTGTTTTTACTCAACTTTGAATTAAGAGACACTACAGTTTAGGGCCTCAAATTCAGTGTTAACATTACTTTTGGTTTAAAAATGTAGGTTAGAACTAAATTGACACTAACTCTCAGAAACATTCATGGCTGTTACTTTTTCAAATAAATACAACAACCTTCTAGGCATAAATGCAAGAAAATATTTTATGGTCATAAATGTGTAGAAGACATGTCTATACTGTCATGGACCCTGTCATTTCCAATACAGAAGATTACTTACTCTACATTTGCAAATAACTACATTAGAAGGAAAGATGGATGTTTTGAACAGAATACATATTGATTTTCAAAAAAAGGAAGAAAAATTTGGCTCTTAATGTGTGTGGCGGGAATTTGGGAGTGAGGGTGAGAATGCCAAGCCACACAGAAGTGGTGGTAATTGAGCTGGTTATTAAGAGTAGATGGGATTTTAAAGAAATTAGAGGTGAAGATACAAGATCAGTTTCCAGTGATCAAAGAGAGGTAAGCCTATTTTGGGGCAATTCATAAATTTTTAAGTCATGTTCAATGTAGACCAATATATTCCATAAACATTTTTGGGAACATGACTAGTTAAAACTTAGAGTAGACATTTTAGTCTGTAATAAAATACAAAGTACATAAACATCAGAACTTTGTTCTCTTCCCCATTTCTACTGTAACACAAAGTATTTGGCATGATAAAGATTGTATGATTTGGGCCGGGAATTTAGCTCAGTGGTGTCGCCACCTGTCTCGCAAGCGCAAGGACCCGAGTTTGATCCCAGGTACCAAAAAAAAAAAAAAAAAAAAAAGATTGTATGATTTGGGGAGTTGAATAGAGCTCAGTAGCAAAAATGTTGCCTTCAAAAAAAATGTTGCTGCCTTTTAAAAAGACATTTATTTGGAACATAATGCAAAAAGTCCATGCAAAAAGACCAGACAAAACAAAAATCTTCTTGATAATGCAACATTGCACTGGTCTGTTACTCAAATTATATACTAGTGATGATGAACCTTTTAGAGTTTTCAGTGATAACAAATAGCACCCTGTGGCACTCATGCCATAGATTTGCCACCACCACTATATACCTTTCAAACTGAGTTAAGTTAATGAAGTGCTCCTCTCTTACTCAACACTTTTACTATCTCCGTATTACCTGGTACATTCTTCTCTTGGATATACTGTATACGCTATATTTTTTCTTACCCATATCACTCAAGCATCACTTTCGTCAAAGGTGAGGGGAAAATTATAAAATCTAAATATTTCTCAGCTATATCTCCAAGATAAGGTTTTTGTTTGACAAGTTTTTTAAAAAATTCTTTTTGTTATTTGGAAGTTTGTGTAATAGCCATACCTTCCCTCTCAATAAAGAACCACATAAAATAAAGACTTTTTGAATAGCTCTTCAGTAGGAAGAGCTTGCTCATTTATTTTGTAGGGCCCTTGGACCTACAGGTTGTTGGCATCTACAGGCTATCTTTAATACTGATTTGCCTGGTATATTCCTCTTGACAGTCATTTTTGCAGCGTTGCCTATGTGTTTCAGGAGCAACCAGCCCATCTGTTGACCTCCTTGCAGGTGAGATGAAACCAGCAGCTACCTTCAAGGTGACTCAGCTTTTGGAGTGAAGCACAATTGACAAGGTAGCTTTGTTATTTGTATCACAGGCTTTTCATTGCCAGGGTGGTAAGGATGAAGCAACTGGCTGTGTGAGTGGGGAAGGAAGGTCATGATCCATAAATGTAGGTGCTCAGGCATCTGACAGGTACAGAGATTTATTTCTTGGATCCTGCAGTAAAACACCATGGGGCAGACTGTTGGAAGTTTACCCTCACACTTTTTCATGTATGTTTTAGATCTTCTCCAGTCGCAGAAATTAGGTTTTGCAAACTTGTCGGTAGTAATAATTATAAGACATACTGCAGATGTTCACACCAAAAATTCTTTAGTTATTATCAGAAAGGGTAACGTTTTGTACTTCCCATTTTTTTTACATTATGGTCTCCTGTCTTGACAGGAACTGTATCTTGACTCACCTATGCCCAGCCCCAGCAGCTGTCTATAAAACACAGGGTGAGAAGTTCTGTTTTAAATACATTCTTTATTATTTACTTTATTCAGAATTCCGATTCTTTCATTAAGTGTATATTAAGTACCTTCTCTCTACCAGTCACTGTGCTGTTTTCTATGCTGAAGACTTAATTTCTGTCTGTTTTTCTTTTGGTACCAGGGATCGACCTCAGGACCTGCGAGGCAGGCGGCAGAACCACTAAGCTAAATCCCTGGCCCTCATTCTTTTTTTCTTGAGATGGAAGATACTTCACAGTTCTTATTCAGCACTTTATTTTACAGCTGTATAAGCCAGGCCCAGGAATGTTAAGATTCTCCATCATTCTTTTGCTAACGTGAGACCTGGCACTTGAACCTAGCTCTCTTCACTGTTGGAACCCTGCCCTTTATTATTACTGAAGTACTAAAACATATGCTGAATTAACCTTCATAAGCTGTTTCCTTTCATGGAGTCTAATTTCTGAAATCCTGTGGGAGTTATGTATGTGATCTAGAAGTTGAATTTAGGCAAATGCACATAGTTTATTTTATTGTGGTGCAATTAATATCATGTATGTTCTTGTGAATAATTTCAGTCAATATAGTGTAGTCACTAGAAATTATAGAAAATACAAGTCAGTCTTCTGAAGAAGAGATTTTTGAATATATTTTGCCTTTGTCACTTTTTAAAGTTGGAATTCTGTGTGTAGTCTCTTCTATATACAATGCTGGGAACTGAACCTAGGGCCTTGTGCATTCTCGGCAAGCACTCTACTACTCAGCTATATCCATACCCTTTTTATAAACAATCAGATTCAGTATTTTGGTCTTTTATTTCCTTGATATGGGTATTTTTCCCATTTTTGATTTTGTGGAAAAAATTTTAAAGTCATAAAATAATACATTCTGAATTTCAGCTTAAGGCATGTCAGATAAAAGCTGTTTAGTTTTTATTGTGTTGATTATTGCTCACATTCTGTCAGGAAGGAATAAAAATCAGGAGTTCTGCATGGTTTCCTAATACAGCTTTATTCCTTGTGGGTTTATTTAAAGACTGCAGAAAAATTACAAGTCCAGAATCTGGAATGATCTCTCTAAACTTCTGTTTGGGATGGTGATGCTTGAATGACTGCTTTCCACTCTCCTAAGTAGGCAGTTTGATTGCAAGTTTCATCTGTACAGCAGAACCTTGGATGGGACAGAGGATATACAAAGCTACTTTTTCTCCTTTTGGACAGAGGACATGTAGATGTCCTACAGCACAAGTAAGTTAACTGCTTCTTTCTTTTCTTAGCAAATGAAAATACTCCCTTCCTTAGTGGGGATGATGAGAAGGAAAGGACAATGCTGAACCCAATTGTGGGTGAGTAATTTTTCCTCCTCCTTCCTTGGGTCTCTGATTGCAGTGATCTTTCTGCCAAGGCTCTGGGTAAATACTGGTTCCTTATTGCATGTGCTCAGAGAAGTAGCTAATAGTAGAAGAACACTTTTAAAAGGATTGAGGAGAATGAAAGACACTTGTTAGAATGCACCTGGATCCTGCCATGACATCACAAGCAGACCATAAATGGCTCTCCAGAAAGCATGACAGCCTTTTTTTTTACCTCTTTCTTAACAATGAGACGTAGATTGGGCTTGTTCTCTATTCAGGCATCCTTATGAGTAAATGTCTATTTTTGTGATAGAGCTGCACTTTAAAAATAGCTCCAATCAGTGCAACTCTTTCCCCCCATATGTTAAAAAGTTATACATGAGTTAAAATATCTCAGATTGCTTAAATTCTTCCAGAGGCAAGGCACATTCCTTTTTCCTTTGGTGAGGGGTTAGGTGGGTGGAGGGGTAGATTAAATAAAAAAATAAAAGCTTACTTTTGAGCCTCCTCTACCCTATGCTTGTTCTTTGAAACTTTTACCAGTAGCAAGGCTTTTAAACAAAGATTTGAAATTTCTGACTGTTAAAAAAATTCATTAATATTTGGCAGGTATAGTCATCTTCCTGGAGTGATTGTTTATTTTTGTTGCTGAGAGCAATTAGCTAGAACAGTCACAGTTGCAGCTGTTAGATACTATAAGCTCTGACGGAGATCACAAAAGGCCTTATGCACATTCAGGCCTTATGGATTGTTTTGAATGGGTGGTTCTTCTGCAGTCTACTGTGTTAGCAAATTGGATTGGACCATCCTGAGCCAAATCAAGTGTACAATGGGGTCATCAGCACGCTGTGTTGATCAGAGTCACTTAAACACCTTGCTGCTTTGTGGAAGCCAGGATGGCTGAGGCTGTTGTGTGCAGAAAGAATATGTACCATTCCTTTCTGTCTGAATCCTCCCCATGCAAACCTGGATGTGATTCATCCCGAAACAGTATGCTGTTTTCTCAGAAATTTTTCCTTTTGTGTTTACTTCTTGTTTGCTGCTCTTGACTTGTTGGGGCTTTTGTGAGATAATCTGCATGTACAAGTATGAGAAAGAGAATCATAGATACAATCTGGTGCCCATTGATTTATGCCTTTTTCTAGAGTAGCTTCTTAGATAATCTTGGCTCCAGTTTAATGCCTGATACTTCAGAAACAGCAGCTCAAATGAAGGGATTGTTTCACTATTTTATAACATCTGTACTTTTGTTTTTGAGAAACGAGTGTGTATCACCCTGTACCTGTGTAATAATCATTCTGCTTTAGAATTCACAGTATGCTTTTACATACATTTCTCATTTGACACTGATAGTAAAGTGGGAGGCAAGGAATTGAGTGTGTAGTCCCCATTTCATGGAAGAGTAGACAGACTCAGAGTTGGTGACTAGCCAGCCACCTGCTTACTTTTCTGTACCATATCCATTTACTTTGTGCAAATAAGAAAATGCATAATTTATGTATTTTACTGCAAGCTGAAGTAGGTTGATAAACTTTAAAGGCTGTAGAGGTTGCTCTCAGGTGCAAGACTAGTTTATATCAGCTTATTGGTAGACTAGAATCAGAGTATGTTGCCTCTTTTGGCAGGGGACTAATTTAATAATCTTGAAGGGTTTTGGTAATTGTATTACAAGTGGTAATCCAAGGTGTACCTTGGAAGTTTTTTCCTGGTAGCCAGCAGAAATTGATTAGAAATAATTACATTTTGATGAGATTTTAGGCACTTCTATGAAGATATTTTTGGAGCAGCCTTTCAAATTGCAATTGATTGACCAGCTGGCAATCTCTTTGATCAGCCAACTTGGATCTATTAGTAAGTGGAATAGTTCTTCCTTAATCACAACCCGTCCAGTAATACAATGGGGAAAGTATGAAGACTAGCAAATGAAAAATTTGTCTAGTAGTTTTAATGAAGTTTTTCTGTAAATATTTTCTCTTTGGATCAATGCATTTTTAAATGATGTTGTAGTGCCCTGTGGTATTCATGTTTTGAATTGACCCCATAAAAGTTTCAGCAAGGGCTAGGCATGTAGCTTAGTGGTAGAATACATACCTGGCATGTGTAAGGCTCTGGGTTTAGTTGCTAGCATCCCACCCACCCCAAAGTTTAAACAAAATGCAATGTTTTCTTTCCTTCTGAAGAGGATTAAATGATTGTAATAGGAACTGTTAGTGGATTTCTTATTTCTTCAAACTCTTTGAGACAAGTTCTTATGTTTTAATTGCTTTAAAACCAACATTTACTAGGCCACTAAAGACATTAGACGTCAAGTATGTCTGTTAGACAAAGATTTTTTAAGGCTCAGACTTGATTATACATGCATTTGAGAGCAGTATGATAACATCATTTTGGATAAATTAGTTAAGAGCTGAACAGAAATGTGGATAAGTAAGATGAGAAGAATGAGGAACCATGGGCAGGGATGAATTGGTGGTCCAGCTGTCTGAATGAGAGGGTAAGGGAACCTCTGGGTGGTGCTGAGTCAGGAGGAACTCTGGGAGAAAGATTTCTGAATGGAATTTTTAGGCAATGGTTTAAGTTTTAGAGACTAGATAGCTATATAACAGACCCTCCTCTTTGTGTATGCTTTCCAAGACCCTTATTGGGTACCTGAAACCACAGATAATAATAAACTTCTCAACTTGGAATGGGGTTATGTCCTAACAGACCCATTGTGAGTTGAAAATATTGTTAAGTTTAAAAAATGCATTAAATACATTTTACTCATGGAGCATCATAGCTTCACAACAAAATACACTGTACTATTGAGTGCCAATTTTTGCCCTCATGAGTTTGTGCTTGACTGCGAGCTGTGGCTCACTGCTGCTACCCAGCATTGCTGGAGAGTATCATATCGCATATTGCTAGTCCAGGAAAAAAATCAAATTTTAAAGTTCTATTTCTAATGCAATATATTACATTCGCATCATTGTTAAGTCATAAAATCATAAATGAAACCATTAAATCAGAAGCTGTATTCTGGCTTTTTCTGTATATGCATAACTGATTAGGCTTATAAATTAGTCACAGTTTAAAGATTAACAAAAACAATGACATAGAACAATTAAAACAACATACTGAATAAAAATTATATGAATTTGATCTGTCTCAAAAAACTTGTACTCATCCTTCTTGTTGATCAAGCTGACTGAAACCATAGAAAGCAAAACCCCAGATAAGTGGGCAGCACTGTATCAGGACTCAGCTGAACCATCTCTAAAACAAACATTGAAATACTTATAAAACAGTTCGTCACCCACAGTGGTTTTCAAACTTAGGTATGATGGTACTCACTTTGGAGCTTATTAATGACATGCTTCAGACTCACCTGTGGATTCCGATTCATTGCTCTACAGTGAAGCCAGGCTTCATTATAGAGGGGGCTTTTTAGCTCAAGCAGACACACTGATTTAGTAGCTAGACCTAGCTGAAGAGGGTATAGGAAATCTGAGGGGTCTTTACCCTGCTGGTTCCTTTTCTTTTTTGGTTGTGTTCTCCTCAGGTTTCCTCAGGTTTCCTGTGTTCTCCTCAGGTGGTTGCTTTTTCCTACCCCAGTCTTCACCTAGAAAGCTCACATTTCTCAGAATGTTTTGGGTCTGGCACAGTGCTAAGCATTTTGTATGTAGTGTCTCATTTAACATTATGGGAGAGGTACTCTATAAAAACCTCTGTTTCATAGAGGAAAAATGAGACTGTAAGAGGTTAAAAAACTTCTCCAGGACACACACGCACACACACACACACACACACATCACACACACACAGATATATGGCTTATAAATTGGTCCAACTAGAGCTGCGACTCATTGTATGACTTCAGAGCCTGCAGTGTAACCAACACAGTATATGGCAATGGTTAATAGTGGGCAGCCATGATAGAAATCTAAGACTTTTACCCTTAAATGAAGTAGTCTGGTTTTACTGCTGAAAATACATCTTTTGGAAGAGACTAGCTGAGATTTTTTTTTTCTTTTTTGGTGGGAAGAGGGTGTGTCTGTAATACACAGATATGTTCATGTTTTAGCTTTCTAGACTGGGAAATTTCTTTGAGTAGGCTTTTAGCAATTCATCTTGGTGTTTCTTCTGTATCTCCTACAGTGCCTGTGTGTTGTGAGTGCCCAGAATAGTTAGGTATTTTTACAAAGGAGGGATGATGTCTGAGGAGCTACTACTCGCTCAAAATTAGGGTGTGAGGCTTGGCACATCCTAGAATTTATTTTCTGTATCAGAAAGCTGGTGCTGATCATATTCTTATGTATTAATACATTTTCTATTACTAATAGCACAACACCATAGACTGGTTAAGTAATAAAAAAAGAGGTTTATTTTGGTTCACAGTTGTACTCCAAGATCCAGGGGCCACTTCTGGTGATGGCCTTCTTGCTGGCAGAGTCCTAAGGAAGAGGCTCAGGATATCATGTAGCAAGAGAA
>NW_004624736.1:27643139-27657254 GCF_000247695.1 Heterocephalus glaber | reverse complement strand
AAAAATAAGAACCAAGATGCATTATGTAAAGGTACAATTCCCAATGAGAAATGTAATTGTGTTGTATACCTGCAATGTACCAATAAAAGAATTTAATACAAAAAAAAAGTTATAAGGTGAAATTTAAACTAAGTGCTTTACCACGTTAGGATCAGTGATACTATGTTCCTAACATTGTGGCTTTTTATACTTTCTTTGTATAAGGAATTCTTTCTTCCGTGGCTCACTGAATAATCCTGGGTGTATAACTGTCTCCTGATTGATGTGTGTGACATAGCATCATTTGCAGAGATTTTTAGTTTTTTAAGGTGACCTTTTCTTCAACCTTGATGTTGAAAATGGTTTAAGTACTATTGATGGCCTTTTTAGGCTCACAAGAGACCCCATGCAAGGTTTTGGGAACAAAAACAATTATTAGGTGGGAATTGTAGTATCATTAATGATAGGAAGAGTGCCTGTAGACTGTGCACCATGTTTTCTGATGAGAATTTTCCTTTGGATCCAAATATATGACTCAGAGAAAGTAAGGAAAATTTTTTCCCCAGTGATTTTTTTTCTCCCTAATTCACCATTGTGTCTGCTTCTAATAGCAAATATTTTCTTAGCAGACTTTTGTTCAGTTATTTTTTTTATGTATATATTTTAAGACTTTCTGTAAATCAGGAAACTTGTTATATGACTTGTATATAGTTCTATTCAATCCCCACAATGATACAAGTAGCCAAGTTACTATTTTGTTTAATAGACAAGGGCCCTGAGATTACACAGGGAGTAATGGTAGAACTGGGATTTAACCCCAAATTTCTCAGATTCAGAAGGCTGTTTGCTGAAATTAAATGAAAACAATCTGTCAGCAATTGTTTCCCTTAACATCTCTGCTTCCAGTTACCTAACTTTCCCTCTTGTCTCATCTTAATTTTATCCCTTTCCTACTTACGAACCAACATTCTGTGCAATGGAGTATTAGGAATAGAATAGGGAAAAACATCAGATTTGAGTTCTAATTAACTTTGCTAATTTATCAATGATTGCCAGAGAAGTACCCTTTAGAATTAACAAGGTCAGGGGATAAAAAATGAGTTAGTGTGGTTAATGAGGAGGAGAAGTGCTGCTGTTAGCAGATCAAGAAGTAAATACTACACCTCCTACTTTGTGTATGTGAAAGACTATCAGAGTTTTACTTCCTTCATCTCAGGGAATATTTACTGTCAGGAGAGTGAACATATTTTTTGAAATCAGGTCCCTATATGAGGAGTTGTCCTTGTCTTTATCCTTATAATCATATGCTAGCCTTATAATCATTGGAGACTTTCTCTTTCATGGGCAGAGTTGGGATGCTTTCTTGACATTTTGACAAAGATTAGATACTTGAGGTTCTAGGTTTGGAACCTAACATTTCCTTCCTGAATGTTAAACAAATTCAAATAGCAAAGGTACTTACTCCTAAGGAATCCTCTTTGGCCAGATGGATCAGGGATATATTTCCAAAATTAGTGCTGCACAGAAAATTCTTTCTGATGGACTAATTCTTCCTCTCTCTGAGGACCATCTGTCTCATGGGCAGAAGAAAAATGGGCATCTGTTCAGATTTGCAGGGTTGCCACCTGGACTTGTTCCTATAGTGTTTCCAAGCAGAGGATTGGGATGTCTGTTGGCCAACCCAAAGACATAAGTGCTGGGGTCCTCAACGAGGAATTTTAGAATCGAGAGAAAAATAATTTTTACCCAGAACCCGCTTTTGTATAGCCATGCAAATTCACCATTCTAGTTGAGGGGTTGATAAACTATATCTGTAAAGAGGTAATACTTAGGCTTTCTGGCTGTATGATTGCTACCACAATTATTCATCTCTTCCATGTAGCACAGAAGCAGCCACAGATAGTGTAAACTAGTGATTGTGGCTATATTGCATTCAGACTTTATTTACAAAATGGTGGCCACAAGGATTTGGTCTTCAGGTTGTAGTTTGCAGACCTTTCTTCTAGACCATAAGAATTCAGTATATTTGGGAGATTTCCTCATTTAAGGACCTATATTTGTGCAGCGTAATTGGCAACAGTGATGTTGTGAAATTTGTATCTTTTGGTTTTGTAGATTTGGTTTAAAGTAGTTTTGTCTTCTTCTGCAGTGTTCACTGTTACTCCCAGATCTGGTTATTTGGAAGTAATCTTTTCATCAACACAAGAGCACATGGAAAAACTGTCATGCTTATGTTGGGCTCCCAGTGGAACACCAGGTGCCTTTGAGTGTCAGAACATGTCCATTTAGTTGAGCTGCTTTAAAACTGCATGCGTCTAGCTTGGTGCTAGGACTTCGTTAGTATACTGAATAAAGTTAATCATGTTGAATAGACTATTCTTTTACTTCTAGGCTTTGCGTCTGTGTGGGTTGGAGTTCTTCCTCATGAAACTAACAATTTCCTTGTGATACTGTGGGTGGTTCAGCACATTACAATCAGTGATGGATTCAGGCCCAGTACCTTTGTTCCCTTCTCCATTCTGGCTCTGAAAGGATACATTGAGGAGATAAAGCTGCAGATGTGAGCCACCAAAATAAACACATTTATGACAGAACTGATGCTTCCTGTTTCTTGGTTGGGCTTAAATTCTTTACATCCAGACTGATGGTTAAAAATCTAGGCAAGTGAATTAGAAATTGTATACAAGCTGGAATGTGAATACCAGTCAGATGTTTCTGTATTATTTTGCATCATTTCCTGTCCCTTTATTTTCCATGGGAAGGGGGTGGTAATTGTGCCCATCTGAAAGTTCTGCTTTTACTGCCCAATTTAAAGAATCAGTGCCTTGTTAAACTTTTCCAGTATTTGCCTTTTTATTTTTAATCAGGAATATGCTGCAGGGAGACACACTAACCTTTTTTACTAGGCTATTGAAGGACAATATTAGCACTTCTGCATTGGCTTTGAGGCATAATTTTTTGATCAGTGTGTCAAACATTAGGCAACTACTTGTGCTTCACTTAAGTAGCTCAGTGTTGGAGATATATGGTAACTTCAAATCCCAGCAGTGCCTTATGCACTTGAGAACTTGTTTGGATAGGAGAATTCAATGTTAGACAACAGAGAAGAATGAAGAATAGAGAAAGAACTGTGGTGAGATAAACAGGTGTGAATACTGACTTGTTTTCCATCTTATTCCTACTCTGGTGATCTGTAAGCCTCTGGAATTTATGTGGTAGTATCATGAAAAATACTAGGTGAAGTAATTGCCTGTAATCATCTAATTTGTATATTATATTGACTCACTGTCTTTTCATATTGATAGATATTTGTGAAGTCCTTGAAAGGACGAGTAGCAAAGGTTGCTAAGAGCAGAGGAAGTAAAAGGAAGAGAGTAGAGATAATTATGGGAATATACAGGTTTATTTTAATATTTTTCAGAATTGGAAGAACCTTTCTCATAATTTTCAGAATTGCAGGAAACATTATGAAAAATGAGTAAATAATTACATATACGAGTAAATACAGTAGTATTGGGTTAATAAATTAGTTCATTTTTTCATATATTGCAAGGATTTAATAATGAGATCATCAACTTCCTTAAGAGAATGAGCAAGAAAGATAAGCAGAAAGGAGTTTGCAGTATGGGATGGTAGGACACATGTATTAGGGAGCTGTGAATGAACAAAGAAAGGAGAAGCACCTAGCTTAGATCTGAGGAGAGAGACCAGTCTTCTGCCAGAAGTAACATAGAAAGTGAAACTCAGAAAGATGAGAGAAGAGATATAGCTGTGTACAGTTGAGAAGCAGGAGAGGCATGGCATCTGCAGAGTGGAGCTATGCAAAAGTCAGGAAGTAAGAAAGAAACTTTCCAGTAGTTCCTTTTAAATAGAATATATGGACAAGAGAGAGAAGAGTGAGAGACAAGGCTTACATATATGAACAGAGGGCTAGATCTTGATAGGCCTTGTACACCAAGTTAAAAAGATGAGATTTTCTCTCCCTACCCCCTTTCTAGGGACAGTGGAAGAGTTTTAAGCCAGAGAGTAGTATGGTTAATTTGAATATTTTGGAGGGGGATTAGATTACAGATTGGGGAAAAAGATCTAGAAGATCAGTTAAATGATTGCTGTTAAGCAAATGGGAAATGATGGTGTCCCATTCTAACATTTGTCCAATTAGCAACCAGTGGCTGTGGAATCTTAAAAAGCCTTATTTGAAATCAGCAAGGAAAGGAGACAAGTTTGAGATGGTGGTGAAATTTCTGACCTGGTTTCATTACATGTTTAGTTGCGTTTTTTTTTTTTTTAATTGCAACTATTTTATTTTACAAATACCTTACAAATGATTTTTTATTATAAATTATTTTTGATATATTTAAGTAATAATGTACTTATATATAAAAACTTATCATCACACATTCTAATTGGCTATGGGCCACTTTGTTGGCTTAGCATATAATCCCCTTCTTCCTACTGCTGAAATCTGGGTTACAAGAATCTGCCTATCTTGCTGCTGTCCAAGAGACACATTTTGGTAATCCCAAATTTGTTGGCTTTTTTGGTTTTGTTTTGAGAAGGGTCTCATTTTGTAGTTCAGGCTGGGCTTGAACTCACTAGGTAGCTCAGGCTATCCTTGAACTTGCAGAGATCCTCCTGCCTCAGCCTCCCAAGTGCTAGGATTACAGGCATGCACCACCATGCCTGGCTGTCTGCTTTCTTTGGTCTCTCAGTACCCTACCTTTGGTGGCTGGTTCTCACACACGGGGTCTTCTCAAAACAGTTTTTTTGGGGGGGTTGGTTTTAAGGGAATAAATGTACTTTGATTCCTTTTTAGTGATTTTCTTAAGAATATGCTTTGATGACAGTAGAAAATAAATATTTCAAACAAGCAAAATAAAAACTTAATGCCAACTTCAAAGTTGAAGGAACCTGGACAACTTTAACTATTGAACAAGATTAGGGAGTTAGGTAAGGGTAGGGGCACTTGGGGATTTCTCAAGCTCTGTGTAACCAGACAGAAAATGGAAGCTCTCAGCTACAGATTGAGTGATGGCAAACACTCTCATGTTTATGCTATAAGCACTGCACATGGGCATGTCACACACACAATGTCACAGTGTCACGACTCTTCTGTGCCAACACATGGTGAGCTCCCAATAGCCGTCACGATTTATCGGAGCATAGCTATTCCTGTCTTATGTTTTAGGCAAATAACTGTGGTACAGCAATATAAATATTGATTTTCTAGATTTTGTAACTGCTAAAGTTTTCAGGACTACATTAGATGCTAATGATAAGCCTATACAGGCCAATTTTAAAGTGCGTATTAGAGGATAATAAATCCTGCAGAAGCTTCAGTCTCTTTAACATCATACAGCTTCACAAATTTATAAACATTAAATTAATAGGAAACAATATTAAAAAATTCTCTAAGAAGCATTTAGTTTCTTATAGGCTTCTTCAATGAACACTGACATGTTCTTTATCTGGGATGAATTATGAAGAACATCCAAGTCTTTTAGAAGAACATTCTGGTTTCGAATTAGCATCAAAACTTCTTTCTGCAGTGTGGGTGCTTTCAGACTGTGCCGAGAAAGCTCTGGGAGAGAAAGTATGTTACATCTATCCAGCTAAAGCATCTCTTTTGCCTTTTCCTCCTCTTCCTCTATCTCATGTGTCAGAATTTCAATTTTGTTTTTTAGACTCTGACTATTCCCAGTCACTGACTCCGTAGCCTGTACCATTTTATCTATTTCTTCCTACAATAATGCCAGACCTTCTTCATTATCTCTGTCTTGTGCTCTTTTCATTTTCAGTCGACTTGTCACATTAGTTAAATATTTCAGCTTTGGGGGAGGGGCTTTCAGGATTTCCCACAGTTGTAGCAACCTTTTCTTCAGGCAGTTGAGATGATACTGAATTTGTTCTTTTTCTTTAATTTTATTACTCAAAATTGCTATTATTACTGTTTCCATCATAGTTTGCAAATGCTCCCTCACACTCTTTGAAAGAGGTTGCCAGGTTTTTCTCTTGTTAGATGCTATCTTTATCTGCTTTAGATTAATATGATTTGTTTGTCCTGCAGAAGACATGTGCTTTGGATTTTTACTTCTTTTTATCGTGCTTCTTCTAACCTCTTTCTCTGACAACTCCACTTCATCATCAATGTTTCTTTTTGAATTTTTTTTTAATTGTTGAGACTTTTTCTTGGAAGCATGTGCTTTACCAGGCATCTTGATCTAAATAGTCCAATTATGACGCTTTAAAGAGAAAAACTCGACTGATTCTTCTTTTTTTTTTTTTGGTACCGGGGATCGAACTCAGGTCCTTGAGCTTGCGCAGCAGGCGGCGAAACCACTGGGCTAAATCCCCAGCCCTCGACTGATTCTTCTTGAATGTGTCTGAAAACCACACTAAGGATCTCGCACCCAAACAACCAAAACGCCACAGGGACCAGAAGTAGGCGGGAAGAAAGCGGAAACCCTTCTAGTTGCATGTTTTTTTGAGATGTGTAATACTGAGAGAGACGAGGTTGGGGCAGATGAATTGATGGTATATTATCAGAACCATTTTAGCTGTTTGGGAAGAGGACCAAGTTGAATTCATCTAAGGTGGGATGTACATAAAGAGGTAGAGCAAGTGATGATATTTGGGGTCAAGTTTGCAGATAAGAAACTGTGAAATAGTTTGATCAGTATTTGAAGAATTCAAGAGAGATGGAAGAGGACTAAGTGACTTCTTCCAATAGAGCAAAAGAAAAGAAGAGAAAATACTTTGTGGAAATGGAAGGGTGAGGCTTATAAGAAAACAAGGGTATATTTTGGTATTTGGTAGTGATAGGGAAAAGTTGAATATAATTTCAAAGCATTTCTCCCGTGCACACATGGCCCCATCCTTCTTAGACTTAACTTTTATACGTGTTTACACATAGCCAACCTGAACAGTGTGTAGTTTTACTCAGCTCTCACTTGAGTTTCATTTTTTGTGTTTTTACTC
This sequence comes from Heterocephalus glaber, assembly GCF_000247695.1. Next base: position 27,650,297 of record NW_004624736.1, on the reverse strand, counting down.
CACATTTTTCCTTTATCTTAAATGCCCTTTTTCACTTAACCAAATCCTTGAAGAGAGAGTAGGATTTCACTAAGAAAAGGGAACCTTTTCATCTACCCAAGCTTCCCTTCAAATGCTGCCTTTTGCTTCTGTCACTGTAGGTCTAAAATCTGTGCAAGACCTGCACCACAGTGAGCAGTTCACACATCTGGCTCCACTGAGCTAAACTCATTGACAGTGTATGTCTTGATTAATTCCTGTCTGTTTGCCTCCACTCTCCCTAGTAGTTTCTCAGCAAAACTGCACAGATTGGAGCCAGCCTCAGATTGATTGGATCTGTACCACATTACCTATTGGTTTTATTAACTAGAACAACTTAGTTTATGTCCTTGAGCCTCAACTTTCTCATTTGTAAAATAAGCATAAAACTTACCTTAATGGTTTGTTATGAGTGGTAAGTTAAATCATGCAGCACATATTCAGTACTTAGTGTGACAGCTGACATTATGGAGAGCTAAAGCAGTGTAAATATTTGGTCATGAGAAGCCCTTCACATAATGATTTCTTATAAATTAGAGAGGACTCCTATACCAATGACTATCCCAGAGTGTATGATTGAGAGGTTGTTCAAAGGATAGATTCTAAAGCATTTTCTCTACTTTTGAGCCACCAGATAACCTGAAACTTAACAACAGGAGCCTTATGGAAAAGTGGACCACTCTAAATCCACCCATGTTTGACTTGGTGTTAGTTAAGACGTGTAAAAAACCTTTTTCCTCCCTTTTTAATCTCCTAAGTTTTAGACTGACTCTTGTCCCTAGATCTCAGAAAACCATCTGGTTGCCTATCACAGAGCACCTTGATTTCACCCATCTCACTTAGTGTCTGAGAGGGAGAGGTGCCCTAGATAAGTAATACGCCAAAAGTATCAAATGTGATGACAACAGAGTTTGTCTGTATTTGTTTCTTTTTATAAACCATTTATTATTACTTATATTCATACAAAGCTATGCTGACTCCTATGGTTTCTTAAATTTTTGTGTTTTTTAAAGTTTTTCTTTAGACAAGATTATTGTCATTCTGTAGACTTTTATGTTTCTCCTATGTATTTCACTAGAAAAGGTAGATTTTCCCCTACTTGAGTAGCTAATAGACTAGCCATTTTAGAGTCCACGTTATATTACCCCCCTTCCTTTTGCCCACCCATTACATAGGGCCATTTCATTGATGACCTGAATCTATGGTCCTTGTTTTCCTCTGTATTTCCCTCCCTCCATCTTCTCCTTCTCTTCCCTCCCTCCCTTTCTTCTGTCAGGATTGAATCCATGGAATCATGCACATTAGGCACTGAGCTACATTCCCAGGGATTTTTATTTTCTATTTTGGAAAGATCTTGCTAAATTTCCCAGGCTGGCCTTAAACTTGGAATCCTCTTGTGACAGCCTCTCTAGTAGCTGGGATTACAGGTGTGTCCCACCTCACCTAGATCCCTATGGATTTTTTTCCTTAAATGTGGCTCATTCTGTAGATAGTTGAAAGTTTTGCATTTAACACAATCATCTTGAAGTAAAATCTGTTTGTGATTTTAATCCTCACAGGCAGTTTTCCCATTACAATAGAGCTTTCACAGTTGAATACCACTGATCTCTTGTATGCTTGAAAATGGTGATTAAAATCACCCCTTTTTTAAGCAGTACCCACTGCTGCTCGTCACAGAGAATAATAAAGTACCATACATAGAAATATTAAGATACCACTTAGAGTATTAGAATTTTAACTACTTCATGTGGCTGAGGCACAGGGGCCTTTTCAGCTCCAGTGCTAGTTATCTCAAAATTGGTAATGCAGCCCAGTTTAACTCTGTGCTCTCCTGGGGCCTAGGCTGCCTCCTACAGTACAGTGTGAAACTTAACTGTAATTTGTTGTGACTGATCCCTTACACAAGTGTTAACAGTGGCTACTTGCCATGGGTAGAAGAGTGAGAGTAAGTGTTGTTTATCCAGACGAGAAGTGATACCAAAATGAGACCGGAGGTGTGATTCTAATTTGCACCTCCGTTTCATTTGCCCGGGGAAACTGCATTTCTTTGTCATTATTTCTGAATATATATATGGTGACAGGGGAAGGTTTACCAGATCCACTGCTAACAGATGTGGCAGTCACACTTCTCTGTAGCCCCTTGTTTTGTTCATTCATGCTTTCATCAAATCACCTTGTGCTTTGAAGGAAAGGTCTTTACCAGAATTGCCTGAGATGGTGGCCAAATAGGAAATATGAGTGATAATGCCAAAGAGCATTTTGAAACGTGTTCATTGTCCTATATCTTCTCTTTTGTAATGACTGCACTTTACATTGCACTGTATAAAAATATCTTTATGATAGAAAGGTAGGAAGATGTGTATTTTTGTGTGGATAGAGGAGGGAGAGACAAGAAAGATGATGAATTATTTTTGATAATTTGTTTGGCCTATTTCAGGAATTCTAAAATTTTATTCTGTGAAACAATTGTCCTACAAAATGTTACACTTTGTGAAAAAAGAATTCAATAGGAAAAAGCTTTAAGAGATTCACAATACATATCAAAATATTAAAGGTGCAGAGAAATTCTGCAGAAAAACAACCCATTTAACTTTTGTTGAACTCTTATTTCCTGTACTTATTTGCTCCTAGAAAACTTTTCTCTTCTACTTAATGTATTTCACTTTCAGAAATACCAACCTTTTCTGATTGTTGGGATAGGCATTTCTAGTTGCATCCATCATCCTTTGGGGTCCTACATTCTTGGAAAGACTGAGTCTATTCATGTGCCTAGGCGAGCAAGGTATGACAGTTTTCAGTAAGAATAACATAACGGGCCAGGGATTTAGCTCAGTGGTTCGAGCATCTGCCTCGCAAGCACAAGATCCCAAGTTCGATCCCCGGTACCCAAAAAAGAAAAAAAGAGAAGAATACACATAAGGTGGCTAGTATTTTTACTGTTGCAATTGACTTTAAACAGCTCTGTCCTTAAAAAAAAAGTGTAAGTTCAGAGAAGAAAATATAGTTGGAATCAAACTGAGACCATTGTGTTTTTCAGGCATGCAATTGAGAAAGGGAAGTCCTACTAGAAACCTTATCTTAGCAGCTGTGGGAGTCTTCACTAGTCAAATGCTAAGGAATGCTTTTACCCCAATAGCCTTACTTATTAGTAAGCTATGTTGGAGGTTTGCAGGCAAATTGAGACATTTCTTCATTTCTAGCACTTACTATGTGTTGTAGAAATAAAGCTTTAGGAATTGGATGATCGATGGATGCCCTCTTTCCTTCTGTGACTTTAAGCCGTATCTCACAAATGAGTACTTTGAGTCAAATACAGAAATATTGTATAAAAACTACAGTGCAAAACACAGGAGTGGAAATGTATTTGTAATGAATCAAAGGTTGCACCAGCTTTGCCAGCCAGCTCTTGGTCACTGTAAAGCATGACCCATGTAATTGATTGTCCTTTTGCTATAAGACAGACCTGTCACCCCAGTGCTGTGTCAGGTTGCTGAAAAATAGCCTGCTTAGTGACATCTGGAGCTAGGAAAGAATGCCTGCATTTTCACTCTGGTTGTAGTTTTGAAGTTTACACCTCAAGGTGCTGCTTTATGAAGAGCCTTATATTCAAAGGAAAAAATGTCCAGATGTAAGTCAGTTTTAAATCAAGGATCTTTTTCAAGTGATCTTACGAAAGCATCACCACTGATCTTCTTCCTGTTTGCCCCTATGAATAAAAAGTTAGGTATCTCTATAAATAAATGTCTTTTGTTTTCCCAAAATTTACTCCCTTGCATCATGAAATTCATGGTGGCGATTCATACTGCAGAAGTGACAGGAATAAGCCTGTCTTAGTAGAGCATGAACAAAGAGTCTTCTGATTTGGCTAGAAAAATTGTTGCATGAGAAATAAGCACAATTCACACTTGAATCTCATTTGGTGTATTTAAGAACTAGATAAGCAGAATACTATCCTATAGCCTAGAAATGGTTTTAGAGCCTGTGATTTTCTCTTGAGACAAATCAGTTGAAGCTAAGGAAGATTTCCCAGAACCCAGTTCCCCAACTTGCTCTCAGGTTTCAGATAAGCTGTGCCTGGCCTCATTTGGGGACTTTGAGGTATAGGGAGACAAACTCACATAAGTAGTGTTGACAGGTTATTTTATCTTCAATTAAATTGTAGCATGTACTGAGACAAGATCGCTCTACCTAAATTAAAGATGTTGTTCTTATTGCAGTTTGTAAAGCAAGAGAGAGGTTCAGAGAATGAGTTAAACCACAACAGTGAGAAGCTCATCCATTTTACTGCAGAAAAATCGTTGAATCCTATCCATCCTACTTTCACTTTGCCTCTTGTGCTGCATGGAAGTTTAAGCCCTCTTCATAGGCAAGTGTAAGGAATACAAAGCAGGGAGTATCTGTGCACTCTGCCAAAGGCAGCCATAAATAATAGAGAAAAACTGATTTTTACACTGAAAAGGGACATTAAGCTGGTAAGCTCTCAAATCCTACTTTTCTAAGCAAAGACTCATTAATTTCATCCCACCACTGATCCACCATTATTACTAGGATCTTTCTGGTTTAGGAGAAGCCACTGAATTAATGAAGTGGTAGAATGTACATGTAGATAAATTCCAAAAACAATTAAGCACCTATCATGTGCCTGGGAATTGGAGGTACCCAGAACTCTGAGGTATAAATCAGCTGGTAGAGGAAGAGGGTCCCTACCATGAATTATTTGGTGTAGTGACTGAACTCTAGTCTGAATCACCAGTGTGAACCCAGTTATGTAGGGTGATGTAACCCTTGCAAGAATGTTCCTGCATTTCAATAATGGGTTGAGAGAGTAAGAACAAAATGAAGAAGGCAGAGGACTTCACACATAGTGAGTGGAACAGGGGAATAAGCATCACCTTGGGGGGATGTTTATCACCACTAGGATCAAATTCATATAGAGAGCATTTTCTAAGAAAGCATTATGGAACACACAAGGAAGAGGGCAGAGAATATAAACTCTGAGCCATCCACTTATTCCATTGTTTTAAAGGTATATGTAGAGACAGACTCTGTGTTAGAACTCAGGATCATAAAGAGTAGCATGTATGTGGTGGCTACCCTAATGAAGCTTTCTTCCCATTGGGAAAGACGGGCATGAATACAAAAATAGAATAATTATAGATTTGATAAGTGTTCTGAAGATAACAACACAAGGGCAGAGGTGAGAGGAAGCCATTTCTAAAAGAATATTAGGAAAGGAGAGATTTAAGCTGACTCTTGATTGAGAAGGTAAAGAGTAGTATGCATGAAAAAGAAAACATGCTAAAGCCCTAATATAAAAGAGTGTACTGTGTTAGCACAAGTGAGTGAAAACCAGTGTGACAGTTCATGCTTGTATAAATCAGGGTTCTCCAGAGAAACAAAACCCATAGGGGATGTGTGTGTGTGTGTGTGTGTGTGTGTGTGTGTGTGTGTGTGTAAGCAGATCTGCTGTAAGGAATGGGTTCCTGGTTACGGAAGCATGAAAGTCCCAAGATTTGCAAGGTGAGTCAACAAGCTGGAGACCCAGGAGAGCCGATGGTATAAGTGAGAGCTGTTAGTCTAGTTCCTGTCCAAAGGCCACAGGCTTAAGTCTTAGGAAAAATTTATGTTTCTGTTTGAGTCTGAAGGCAGGAAAAGTTGAAGCTCAGAGGCAGTTAGGCAGGAGTAGTCCCTCCTTAGTGAAGGGTAAGTCTTGATGTTCTATTCAGGGCTGCAGCTGATCAAATGAGGCCCATACATATAAGGGAGGGTGTGATGATTAGTTTTATGTATCAGTTTGACTGGCCCATTGGATGATGCCACATTATGTGTTTAAATATTAATCACTGGGCATATCTGTGAGAGTGTTTGTGGAAAAGATGAACATCTTGAGTGGTGAACTAAGAAAGCAGAGTGCCCTTTCCAGTGTGGCTAGGCATTATCTGACCTGTTAATTGCCTGAATAAAATAAAATGGCAGAAGATTTCAGTTCCTCTTCCTCTGCCTGACCACTTGAGCTAAGACATCAGTCTTTTCCTGCCCTTGGAGTGGGATTTGTCTCATAGATGCTCTTGGTTGTCAGGCCTTCAGACTCAGATTGTGGTATACCACCAACTTTTGTGGATCTCCCTGCTTGTGGACAGGTAGTTGTGGGACTTGTCAGCCTGTGTAGACATATGAGCCAATTCCTTCTAAAAAAAATCTCAGTATGGATAGAGATAAATTTCCATCATTATGTTTCTGTTTCTTTGGGGAATTCTGACTCACATACAGGATAGTACTTCCTTTACTCAGTCTACCAATTCAAATGTTAATCTCATCCAGAGTAATCCTCACAGACTGAAAATAATGTTTGGCTAGAATAATATGAGCATCCTTTAGACCCATCAGGTTGACACACAAAATGAGCCATCATCCAAAGTCAAAGACAAGGAGAGGAGCACAATTAAATTAGAGAGAGAGAGAAAGAACGTTGCAAGTCATAGTGAGAGACCTGGAGTTTAAGTATGTTGGGGGTGACTGAATGAGTTTAAACAAGGAGGTACTTGACCACACTTCTTCTGAAGCTCATCATTTTTTGTACTGGATGGAGACTGCTTTGAAAAGGAGAGTTATACAAGATGAAGTGGAGGCTGTGGGGGAGAAGATGAGAGCAGAGACAAAGAAAGTGGAAACAAGTGGATCCATGGGAATATTTTGGAAATTGGGTGGGTTTGGGATGGGAACAGAGTAAGTAAAGTAGGACCAATCTTATGAAGAAAGGCTCTACTCTGCATTTTCCATGGTAGGGTGCTGAATTTGGCAGTTATCTCACTTGGTCAGGAATTGGCAAACCATATCCTGCTTGCTTTTGTAGGGCCTGTGATCTAAGAATCATTTTATGTTTTTGAATGATTGATAAAAAAATCATAAAAATAAATTTTAAGTCCTGGAAGGAAGCTCTCCCGCCGCCATCCCAGGCTCCTAGGGCAGAGAAGCTGAGCCGGTCCCAGCACCCGGAAGGAAGCTCCCTGCTGCCGTCCCAGGCTCCTAGGGCAGAGAAGGTGAGCCGTGTGGGCACCAGAGGCACCCCCCCCGACACCGTGGAAATAAGACACATAAACAAGCTTCAAAAACAGACTTCCAGATCACCTACAGCAACCC
>NW_004624736.1:27624884-27640348 GCF_000247695.1 Heterocephalus glaber | reverse complement strand
TGGGAGGGGTAGGGGAAAGGAAAAAAGGGAAAAGAAAAAATATGAGAAAAGGAAAAAAATGGAAACAAAGTGTTTGCAAATAGGGAAGGGTGGAGGGAGTGAATGGAGGTCAGGGGAAGGGAAAAAAAATAAGAACCAAGATACTCACGTAATGGTACAAGATCCCAATGATGAATGTAACTATTTTATACCTAAAATGTACCAATAAACTTAATGGGGTAATAAATAAATAAATTTTTAAAAAGAGGAATGCTTTGTGACCCACAAAAATTATATGAAATTCAAATTTCAGTGTTCTGAAATAGTTTTATGGGAACACAGCCACAGTCGTTCGTTTATATATTTTCTATAACTGTGTTTTCCCTAGAATGACAGAGTTGAGTAGTTGCAACAGAAACCATATGGCTCACAAAAACCTAAAATACCTACTATCCAGCTCTTTACAGAAAAGGTTTGCTAGCCCCTGTGCTAGTTTATTCAGCAGACTCTGGAAAAACATGTTAATGTTTATATGTCCTGCTTCTCTAACCCCTAGTACCTTTTGGCAGGGGCATTGTCAAATAGTTGTGAATTTCTCTGTCTTTTCTGTCTGTAGACAGAAAGGTGCCCCCATTTTAAAGTAGCATTTTATTCACCAGCATTAGAATCATGACCTATTCCAACAGCCAGTTAAGGCACTTTATGGATTTGAAGAGATCTTGGAGGTGATTAGTGATGATCATGAGCAAATCATCCACTATGCTGTGGTTTTGTCATGTTCCTCGTGTCCTGGAAGGGGCCAGCTTGGCAGCATTGGAGGGGTACCAGACTAGACAGCTTTGGTTTCATGAGGGGGAAGAGCAAACCGTCAGAGAGAAAAAAAGATGTGCTGTTAGTACCTCAGAGCCAGACCTTTTCTTCTCCACATTTAGAATCTCCAGGGATTGTGTCAGCGAGATTCAGCTCTTCTGGCCCTGAGAAGTGAAGATCTGTGCCAGGTTTCAGGCTTTGGGCTTCCTTGCAGGGCTGGAGGTCATTTTCTTGATCACCTCTTGAAGTAACCAGGTTTTTTTTTTTTTTTTTCTTTACAAATATAAGCTCAACAGGGCCAGGGCCAGGGATTTAGCTCAGTGGTTCCTCCACCTGCCTCGAAAGTGCAAGGTCCTGAGTTCAATCCCCAGTACCAATATATATATATATATGCTTAACAGCAGGGATAGGAGCAGAGTTGCTCAGCCTGCTTTCCAGATGCAAACAGAGCCACTCCTAAGTCCTTTGAGTCACTGCACCTGTGTAGTAAATATTCTCTAATAAGTGTATATTTGGCACTTTTTTCATTGGGGGAAATATACCTGCATGTTTTTGGTTGAGTCATAATTTCCTAAAATTTACATTGTTTGGAATCCACTTTACTAGAATATATTTATACAAACATGAACATTACCTCATAATCTAAATCACAGAAAGATAGGATGGCTGTAGGGCTGGGAGTTCACTACCTCCCACCTTTTTTTTTTTTTTTTTCCCGGTATTAGGTTTGGAACTCAGGGCCTCCACACTGAGCTATGTACCCAGCCCTTTCTTAATTTCTTATTTTGAGACAAAGTCTTGCTAAATTGCCCAGACTGAGTTGAAACTTGGAATCCTCCTGCCTTTGCTTCCCAAAGTGCTGGAATTACAGGTGTGCACCACCTCACCCAGCTTATTTTTACTAAAATTTGGAAAGGATAAGGGGCATGTGCAGGACTACACCATGGTTGGTGAGGAGGTAAAATTGAGGCACAAAGTCGTTCCTGGAAACCACCCACTGCTGTCAGAAGCTACATGTACCTGACTACTTGCACACAGTCATCTATGAGTGCTTTCCCAGGCTTTGTGCTACTACACCTTTCCTGTTTCACCTTGAGTTACGTGAGAGGATTCTTGCTATCAGAGGACTGGTGTTACAGCTTTTGATGGATGAGTGGGTGTAAGGAAGACCCAGGCTTAACATGTGCAGCCAGAAATAGGAGGTTTCCCAGGGCAGCTCTCAGCCTTGTTGCACACACATTCTCTCTTGGGCTTGGGAAGTTTCTAGGGCAGCAGCACATTTGCAGTAAAGAGTATTTAATGTTCAGTTCTCATCTTTATTTACTTCTTGTTTCCATTTTCTTGACCTGATGTTCCATTTTGCTTTTGCTTGTATCTCATAGAGAAACCTGAATAGAATACTGAGCAGGAAGCATTCTTTAAAAATGAAGGAAAAAATTCTACTGTTCCAGCATTATTTTTTCATGCTATGCTAATCATTTCTGAATACATTGTACAGATGGTAGGTTGTATTTTTGTGAAGGTTTTTTTTCAAGTCAAGTTCATAGACATGATCTTGAATTTGTAATGCTGTATTCCTAAGTGTCTTTTTGGCTGTCAAAATAGTACCATCTTTTAAAAGTACAATGTAGACACTGTGGGTTAGGCTGATTATTTCTGCTTGCTTTCTTTATTAAAAAATTACAAAAGTGTACAAAAGTAATATTCCAAAAGTATTACAAAAGTAATATTTTGTTATAGAAAACTGGAAGAAAGAAAAGTAAGAGAGATCCTCAAAAACAACCTTTTCTTATTCTGACCCTCTCCCTTTAGCCATGACAGTAAGCAGCATGATATAAATTCATTTGGTTTCATCTTAAACTGTCTATATGTCAGATGTGTATGAGGCAAAATATCTGTCTTGGAGAAAATTAATAGAGGGCTTACTGGTGTGGAATATGCTTATAGAGTAAAGGATCATGCATCTTGGAAATACTCAGTTCTGGGTTTTAATTCCAGAATTAAGTTATAGTATTTTGGAAAGTTACTTGCCTGTGTTTTCACTGTAAGTAGGAGAGTGGTTTCCTTCAGAGGTTACATAAAGAGCCTCAGGTAGGTCCTGGCTGGGAGCTAGGTCCCTTGTGATGGCAGATGCCAATGATGGGTTTTATATCCTGAACGCCTTTGTGTAGAGTCCAGGCTCAGTGACAGACTTGTGAAAGGCCACATAGTAAATGTTTTGGGGTTTATGGAGCAAGAGTCAAAATTAAGGTTAAGATAGGTACTTACATAATCACTTAAAATGTGGCCCTTTAAGAATGTGAAAAGAAAACATTCTTATGGCACAGGTGATACAAAACAGGTAGTGAACCAGATTTGGGCAACTTGTATTGTAAGATACCTTCATATATTATTGGTAATCCTCACAACCTCATGAGGTAGTCACTCTTCTAATAAATGATGGGCCCCAGATCCAAACTGAGGAAGCCAGAGCCTAAAGCTCCTGCAGTCCACACCTGCAGTCTGCGTCACTCCACTCTCCTGTGTGAAAGTTGGTCTGAATTTTCTCTCATTCTGCACTGTGATTTCTCCCTCTACAGCTGCTCCCTGCCCTTTATCTCTGCCTTACACTGAACCAGCAAGCCCTCTTCTTTCTCATTTGCTCATATCTCTTTGTTGAATGCCCTTCCCTTGGTTGCTTGGCTGACTCCTTATCCTTAAGCTTTCTGTCCAAATTTTACCTTGTTGTCCTTCTCCTAGAGGTGTCCTGTATTATTACTCTATTTTCCACATTCTTCCTCTCCTTCCTTCCCTTCCCTTTGAAGAATTTGTTACATCTCATAGTGGTACTGTGTCATCTCTTTGTTTATATGTTTATCTCCTGCCGCCCAGTGAAATATATACTCCTCAAGGGTGAGATCAAGACCTTGTCCTTTTTATTAAGGCATTCCCAAGTCTAGAAAAGTATGTGGAACATAATGAGTGCCTGTGAAATATTTGATAAATATCTTAATATTCTTGCTTGTCTCTTATTTTTCAGAGATCAGCTTAATTTGTCAGTATGGACTTGCCTGATCCCAAATCTAAGTAGGTCTCTTATAGCACTCTATTTCTTTCCTGTGGCTGTAAGAGCCTGCTATTATTTGGAAAGCACAGCACCTGAGGAAGAGAGTTAGTGTCTCACCTGTGGAGAGAGGTTTGAGTCATGAGCCTCAGGAACTCAAAGCAGCTGGGATTCCTCATCTACAGTGAGAAATGGAATGTCACGTAGGGATAGACATGCCTAACAAAGTCATTATGTCACTCCAGTTATTTTAGGAGCTGAGGGTTGTGCTTCTCAAACCTATGTGCTTAAGCGACCTCTGGGATCTTGTGTTATTGTGATTAAATAATCTGAGGGCAACACCAACATTCTGAATTTTTGACCTACTTTTAGGCGCTACTAAAAGCCACTGATCAACAGACCAACTGCACTTTTAATAACAGTGGTCCAGGTCAGCATTTCTCAACTGTGGCATGTTGACCTTGTAGGCTGAATTATTCTTTGTTGTCTGGGGTTGTCATGGGCTTTATAGGGTGTCTAGCACTATCCCTGGCTGTTACCTACTTGATCCCACTAGCACTCTCAAAGTCATTACAACTAGAACTGTCTTTAGACATCACCACGTGTCCCTTGGGGAGGCAGGGGTGAACATAATCTCCACTTAAGAGCCCTTGGCCTAGCTGCTTCTCTGCCCTTAGTTTCCTTTTCAGCCCTTTGCAATCTTTGAGCCAATATATATCCCCTTTGTCTTATAGTTGGATATTTGTGAACTTAAGTCCTACAGCTCACATGTATGTAAGCATATAGATATTTGTGCGCTTTTATATATGTTGCTTGTGTACGTCACTGCGCTCTGTAAATGTACCTTCTGTATATTTATTTTAGTGCTGTGTTTTAGTACTTACTCTTAGTCCTGTCTGTGGGAGGTAGTAGATAAATGCTGGCTGAATGAGTTCTATATAGGCTTTTTCTTTCCCTTTTGAGCTCTGTTTTATTTTTTAAAACATGTTTTGTTGAAGTGTAATATATATAGTCCCAAAGGCACACATAAGAGTAGAACTTGATGAATTTTTACACTTTGGACATTCCTATTATAGGACCCCAGATCAGTCTTTTCAATAATGAAAAGGAATCCATGTTCACTGGTGAAAATTTAAAAGTACAGAGAAACAAAAGAAAAAAAATACCCTTTTTTAATGCATACATTTATTAACATTTTGACACATATATTTTCATTCTTTTCCATGCCTATATTTGGACATTAATTTATTTTTAAAACTGAAACATGAGATTCATTGTGTTGTGACTAGCTTTTCTCACTCACTACCACACTGTTAACATATTTCCCTGTGACTACTCGGACACCTAATTCAGTATTCTAAGGACAATATGCCATCCACACTATGAGTATGTATGTACCATAATTTATACAAGTCATCATTTTTCTTGATCATTTCTTAGAAAATTGATATGATTTATATTTTTTACTCTTACACTCAGCATTTAATGTTTTAATGATTTTTTATCATTGTAATTACTGAATTACATAAAAGCAAACTAATACTAAAAAAAAAAAAGCAAACTAATACTACCTCCAGTGGTTGCTAGAATCATCTTCTAATCTTTTAAAAATAAAGTGGAGCTACATAATATTTGATATGGCACTTTTAATAATAAAAAGTAAAACCCTCAGCTTTTGCTGATGTACAGAATTCTCCACAATTATTCAGGTGTTCTAGGGTATTTGCACTCAATAAAGAAAGAAAATTTAGTTTGAACTTCAGGCAAGTAGGGAATCTTACTACGCAACAGAGCAAAGTATCTCTCTTCCACCACTGTGCAGATGTTGGCAGCCTGGACAGGAAACCAGAACAGAGAGTGGGCAGAGCCCCTGCACTGTAACTTAACAGAGACAGGGATAGATAGGGAGAAAGGGAGTTAACATGTCCTCTTGATAAAAGAGTATGAACCAAAAGATTGAAGAGTACACGTCCCTTAACCAAACCTCACAGTACCTCTCCTCAAAGTATGTGCCAATAACACTTTCTTGGATGTATAAGAATATTGACATTAGTTGACAGGGCCTTTAAAGCAAAGATAGTAGGTGTGTTCTTATAACGTGAGTTTCCTCAAAACAAGAAAAGCACTTGTTGGATGACTAAATCATGTATTCTACATTAGGAGTCAACAAATTTTTTCTATGTGGAAAGGGCCTGATAGGCTTTTACAAGCAGGTAGTCTCTGTTGCAACTGCTCAGCTCTGTTGCAGTGCTAAAACTGATGTGGATAATACATAAACAAATGGTCATGTTCCCAGAAAAAGTCATTTACCATAGCAGCAGTATCTGGACTGTACACCCTTGTATACTGAGGCCTACTGCATTATTAATTAAAACGTCTTATATTTAAAAATGTGAATATGCATGATCATTACATAGTTCAAAGAATACAATGTGATAACGCTTAGCTGTTCCTCCCCAGTGATCTGGTGTGGATGTATCAATCTCATAGCTGGGGTAGTCTCCCCTTGGCCAGTCTGGTTGTTCTTTGGTTCTCTGTTGATGGTCCTGTGTGTTCTGCGTTGCTTCTCTTCTTTCCTGCAAGTCTGTTCTGGAATCACTTTTACTACATGGGTTTCTCAACCTCTTCTAATGAAATCAATCAAAACTTTAATTACAAAGTTTTTTGCATTGCTCACCAGTGGTTTGAATCTAGTTTGTTATTCAGAATATGGTATGTGACTACATGATTGTTGGCCAGCTGCTGTCTCTGTTAAGTTACACTGCAGGGACTCTGCCCACTCTCTGTTCTGTTTTCCTGTCCAGGCTGCCAACATCTGCACAGTGGTGGAAGAGAGATACTTTGCTCTGTTGTGTAGTAAGATTCCCTACTTGCCTGAAGTTCAAACTAAATTTTCTTTCTTTATTGAGTGCAAATACTCTAGAACACCTGAATAATTGTGGAGAATTCTGTACATCAGCAAAAGCTGAAGGTTTTACTTTTTATTATTAAAAGTGCCATATCAAATATTATGTAGCTCCACTTAGAGGTGGGTTTTTTTTCCTTCTTTTTTGGTGCTTATTTGTTCAGTTTTTGAAGGATTCAGAGATCAAAAGTAGTTTTCTATAAGGTTGTCAGAAGTATTCCTGGACCAGGGTTCTGCAGCTAGGATCAGCTAGATTTATATGGCAATAATAACACTTTCCAGATCTTTTTGCCTTAAAATAGCCAAACTTTATTTCTTTCTCATTCATCTGGCTCAGTTGAGGGCTCTGCCTACATTGTCTTCATACTATGATCTGTCTAACTGAATAGTCTAGGGTGCTGTCTAGGGTGCTTCTAGGCACTTCTTTCCTTAAATTAATGAATTACCAATGAATGTTCTTATGGTCTTTTTTCCTCCTTTCTAATTAACAATTTAAAAATCACTAGCTGACTTCAAGACTTACTGTAAGGCTCCAGTAATTAAATGTATTATTGGTGAAAGACTTAGATCAGTAGAACAGAATAGAGAGCCCAGAAGTGGACTCACACAAATACTGTCAACTGGTCTTTAACAAAAGGGCAAATGCAGTCCAATGGAGAAACCATAGTCTTCTTAAAAAATGGTTCTGGAACACCTGGATAATATACTATGTGCAAAAAACATGAATTTAAACATAGACTTTATATCTTTCACAAAAATTAGTTCAAGACAAATCATGGTTTTAAATGTAAATGGTAAACTGTAAAACTCCTGGAAAGTAACCAAGGGAAATATCTAAGTAACCTTGGTTTGATTATGACTTTTTAGATACAATGCCAAAAACATGATCCATGAAAGGAGCCAACCTTAAAGAAAAACTTTAGCTATGCAAAGGTACTATTAGAGAGTGAAAAGACAAGTCACAGTCTAAGAGAAAGTCTTTGCATAATGAACTATTGTCCAAGATATACAAGAACTCAATAAATTTAGCAATATGAAAACAACCAGTTAACAAATAAACAAAAAGCTAAATAGACACTTCACCTAGGAATGTATATGGATGGGAAATAAGCATATGAAAAGATGCTCAACTTCAAATGTCATTAAGAAATTGGAAACTAAAACCACAGTGAGATACCGAAACACATGTATTAGAATTGCTAATACCCCCCAAAAATTGATAGTATTAAATGCTGATGAGAGATTGTGGAACAGCAGAAACTCATTTATTGATGGTGGGAATGCAAAATGATATAGCCAATGTGGAAGGCAATGTAGCAGTTTTTACAAAAATCACCATGGTTATACCATATAATCCAGCAGTCAGGTTTTTAGTTATGTATTTATAGTACTTTATGCATAATTGGCAAACATTAGAAGCAGTCAAGATCCTGTTCAGTAGTCAAATGGATAAGCAAACTGTTTACATTCATACAGTGGGATATTATTCAGTGATAAAAGGAATAAGCCACCTAGGCATGAAAGGACATAGAGGAATTTGAGTGCATATTACCAAGTGAAAGACGCTGAAAAGGCTGCACCATGTATATGCTAGGAAAGGCAAAACTATAGAGGTAGTGTAAAGATCAGTGGTTGTCAGATGTTCAGAAGGAGAATGATACAGAGGATAAGCTAGTGGGGCATGGGGTTTATGGACTGAAATTATTTGGTGATACTATAAGGGTGAACACTTGACATTATACATTTGTCAAAACCTACGGCACATACAACTCAGAGTGATTCCTAATGTCAACTGTTGACTTTAGTTAACAATGGTGGTTCTGAAATCTGGCAAACATACCACATTCATGTAAAATGTTAATAATAGGGGAAATTATATGTAGAGCAGGAAAAAAGGAAGGTATATGGGAACCTTTTGCACTTTTTTTCTGTGACCTAAAAATGCTCTAAAGTCTATTAATTTTTTAAAAATTAGATGTTTACCTTTTCTGTATAATTTTACTTCCATACAATTTAAGTTTTCAAGGTAAGCTTTTGAGAGACATTCCTATGAGAAAAGTGCTGTGCCTTTAGAATAGTAGCCAGTATGACATCTTTCTTTGCCTCTTAGACTTTTCACTTTTGAGAAGGTTCACATGGGTATGATTGTTTGATAGACAAAGCTCTAGATAGATGGAATGTTACTTTGTATTTATTTTCTCTCCCCTCCCCCGTGTGTGTGGCACATATGTGTGTGCATGTGTGTACTCTATCCTTTAATATGAATGTAGAAGGAGATGTGGAAATTCTCTGTCATAAGTGTACAATAGAAAATATATAAAAATAATAGAACTTTTAGATTTATAAAGGAGTCATTTGCCTAAATGAATATATGCCTTTAGGAAAATATTTCCTTGGGTACATTTTCAAAAGTCACTTGTAGAACCTTTGATTGGTGATGCAAGAATTCCAGTAGCTGGTAAGCCTGATTTATTTCCTTCCATAAGTACCCCATCCCCTGGAGGAAAAAACCTGTCTTCTAACTAAGGTGTGGATGCTTTCCCCAAATCACAGTTTTGACTCTGGACCTGCCATTAAAACCTCCAGTGACTTTTCACTGTCTTACAGTGAAGTCCAGTGTCCTCAGCAATGTTATCCACATGATTAGGCACTAGTGCTGATATATGACTGCATCACAGAGAATCCTGAGCCTGTGGTTACCACCTCCTTCCTGTATTTGTGGTCTCATCACTTTCTTGCTTGTTCCCATCCCTGCAAGGCCCACATTCTCTGGCATCATACAGTTTTTTTGCCCACGGTCTGTCTGCTGTTTGAGAATGCTGCCATTCCCACAGCATCACTTGTTGTTACTGTTTCCACAAAAACTTCGAGACCCTGCACACATTTCATTCATAATATGGGGCCATGCATCATTAGGTCTTTGTCTCCTTGTCCTGTTTCCTTAGCTTGATGAGTTTACTTTGTTTTCAGTTTTGTCCTTGACTTCTGGCACATGTGTTTTTGTTTCCACTGAATTAACTATAAGCAAATAAAGCTTGACTATTGCATTAGTAAAGCTTGTGTTTGTTATTGCAAGAAATAAATGCCAGTAGTTTATTAGTATCTTTCTAGACTCCTTGCCTTTTGTGAGCCCACCAGCCTTCTTTAACACTTGGCCCCCAAGGATGGTGCTGAGGGGAAGGAAGTGTGGAAGTTTGTTTTGGGGAGTCTGATGGCCAGGCCTGAGAGCAATGTGCACCATTATACCTTCTTTTGATTGGCCAGGTCTCAGTTTTACTTTCAACTGTAACTGTAGATGAGGTTGGGAAATCCAGTCCAGCTGTATTCCCATGAAGGATATGAAATGAGTTGTGCAACAGCTGTCAAGTCTATGCTGTAATCTACTTTCAGATTTAAATTTGCGTTACTTTCCTTTGAGGTTGTAACCCACTTTATGTGGAGTGTGGTGTGGAAATGAAGTGGTAGGAAAAGGGGAGTAAGTCCCTCTGAAGAAAAGTGAGTTGTTTAGATTCTGTCTGTGCTCTAGTGTGCTCTAGTGTCTGTGCTCTAGTGTTCATATATACATACATGTAATTCTTTTCATATTTGTTGCACATTTTCAGCACTGTATCATTTTGTAAAGCGAGATTTTCTAAAATTTTCTACCTGAAAAACTATACCATGCCTAATAGTACTTCTTGTACAAAGAACTTCTACTTTTATCACCGTGATAGTAACAATGTCTTATTCAACTAACTGATACATAAATTACTTTTTTTCTTTTGAGGACTAAGTCATTCTTGTAAATGTGGCATGTGTCTTACTATCACTAATGTTAAAAGGAAATGGTTTTCTAGAATTCAGTATAGGAAGAGAATTAGAATTCAATGTGATAAATCATTGAACTTGCTGTTGAAGGGCCTAAATATAAATTAAACCTTTAAAAGCAATAACCTCTTTTCAATTTTGGTACTCCCAGGAGATAATGGAACTTAGAAGTGGAATGAATTTGATTTACAAGTACAGCAATTCTTCAGTCGCTGATGTTTTCCACATACATGTTTTGTTCTTCCAAAGTTTAATCAATAACTAAGGTAAGTGAACTGTCTCTCATTTGTTTCCCATTGAAAACATTCTCTGGTTTCTAGATTTGTAGTGCTTTTTGTTTGACATAGGCACTGTAGGTATATAAATAATACAATTCTTTCAGGTATGTTTAAATAATTTCCTGACCAAAGAGTTAATTTTAAACATAAACTAAAAATCTTAGGAAACATGTATTTAATAACAAATAGACCTTACCTAAGTTTTCCCATGACTGAGCTCATGCCTTTGAGTTAAGAGTTAACACTGTCCAATAGCGTGTGACCCAAGGGCACTACACCCAGAGCTTGTACGCCAGTGCCCTGCTCATCCTTGCACCAGGGCCAAGGGACAGTCGCCAAAGGTGGGATTGTCTTCAGGAACTGGTAAGCTGGGTCTGTCTCGTGGATTATTGAGGCTACTTCATGCCTTGCTCTAGGATATTGCATTAGTTTTCATTCTGCTTTTGCAAAGAACCACAAATTTGGTGGCTTAAAAACAACCAAAAAAATTACTTTTATAGTTATAAAGGCCAGAATTCTGAAATCTGTTCCATGGAAATATAACCAAAGTATGAACAGAGCCCTTCTCCCCTCTGGAACCTCTAAGGGAGTATTCATTCCCTGCTTCTTCAGTTGTCCTGGCTCCTGACATTCCTTGGCTGTGACCATGTCCTGCAATCTGCCTCTGTGATCTTCACCAGTGTCACATCTCCTTTATTCTGTCTTGTAAGAATGTGGGGTTGAATTTAAAGTCCTCACAGATGATCTGAGATAATCTCAAGATCTCGAAATTGATCTTATCTGCAAAATCTCACTGTACCATGAAAAGTAACAATATTCACAGGGTATAGTGATTAGGATGTGCTATCTTGTGTGTTTGTGGTGGGCATTATTCCCCTTAGTCATTAGAAGCCATTCCAGAAGTAATTTCTCTGTTATAGAAGTATTATAGAAGTAACTGTAATATATTATATTATAGGAGTAACTATAATGCTATTTATTTTCCTAGTTGAGTTCTAGTTAGCCAAAATATAGATGTCTGGTGCTTTGCAGCATATCTCTTGTGAAAGTGTACATTTCCCTTTCTTAAGAAAGAAAATTTGTAAACTATGACAGAGACAACAAAGGCAAGTTTAACACTTTTGCCCATTTTCTAAGTTTTTGTTTTAATATTTGATTAGGTTTTCTATATTCTCCTTTGGGTTATGAAGATGAAATGATGATGCTATATTTACATTATAAAAGGTCCCCTGAAAAGAAAGAACATTAAACTGCCTTTTAAAAGAATATTTATATTTACTTTCTGATTAGAAAAATATAGTACTTTTTAGGAAATTTATAAAAACCAGAACAGCATGAAGAAGAAAAAAATCCTTTGTAAGCTGAAAATCTATAAATAACTTCAATTGATATTTTAGTTTCTTTTGTTATATTACATTAGTTTTCTCCCTAGAGTATTTGGCAGTTGTTATAACATTTGTCCACACTATTATTAAGGAAATGGATGTTTTATAATGTTGGAAAAACTAAAGAAACAGAGCTATTTCTAAGGCTTACACTCTGCTTTTTTTCCCTCAGTTAAAAACTCAGCCTTACTGACTTGAATTTGATTCGGGTACAAAAAGAGACTTAATATTTACAAGCATCCACTTAAACAGAAGTCCATCAGTTGTTAGTGTCCATTCTCCCTGAGTACATCTTTAAGCCATTTTCTAGCATGTTTAGATAGAACACCAATCCTAAGAGATGTTCTGAGGAGAAACAAAAGTCAATCATGAGCAAATAAGTTTGGAATTAGTGAGTACTTTATGCTCATGTGCATGCATGAACACATTTTAACAGTCACAGTGTATATATTAGCATTTTAAAATATCAGACTTAGAGCTTGGTAAACCCAGAGCTCCCCTCATCTGATTAACTTTTTTCTTAACACCTATTACAGAGAACTTTGCGGAGCATAATTTGCAAACACAGTAGTAATGAACTTAGAAAAAAGATGTTACAAATATTTTTGGTGTATCAGTTTGGTAAAAAAAGATACGTATATGTATATGTGTATGTATATGATTATATGTATATGTGTGTATCTATATCTATATAGTTACTATTGTCTCCTTTGCCAAAATGAGTTTTTCAAAAGAGGATCATTTGATCCTAGTATCGCAAAAGCCTTATTAAAGATTTCCTGCATTCTCTTATATTAAATGGCTTTTCTCTACCCTTTGGGGAATTAGGAATTAAAATCTAAGAATAGTATCAAGCAGAGTGAAAGTTCAAGGGAAGAGTGAAAGGGATGTGTATTTTATTTTTTTAAATGTAGTGTGAAAGCCTCCCAACCTCTCCCACCAAGTGTCATTTTGGCCCAGAGCTGAATTAGTTCTCATCTGATTAAATCAGAACCAAATTCTGCTGTTTCCTAACTGCTGTGAAATGCAGATTTTTAAAAATGTGTCAAAAAAGCAAGAATGTAATCCTAGTAGGAAACATCTCTTTTAAAAGAGAATAATTAGCATTTCATTTATATCATTATTTTACAACTTTTCAACATAATGAAATTATTCATTGTGTTTATATGACATCTAACTATTAAATGCCTGGTCAGAATAGTGGCATAATTTTGAAATTCAGATTTCTACATTTATATTTATGGAGATGGGAGAAAGACTAAGGTTGGATGGAGAACCATAGTAACTTCTAGTGTTTGTCTCTGTCAGATGAGGATGGTGATCTCAGGACCATAAATTAAACTTTTGATTTTTATATTTAGGGCATTGAGAAGGGGCCTAGGTAACATAAACAAATGGCTAATTCAGAAATTGCTGATTTGAATTTAAGAAGCAACCATTCTGCATATTCACTTCATACAAGCACATTCTCAGATATTTAGATGACAAAAATCTGGTTTCTCTGCTTGATTAAAAATGTAAAGGCCTGTAAAAGAGAGTAGAAGAGGCCATTATAATTGAAAATTCTTTGCTACTTCTCTTAGCTAATTTATCTGCAGCACTACCGTATTGAGCAGTGGCTCTTAGAGGAATTCCAGGACGTCAGCATCACCCTATGTGATGGTTTACTTTAGGTGTCAAATTGGCACGGTTGTGGTGCCCAGATGTTTGTCAAACACCAGTCTAGACCTTGCTGTGAAGGTGCTTTTTAGAGTAACAGTTAAATCAGTAGACTTTGAGTAAAGCAGTTTATTCTCTATTTTCTGGGGGCTTCATCTAATCAGTTGAAAGCTGTAGGAAAAAAAATTGATTGAGGTCTCAGAAAAAGAGAGGATTTCTGTTCCACACTACTTGCAGATGCAAGACTACAACACTGACTCCTGCTAGAATGTCTTGCCTGCTGGCCTGCCCTACACACTGTAGATGCGCCAGGCCTACAGTCACGGGAGTCAGTTCCTTAGAATTAGTCAAGGTCAATCTTAATCTCCCTCTCTCCTTTCATTTCCCTCGCTCCTTCCTTTTTTCCACCTTCTCCTTTTTTCTTCTCTCCCCTTTTCTGTCTATACACATGACATCGATTCTGTTTTTGGAGAACCCTGTCCTGGGTGCTTGTTAGAAATGCACATTCTTGGCCCCGACTCCAGACCTGTTGAGGGTGGAACCTAGTGATCTGCTTTTAACAAGCCCTCCAGTGATGCTCAGGACCCCCTGGCTTGAGAGCTACTGCAGGTAAATGGAAGAAGGAAGTTAAAAGAAATTGAAGTTCAGAAAGATTAACATGACCAAAATGATCCAGTCTGTTGGTTCAATCTTTTTTTTTTTTTTTTGGACCAGGGATCGAACTCAGGACCTTGTGCTTTCGAGGCAGGTGACAGAACCACTGAGCTAAATCCCCAGCCCAGTTGGTTCAATCTTGATGCTTTCAAAAAGATAGAGTAATATTCATGAGTATCTTGGTAATCATTGATTCTGCTTTTGTACCTCACTGTTGTGATGCCTCCTTTTCTTAAGGGAAAAAAAACCATGAAAGGAATAAACTGTGTGTGTGTGTATATATATGTTTGTGTTTTAGTACTGGAGATTGAACCCAGGTCCTTTGCCCTAAGCTGTCTGTATCCCCAGACCTATTTACAGTAGTTCCTTAGTTTACAAACTTAATTTGTTGCACAATTCTGGAAGAGATGGCCATGTTCATGCAGGAAAGATGGCCTGCAGTTGTGTTTGTGATCCCATGCAGAGTTCACAAAAACAAAATTTTGCCAAGCGCTTCTGTTTGTGAATCAAACTGTTCAAAAACAAAAGTGTTCGCCATCCAAGTTACCACTGTATTTTAAAATTTTGAGACAGGCTGGGCTTGAACTTGGGATCCTCCTACCTCAGTCTCCCAGAGTTCTGAAATTATAATATGAGCATGTGCCACCATGCCCAGCTTAGTTCCAAATTTTTGTACTACCAGGTTTCTTTTTCATGTTATCTAATGAAAGGTTTTATTGACTTATTTCAAACTAATAGTTATCTTGCCAAAATTGTAGCTCAATGCTCCTGATTGTCATGGCATTGCTAGTGTTTCTGGGCTGGGATAATGTATCCTAGCCCAAAGTGGAGACTCTTGATGTTTTGGGGTTTTTTTATTAAATTATTTTATTGGTACATTGTAGGTATACAACACAATTACATTTCTCATTGGGAATTGTACCTTCACATAATGCATCTTGGTT
>NW_004624736.1:27566544-27619459 GCF_000247695.1 Heterocephalus glaber | reverse complement strand
GAACAGTGGGACAGTGGCTCAGAAGCCCCTACCTCTGGGCTGGGAGCAGCGGGACTCAGTACCTTGGTCTGGTGGTCTGGTGTCCTCTGTGTCTTTGTAGTGTGGAACCAGGTGGCTGCCTGTCTGCAGCGTGGTGATGTGGGGTGATTCGGCATGTTCTGTGCAACTCTCTTGATGTTTTGATTAGCCTGTAAGCCTGATGTAGATATCCATTAAACATTTTGAATAGTGAAAATAGCTAAGCACTTTAACTCTGCATTACAGTTTTCCAAAGCATCTGGAGACCCTTTGTTAGATATCTTTGTACTGAAGGACGTTTTCAAGTATAGCTGTTAAGTGTTTCAACTAGGATGTGTTGAAAAGGTGTAAGACAGTTGCCACAAAGACATGCCTAGATCTCAGTAGTGCATCTGGGATTCTGATTCATTTTAGTCACTAAAACGGATGTTCTGATTTGAGTGGGTCACTTCTCCAAGTAATGAATTAGAGATCAGGGTCTGGCCTTCCTGGGACCCTTGTCACTGTGACCTCTAAGGTTGTCATGAAAGAGGAAGGCACTGGGGCTTTTTTAATGGCCAGACTGAGAAATGTACTTAGCATTTCCATCCGCATTCTGTTGGCTAGAAGTCACTGAGCCACA
Organism: Heterocephalus glaber; assembly: GCF_000247695.1. The sequence goes on along the minus strand of NW_004624736.1, from coordinate 27,618,819 downwards.
CCTAACTGCAAGGGACCTTAGGCTGTCATTATGTGCCCACAAAGGAGAAGAAATGAGTTTGATGATTTGCTAGTGGACTTGGAGCTCATGTGCCCCAGTGGTTTAGACTGTGCTTCTGCCCATGATGGATTGATGGCCTCTCCTGATAACCAGAGTGTGGGGTCGAAAGAGATGTGTTCATTATTGAGACCACCTGACTTTCTGAATCCTTACTACGGATAGAACCACAGATGGGAACAGATAGAGCCACAGAAATGACGAATTGTGCTAGCTCTTGCTCACAGCTTCAGCAAGGATCTTATGTTACACGTAGGTTGTAAAGTAGTTCTGCCTTATTTACATCCTATTAGTAGTACTCATTGCACAGTATCTGCCATCATTTTCTTCTCCCACATCATGTGCAACTATACCTTTTCTTCCCTTTTTAAATTTACTACCTATTTAGTTGCCTATGGGCAGCCTAGTCCTGCCATCATGCCAAGAATACTGTCCCTCAGGCTTTCTGGAGGGGCTGGAGTGATACTATATTCTGGGCACCAGTAAGGAGAATACCTGTTGTCTTGGGTATCTGTTGCTATGGAACAGATTTTTCCATAAAATCACAGTTTATTTTTTCCACAAGTCTTTGGGTTGATTGGACTCATCTGGGCAGTTATTTTATCCCATGTACTATTGGCTGGATCATGCAGGTGGCTGATTTGGCTGGAAACTGGGCTGGAGCAGTTAAGTGTCACATGGCCACTTATCTCCCAGGGCCTTTCTCTCCGTGTGGCCTCTTATCCTACAGTAGACTATCCTGGACTTCCCTGGCTCTTAGGGGTGGAAGCTGATAAAGCAGCAGCTTGCCAGGTCTCATATAGTCTTGGTAGTCCCAGAACAGTACTTCCGTTGCATGTGCATTGGTTAGAGCAAATCACAAAGCCAGCCCAGATTCTAAGAGAAAGGAAATAGCTCTTTTGTGCTCAGGGATGGAAGTAGTTTTTGGTGGCCATATTTGGAGATTATTAGCATATCTTCTCACTCAGTCACCTGAATCTTTATGTTTGTCATTTGGTCACCTGAGGCACCGTGGAATGTTTCCTTCATTCCACCAACGCTATAATCTTCCTCTGGGAATCTATGAGGGATGCACAGGGAATTCTGAACAAGGTAGTATGGCTGGTGCTGAGGGTTTCTTTTAGGAAGGCAGTGAGTTTGAAGAATTAAGCAGTAACCTTAATTCTAGGCTAAAAGACCAGGGAGCCTTGAACCATTGGAGGTAAATAGCAAAGCAGTCCTTAAGGAAGACAAGTCTCACAATGGTGTAAAAAGAGGATTGATTGGTGACTATAATGAATAATACTGTGCATTTCTTACTTACTGAAAGAGTGGGTTTTAAATATTTTCACCACAAAGAAAAATAAGTATGTGAGGTGATAGTTCTATTAATTGGCTTGATCTAATCATTTTCAGAATGCTAAACATATATTAAAACATTATTTTATAGCCCATGTAATATAATACAAATAATAGCTATACATATAAAATAAAGAATTGTCAAAAATAAAATTTATATTTGAAGGGTAGTATCATTGGCTATGACCAGCCTAGACAGACATGAAATGAACAAACCTGGATTACAGGGAAGGATGGTTGGGGCTACAAAACAGAGAGGCACAGTACTTAGAAGGTGAGGGGCAAGAAAGGAGGAAGGGAAGACTAGTACCATGAACTAGAGGAGGTTTATAATATGTTAGCACACAGATTTGAGCTAATCTTGAAACTGTAGAAACAGATGCAGGTGGGGCCAGGGATTTAGCTCAGTGGTTTGGCCACCTGCTGTGCAAGCGCAAGGACCGGAGTTCAATCCCCAGTACCAAAAAAAAAAAAAAAAAAAGAAATAGATCCAGGTAATTGAAGGGCTGTCACATTTATACTTTTTTGGGGGGGAGGTAAGTTTGCCACATCAGTTAGCTAGCATATGTAATGCTATGGAAGCAAACAGCCCCCAAATGTCAGTGGCTTCTGACAACCCAAGATTGATTACAGGTCAGCTCAGATCTTCATATCTTCTCCCTTTTTCTATCTAGGGTGACGTTGCCAATCCTATTTATAACATATCTGTCTCAGTGGGGAGAAAAAGAAAAATTGATAGAAGCACAGGTTAGCTCTCAAAAGTTTCTTCTGGGAATCACACCTTCCACTCACATTTTATTTTTATTAGTCAGAGGACATCACCCAGTTAAGCCTGATGTCTGTGGCTGGAGGAGGGCAAGTATTGCACCCTTCCCATAGGATGAGTCAGCAGGAGAGGCTCTATAGAAATGGGCAGCAGATAGTTTTGAATAAATAATAGTCAGCCACACTTGCATTTTTCTCTATTTTTATTATGCAGATAATGACACAACGTCATAGAAAATACTGAAAAGCATATGGCAAACATCTCTAATCACTGCAAAATTTCTCTCCCTAGAAATAACTGCTGCTGGTAGTATTTTGTTATAAATATCCTCAGAAATTTTTCTCTAGGAAATTTTTATAATGGAAGCAAATCAAGTACTGTTTTGTAATTAGGTACTAACTTAGTGATACACATGAATATGCATGCATGTCACTGAATATATATCCACATCCTAACTTATAAATGGCCCTCTAGAATTCTACCATATGCATACACCATTTAATTGAACAGTTGGGTATGTTCAGTTTGACTCTTTAATAAAGTGTCATCTTAATCTTACATCTATTTTGCACACTTATCAGTCTATTTCTCTGGATAAATTTCTACCAATTAAAAGGAATACTTTTTTTAGAGTCCTTTTGGATTCATCATTGACAAACTTTATAGCTTATTTTTAAGGCCTACTCTTTCTTTTCCCTCTCCTAAAATGGAGTAGTGTTACCATAGCAATAGAAAAAAAAATCAGTACTTTCATGGAAGTGCCTAATTTGTCTTTGTCTTCATTTTAACTCAGAAAGTTACACTTGGTGCCAAGGTTGGCACATAAATACTGTGTGGAGTGTCTCTTGAGTTAGGAGGTCGGTGTACTCTGACAGGTGACCTCCACCATCCCTGGTTACCCTGTTTCACAAATTGGCTCCCCTGTTGTTTGCTGGGAAATGCTTTGTCAGGCACAGTCAGTCCAGGAAGTCACACTGTATAAGAAGAGTCAGCACCTGTTAGGCCTTTGATTTGGAAAATAATCCTTCATAAGCAAGGCAGCTTAAGGATCATTTAAAAAATTATGGTGGATTTATTTGTGATCTCACATAACTCTCAAGGTGGTTAGAAAGTATGGTACAAGTTGTCATCTGCATTTTCTTGAGAAGGAAACTTAAGGCATGAAGATATGGCTCATTTAGCATTTCCTCTTTAGCCCACATTCTGGGGAAGGTCTACTATTTTGAAAACTAAATCTTAAATCTGAATAAGAAACTGGTAGTAAATTAAAACATAATTAAAGACACCTTGAAGGTGTCTGTATGAGAAACTCGTGGGTAAAGACAGAACACTGTTCTAGGGGAGTGGGAGGCAGAGATGAGCAGCAGAAAAGCATTTTTGTCATCCAGCTGCAGAGATCAGGCTGGGGAACCCTGCTGCTTCACTTCTCTGAGTCTTAATGGTGATACCCAAAGTGCCAAGTTGCCGATTCTGTATGGCAGAATTACATTCATGATGTAAAGGGCTGTTTCACATGGTACCTGGAGCAAGAGCCATTATGTAGCATTCTTGCTTGCTTTTCTTCTTAAAGAAGGCAGGGGAGCAAATAGATAAGAAGAGTTGGGCTTCAATTGTGGTTGTGCTGCTTTCTAGCAGTGTGGCTTAAGCTTTTACTGCTAAAGCTTTCTTATTTGCTAAATGAAGTATAATAGTAATATCTACCTTATAAGATATTTATAAGATTAAAATACATAGAACACATAGCATGATCCCTGCTTAGCACATAAGGAGAGATTAATAAACAGTGGCTATTTTTATAATATGTAATAAAATTAGGTTATGATTTTTTTTTCAAAAACCAGTAGTATAAGAGGTAGGATTTATGTCTATGGTTAAGGACAGTTCTACAGCCTTCATTATTATGCACATGGAAATGGCTTTCACCTTAAATGTTTCTGGTCTTTTTGCTTTGTGTACTTTAAAGAGTCAAACTCCACAGTATTTTAGTGTCTAAGTATAGTAAAATTTATTTCTTCACTTATCAGTTAAATGTGGATGTTGCCAGACAGAGTATAATACTGTATTTCAGAGTCCAAGCTTTTTCTGTTTTATGGCTCCACCACCTCTTAAGACCCCAAATTTTATTGCTGCTTGCTGTGAAGGGAAAAGCATAAAGGAGCATTATGAAAGAGTTTTCTGTGGGCCTGGCCTAGAAGTGCCGCTTATCCTTCCTGCTAGTCTTATTCCGTAGATGAGAACTGATTTATTACCACACCTGGCTGTGTGTAATAGACATGAAAATAGAACTTGTGGCTGAGCAGTCACTTCCCAGAAACACATATATATTCTGGAAAGAGGGCTTGGATTTTGGAGAATAGCTGAAACAACTCTGTAATTGTTTCTAGTTCCAAGGCATAGTCAAGAGGTTTGGATGTTGTCTGTCACTATCATTGTTAAAGGGTAGTGATGAGATTCAGTTACCGAGGAGACAGAATGTGAGTGAAGAATGATTTGAGGATTTTAACCAGTGAATCTAAGGAGGCTGACAATAATGCCATTATGGGAAATTGGGCCGTCGGGCAGGACCCATATGTTTTAGAAAACGAGCAATAAAGAATGTTTGGGGCAGAAGGAATTAGAACAACTATTAGAAATACCATGAAAATCTTCCTCAGATACTTAGAAGAACAGACCTAGCACTTCAGGGCTATCTCCCAAGGAGGATAGTTTTATCTATGTTTGAATTTGACTGTGTATATTCTAGGCATTTTGCTCAACCCAAACTGGGGGAAGAAGTAAGTTTTTTTTGGCGGGGGACATATTTTTTAGCATGTGCATTTTCAAGAAGAGTATGGCTAGCATACCTTGAGCCTGGGGATACCATCATGTAATTGATGACGTGTGCTGTTGCTGCCCAGGGAGAGCAAGACACTCTTGAATACAAAAAAGCTTAAAGAATGCAGATAAACTCTGGGCAGATGAGCCATCAAGTTGTCCATGTCACAACATCATAGATCTGGTATTTGCACACTTTTTATGTTTTGCTTTAATTTTGCTCCATATAGAACAGGATGACTGACTGCTTTTACATAAACACAGAGTTTATCAACTCTATGCCTCAGGAGGAATTTTTTAAAAATCCTTCAATTATGTAAATAAACGTTTATTATCCCCAGTGTCCTTCATAGTTTCCTATGCCGATACCTCATTTAATAATTCAGCTAGAGGGAGGGAGATGTCCTCTAATCTAATTTTTCCTCCTTGCTACTCTCTGAATTTAATTCAGTATGTTTTTGGTTCTAAGTGTCTTGAGTTTCCTGTCCTCAAAAATTTTCGTCAGTGTAAACCCAGGCCATCTTCACCTTCACAAAATTCTTTATACATGTAGTAATCACTCACCTTAATAATTCAGTAGGTTTTACGCTGTACAAAAACTTACTCAGTGGAAACCAAGGAATTTTCCAGATTTTAGGTGGAAGAAAGAAGGTACAGATTGATCTACACTATTGCACTCCTTTCCTGTCATGATAACATTACAGCCATTTATTCATTCATTTGTTAAACTTACACGGCACATTTATTTGCCAGGCAGTGAACTTGGTGTGAGGGATGCAGAGATTTTGTAAACATGGCCCAATACCCTCTGGGAGCTTGTGGTGTATAATAAAAGGAGAGAGCAGTCAACCTTCCAATATGCATAGCCAAGTGGTAAGGAGCTGTGACAGGAATTAGTGTAGGGTACAGGGGTCCCCACAATAGGATTGGTTCATTCTGCCTGAAGAGTTGGAGAAGGGATCAGAAAAAAATCTTTCCATCAGAAAAGCTTGTGAGCAGACAGTATATTGGTGTTCAGCAGTCAGGCATATTTCAACTGAAGAATTACTGTCAGAAGTTCATGTAGCTCTGAAATTATTTGGTAGATGTTGGAAGGCAAGCAGTTCGAGTAGCTAGAGCATGGGGTAAGTGGGGGCTTAGAGATGCAGCTGGATGTGTAAGGAGAACCCCTTCTCCACACTGAGAAGTTTGGGCAACGGGAACTGCTGGTGGGTATTAAGCTAGTGAATGAAATGCTGAGGGTTGCATTTTAGAAAGATCACTGGCAGAGGACAGAGAATGAACTTAGAAATTCATGTTATGTTTTACTTTTGGACTGCAGAGGTTGGAACATTTATTTTCATGAGTTTGAAGTTTTATCAAACATCTTTTGAGGATCACTTTGACTTAAATCTAGAAGTGCATTTATGAGAAAGTACAGAGCAGACATGAATTCCTTTGCTCAGCAGCTCTGCGTTAAACATTGACCTAAAGGAAATTGAGATCACCGGCCGTTTTCATCCCTGGGCACTTACACCCACCTGTGAAAGGTCATTGGCAAAACTGCACTGAAAATGGCCCTCAGGTTTTTCTTTGACCTTATACTGTCAAGTGATGGATCGTAAATGAGAAAATATAGTGCTGGCCCAAGAAAGGAGTTTGGCTTTTTATTTTCAGAGAAACTTGAGCAAGGTGTTTAATCTTTCTGAGTTGTTTCCTCATCTGTAAAGGTGGAATGATGCTGCCTGGCCTACAGGGTTATAATCAGTTCTGCTGTAATGATTATTTTGAAATCACAAATTTCTTCCAATATTATTGACATATTAGGGAAAAGCATGATCATCACATGAATGTTACATTTACTTATGTGAGATTTTAGTCCCCAAGATACATTAGGTGAAATACAGTACACTGCATCCAGCTAAACAGCACTGCATATGAATACACAAAACACATACCGACCTAAAAAAATCTGCCAGCTACCTCGGTTCTCAACATGTCATGAGCCACACAGCCCCACATCTAGTATTACAACTGTCCTTCCAGTTTTGGGTGACCTTCCTTCCATCATTTCACAGTAAGTAACTCACAGTCTAACTGGTCTGACATTTGCTTTCACAAGCAAAGCGCAGGACTTTGTCAAGATAAAGTTCTATACATATTTACCGAAGGGTTTATGTGTTTCTTAATCATTTAATAGTGTGACATTGTGCTGCTATGCTTCGAAGTTTGCTCTTTGTCACTGACAGAAGTCAGAGCTATATCCCTAGCCCAAATTTTCCCATAAACGCTGTGGCTTTTTTGTGGGATTTTGGATAGCACAGTGATTGGTATGAATGTCTATGTTTCATGATAGCAGAATTGACTGTTCTTTAAAAGTTAGGATGCATGTGGTTAAGTCCTTAGGGCAGGATTCATTATAGACATTAATACAGCCTGATTTTCTTCATTTGTGAAGCTGTTCAATAGGGACCAGATCAAATGCGGAAAGTCTTCAATTGATATGGTTATGGGTCAGCCTTCCTCTTCAGGCAAAGGGACAGATGATGAGTGAAGAGCTCCTGCACCTGCCCTTCTGCTGCATTTACCATTGTGCTCAGATGTGCTGTCTGCTAGTTAGTACTTAAGCTTTGCCTTCAACTTCAAAAGCCCCCTTCTCCACTCAGCTTTTATGTTTGGTCTGGGAGTCCTTGAATCTGGTTGCCAATTAGAGTCTACCTAGGTGGGCACAAGAGGGAGACCAGGAGGCTGAAGATGGAAGAAGAGCTTGCTCCCTCCTATGTGTTTGCTGTTCCTTTTTTACCCTGATAGTGGTAGTTAGTTAGTTTCCATCTCCTGCTTTGTTCGTTTGTCTGTCTGTTTTTATTTGTTTTGGCACACACAGTACAGTCTGGGTAGGACTCACTCAGCTGAGCAGAGTGCCTCTCTAGGCATCTGTATTCTAATTACTTCATTTCTTCCTTGGGCATATTGTTGGTTCCTTTGATTTTTGTTTTCTGCATTGCTTCAGTGTCCCCTATTTATTTTTTCAGTTCTACAGCACCTATGTGATTTCTCATGTCAGATTCTCTCTGGTAAAGTATGTGGTGTGGTTTGTGTTTTCCCTCATAATCAAGACTGATACAAGATGAAAGATTTACTAATTACAGTGTAACTGATGGAGGTAGCATAAGAACAGTGTCAATACATCTCAGATTTGATAGACCCGACAAAAGCAAAAGCTCAGAGGTGCCCTGACTAGGATGAAGGAAGAGTGCCATTGAGGTGAAGACCTTGGGTCTTAAGAGTCAGCTTTGCTGTTTACTGGTTTCTTCAACAGTATATTCAACCTCTAAACCTGAATTTCTTCACCTGGAAAAGCAAGATAAGTTAGGGGTCAGGACTAAATGAGGCAATGCTTATAAAGAGTTTAGCAACGACCAACACATGGATACACTGAGTTAAGAATTTTCCATTTTGATGCTGATGCTGATGCATGTGGAGTCACCTTAGGGAATATCTTTTAGGATATAACTGTGGCTACAGTTACTCAAAGCTTTTTGTTTTGAAAGGCATCAAAACAAGCATTTCTTAGCTCATATTTTCACATTCCCTGTCTTTCTACCCATAGGAATCTTGGTGATTGAAAAAGAGTGACTCACCTTTTTAAAGTTCATTTCAAGCAGAAAACTTTCTTTGATGACTTAGATTTAGAATGGCCTATCGCTTTGCAGGGGAGTTGTAGGTCATCTGTTGAGGAGGCTGGTGACTGTGTCCCAGAGCTTTCCTTGAAGGCATGATGCAGGAGTGTTGAAGATGTCATGAATTCTCATTCCAAAGAAATTTCTCACTTCCACCTCCCCACACTCAAAAAGGAAAACCCTCCAAAGTCAGTGTGGGCCCTCCGTTTGAATGATGAGTAGGAATTTTGTTCTATAACATTCTGATGCATGAATGTCACACTTGACCATTATTCGAAACTGAAATTAAATGTGAATCTAAGCCCCTACTAGCCAAAGCGGAGAGTTGCCCAACACGATCTTACTATCTAGCATTTTACAGGAGGCTCAGAGGCCTTACGTAATTTTGATATTTGCAAATATGTTCTTTGTTCATATATACACTGGTTGCCATTGAAAGACTGATTATTTAAATAATGTCAATATAGTCCCTTTACTAGCCAAGTAGAGGACAGCAATCATTCATCAAGACTCTAATCTGGAGGAGTCAGTTTACCCTTTCCAGGTACCTTGGAGTCTTATTTGAAAAACTCATTTGGGCACACTGTTTGCTTTCTCATTTTGGAGGAAGGCTAACCCTCCTTCCCCAAGTCAAGCTGTTTGTTTTCTTTCAACACTATCCTGGGTAGGAGTAAGAACACAGGAACCCCACCCTCTTCCATTGTTCCCTACTGCCTCTTTCAACCCCCCAAGTAAGGCCCCAGATCTCAGATGAGAAAGAATAGAAAAAATACTGTTCATGATTTTGGTTCTTACAGCTGTAAGTAGAATACAAATTATCTCAATAGGTATGCTAGAAACCATGATCAAGTCTTTGCATTCATCAACTCTAAACCTTGGCAATTCTGCATGGCATTGGGCCTGCTTAAGAGATGTGGAAACTGAGGTTCCAAGAACATGCAGGACATGTCTCAGGACATGAGCTGGTAAATTACAGAGCTCAGATTAGAGGATCATGTTGAATGTGTGTGGCTTTACTCCATGTTTCTTTATAGGACACTGGAAAGATATTGATTGACTCAAAATGAGAGAGAAAAGGCACTTGGTTATCCATTTGATAAAGAACTTTGTATCGCAGAGTTATATTTGAGAGTGTTGATAAGAAAGTGTTCAGCTTAACTATTTTTGCATTTTGTCTTTAAAGAGAAGAATAAGGTGAACATAAATATAGATGATGGCCAAATACATATTATGAAGTGAGAAGAGGTCACTTACAGGAAGTCTGCTCCTTGCATTAATGTGAAAACAGCAAGCTTTTAATTTATGGTCTAGCTTTGTGTGTTTGCAAGTATTTTGATACACTGGTACTTTCAATTGTTGGCCTAGGGCTATTTAATCTAAGATCATTTGTTTTAAGGATGTGAGAGGCATTACTCTGGCCCCTTTTTCCTGTGCACACATTCCCACATGGTGGTTTAAGGACTATTTATTTATTTATTTATTTATTTTATTTACTTTGTTCCTTGCTTCAAGAGCAGCTGGCAGAGAAACATGATCTTACAGTTAGGAAGTAAATGTACATTTTTTTTAATTAAATTCTTTTATTGGTACATTGTAGGTATACAACACAATTACATCTCTCATTGGGAATTGTACCTTTACATAATGCATCTTGGTTCTTATTTTTTCCCCATTCCTAGCTCTCCCTTCACGCCCTCCACCTTTCCCTATTTACAAAGACTTTATTTCCATTTTTTCCATTTCTCATCATTTTTCCTTTCCCTTCTTTCCTTTCCCCTGCCCCTCCCACTACCCCTACCCCTTTGGACCTTTTCTTCCTATTTTGCATTATCGATTATTCATCCTAATCAATGGTACATTTTAGGTATACAATATAATGACATTCATCATTGGAAATTTGCACCTTTACATAGTCTCTCTTGGTTCTTATTTTTCACCCTTGCCCAGCCCTCCCTTCAACCCCTCCATTCCTCCCTATTTACAAAGATTTTGTTCCTATTTTTCCATTTTCTCATATTAATCCCATTCCCTTGTATCCTTTCCCCTAGCCCTCCCACTTCCTTCCCCTTTGCCCCTTTTCTTCCTATTTCACATTACCTATTATACATTTAGTCCTTATTTATACTTTCAAAATGTACATTTTTTTAAATGAAATAAAAGTTGACATTACCAAAACATCCCAGGCCTGTCATTCTGTTACTTTAATGAGTTGTCTTGATCCATTTTAAGTTCATCCAGACAGCACATTTATTGAAAGCTTACCATGTATGAGACACTATTCTAAATGTTCCAAATGTATCACTGAATATAACAAAGATTTCTGCCTTTATGGATCTTATAGTCTCTGGAGGGAAATCAGACCATGAACTTTAGATATAATATATACAGCCATGCATCATTTAACAATGGGGATACATTTTGAGAAATTCATTGTTAAGCAGTTTCATCATTGTGTAATCAGCATAGTGTACTTAGACAAAATAGATAAGCAATATCTTCAAAAGTATGTTCTTCTCCAAACAGTACTTCCCCCATTTCACTGGAGAAGGCATCTTGTAAGAAGAGCTAGATCATTCATGATTTCCTGTAGTACACTGGAAGGATGCTTATTAATACATTTGAAAGCCCTGGGGTTCTTACTATGCCAAATCACAAAGGATTTCTCAGTTTTCAGCCTCCAAGCAAGAATGTTATCTTGTCCTTAGAAGCCTTGCAATTTGCCATCATTTGGCCTCCTTATGAAGATTTGCTTTGGTAACTAGTTTCCTTCATAATCAGCTTATCTAAAGTTTCCAAAAATTCTTCAGCTGCCTTCATGTCAGACCCCATAGACTTACTGCTCACTCTCATATGTAATAAAGGCAAATTATTAAATTGTTGAAGGCACAAGAACTAGCACTAAATTCAGCATCGTAGTCAGTGATAGTCTTTTCTTTCAGCATTGCAAACAAACTTTTTGCTTTGGCCATAACCATGGTGTAGAGAAGGCTACACTTCAATCCAGGTCAGTAGAAGTTTCAATTCAGGGTCATTTGAAGTTTCTTCAGACCTGATATAGGTCCTTCCCAATTTTTGCAAGTCTCACTGGCTTCAGTGAAGCAGATCCTTAATCAAGTGCTGTTACTTTCTTCTTCAGTATTGTAACCATGCCTGACTGGTGAGCAAATACACTCACTGATTTTCTGCCTTCGTGGTCCTTAATCACTTTTAATTTTGATTCCAAGTCATTCATTCAAACATGACTTCTTAATGGCAATATTAGCAGTAAGTTTTGATTGTTTAAGGGCCACAATGAACAAAACAACATGAGGTTAGATCAGGCACAGGATGCAATGATGCAATCAAGACATACAGTAAATATGAAATGTCCAAGGCTGCTGCTGTCCTACTGTGGCATATGATTTTAGTAAATTTTTTTACAAGTAGAAGGCAAATATATTCTAAAATAGCATAGTAAATACATAAAATAGTAACATAGTTGCTTGTTATCATTATTGTGCACTGCATATAATTGTATGTGCTATTTTTTTTTCCTGTGGTGCTAGGGCTTGAACCTAGGGCTGGCACATGTAGACATGTACTCTGACCCTGAGCCATACCCCCAGGCTGTCTGTTAAACTTTTATATGAGGGGCAACTCCACAAGCTCAAGTAATGCATTGGGCTATATTATAACAAAATCTACCAAGATACTGGGAAAAAAATTCTTCTGCTCCATCATAATTTTATGGGATTATCATCACATGCACAGGATGTCACTGACCAAGAGGTTATTATCAGTGCATATATATTTATACATATGGAGAAGTAAAAAGTTCTGTAGAAGAAAAAAAGAGCATAAGGGACATCAGGAATTGGGATAATGAATGTCATATTAAATACAGTAACTAAAGGGGTTAAATTTACATGCACTTATATTTGATATTGCTGAAAGTTTGAATAGAACTCAATAAACAGTTTCCAGATTGTATTTAAGGCCAGGCATAGTTGGTTGGAGGCAAATCTGATCTTAAATTCTATATTGGATAAGGAAAGCTGATTTGGCAATGGAGTGGTAGTTTCATTGTTTTAAGTTGAAGATATGGCTGTCATCTGTCTGTGATGCTGCATGGAGATTAACTGGTGTGGTTTCTTCACAGATAAGTCTAGGAATATATATTAATTTTTGTAATATATTGTGATTTATTCAGCTTCTGATTTAATATATTCAATTAATTCAAAAGAATTGGAATAAATTTGCTGATATGCTGGCTATATGATATGCAGCACATCTACAAGTTAATTGTTCTTCATAAATTATTGGCTGTTTATTTTTATTATTTCTCAGATTTTCTAAAGGCAGTTTTTCAAGAGACTGTCACATACTCTGTTTTTTTAAGAGTTACTGGAAAAAATCTATTAAATTAATTTTTGGCCGGTTTTAGGTAAGCACCTGTGGGATTATGTTTGCAAATTTAATTTGAAATCAATTTCTTTACTTTCCCCTCACCTGCATTGCTAAAGGGACCCATTTTCAACAACCTTTGAAAAATCTGCCAATCAGTATTCAACTAGTGTTAGAATTCATTCATCAAATATATGTTTGGAGCATTTTATTCATTTCACCAGAGATTATTTTTGCACTGGAAAATTGTATTCAACTGTTTGGCAGTCATCAACAGATACAAATCAAAGTAAAGTCCCATTATAGCAATACCATTTCAAAGAAGGAAAGAAACACAACTGTTTAACACAACTGCTAATTTTTTCATATTTTAAAAAATGGAATCGGGAAGTATTTGTTTTGACTGTGAAAAAATCTCTCAAATAATATAGTCCATGAAATACCTTAGAAAGTTGATATCTAATTTTTCATTCATGTATAAATTTTAACTGTATATATGGAAAGGAAGACAAGAAGTAACTCTGATCTGTGCTCCATACTTTGGCTCAAAACGAACCCTCTATCTCCCTCAGACCCAGTATATCTTCAGCAGCATACCACACTTGTACAAAAGACTCCTGCTGTGGGACACAGTTTATGTTCACAGCCACTGTGCAGTCACTAAAAGGGGATGGAGAAGAAGGAGCTGAGTAAGGGACGAGAAACTGTTGTAGTGCTGGGTACTGATGGCAGCAATGATATGGTTGACATGGAGTTGACTCTTCTTCCAGCTGCATGTAAAGCACATTGTGGCACCGCCATGAGTAATCCACATTGAATTCTTTGAGGTGAGTAGCTAATGCTATCTTCATTTTACGGGTACGGATACTGAGAGACAGGAAGTCTAATTGCCCAGAGAATACTAGTTTTATCTAGTTTGGCTGGGTTTCGAAGTGGTACATTTCTTTTTTCACAGGATGAAGTCAGTTCAAGTGAATTCAAGAGTATAGATTGTGTGTCTTTCTCCTTGCTTTGTCCAGGAAATGCTCACTGTGACCTTAGGGGGAATTTTTTTAAAACACCCTTATTCTGTCACTCTTCTTTTGTGTGATACTTGACATTGTCTGACATTATGTGTCTGTCTATGTGTTTGTTTAGAATTTCTTTAATGGTGGCAGAAATTTTAATTTGCTGTGATCCCCAGCACCTCATGCAGTACCTGGTCTGCAGTGAGCATTAAATACTTGCGAAATGAGTACATGAATTCACACTAATCCACTCCCAGTCTGTGTAAGCCTCTTCAGTGGTGGAGGATCTGAGCATGCAGGGGCAGCTGCCCTGCCTGACCAGGATGGAGCGCTGTCCATCCATTGCCCATTGACCGCCTACTTTAGAGAAAGGGGCCTTGCGACTGGGAAGCCCTTGTGATTCTTATATGATTTCTTTTTCCTAACTCCTTTTGACCACTATGAAATTCAGCTGGGATGTCCTTGTGTAATGAAATTGTTCTTACAGTCCCTGAAATGCTGAGGAAAGTTAGGTTAAAGAATCTCATTTTATCTATAAAATTTACCAGGAGAGTCAGATTTCTCAGTCCTAATAATTGTGAAGAAAGTGATCTGAGAATCAAAGCAAATTTATTTCAATAAAAGACATCAAATATATTTTAATAAATAAGACTGACCATAGGGATCCAATGCAAACTATTTGGTAGTGCCACACACCTTATAAATCCTTTAAAAGAAAACCAAAATAATAAAGTAAAGTCCCTTGTTTTCTCTCTTTGTTGCCTATTTTGAACCTAGTTTTAAGTTTGCTTTGAGAGAAGAGGAGAAAGCAGAAAATATTTGTATCCTAGACTACCAATGGTATGCCTTTTACGGCCCTTTTGGATTAAAAAGTAGCATAGTTCAGGTACTTTAGGTTTAGTGTTGTCTCTACTTTATCATACTTTCTGCTACTGAGATGATCTTTAAACTTTTGCCTTAAATTTTTGATCAGATGATAGAAACCAGTGGTCTCTTAGCTGCAACTGGTTCCCAGGTATATTTTGTTTGACCTAGATGAGTTTTACATTCATTGCCAACATCTCAAAATTGGAGCGTTTCACATTAAAATATATATTTCCACTATTTGTGAAATATTTGGCCACACCAGACCTGTGTCCTGGCTGGAGCTGAATTGTGGTTGCAGTTGAGGTAGGGCTGGGACTCTCCAGTTTGTCCCCATCCTGTTTTCTAGCAGTGTTGCCTTGCTTTCTTTAAACACCCGTCTGGCACCTACAGAACAGAGACAATAATGAGTCAAGAGAAGGCTTAGAGAAAGTGAAATCTTGATCTTCATCTCATGCCTTTGCTGTGCTATAACTTTCTTTGGGTCTATGTTTTTGTTTATTTTTGTAAATAAAAATGCCCAGGTTTCACCAGAGCAGCCAGATTGATCTGATGCTCTCCAGAAAGGCTCAAAGAACCAATTTGGGAGGATTGGCCTATTTCTATACTACTTCTACTGAGATAGGAATATTTGATTCAGTGTCTGTGAGATCAAAGAAGATAGACTATTGCCTTCTCCTCCTTCCCGAGCTTTTCCCAACAGGACGAGACTCAGTGGCAACTCTTAGTAGACCTTCATCATGCTGCGCTAATAACTAGAGCCAGCACCAGCTATCATGGCTGTACAGAGGGGTAAGCACCTAGAAAGTCCTCTTTCTGCCCTCTCACTCTTTTTGATTTTCAGCACGCAGAAGCCTCTTGCAGCCCATTTTAGTTGGATTTTTATGTGACCCAGTGGATAGAAACCTTAATGTCAGTGCCATTAAATCTGTACCTATAAAAAAACCCTGGAAATGCTAAGTCCTGGTAGGAAGCATGCTTCAATACTGATAAAGAGTACAGTGAGCTAAAAACAAAAGTGACTTCAGAAAGGAGGAAGAATGAGAGCACTGCTGCTCTGGCTCACTTGTAATATGCAGGGAGTCTCAACAATTAATCTTCCATGTTAAGTGTGTTCATAACTATCTTTATAAGATAGTTTCTCTTTTTAAAAAGTAGTTCACTGGTTGAAAGAGACATGACTGTTCCTTTGCAAAGATCAAAGAAAAAGATGCTCGGATGATTAGTAATTGTGAATGTGAAAAAAGCACATGAGAAAGGGGTAGGAGGTAATTGCTTTCTTCTAAAAATATTTGTTTGTAATGCCATAGAGATCATGCTGTATATCCACCCTGCCACAGAATTTGTAGAACCTGGGTAAGGAAAAACTTATGTCAATTTCTCATGGGCTCTACAGAGATAATTTTGTTGGCTATGTTCAGATCAGATCTGAGCCTTCCAAGGGAATTGTAGACTTGGAAAACTTTTACGTATTAGAAATGTGTTTTGTTAACTATTAACTTGAAAATATGATTCTCCTTTGTATCCAACCATCTCTTACTTCTCTTTAAAACTTATTCAAGAAACTGTTAGTGCTCTCATCTGTTCCCTTATCTGAGCCAGGTATGCCTTCTTTTTGCTCCTGTCTTATGATCAGTATCCTGTTTCTGTCAGATTCCAGGCAGTGTCTCTTTGAAAGAAGTGTCTGTTTCACCTTTTCATCTTTAGTACCTAGCATGTAATAGGAGCTCAGTGTATGATATTGAATGAGTAAATGATGATTGGATGAAGAGATAAATAAATGGGTTTTTAGTGATTGCTGACTTAGCATCATTTCTGGATTTTATATATGATCAGACTAAAATGTATCTCCTGTAGTTTCTTGTTATTTTCCTTTCATTTTGTGGATTTCCATATCCTGACTTCAGGATCTAGTATACAGTATGTTTTAGTTTAACACAAATATGAAGCATTTGTTTCTAATTGCTAATTGGAATGTTATGAAAAATTTGCAGTGTTGAGAGAAGGGACCTGAACCTGAGCAGTGAGGGTAAAGTGGTAACATTTACTAAGGTATTGACAAGTTTGGCTACCACAGCACTGAAGATCCTGATAGATTTTACTTCCTGGCCACTTTTGTAAGACAATGCATGGTAATTTGCCAGCTTCTGTATGCATCAGCAATATTAAGGTGGAGGGCACTAAAACACCTCCAACTCTAGATCCTTCAGTTTAATCTTACCTTATGGACATCTTTTTTTTTTTTTTTCTGCATTGCTTAAATTCCAATTTGAATGACTTTGGAAGAGGCGTCCACTTTCCAGAGCTGCACTGTTACAGGAGATACCCAATCCCTGGAATCATTACTCCTTCCATTTTCACTGTCTCCTTTACATTGTACCCTCACTTGCTCTGCCACCCTAGTTCAAGGATGTACCCAAGGTCACTGAAATTCAAGCCTCTGACCTTTCAGTTCACTACAACCCCATAATTTTTTTCAGCACTGTGGTGATTCCTATCTTGCAGTAAAGACATTTTTCAAAAACATAATATAAAACAAGAGCTTTGGAATGAAAAAGTCTGAAAAGCAAAAAGATTATCGTAAGGCAAACATTTATTGAACTGAAACTTTAAAAGAAAGCATGTTGCTTTTGTTGATGCCCTCACAAATCAGAGTTTTGTTTTCTGTGTTACTCTAAAAACGAGGCAATGAGAACCAAGCCTTAAATGTGTTCAATGCAGGAGCCCTGACTCAGGGTGCTCCACAGATGAAATAATTTCAAAATGCATTCATTGTATCTCCAAAAATACTCCAGAAGGTAAAACCATGTTAGAGGTTTGCCTTTGGCTTTTAGCACAAAGAGGACAAAGAGTAAAATAGTAATAACTTCTTCCTTTTAAATTTATGCCTCAACAAGAAATCTAAACTCAGCAGAATCAAAATTGGTAGATAAAATGTAGCTCTAAAAAGTAAAATATCATGGCATAGAATCATTTCTACTTAGTAAATATTTGTGGCATAAAGTATATGGATGGGAGAACTATTGAAGCTAATTGAAAACCACATAATCCACTGTGAAATATGGCCATTAATTCATTCACAGAATGTGGTTCTTCCTCTTGCTGTTTAGTAGTCCTTAATTACCCCAGACAAGAGGACCACTGGAAGTCATGATTTCCAAACAAGTTGTTTCTATATTATATTCAGTAGCTCACCCAAAAAACCCATCAATCAAAAGAACAAAAACCCCAGAACTTCTTAAAAGTTCTTATCTTGAAAGTACATTATGTCTTCAGTAAAGATAGAGGTTGAAATTATCTTTCATCGCATAAAATCCCTTTAGCTACTTGGACAACCCATCATGAAAATTTTCTTCATGTTCAAAGCTGAACAAAACTATTAACCCTGTAGGTCAGTTTTTCACTATATCCTACCTCTGACATGCATTTTAAAGAAAATTAGGACAGGCTACAAAAATGTTTTTAAAGAGCATTAATTTTCATTGAATTGCTTTTATTCTTATGAGCTCTCTGTATTAGTTATTTTGAAGACCAGAACTCTGAACCAAGTTTCTGAAATTTACTCTGCAATATGTTGTCTTGGTAAGCTGTATTTTCAGGGTCATATTAAGAAAGGATCTTGAAGATTCATCTAGTCCCTGTTTTTTTTTAAATTTGATATGTTTGTGAATATCAGAGAAATACAAAATCGTGGACATCAAAGATCAGAGGGTTTATGTTTTTATGGAGAAGCTCTATAACTTTTACCAAATTCTTTAAAGTATTGATGATTCCTAAAAAGAAAAATCACTAAATAGAACATTCCTCCTGTGGTTTTGAGTTTTTCTGAAATCTGTACAGTAAGAGCCTTTGGATTTCCAATCTCACAGTATGTGTATCTCACAGATGGCCAAGGCAGATTCCTACCAGGAGCAGATTAGCAGAGATAACCTGGAGAATCTTTCCACATGGAACTGTCAGGAGGACTGTCTTGGACATCATGAGCAAATATCAAGAGATCTGAAGTATCAAGAGACTATTTGGGTAATACTGTTTTAATGTCCATAGGAGTGGTTGGGGTAGAAGTAGGAAACTCAGGAAAAAAGCAGTATTCTGCTATTGTACTGGTGGTCTAGATTTAAAAGGAGATACTTATATATCTTTAGAGCCAAAGAAATCCATCACTCAATCAAGTGGTATAACCTCTCAAGTGGCAATGATAGACACTATTCTAATTCTTAAAATACTTTATAAATTTGGTAATGATGTGAATAAAATCTCAGGAACTGGTTTATGTGACCACCTACTTTACTGTGAAGTCCTTCATATAAACTATAAATAGAGCTCAGGATCTTCCAGTAGTTTTACTAACAAAAATCTAACAAGTATCCTAGTCAGAATCAACAGTGTTGTTAGCTGAAAAAGTGATAATCTTCTCTTTTAACAAGGAAAGTATTGAAGAAGTATAGAAGAGAATTAAAACTAACACAAAATGCTTTTGTGTTAAAAAGGCATCTGTTTATCTGGTAAAGTTTTTGTAATGTTTAAGAGAATTTGATCTGCTAAACATATCAGTCTCATGATTCCAGTGTAAAATGCATAATTGACTAATTGATTTAAACTTGTGCTTTTAGGTTGAAATATTACTAAATTGATTTACAATGTTAGAATATTTAAAATAATTTGATTCATCATATTTATAAATTTAATTCATTTGATTTGAGATTTATTGAATTACTCAGGAAGGCTTTAAGTCAGACAATTGAACCACTTAAAGGAAATCAAATATATTAAATTTATAAATGAATTTTAAAATGTTTGAAGAGGTGTAATTAACTGTTTATAAATGGAGCTAAATATTTCTCTAAGTACCCTTAAAAGCAATTCCTAAAATTGACTGGATTATAAACAGAATTGAATTCATAAGCTGAAATTCTGATTTCCTAAGCTTCTGATGCTTAGGAAAAACCAGGCTTTAAAATTTTTAACCTGAAGAAGTCAAATATTAATATTTAAAACCAAAATACTATCCGACTGATCTTTTCTGAGTACAGAGGTCACCCTCAAGGACTCAGGAAGCCTCATATGTAACACACACTTTTTGTTTTAAACATGATTGTTCTTCACCTCTCCACAGAGTGTGTTCCTTCTTAATACCCTGAGAACCGGCAGCAGTACTCAGCAGTACTCTAACTGAAACAACTTGCCTTTGTCCATTTTTCATAGACATATTTTTGCTACAAAAGGAAAATTCAGTGCAGGTGTGATGTTTGGGGAACAATAAACAGTGCTCAGGATTTTGGCAACCTAAATAATGCATACTGTTACTAGGTGGTTATCCTAGTACATAAAAATCCATGATTTTTTTTTTCCCCACAGATGTCAGAGTTTAATGTGAAATCTCATGAAAAATATGGGCCAGGAGGTGTGTCAGATCCATATCTGAGACTGAATTTGACTTCAGGTCACTTGTTTTACAACTCTAGTAAGTAAGAAAGTGCTCTCAGAACTGGTACAGCCCAGATGTCCTGTTCCCTTTTCAACCTTTGTCCCAGAGAGATATAGAACTTGTCAACTTTTCGTTCCCCTAAAAATCACCTCATATTAGATCATTAGTGGACAATGTATTTTTCACTAAAGATTTTGAAGAATAGAGGAAGAAAATGGTTATGTATATGTTCATCCCTCATTAAAAAAGAAAGTATATTTAAAATTCTCGATTATATTTTTCTTTTCTCTAGTCTTCTCTACACGGCTACTCTGGAGATGGAAGCATGCTTCATACCATGTCAGAGCTCCTAAGCTTCCCTCCCCGATTCTCTTAGTGTACTTCAGATTCCACTTCCCTTTAAGCTGAACAATCCAGCTTCATTTCACAGCTAAACATTCTGGGTGTTGTGTGGTGGTGCTGATGCTGCTGAGGGTGTGTAAGTAACTCTTGAGTTATGTTTAAAACTGGGTATAAATGCCAGTATCTAAATGTTGGACACTTAAAGTCCATGCTTTTTAGTTCACTGTTAAATCCACCTGGAGATGCTGGCACTTAAGTCCTTTTTGACCTTGTAGCAGCAGCTGCCATTTCTGCCATGCCTGTAATCCCTAGCCTAGATCTTTGCCATTTGAGTCCTTGCTGGACCTGACTTCCAGAGGACCAATGTAGGCTTCTTTTTTCAAAGTGCTTTGCTGGAGCCACCCAGCCCATAGCCCACAGTCACTACCCCGCCCAGGCCCACAGCAGATTGGCAGCGCTGGACATTTAAGGCCCTTCTTCCATCCCAGTAACCCACAGAGGGTGCCAATATTTGCCTATACCAGCCTCTTCTGTCTCGGCTGGAGTAAGTTTGAGATGTGTTTCTGTGCTGCTTCCAAAAATTCCTCAGTGAATTTAAGCTGCAGTTGCCCATCATGGTAATTTGATAATGAACATTTTTTTCTCTTTCCCTATCTCATGTTTTTACTGAAATTGCCCCAAAACACCTCCCACTTGCATTCTAATATCTATCTTTAAATATATTTCTGGGGAAACCTAAAGTATAAAACATTTTTCAAACCAAATGCCATTTTAATGAAATTAATTAGGCATAGAATTTAGTTAGCCCTCAGCAATCTTAAGGGAAAGCAAGCATTTCCTACATAACCCTATTCAATCTGGGACTCCGGCACAGCACTTCTCTTACTCACCTGAAGAAAAATGTGCTTTCACGGTAGACTCTGGACTTAGTAATGATTGCCTAGGCTTTTAGACCAGGACATTCTTCCGTGAAATTTTGATTCAACAATTAGAATTTTAAGAAATCATACTGACCTCTAACTGTTTTCTGACAAAACCATATCCCAGGTATGCCATTCCAGCTTAAGGTAGAAAATAATGATGAAGTGGTTGAGGAAAGGGTTTTCTCTTTAGGCTGTTCCCCAGTTAGCTTTATACAGTCCAAACTGTGGCTACGCTAATGGTTTCTGCTCGACTCTGTTGGGAAGCCAAGTACACTCTTGGGCCTAATGGATGCATACAAAGTAGTTCATTATTTCTCCTCTAAAGGTTTTCTGTCTGCCTCTAAATCACCTTATTTGGTGACTCAACATCCTCAGGAAGTTTGCTTCTGGGAAGACATTTAAAATTTCTAACCACTGACCTGACCAGGGAGTGGCTTACTCACCCAAAGGATGCAATCTATTCATGCTGACATAGGCTTTCTAATGCAAACATTATAAAGTATTCATAAGCCTCCCCTTTGCCTTAAAATAGAACCCATTGCTCCATTTGGGGAAGGTATTAGAGCTTTAAATGCCTCCGAAATGAATCTGCTCACTTCTAGGATCTAATTGTTCTCTCTCTTCCTTTGAGGGTGACTCTGGGTTGCTCTGCTTTTCTTAGCCATCTGTCCTTTTGCATTTGCTCTTGCCTCATCTCACTGTCTCACTTTTCCTTCAGCCTTGTTTACAGTTCTTTTTCTGGAGGGGTGGTTGTGGAATTGACTTCCCAGGAAAAAGAATTAAATATTCATGAGAAAGATAGTGTGGGCTTGTGGGATCTGGAAGAAGGCAAACTGAATATATAGTAAATGAAAAAATTTAAACATGTTAATTTTAATGCTTTAACAAGCACTGGCATGTCTGTAGCCTCTCACAAGATGTAGTCTTCTTAAAGCTGGATAGCCTGGGTTATACTTATTTTAGGCATGCATGATTTTTCTCCATCATTAAATTAGAATATGATTACCTCCCACAGACAAAATAGCACCTTTGAGTACTAAGTAATATAATTTATTTCATAAATAGGATCAAAACACTTTTATTAGATGCTAGTGACTAGGGGAGAAACGGTATTTTATTAATATTTTAGTATTGACTCTATTTTATTACATTTAATCAGAATGGGATTTTGACAGCAGCCCAGAGATGTACTCTAAACTTTTATCTGTGCTTCAGGTATGTTGTTCGAAAAATGCTTTTTTTTGTTTTTCTTTTAACCTAGAAACTGGAGTATTTGCAACGGATTATTTCAAAAGCCACTGGGGCTGCATATTTAGTTTGCGTGGGATCTGGGCTCCTAGTGGTTTCTTTCTCTAGAACGGCTTAAATGAAGAAACCCATGAAGGTCCTACTGTACAAAGTCCAGGACAAGGATACTTGAAGACACAAACATGCTTCCTCTTTCTCTTCTTTTTTTTCTCTTTCTGATTTTAACAAATACTTATTTAATACTTGGGAATATAGCAATCAGTAAAACAAAATGCTTCCTCTTGTGGATCTGGAGGTTAGGAAGAGATAGGCAAGAAAACTAAAAGCACAGGTTCTGTATCAGGGCCTGAGACCCTCATCTAGCACAAGATTTCAGATGGCTGTTCTGGGCAGGTGCTGTGTTGTGACCACCTGCACTTGGAGCCTCTATGGAGCTGGACAGTCATGCTCAGATGTTTTTGAATTTTTTTCTGGAAATGATAAAAAGAGGATAATAATTCATTTCTAGCTGAGACATAAAAAGAATTGCTGTGAGATTTAGAAGAGACATTAAAAGTTATTTAAAGAGCTGCCTCTGCCGCTTACTGGCAAGGTGAATTGGGTCAGATTATTTGGTGTCTGTGTCTCAATGTGTTCTACTGTAAAATAGCAATAGCACCTGCCCTGTCAAGTTACTGTAAGGATTAAATGAGTTAATATTTACAAACACAAAGACTGCTCCTGCAATGCAGTGACCTGTAGATGTTAGTAATTTGGTCAGCTATCCTACCCAAGCTTGACGTTTTCGCCCCTGTTGGATTGGTTGGCTAGCTGCTGCTTAAACGACTTTATGTGATGGGAACCCTTTACCTTTTGAAGGGCTCTTTTGAACTTTGACTCTTGCTTTCCATGCTCTGCCCTTTGTCAGATGGAGCTGAAATCTCACTCTCTTGTGGGCTTCTACCCTGAGTATGGTCTTTCACTTTGGGATCATTTCAGAGCAATGCTGGTCCTTCTTCCGCATGATACTTCCAGATATTTGAAAAAGTAACATGTACCACTGGAGAGAACTTTTCACTAGACTAAATATCCCAGGCCCTACCGTTTTCTCTCAAAAGACATGGTTTCCATGTTAGCTCTAGTCTCATCCTAGGTTATTAAAAGGATCCCACATCAGCTCCTCCTTCATGTAATGTGGCACAGAGTCTCCCAAACTTCCCCAGTGCCCCCTTTTGATCCATTTTCTCCATATGTACTGCAGGATGAAATACCTAAGATGTGAATAAATAGCCTACTGGGTATTAGCCTTGGAATATACAACTAACAAGACAGAGAAGATCCCGGTCTTGTGGAACTTACATGCTAGTGGTGAAGATAAACCATCCTTAAATGAAGGAATATAATGATTTCGGATTATACTCTCAGAGTATGTGTGCAGAGGTCTCTTGGAGGTGATAACTGAGATGAGATCTCAAGTTTGAAAAGGAACCAACTCTGCATATCTGGGAAGGAGTGTTCCAGCTTGAGGGAAGATCATGTGCAAATAGCTTAAAGTTAGAGCACGTTTAGCTGTGAGATCAAATAGCAGAAGGAAAGCTCATGTTGCATGAGCAGAGAGAGTAGGGAGAGTGGTCTAAGATGAGGGTGTGGGTGCCTGCTCATATAGTACCCTAGTAATAGCTCTCCTCTCTTGTCTTTGGAAAGGTCAGAGATTTGCAGGAATAAAAGGGACAAACATTCCAGTCTTCTTTCTTGAAATTACCCATACTCAACCCACATGCTTAAAAAAATATCCCAAAGGTAGCTATTGCAAAAAATTTTTTCTACCTGGATTGTTTTCTCAGACTGTATTTTCTTGTACCTCTGTTCCAAATGTATAGTATTTTCTCCATCTGGAGTTCTCTCTTCCATCTTGTGAATTGCTATGTGTATTTACAAAATGCAACTTCAGGTCATCAACACCTCTGAGAGGCCTTCCTTGCCCTTTGGTCCCAGACCTCAGTAGGTAGCGGAGCTCTCTGCTCTACCAGCACCTGTTCACATTTCTAGATTAAGCACTTATCACTTTCTTGAAACTGATTATTTAGTTTCCTTTCCTCCTCAGTTATCCTTGTGCTGCTTATGAAAAGAAAGTTCATCTCGTGCAACTTTCTAACTCTAAAGTTAAGCGATGTACTTGAAACTTACCCCCCAGAAAACTTTTGCTCAATGATTGAATAATGAACTTTGACTGAAAGATTCCATCCAGGATTTATCTCATTTACTATTTCCCAAAGGGCTTTTTATTGTTAATTTGATGGGTAATTTATCATGTTGAGATATCCATTGCATTGCACTGCATTGCTTAGCATCCCCGTGTCCCTACTAAATCCTTGGATTTATTTCCAGATACCTCCTAGGAGTTGTAGTGTTTCCAGTCAAGAGCAACTACTGGGCCATTCACTCATCTATTGTTGTGAAAATGTTTAGTTGTTATGATGTGCCAAGTCCCGTAACTAATCCACGTATTGTGTAACACTGGAGCAGGGATTCACTACTTCTTAGTATTGGCCATAGCATCTTGGGTCATCTTTGTAGGACAGTTCTTCGTTATATCAAAATATGTCTGTATAACATCTAAACATTGATTTTGCTGGTATTGTTTAGTGCCAGATAGAAGATACCCAATCTTTTTCTTTTGTGATAGCTTTCCAACTACTTGAAGACAGTTTTATTGCCCTCTTTGCACCTACAATTTTTTCTTTCTCTATGTGAAACGTTGCTGTTTTTTTTTTTTTAACACTGTTTCTTGTTATGTGAATTTGACTGATCTCAGCTCTTTATTGTGGGGAAGGATATATCATAATGCATTCACTTTGACTGTCACATTACAATATTTTTACTCTACTTTTGTGTTTGGCATTTTCCCCATTGTTTACAACTTAAGCAGCAATAAAAGTTGCAAGGATATATGTGGATAAATGCATCAGTTTACATAGATGTTTAGCTGTAATAAAGTCATATTTATGAAATGATTGCCTCTTTCTAGGCTTCTATCATGTAGCAAAATGTTTAATACCCATTGTATATGTAATGTTTTATTGAAAAACACAGGTAGGTAAAGAGAAGTATGAAACATCTTTATGGTCAAAGAGCTAATGAACCTAGCGAAACAGTTTGAAATGTAAAAAAGTTCAAGTCAGTTGTGTACTAGTAAAAATGCTAACAACTGGCTCTCCGGAATGAGGGCAAATCTTGATTTGCAGCATTTGCTGATTTCTATGGTACAAACTCTTCTATCATGATTGCCAACCCTAACATGATGTTACTAAACACCAGGTTAAAAGAAATGCTCATTATTGCTGTATTTTATAGTATTTGTTCTGTATACATAGCAGATATAAATAACCTCAGGGGCATAGGTAATAGTAAAGTGTCATACAAATAACTAGATGTATTGTGTTTTGAGTATTACCCTTCTTTTAAAAATACTTAAATAATTTTATGTAATAATATTATTTATAAGTATATTTATTAATTTATAATAATTCCACTTCTCAAAATTCTTGAAAATTTAATAATTGACTCTGAGAAACTGATATGAACTTGCTCTAGCTTAACTGGAAACACAATCATGACAAAATATAATACAGTTATTGGACAGGTGTTCATAGTGTATTGTTTGGAAATCCAAAGAAGAGACAAATCATTATGTACTGAGGTAATCAAGGAAGATTTTCTTGGATAAGGTGATAGGACTTGGAGAATGTTCAAGATTTGAATTCAGGAAGAGAAGAACCATTCTGGCTCCGTAGTAGAGATGAAATTAAAAACAACTTATTAGTGGCAGTAATACAACAAATATTTCTTGAGTGCTTCCTCTGTTCTAGGCATTGTACTAAGGACTTTATAGTTTAATTAAATGTCCTAAAAACCCAAGAAGTAGATGCTATTATTAGCCTCCCTTTAAAGCTGAGGAATCCAAGACTTCAGTTGAGCAAATTGAGCAAAGCCAATTAATAAATATTTTGGAGTTTTTTTATCCTCATCTTTTAAAAGATTATCCTCAGATAAATTTAGTAAAGCATCTAGGTTATCAAATTCTGTATTAATACAACAACATTCATAATTATAGAAATCAACTAATAGGTTTCAAACACTTTTAGCACTTAAACATTTCCATCAGTATTACAATGATGGACAAGCTACCAAATAATGCTTTCCCATGGATATTACCAGGTCTTTTTGGAATGGAGAAAGGAAATAATAGCAAATGAAAAAGAAACATGATGATTGGCTTAATGAAAATTGGAATTTTTTGGTCACAAAATTGAAAATTTAGAGATAGGTTTACCTTCAGGAACATCTGAACTTGAGGCTCAGTATATTGTGTCATGTCTCTTCTGTGTTGGCCCATTTGGGACAGGCTTTCATATGGTAGAAGCCAGATGTCTGTCTATCATTCCTTGCTTACATTCTCACCACTTTTGGAGTCAGGCGCTTTTTCAATAGCCTGGGGAAAAGTTCTAGCCCAAGACATCTAGGTCAAATCTGTTGGCCCAGGATGAGCTAGACTTAAACCCTCACTCCAGCTAGAAGGATCCCTTTTCTAGTCGACTCACGTGACCTTCCTGCCACCGAGCCACCCCTCCCCACCCAGTGCAGGAGCTGGTGGAGTGAAGTCGTGGAAATGTGGGTATATCATGTATATGCAGGAAGTGAAATAAAGGACAGAGGAAGGGCCTTTCACAAAGGAAAAGATGGCAGAGTGAACATAGAAATCAAAGAAAGAGAAACTACCATAAAGACTAATGTAGAACATAAAAGAAAAGTTTTATCTGAATCTGTTTTAATTATATCACTTACAGAATATACCTGTGATATTGATAGATAGACTCTTCCTGTGTGAATTCACATATTCAACTGTTTAACACCTACTGTCTTCTAGGCACTGTGAAAGTTCACGTTCACATTCTCATTTTTTGTCTTTATATTTAAGGCACAATTTAATTACAGTAAACCACATATTTACAGTGCGTAATTCAGATTTAAAATATGTATTTTCCTGTGAAATACTATATCTAGAAAAAACATTTTCATCACCCGTCAGAAGATTTATAGTGCCTGTTTGTAATCTATTCTTCCCTCCACTCCTCCCAGGCAACCTCTCTGATCTGCTTTCTGGCCATATAAATTATCGCTTTGCATTTCCTAGAATTTTATATAAATGGAAGCATACGGTATGTACTTTTTTGATGTACCTTCTTCCATCTAGTGTAGTGATTTTGAGATTCATCTGTGTTGCATTTGCCAGATACCTTTTTGTGGCCATAAGGTATTCCATTGAAAGGATATTTTGCAGTTTATTCTTCCTTCATTTTACTGTGATTTGGGTTGCTTCTAGTTTAGCTATTCAATATTTTTCTGCCTTTAGCTTTCCTGTAGAATTCTTTGCAGAAACATGATGTAGGTGTTTTTGTGTAAACGTGTATTTGTTGCTCTTCTCTAATACCTAGGAATAGAACACAAGTTATACGGCAAATGTATATTTAACTTTGTCACAAACTGCCAAATTGTTTACCCAAGTGGCTGTACCATTTTACATTCCTAATCTAGTTTCTTCACATACTTGCCAATACTCGATAGGATCCAATTTTTCCTTCTATCATCTTAATGTGTGTGTATAGTAGTATCTTAGGTTTAACTTGGCCTCCCTGATGACTACTAACACATTTTTATTGTGACATTATTTCTCACTTGGAGATGGTTTCATTTTTTTTTTGGATAAAATATACTTATATATAACTATAGATTAAACTTCCTATAATTCCTACCCAAAAGGTGCTCTGGGATAATGACGATTTAGTCATGCAGTGTCTCTCTTGACTGATTATATCAGTTGAATTTTCTGTAATGACTCTTTTACCTCTCAAAATTATTTACTTTGTGAAATCACATTGCTTGAAACCAATGTAGTTTAAAATAATATAATTTATCTTGTAACTGTCCAGTATTTTTTTAATGTGACTAAAACTTTACACATAAAAATTTTCAGGACATCTTTAGAAGTAGTTAAGACAAAAATCTTGAATGTCTTCTTTCTGAAAAATTCTAGACTTAGCTGGAAATAAAGTAACATAAGGGAGAGAAAATTTGCATTACTGTCAAATTGTGCAATTATTCTTTCTAGAATTTCTCATATCCATGCATCAGTAATATTAAGTATTGTTACAAGGTTGGATTTTTTTTAGAAATAACCACTTGTTTACTGCTTCAGTTCTGATGCTGCATTTCATTTTCTGGTACATATACATACATACAAAGCTTTAATTTGAAGGAGGAAATAGGAATAACCTTTTTTTTTTTCTGGCTCCTACATTCCTGGCATGCAGGTCAGTGACCTGCCCTTTTAAATGGGGTCCTTAGATTTTTGAGGAAATTATCACACAGCATTTTATCCTGAAATCTATCTGCTAACCTTGAAAATCAGTCCTAGTTCTGTTGTAGCTGTCCAAATTGTAGAATGGAAGAGGAAGAGAAGGGTAAGTAGAGGAAACCTTTCAAAAAGACTTAAGGGCAATACTGGCAGCACATTTTAAAGAACTCTATCCAAGTTACAATACTCACTTCTAACACATATTAAGTGTTTGATGTGTGGCAAATATGGCGCTCAGTTATGTACTGCCATCTTCTGACATAATGAAGGTAAGTGCCAATATCCCCACATTTGAGGATATAAAAACTGAGGTTTGGTGAATTTAAATAATTTGCTGATGTTCATTGTGTATGAGTTGGCAGAGGCTGCATTTGGAAGTGGTCTTGTGTGTTCTAGAACATTGCTTTTAATCAAGACACTGTACTGACTTGACTAGGACAGAAAATTTATTAACTTATCAAAAAAGATGGAAGAAGAACAATTTTTATAGCTTTGGAAACTTTTTGCCATTCATGCCTCTAAAAAGCTTGTTTTATGCTAGATGAATGACAAGGATTTAACTATAAAAATGTGCAAAGTACTTGTGTCATACCTGGGTTGTTCAACTAATGATGAAAACAGACTGGCTACCCTGAAATATTCCTAGAAAGAAACATCATCTTATAACAGAATTAGGCAAGCATACGCCTTAACAAATTCTCTAATACTTTTTCTTCTTTTTCAACTCCTATCTTCCCTCCTGATGAAACTGATAGATCTAAGTTTTGGCAACAACCTTAAATGTCATTCTATCAAGACTTGACGTGGTTAATCTTATGTGTTGATTAGGCCATAGGGTGCCCAGATAGTTGATCAAACATTATTCTAGGTGTATCAGTCACCTTTCCATTACTATAACAAAATATCTAAGATAATCAATGTTTGAGGAGGAAAGGTTTGATTTGGCTCTTGGTTTCAGAGATTTTATTCTATAGTTGCTGGGCCCCACTGCTTTTGGGCCTGGGGTAAGCATGTCTTGACTGAGAGCATGTGATAAAACAAAGCAGCTCACCTCAAGGTGGCTAAGAAGTAGGAAAAAGAAACAGCAAGAGGCTAGAGCCCCAAAATCCCCTTTCAGTGCATACCCCCATAACCTAAAATGTTCCACCTATGAAAGACTTCCGTGGCACCAAGCTGAGGACCAACCCTCACACGTAAGTCTTTGGGGGACATTCCAGATCTAAACTATATCCCTGGGTGTGCCTATGAAGGTGTTTCTGGGTGAGATTAATGCTTGAATCATCAGACTGAACAAAGCAGACTGCCTTCCCTCTGTGGGTGGCCTAAATAGAACAAGGGTCTTAACCCTCCCCCAAACAATAGAACATTCCTCCTACCTGACTGTCTTAGAATGAGGACATTGCTTTTTGCTCTGCCTTGAGGGTCAAACTGAAACATCAGTTCTTCCTGGGTCTCGAGCCTGCTAGCTCTCAGGCTACAGCTTCACCATCAGCCTTCCTCATCCTTAGGCCCCTGAACTTAGAGGAACATGAGGTTGGTGCTGGTCTACCAAGAGCAATGCTTCAGCCTTCCTTTGGTCACCAGTTTTAGGCTTCTATCCCCTTTCATCCTTTAATCTCTGAGGTTTAAAGAGTCTGGAACATGAGTGAGTTTTCCTCATGAGGTGAGTGTTCTTGGGGCTGAGCAATGTCTCTGGGCCTACCTAGGCTTCTCTCCTCCTGGGTGGTCATCAGATATGCTGGCTGCTGTCCATTTCACTAAAGTGGGCAGCAGGCATCACTCTGAGGCACAGGCTGTGTATAGACCTTGTTCCAGAGGTACGTGGACCATCTTCAGAGTTGAACTTGGTTCCTGCCTAAAGGGTTCTGTTATCCTGGGCTTCACAAACTCTGAGTTCAAAAGGGCTATATGTGAATCTAGACTCTGCCGCAAAGCAGGATTGGGTTTCCTAGTGTGGTGGCTGATTTTTTCCTCATCCCTTTTCATCACCTGTATAGTCTAGGCTCTAGAATCCCAAATGCAAAAAATTCGCTCTGCTTTTCCATTTTTCTCTGCTTTCTGCTTGTCCCTGAGGCAATGAACACAGGAATCTTGACTGCTGCCATGGAAAAAGGGACTAAGGGAAAGACAATCTTGGAGGTGGGCAGAGGCAGTCAATTTATTATTTCAAAAATAGTATCATTACATTTGCGTGAAGATTTCCAGAAATAGAGAAATAACTGGCTCCTTTTCCTCTTCCTAACCCAGGGAAGACCTCTTCAATTTTTGGACAGTGCTGTTACCATGAACTCAGTTTCTGCAGATTAAAAATCTCATTTATTCTTCTATTATTCATCTATTCATTATGTTCTAGCATTCATTTAAGTCTTTCTTGGCTCCATCTTTGGATGTGCTCTTTTGAAGTGTGTGGCTGAGTCTGGCCACTTGTGATCTGACCCAGGGCACTTGCATATTTCAAATGGTCTGTGTTTTAGTGATTAAAAAAAACCTTCAACTCTTGGCATGCAAGTGTGCATGCTACACATGCATACACACATACACATGCACATACACACAGATCCTTTCTGTAAGTTTCAGGTTTAGTCAAGGAGATAGAAATGTAGCAGAAACCATATGGCTACCCAGAGCAAAAGCAGATACAGAAAATCCTCCTGCAGTTTCCGTGAGCCCCCAGAGCCTCTGACGGGTGAAGTGGGGGGAAGCATAGAGCTAACAGTAACATCTATTTATGGTAAGATCTTACAGGAGCCAAGAAGGATAGAATAGTTCTGGGCCAAAATTGAGTCTTTTGGTGCCATCCTGAATTTCTATACATACTCAATAAAACTTCTGTGCTTGAATCTGCCCTTTAAAAGGACATTTGCAAAATGTAGGCTCTGCTGATTGTTGAATCAAGCTCACGTTGAGCATTCCATCCTCACCTGGGAAAAAGCCAGGCATTTCTGAGCTCTCACAACCCTCAACTCTCCAGCATCCCAGAAAGCCCATTCATTCACAGCACTATCACGTACACTATTGCTCTTTAATGGTGGCTTCACATGGCTATGGAGAGGTTTGCTGTATGCAGTGTGTAGTGTCTTAGTAGACCTGGCTTGGCCAGACTGTGCAGCATTTGAAGCTTCTGTTATATTTTCCCTGCCCTCTTATCCCTTAATGCTCAGGGTTTAAGACTATAAAAATTCTGATTAAAATTTTTCCAGGGGATCGTAGACCTGGGCATATCACCTGAAAGAAAGAAAAGTAGATCCATCCAATTTGAAATAGATTCATGAGAGCCTGAACTTACAAAAGGACAAATAGAACTCTCACTCACAACTTCCATAGCTGCCAGCTTAGGAAGCTACATCGAAGCCTCTGCAGCATCGGCCTCTGTTCTGAGGATTCGGTCAGTGACTGCCTGCTCCCTTAATTTTTACCCCCTCTTGCAACTTAAGATCAAACAGAGAAAGGCAAAAGAATTTCTTAGACCACTCTCTTAAGATTCTGTGCTTCACCTTAAACCTATCTGTGGCTTCCCCATGCCAATTACCTCCAATCAAAGTATATCTGAAACCCTCCCTTTCTTTATTATAAAGTTTTCTCTTTATCTGGCTTGGGATTTCTGAAAAATGCAAGTGATAGTGATAGATTCCTTGTTATAGTGAACTGCAAATAAAAAACATGTCTCTTCTCATTCAGGCAGTCGGCCTTTACTTACATTCCATCATTTAATCCTCATAACTTTAGTATGAGTAAAACACTATGATTATTATCGCTTCTCGGCCTTTTGGCTAAGATCAAGTGTAACACTATGATTATCTTCATTGTTCTGATGAAGCATAGAAGAGACAAGGTATCTGTAGAGAATTATACCCTTGCTAAGTGATAGGCCAGAATTTGAATCTAGTTTTATTGGCCTCATGTACTCATGCCTTTAAACTGGTGCATCCTGCTGTCCCACTGAAAGCCATGCACTCATGTTCACTGTAGGACTGATGGGAGCTGAAATTTGATAGAAAATCATGTTTTTAAAAATACACATCGTCTTTAGGTTCTCAGACCAGAGATCGTTAGCCTTCCAGAGAGTGCCAGAGATGGGCACTCCCGTTCCATGATATAGACATGTAAAAGTGTCGGTCAACTGGCTTCATATTTCACAAGGCTCTTGTACGTAGGTGAGGCCATCTGACTGTTTCTGGCTGATGGTATATGAGCCTAAGTGATATGTTACTTTGGAAGAAGTGGCTAAATTTTTGGTATGCCAGTCCCACATTCTTTTATCCTTCAATGAAAATAGTGAAATGTCATGTTGCAGATATAAGCAACAAAAGTTGGAAAGAACCTGCATCCCTGGGTTTGTACCTAAATGAGAGCCATGTAGGAGAGGAGCCAGACCAGGAATATTCTCATTGAATTTGGCATAAATGAGAAAGAAGTAAATGTTTATTATGTTAAATCATTGAGGTTTGGAGGTTATTTTGGCAGGTAGCCTACCCTAATGTACTTGCCTTATAGGATACTTTGAGGGGGAGGATAAGACTCCCCAAATCATTTTTTAGTAACAATTATATTTCATCTGGGCAGCTAGTATATACATGCTGATGTTTCCTTAATAATGCTTGTAGCATTTTTAGCATGTAGAGCTAAAATGCAGGAACAGTAGACTATTGTACCAGGAGTTGACATTGAATGCAATTGATTGTAGCCACACTGGGAATAGGACAGACAAGGTAAATAAATTATGAATTCCAGGAGAAAAGAGCTTGCAGTAGCTGCTGTTTCATTTCCCTCTTAACCCCCTGTGACTGTAAACATGCTTACAGATATATTTTATTAATCATGGTTTTGATGTATTTGGATTTTGCAAGCGGCTATTGTAGCAAAGGGATTTCTGGACACCCCTCAAGCTAATCAGATTAGGGACATGAATGCTGCAGTGAAAAACTAGTGTATGTATGAAAAGACAAATGGAAAAGCTCTCCCTTACCAGCACTTATAACTAGCTGTTTGTTTAAAATAACAGCTTTAGACCTCTTTCCAACTGTGCCGTCTTCACTTCTGTCTACAAATGATGGACTTTAGACTGAAAATTACCTGAGAGACACTTAACAAATGGATATCTTTCAAGGGACATCATCAGAATAAAACACTTCAAAAAACACTTTATACTACTTAAAGAAAGAGTATTGATATGATATACTGAAAGAGCCACAACTACCAGAACTTGAAAAGACCTGTTCATTTTATGAAGAAGGCAAAGCATGCGTATCATTAACATTTCATCATTTTCAGTCTCCAGAGGTAAAGATAGGCTTTGTGCGAATGCCGAAGTTACCCACAACAAAATGGTGTGTGCACACACACATGCAGCTTATTTCTATCTTACTTGATTGGATGGTGGTAACTCAGTCTCAAACCTCAATTCAAGGACAACTTGTAGTGATGTTTGACTCATTTGTGTGTTACCCTAGACTCCAGGATATTTAATGAGATCACTAGTCATTCTGTTAGTCTACCCCTAGACAGTAACTCTGCTATCTAAATACATTTTATTTTTGTAACTACTTTTTGCCCTGTATTCTTTATCACTGGTATGTTTTATTTATCACACTGTCTGGCACATAGAACACATTATTTGTAGAATATACATAAATGTTAGCAAGGTGACTGGACATAGCAAGATTGGAGTACTCCTAAGAAGGGACTTGGTATAAATTGTGAAGATTGGTGTTGTAGCTGAGCTTGATTGTGTCACCTTGAGTAGCTTGGGAGCCATTAGGGGAACTGGTGGAGCACACTTCTTAGGGTATTTGGTGGATCATGGAGACATGACTGTGGGTACTCATCTCTTATCCTTTTCTCTCTAGCACTATCTACCCCAACTCCTGCTTCCCAGTCTCCATGAGCCAAGTAGCTTTGTTTTACCATGTCCTTCTACCATGATGTTTTTGCCTTAGAGCCAGCCTACCATGGAATGAATCTTCTGAAAATATGAGTCAAATGAAACTTTTCCTCCTTTAAGTTGTGGCAAGTTTTGTGTCACAGCGATAGAAAAGCTGACGAATACTATAAGTTCGAATATGCAAAAAAAAAAAAAAAGTTTTCCAGATGGAGAATGGAACACAGCATGAACTAAAAGCAGGTATGAGGAATGAATTTAGTGTGTTTTTGAAGACAGTAGTCAGGGAACAATGTAGAAATATGATAGTTGGGTTTCATGGCTTTAGAATATCAAGTATAAATACAACTAGGGGAAATTCTTCATTGAAAGGATAGCCTTTAATAAGGCAAACTCAAAAGTTGTGGGAAAATACCTTTTATAGGCTAACTTTTTAAAGCTACATGTTTTGGTTCCTATTGTCCTGTATGATTCATCTGTTTCAAGCTCTCTTTAAGATTATATAAAACAAGTATATAACAGCATTTATTTGTTTCTTGGCCTGCTAGGGACTGAATGTTTGTATCCCCTCAAAATTCATAGTTCAAGCTTAAATTATCCAGGTGGTACTATTTGGAAGTGGGACCTAAGGGAGGTAATTAGGTCATGAAGGCAGAAACTTCATGAATGGGATTAATGTCCTTAAAAGGGAAGGAGGCCAGGTTGCATGGATACACACTTGGATATTCTTCACACACACATGCACACACACACGTGTGCACGCACCATGTGAAGAAACAGAAAGAGGCCATCTGTAAACCAGGAAGAAGACCCTTACCAAGAACCTGAACATGCTGGTACCTTGATCTAGGACTTCTAGAGTCCTATTAGAAGTAAATTTATTATTTAGGCCGCCTGGTATATAGTATTCTGTCATAGCAGCCAAACTGACTAGTTATTGGCTAAAACCAAAAGACAGAGGTTCGTTTGTCACTCAGCCATTGCACTGTCCTGTTTCTGGTCCCAGGATGGAAGACATTTATGTTCAAGAAATACTTCCTGGGGTGGATGTGGTTATGGCAGACATAGTGTTAGTGTTTCATTGTGTACCAAAGATCATTTCTTAGATTCCTGTGTGTCCCATTTTGGGTTGGATATCATTCTGATGGGGCAGCTATAAAGCCAGCTACAGAACTCCAATCTGTTTGGGAACTCAGATAAGATTTTGTATGGTCCAATCTGCTTGCCTTCCACCAATTCCTGATAGTTAAAAAAGAACAAGCTTCTGATTGGTTACTCTCCTGTGTAACTCTTACATGTGAATTAGGAGTCTTATCTTTCTACTCTGTTTTCTCCTTATATATAAAACAAGAGGAGTAGGTGGGCTAACTACCTTTAAATCAATTACCTTGGCTTACTTAGGGAGACTGAACAAATCAGAACATTCTTGTCCCTCAGATTTATTTTTCAGTAACAATAATAACAATGATTACTAATGTATATTTAGTCATTACTAAGGGCTTAGAGCCACACTGAATGTTTTGCCTATTAGTAGTTCTCTAGAGAAATGGAATCTGCAGCCTTGTTCATTGTGTCTCTTTATCTATTTATGAGAAAATTTGCTATAGAAGTGAGTCTTGATATGGTTCACATGATGATGGAGGCCAAGAATTCCCAGTCTTCCTTCTATAGGCTGAATAACTAGGAAAGCCAGTGGTGTAATTCTCCAGGCCAAAGACCTGAGAACATGGAGTGCTAGTGTCCTCAGGCAGGAGAAGACACATATTCCAGCTCAGAGAAAGAAGTGTCTCTTTTCATCTACCTTTTCTGTTTAGGCCCTCAATAGATTGGATGATGCTTACCCATACTGGGTAGGGTAGGTACTTTTAACTAAGTCCACACATGCAAATGCTAATCTCTTCTAGAAACACCCTCAGAGACAAATTCTGAAAAAAAAAATTTACAGCCATTTGGGCATCTCTTTCCTACTCAAGCTGACACATAAAATTAATCATCACACTTATTTAATTTACTCTCCAAGAACTAAGTATTCTAATAACCCCCATTCTTCTTAATAGGAGATGGTGCATTGACAATTTAAGGTACTTCTCCAATGGCATATGGTAACAGTTATCTGAGAACTCATGATATGTTTTGGTCCTATTTTGGTCCAAAATATAGTCAGTATAGAATGTTAGCCTTTGTCTTTATTTTTAAAGGAAATGGTTTCCATACTTAGGCTGACATCTTAATGTTTCTTTGTTGGATCTCCAGGTTTTGACAATCACAAACGTAACTCCCTAAGTGATCCTTTACAATGATTATTCAGGTAGACTTAGGAACACTACAAGAATGCAGTGATCTCAGTACTTCTTGGATGGCCTGGGCTCAAATCCTAGTGTACTGTTTACTAATGATGTGACTTAAATCTGTTTTCTGATCTGTAGAAGTTGGGCTAATACTTACTTCCCAAGGGGTGTGAGGTTTAATTAAGATCCTACATGTAAGCTACATAGTACATAGCACCTAGTACACAAAAGAGCTCTGTAGATGCTATTAGTAATTTCTTCCAAAGTATACAGTGCTTGGATTCATAATGGTAAAACAATAGTCTTAGTTCAAGAATACATTGGTATGGGTGTTAATCATGATATGACAACTTGACAAAATTAAATGCCTGGGGGATTAGTAACACTTTTGTTTGGGTGGGTCATGGAGGTGTGCCCTTGCGATCTATATCTGGTCTCTTGAACCTTTCTTTTGCACTGTTTCCATGCCTGTTTCTCAGCCACCATGAGCTGAGCAGATTTACTCTGCCATACCCTCCACCATGATGTTCTTAACTTGGAGCAGCTGATCATGGACTGAAACCTCTGAAACTGTGAGCCAAATAAACCATTTTGTCCTTTAAATTGTCATATGTTTGGCCCCCAAAATGGGATAGCTGACCAATACAATGCCTCACCATTTTTTTCTTTACAGAGCATGGTAGAACATTTGATAAGGCGCAAGAACTCCATTGAGGGGGTTAGCATATCTAGCTCAGCACTGCCCAGTTGAACTTTCTGTGATGATAGAAGTGTTTTTTGTATCCCTTCTGTCCAACCAGAAATCACTGTTCACTTCTGGCTCTTGAGCATTTGAAGTGTGACTAGAGTGACAGAGGGACGGAATTTGTAATATTTTGTAACTTTAGTTTAGATTTAAATAGCCACACATGACTCATGGCTGCCATTTTGGATAAAGCATCTCTAGATTAGTGGTCTCCCACCTCCTGAAAGGAAGTAGCCGTGCCCTCACTGGGATTTCAGCACTCTGATACCTGCGTCAGACTTGCAGCTTGTAGAACTTTAAGATAATACATTTGTTGTGAGGCACTAAGTTTGTGGTAACTTGTTATGGCAGAAGTAAAAAAAAAGTAATACAGTTGTGAACCTCAAATGGCATCCTTAAAGGCACTTCTGGCAAACATTTCAGGCTAAATGTTACCAACAGATACTATTTTTTGTTTTGAAAATTTATCAGTTTTCTGATTATCCAAGGAGTGAATGCAATTATACAAAATTTAGAGAAAGCGCAGTACACTGTAAAGAGGGGAAAAAGCTCTTTCTAAAGGCAGATAATAATATTTGGATATATTCTCTTCTAATTTTGTACTCATATTTTCATAAGGAGATGATGAGGTAGGAATTATTGAGTGATTGTTATGTTCCCAGCCTTGTTCTAAGCACTTTACAAGTAGTACTCATTTAATTCTTACAATCTATGAGTTGACAACTTTTGACTTCACAGAAAAAGAAATTAAGGCAAAAATATATATCATGTGCTTATCTGATTAGACATGGCAGAGCAAGTCATCATCCCAGGTACATTTCAGAGCAAAATTTAATCCAGTGCTATACTGCCTAATTCTGAATCTTGATTATTTTCAGTCATTCCTTTAAAATTTTCTCATGTTCTTAATAACTCCTAATTGCTGTTTCCAGATTGCATAGGTGGAATAAATATCACCTTTTAGAGGGGCCAAATCTATGCCAAAATATTTAATCTCCTCTGTCGTCAAAAAGAAATATGCTGGAAATGAAAATCCTTTAGCTTAAAGATGAAATTACACAATGCTATTTTATTAATAGAGATAGGGCAGGTGGAATAAATCAAAAAAGTTTGTAATGCTATTTATTTGGAAGTTAAAATTTTCCTATAAGGTAATATAATGTATCACATTATATATTATTGGGATTTCACTAGCCTCTACCTTCTCACATATCTATCTTTCCTATAATATAATGGAACTACTAAATGCTATTAGTGTGTTGAAGTTAATCCCAAGAGCTTACGTATAATGGAAAGAAAATGTCTCACAGAGAGTAAAACTTTAAAATTAATGTAAGATTTATCAGAGCAGAAATATGCAGTTACCTTTAAGACACAATATAAGTTCTGAGCCTATAAGATGTTACATAAAGAGAGTAGCCAGAAAATCCTTAACCGTAGAACTGAGAAATGAGCCCTTCCTTAGACACCCCTTGCCAGGGTGCAGTATGACACTGCATGGTAGAGGAGCTTTATCCAGTGACCTCTGAGGGTCTGCTTTCTTTGGAGGACTGACTTATCAGGTCACTTTAGGTGATGTAGCTAATGTCATTTAACACTTATTTTATTTACATACTCACTTAACAACTTCTGGTCAGAATTTGGCTTCTTACATGGTTCTACCTATAGGGAAATATATTTCTGGTTATGCTACCACAAGTATTATAGCTCGGTCACAATTTATTTATTATGTAAATTAAAAGACAGGTGTTAGATTTCTGTAGGCAACTCCTGAATTTGAGTAATTCAAACTTGTCCCTGAGAGATGAGCCCATTCTTGGGAAGCTGACAGAATCAGATCTCAGGAAGAGCCTGTGAGGCCAGGTGGCCTGGGTCTTCTCTTTGCTCTGTGTCCTCCAGCTTATCATCTGCCAGGCTTAGCCTTTTATCTTATTTAGGCAATTTCAGTATATATTTTTAATAGAGGAATAGAGTTGCAACCATAGTAATTACTAAAAAGGGGATGGTAAGGTCAGAAAAGAACAGTTTAATTAGAGAAAGATGTAAATGCTGCTGCTCATAATGATGAATAATATTAATTGGGGACTTAAAAATGTATCAAGCATTGTGTTAAATATTAACATCATCATTATGAGCAGTTACCTAACTTACCAGTTAGGAAATTGAGGGATCTAAAGGTCACGTAACTTACCCATGGTCAGACATTGGTAAATACAGAGCCAAGATTACAGTTTAGATAGCAAAAATCTTCATCCCGTTGACTACAGCATTCCAATGAAGGCTGGAAGAACTCTGAGAGACACATTCTGGGGGATGTACATTTCAGTTTCAGGAGCTGATTTCTCTAGTTCATGATTAATTTTCTTCTATTTGATCCAGGTGTATCATTATCTCTTCCTACTGACTAGTCAGGATTAGTTTCCAGTCTTGACTTACTACCCAAGTAGGAGGGCAGAATCTTAAGAAAGGTAACAGGTATTGGATGGGGCTTTGGCAGAATGATGAGAAAGAGGTCAGAGATAATATGTCTGTATGGAAAACTGGCCAGATTTAAAAAATGAAATAAGATATGAATGCTGACTGAAGGAAAGAAGGAAGGCAGACTTGATGCCTAACCATAACATTTTTGAGAGAGAGAAAGAGTGGATCACATACTGATGACTATAAGGACCTTCATTTTTGTCTGGAAAGTGCCAGAGGCAGTAGAAGCTTGCTAAGCTGGATGTCAGTCTGTGTGTTCTTAGTTTGTCACAGGAAGTCCTTGCTATTGACTTTGAGCTCTGGAAATGTTTTATTGCTTTTAAAAACTACCAGCTATCTTCTTTTAAGGGGAAAATAACAGATGGTCATGATGGAATTGAGCTTTTTATCCGAATCTTCAAAACCTTTTTGTGTACAATTTATGAGGTTCACTTCTTTGCAAATTCAGTGCTTTCTTGTAGCTTTTCCTTTTGAGATGAGCCTCAAGAGTCTCATTTTAGTTGGGCATTGCCTATTAGTGGCAAAACTCGTTTCTTATTTAATCAGTTTCTCCAAAGGAATAAGGCTGGGTCCAGATAGGTCCTATTTATGAGCAGGAAAAGATTTTGGCAGTCTAAAAATAACACGTGAAATCTGCCAGTCTGCCAGCTGGGTCTCCCTTTTGTATTCATCTCATATTTTTATGCATTTTGCTCATGGAGTTCAATATAATAGGTCAGTTCCTATAAACATGGAAGAAATTTGACTGGGCCGAGTGTTTATAGCTATAGTGCCAAGACTGCTACAAAGTTGTGGAGAGGCTGACTCGGACTTGGCCATGTGGATTGAGGGAAAGGCTGAGGAGACCCCAATTGCTGACCTTGTTGAGATCAGAATGTATACTGGATTGTTGTACACACTCTGTTGAATGGAAAAAGGAAAAACTACAGTAGTCCACAATTCTACTTTTTATGGCTTTAGTTATCTGTTATCAACTGTGATCCAAAAATACTAAATGGCAACCTGGGGATGTAGCTCAGTGGTAAAGCACTTGCCTAGGATGTGTTTGGCCCTTCATTTTGTCCCCCATATTGAACAACAACAACAATAGCAACAACAAAGGTAAGTCCAAAATATAAATGGTAAACTTCAGAAGTAAGCAATGGATAAGTTTTAAATTTCATACCATTCTGAGTATCATGATGAACTCTAACATTGTTCTGTCTTTCCTGGGATGTGAATCATCCCTTTGTTGACCATTCTGTATACACTACCTGCCTGTTAATCACTTGGTACCTTTCTTGTTATCAGACTCTCTCAGTATTACAGTGCTTATGTTCACCTAACCCTTACATAGTAGCCTAACTTCATCACAAGGCCCATATCATTCACTTCCTTTCATTTCACCATGTGGGCATTATATCACCTCACATCATCACAAAAAGAAGGGTACCATAAGATATTTTGAGAATGAGAGAAAGGGAGAGGTGAAAAGACACACACAAGATACCACATTTACAAATGTTTACTATAATATTTTGTTATAATTGATCTATTTTATTATTATTGCTATTCTTATTATGCCTAATTAGTAAACTGAACTTTTTCATAGGTATGAATGTATAGATTAAAAAAAACAGTATATACAGAGCTTGGTACTTTGCATGGTTTCAAGCCTCACTCGGGGTGTTGGACTATATCTTCTGTGGATAATG
The DNA here is from genome assembly GCF_000247695.1 of Heterocephalus glaber. Next base: position 27,576,510 of record NW_004624736.1, on the reverse strand, counting down.
AGAGGCTGCTGTATGAATAGAATAGTACTGCCTGTAAGAAAACCCAGTGGTGGGTTTTTCATAATTACCAAAAACCTGCAAATGGTTGGATGCAAACTCGGATCTGAAAAAAATCAAACCCAAATTGACTTTGCATACTTAGGCATATTCATAGCTTATTTAGTTTTATATGCTTGTTTCCCCAAGTTATTTCTTTTTTTAATAAATTTAATTTTATTACATTCCCCCCTCCCCTTACATCCTTCCTCTCCCTATGTACAAAAGCTTTGTTTCCATTTCTTCCTTCTATTTTCACTTTTTTTGTTCCCTTCCTTTCTTTCCCCAAGTTATTTTGTATCATACTATTCTCATTTATTATTCAAATTCCCGGCTCTACCAGAGATACTCTTAGCTAGCTTTTGTGCAGTCTCTGAATTTTACCTAGACTTCAGGATGGCAGCCATAGTTTAGTGGCTAAAAAAATACAGGAGTTAAGAGTCTTTAAGTCTGCCTCTCATAAGCTGCTTGACATTGGAATAGTTTCTTTAAGACCTTCAGTTTCTTCAACTGAAAAAGGATATAATAATTATGGGGGGGTGGTGGCAGAACAGTGAGTGCCACCATCAGGGTTTTCCCAGGATAAAGTGCCTGATACGTGGAAATCATCAACCTGAAGCCCCCCCCAAAAAAGGGTGCAGAGAGCACTCAAGAACATCAAGGGAACACACAGAGGAGAAGAAGAAAATAGGACCCATTACTACAAAAGAATTAGATTAATCATGCAGAATAAAGACACTCCAGCAAATTGGCAGTATACCTGCCCCGGCAGAGATCTTAGAAAACAACTCGGCCGCTCACTGAGAAACAGTCCCGGACCTGAAACAGGAGAGGCCTGTATAGCCAGAGGCAGCAGTGAAAATATCAGACAGTGTTCCCCCACAAAGGTCCACCCCAGAGGAAAAGGAAATTGGTAAATGAAGTTCCCACCATCAGCAATCAGGTCGGGGTCACCATTTGGGGCAGCGGCGCAAACTTGAACTCTCATAGCCCAAAGGTGCTGCATACCTCCAGGGGCACTCTGAGGCCCAGAGAGAAAAAGTCCCAGACACAGTGGACTGGGACTATTGGCAGCTGGTCAGTAGACTGAGGGAATTTAAGTGGAAAAGTAGAAACCCTGTACAGCCTAAGTGACATCCAGGTCACACCCGCAATTTGGGCAGAGGTGCCCCCCCCTTCCCTTCTCTCAGGGCAGCAGCCACAATGGACTGCTGACAGCTGGTCAACAGATCAGGGAAATTTATGTTGTGAAGTAGAGAACAGGTCCAGCCAAACTCTGTTCCCAGGTTCACCCAAGGCCTTGACTGCAAAAGGCTGGAGACACCCACTCTGCTCTGAGACCAGATACGGGGGATGGACTAGGGGCCTTGGCTGGCGACGGGAAAGGAACACACACACACACACACACACACACACACACACACTGGAACAGTGGACACATGCAAAAGGCAGCACAGTGGCAGAGAGAGCTGTGCAGACAGGATCACAGAGGGGAGACTAGGGCAAGAGACATAGGGAAGACTGCTGACAGAGGAAGGGCCCCATATCACAACCCCAGAAGTGAGAAAGTTGAAGCCCATGGGAAGAGCTAAGAGAGATATGCAGTGAAGACACAGCGAACTACAGCAGTCGGTGAGTTGGTGGGATCAACACCTCCTACTGGAACCTGGACTTGGGGAATGGCGGCTGGAACCTGCTGTAGAACTGTGAAGAGTTCAAACCAACAGGAGACCAGAGAGGTCTTGCAGCCAGAAACCAGCTTGAATCTCAGTGGACTGCAGCAAGCTCGCTGAGATTATCTGACCTGGATCTGTGGGCTGCTGCCTACGTAGTGTACCAGTGACAGTAAAGACACATTTTAAAGAGGACCCCCCCTTTTTTTCTTCCTTTCTCTTTTTCCTTCTCTCTTCATTTTTCTCCTTTCTTGTTCCTGTTACTGTCTTATTTTTTCTCTTCTTTATTCTTCTTTTTCTCTTTCTCTCGACTGTTCTTATTCTTACAGGAGAGTGAATACAGTTTCTAGTTTTTCTGTTGCTGTTAGTTTGTTCTGTTTTGTATTTGTTCCTTCCATCTCATTTTTCCTCCTGTCTTTATGTTTCCCAAGGTTTGCGTGATCTTCCTGTGTGCTCTAGCCCTATTTCTAATCTCTCCCTCTCCTTTTATCTCTCTGTCCACACCAACTCCTTCTTCTTTTTTTTTTTTTTTTTTTTTTTCGTTTTATCAAAGTGAAGGGTTTATTTACTACAAACATACTAAGTTGCAGACACCATTGTTCATACTGTGTACTGACTAGAAATGAGAACAGCAAGGTTCTTTTTTTTTTTTTTTTTTTTTTTGGCTTATTCAAAACACTCATTTACTTAACTGGGAGTGGTCAGAGCAGGAAAGGCAGTAATTGCACTATGTTTGAAATACATGTGGTCTTCTACCCATGAGCTCCATTACATCAAAAGAATGAAGTGGGCTTAACATTTCACTTAAGATAATTCAGCATTAACAGTTTTTACAGAAACAAATACCTTAGAACCAAATCAAACTCCCTTAATAAATTACAATCATGCTAATGAAAACTGCTTCTTGGAGGGTTATGGCCAAAATCCAAACTGTAGGACAATCTTCCGAAAAACTGGAATGTAGAATGTTGGGTTCAATTTAGATATCATCAATGTCTTCATCATCATCCCCGATGTCATCAAACTGAATTTCATCATCATCTCCAGGACCAAATGTATCAGTTTCATTGATCTTAGCATGCTCAGGAAGCTTGCCATATGCTTTTAGACTTCTTGCTTCATCTCCATTGTATTTTAGAATCACATCAGCTTTGTTATCCAGGTAGTCTCAGAGACCAACCAATATGATGTCTTATCCAAACCTTTTTTCTCAACTTCCCTCTGATGTGACATAATCTCTTCACACCATCAAAACACATAGCTTCTAATCGTCCATTATCTTGATTACCTGGGGATATTCTGGCCCATCCTCTTTGAACACCAGTTCTCTTTTTTCAGATTCATTCTCATTCTTACCTGTGTCTGTTTTTACCTCCTTTGCCTTTATTCTTGGGCATGGCGGTTACTACGGCCGCGCGTCTTCTCTGACTTCTTCCCGGGTGGCTCTGCGTCCGCGACTCCTCTGAGGGAGGGGACGGGGGCTGAGAAGAAGCGCATGGGACTAAGCGTGCACTGGAGGCCTAGTAGCGAGTAGCGTGCGCGGCACAGTCTCGCGGCCTGGCTCTACCGAGAACCGCCTGCGCCCACGCTCAGCAGCAGCAAATCCCCCCCCCCCCCCCCTTGCGTTACTCTTCCCCGCCTCCCGCCATCGGTGAGGCCCGACCTCTTCCCGCCTCCCCCCGCCCAAGTCTTCCTGGAGGATGAGGCCACTATATTGAAGGGCTTGTTTACTGTAAACATATTTCTAGTTGGTCCATAATTTCGATATGTGGCCACAGGTCTAGCGGTTAAAGGTGTTAAAATAGTGGCTGCCACAATTTGTCATTTTCTGGGCTGTATTTGATGCTGTTGTTGGTGCTGATTGTATTATTTTGGCCGAGGTGATATGCTTGTTCTGGTCAAGTGTCTTTCCTGATGTGCCAGGACTGAGATTGTTTTGGAATCACAACAGACTCAAGGCCCAAGGGCCAACTATACCTGGAGGACAATCCAGGAAGTAGCCATTCCCTAATTGTTCTAAATACTAGCAAGAAAGATATTTGCAATAAGCATTCTACAGGCAGCAACCCAGGAATTAAAAACATCAACAACGGCAACAAAATGGAAATGAGAAGATACCTAAACAAGATGCAAACCCAGATTCCAGATCACCATAGAGAAACCTAGGGGGAAATGAGATGGGACAATGCAAAACTCAACCATGTGGACTCCTTGAACTGGCAATGAAAGAGGATCTGGAAAAAATGAAATCAGAAATAATTTCTCAGTTAACAACAGAGATGGTGACCATAGTGAAAAACATGATTAATAACTCTGGAAGAGACACAGATTTAAAAAGAGAGGAGCTCAGGAACATGATGGAATACATGAAGGCCCAGCATAAGAAAGAAATGGAATCCATAAAACAGATTCAAACAGACATCCAGGAGATTAAAAACTCAATTGAAAGTATACAGAAATTATAAAACTTCTCCACAGCAAGAGAAAGCACCAATAGAGTGAAGAGACAACCCATAATGTGGGAAAAAGTTTTCACCAGCTGTTCTTTAGACAAAGGACTACTGTCTAGAAAATATAAAGATCTTTAGAAAATCCTCCAGATTTAAAGACCCAATCCAAAATGGGCATCTGAAATGAACAAACACTTCTCAGACAAAGAAGTAGAATCAGCAAATAAACATGAAAAAATGTTCACCATTACTGGTCATTCGAGAGATGCAGATGAAAACAATGCTGAGATTTCACCTCACCCCAGAAAGAATGGCTGCTATCAAGAAATCAGCCAATACCAAATGCTGGCGGAGGTGTGGGGAGAAAAGAACCCTCCTTCACTTGTGGTGAGAGGGTAGATTGGTGCAACCACTGTGGAAATCAATGTGGAGATTCCTCAAAGAACTAAGATTAGAGGGCCCATTTGACCTAGCTATTCCCCTGCTGGGTATCTTCCAAAAAGATTTAAAAGCATCATACCACAGTGATATATATGTACCCATGTTTATAGTGGCACAGTTTGTAAGAGCTAAATCATGGAAGCAGCCCAGCCCATCAACTGGATAAAGAGGACTTTTAAAACTAAAATGGCATAATTCTCAGCCCTGAAGAATGAGAAACTAGAGACATTTATAGCTAAATGGATGCACATTGAGACGATACTCTTCAGTGAAGTAAAGAGGACACACATATGTAAATACCAAATAGTTTCTCTGGTTTGAAAAACTGCAAGTGTAAATAAGGACCAAAATGTATAATAGATAATGTAAAATAGGAAGAAATGTCCAAAAGGGAAAGGGAAGTAGGGAGAGGGGTGGGAGAAAGGAAAGAAAGGAAGGAAAATATATGAGAAAAGAAGGAAAAAATGGAAACAGTTTTTATAAATGGGGGGGATGGAAGGGAAAGAAGTGGAATGGGGAGAAATCAAGAACCAAGACACATCTTGTACAGGTGCAAATTCCCAATGATGAATATGATCATAATGTATACCTAAAATGTACCAATAAACTTAATGGAATAAAAAAAGTTAAACATAAATTTGCCATACATTCTAGCAAACCATACCTTCGTATCTGCTGAGGATAAATGAAAGAATATATCCATGATAAAAACTGCACACAGATACTCATTTTATTATTACTCATAATAGCTCAGAAGTGCATGATTATATTTTTATAAATGTTAAGCAAATGCAAATCTGTAGACCCATTACTGGTTGCTTGAGGCATGAGGCATGAGATGGCGCCAGGGATTAACAGCTAATAGGCATAAAAGTATTATTTAAGGGATAAAGATGTTCTAAAATTAGGTTATAATACTGGTTGTACAACTTAATAAAATCACTAAAAGTCAAAATAATTACAGGGTTGTTATGGGGATGAAATTATGTAAGATTAAACACAAATATAACATTGTATTATATATGTATAAAATGCAAGTATATAACATATATGCACAATAAACAGTAGTTGTATCATTGTTCAGTTGTAAGCTTTGCTCCTATGTTTTCTTTGTGAATGAAGAAATGCTGGCCCTAATGATGAGTATGACCTGCAAGGTCCCAAAATAAAGAAGCCTATTAAAAGTCTTACATGCTGAATATTCTTGAGCTTATTTGATCACCAATTTTTTTTTCACTAATACCTGTTTACATATTATGAGTCCCCTACTCTGCAAACATTCCTGCTGATCATGTAGATATAGTCATGATCTTTAATTTAGTAATGTGTATTTTAGTCCTTGTTCTACACTTACTGGCTCCATGACTGGGACTTAGTGCTGAATCTGGTTATCTGCTAGTATTAGTTAAAACACGGGTCAGATATAATCATTTCCAAGACCATCAATCTACAGAAAGAGTAAGAAACTTTTCCGCTATGTCCTAATAATCAGTGCCACACAGAGCTATGCTGGAGCCTGAAGTAAAAGAAAGTCTGTTATCCTGGTGTTATCTTCATTTCAAATGAAGTTTTTCACTTGCTTCATCCTAATCCTGACTCTGCTCATAATTCTGAGCATGTAACTCTGATAGTATGGTAATATATTTATGTCTCCACAGATAAACCAGGAGCTTCTGGTAGGTCAACACCAGGCCTTATTAATCTTTCTGTGTGTGATACATAGCTCAGTATGGGCACAAAGTTGGTTTTAGCAAGTGTATGTCCAATGGGAGTGCTGTTTTCTCATATAGCCACTCTTCCACCTCACATTCCTGCTTATCCATCATCACAGAAGCTTGTTCTGTAGAGGCTTCCCCTGAACACCATCTGGTATTTATCCCTTATGCTTAATTTTTTTCCTAGCATTTACCAGAGTCTGACATACTTGATGTTTTTTGTACCATGTTTACCTTCACTTAAACCTTGATGGAACGTGTTCTTGACCTGATTTTTTTTTTCATTTCTGCATTCCCAGGGTCTAGTACAGTGCCTAGATACTCAATAAATATTGATTGAATAAATAAATTATTGGATGAAGGAAAAATGGATGTATGGGCAGCTTTTTCCTTCATGATTTCATCTGACAAATGAGAATAATGCCATTTACCTTATGTGCTGTTGGACTTAAGAATGTTTATGTGGAAGTACTTAGAATAATGCTTTGCCTATTGATAATATTCAATAAAGGTATGTCAGATAAACCTGATTCTAGCTGAATATGAGTAAAAGATTATAATTTTATGAGTTTTGGGCGGAATAATAGTAACTTCTGTGTCAGACATTCCTAACACTGTGAAGAGAATGCTAGACACCATGGTTTCAAGTATTGAGTGATATTTTTATATTAATGAAGTAACAGGCACGCTCCTTTTTTATAGAGTATATATTTAATCAGAAAAAAGTTAATGTTTTTTAACCTTAAATGTAGTAGTACAGTATCAAGGGAAGATTATGGGTATTATATCTTAGTGTCCAGGCTTGAATTCTGGCTTTTCCTTTATTAATTTTGAATTTTAGCTATGACTCTTTTTAACCCTTTGCTTCTGAAGAACATTGTAAATATCTATATCTCAGATTCAATATAAGAATTTCATGAGATCATTTTATAAAATATAAAAATGCTAATTGCTTTTTTCTTTTTTCTATCACTGTTACTACTACCACTACCTCCACTGCTACCAACATGTGACATGTCCTACAAGTTTCTAAGCCAAGCTGTAAGGAAAAAATGATACCCAGTATTTATTTCTCTCATAAACTTGTAGCAGATCTTGAAATCCAAAGGGAAGCTGGAACCAGGACAAATTGAATTAACTGATCATATCCACTGGCAGAATCCAGATGCTGCTCTTCTTACCAGTAAACTGTCATTTGAATCCTGTACTTCTGATCTCCATGTCCCCTTAGGATTCTCCTGCTATCTAAGGGAGGCTCCAACACAGTCTGACAAATCTTTAAGATAGCATCCCTTAGCTAACAAGCATGTGGTTGTCTTGCATGTGAAGAATTACAAATGACCCACATGTCTGATCTGTTGATGCTCCATTTTTCTTTTTCCTGTCAGTTTGTCTTTCAGAAGCTAAGCAAGCAGCTTCACATACATCTTTCCTACTGAGCTGAAACTATGTCAAGAAAGGGTCTGGAGATGTGACCTCAGTCTCCTTCAAAGTGGGAAGTCAGTAAGACTATGAGATCTTTGACAGTCCTGGGAGCTGTTCTTAAAAGGGAGTCATGAATCTGAGGTTATTTAAAGATTACACTGCTAAAAAGGTGTATTTGTTTATGCTGTTTTCCTGAGGACTTAAAAAGAGCTAGCAGCTTCCCTAGGGTACTCTTTATCAATCACTTCCATTCCCTTCCTTTTACTACTTCTCCATTTCTTTTTTGAGAGATCACAGCAAAATGTGTGTGTGTGTGTGTGTGTGTGTGAAACACTAAAAAGAAAATAGTCCCTTTAAGATAGAAAGGAAATACCTTCTTAAAAGAAGCTGAGATAGCAGATTTCATTAGAGCTGTGCTGTAATGGAATTGAAGGGAACTTTATCATTAAGATATGTTTGCAAAAGGTAAGAAGAAAGTGATTTTAATTATTGGATATTTCTAAATATAACCACCTACTCCACTCCTCCCCAACCAAGTAATGCAGATCTGTAGTTTCAGGAAAAATCATATAATATAGAAGGGGGATGAGAGATATCCACACTGACCATGACTTCATAAAACACTCTTAAATTAAGGAAGAGACAGACCTAGAATTTTCTACTTGTGTAGTGAAATACTATTTTCAAATATGATAAATATGCTTCTTTACACTATGTTTTCTGCTAAGTTTATAACAATTCCCTTTGGGGAAGTATGTAGTGAAATTTTTATTTTTCTTTGCTTGTGTTATAACTTATACATTGAAAGACAGAATAGACAATGTTCAGTTTTTGAGATTCAGAATTAACTTTTTGAAACCAGAAGCATAGACAAACCTCCAGAAAGTTGAAGGATTCTGCTTCTTAAGTATGCCAATTTTCAGAAAGTTAGACCCAGGAGGTAGGAAGTCTTACGGAGAAGCTACTGTGGCGCCAGCATGGCTTATGCTAGGAGGTTAGAATGACTGGAGGAGATACCCAGAAAAATGTAGGAGCATCAGAGTGCTCCATACCACAATATGTAGTGCAAAGCGGCAGAATATTGCTGCTTGAAGCTGGCGACACTTCACATTTGGAGCAGGGACAATGATGTTAGGCACCAGATGGGAACATGCGTGTCTTAGCAGATGGATTGCCATAGCATGATCCTGGTTTATTAAACCTCTCCTCACAAAGAAGGTCTTGTCGCATGGATTTGTGACAATTAATATATTGAGTAACTGATGGAAGATATTAGGTAAGTTAATACAGAGGAACCTTGAATGCCTTGCATGAGATTTTGACTTGGTCCATTTGGCAACTCAGAATGATTGCAGTTTTTCTGGAAGCTGAATGATAAGGCAAAAAAAAAATTGTTTAAATTGAAAGAATGCAGAAGATACTAGAAAGAACAAAGATAATTACATTTCTAGGGTAAGTCTGGGTCTTCTTCAACTTCCAGTCCTCCGTAGGACAAAGTTTGGCACACAATTTATGAAGCATGCAAGTACTCAGTTAACACTCAGTGAATGAGAAAAAGAATAATTCTGTCTCTGTTGTACCCTCATTGAAATCTAAAAGAACTCTAGGAATTTAGAGCAAAGATTAAAATTAGACCTATATCTCTCACCATGCAGTAAACTAAAATGAAAATGGATTAAAGATGTAAATATTAAAATAGAAACACTGAACCAGCTGGAAGAGAGTTTAGGTAGAACTTTTGATGATATTGTGTAGGAAAACATTTTATGAACAAAACCTCACTTGCCTGTGAACTAGCACAAACAATCAACAAGAGGGATCTCTTCTTATTAAAAAGCTTCTGCACAGCAAGAGAAACCACCAGCAGTGTGAAGAGACAACATACGATGTGGGAAAAAATTTTCACCTGCTGTCCCTCAGACAAAAGTCTACTATCTTGAATCTATAAAGAACTTTAAAAAAAAATCAGACCTCCGAAATTTAAAGACCCAGTCCAAAAATGGGCATCTGGAATGAATAGACATTTATCAGACAAAGAAGTAGAAATAGCAAATGAACATATCAAAAACTGTTCAACATCACTGATCATTGGAGAGATGCAAATGAAAACAATGCTGAGATTCCACCTCACCCAGAAAGAATGATTGCTATCATGAAATCAACCAATAACAAATGCTGGTGGGGCTGTGGGGAAAGAGGAACCCTGCTCCACTGCTGGTGGGAGTG
>NW_004624736.1:27495813-27560024 GCF_000247695.1 Heterocephalus glaber | reverse complement strand
GGAATGGGGAACAAATAACAATCATGTAAAGTTACAGGATCCCAATGATGAATGTAACTGTATTGTATACCTAAAATGTATCAATAAACTTAATCAAAAAATGAATAGCAAAAAAAAAAAAGGAATTTAGGGCAGATATGAGGAAGGTCTTCTTGAGTGGGAAATTATTACTTTGTAAAACAGAAACTGAAAAGAAATGTATACCATTTTGGGAAGACTATGGCTTAGATTTGTTCTAGCCTAAACATCAAAAGTAATTTTGCTGATTTTTCAACACTAAGGTATATATGTGTATATGTACCTGTGTGCCTGTGTGTGTGTGTGTGTATGTGTGTGTGTATGACTGCTATAGCTTGTGTATGATTTGATTGTGCCCCATGGTTGTATGGGTGGAGCCTCTAATGGGGACCTACCCATGCATGATAGCACATACCTATAATCCCAGCACTCAGGGGAGGCTGAAACAGGAGGACTGCTGTGAATATGAGGCCAGACTGGGCTACATAGTGAGGTCAAGGCTAGCTGAACTATGTAGACCCTGTCTGAAAAAAAAAAGAGGGGACTTAGTGATAAGTCATTAGGTTTTGGGGTGCTGCCTACAAAAGGGATTGCTGCTGATCTCACAGAGTGAGTTAGTTCCCACAGAGTGAGTTGTTATAAAAGAACAAGAATGTCCACTCCTTGTTATCTGGCTTATATCAAGAAAAAATGTGGAGAAGTGATCTGTTTCCTTGGAAAGGGGAAGTCAGTAAGATGATCAGATCTTGGTCAATAGTCCAAGGAGCTGTTCTTGAAAGTAAGACATGAATCTTTAAGGATATATAAAGATCATACTGCTAAAAAGATGTTTTATGTATATTATTTTCCTTGCCATAGGGTCACTGTCATATGCACTTCTGCTACTATGATGCCATCCACCATGAGGTCTTCAAAAGAATCCAACGAATACCAGCATCATTCCCTTGAATCTCCAAACCTGTGAGCTAAATAAATCTCTTTTTCATTACAAATTACCCAGTCTCAGGTATTTTATTATAGCAATAGGAATTGGATTGGTACAATGACTTGGTCAAGTGTTTATGCAGAGTTGCTATAAAACAACTTGCATGAAGATATGAAGAAAATTTAAATGCATATTGGTAGGTTAAAAAAAAGCCAGTTTAAAAAGGGTAGAAACTATATTTTTCCAACCTTATGACACTCTCAAAAAGGCAAACTATGGAGATAGCAAAAAACATCAGGAGTTGACAGGGAGTGGGAAAAGAGAAGGACAAATGGGTGAAGCACTAGGAGTTTTAGAGCAGTAAAATTATCCTGTACCATTTACTGAGTGGTGGATACCACTAGTGGTGGATGCATATCCTTATATATTTGTCAACACCCACAGAACTGTATACCACCAAGAATGAACTCTATGATTTTTCACTATGGACTTCAGTAAATAATACTATGTCTGTTGATTCATATGTTAGTCACCTTCCCATCACTACAGCAAGTATCTGAGATAAATCAAATTACAAAATGATAAGATTTATTTTGGCTCACAGAGTCCAAGATTTCACTCTGATATGATCAGTTGGCCCTGTGGTAAGGCAGTACCTTGTGGTGGGGAGTATGTGATAGAGCAGAGCCACTCAGCTCATGGCCAATGATGATGATGGAGCTGGGGACCCAACATCTTATTCATACAACTCCAGTGACCAGAAGACCTGCTCTAAAATTAGCCTATTAATTAAAACTCTATAAAATCATCTAGACACAGAGGAATGAAGATTCTCTTAATTTGGTTGATGGTCTTTACTTTACCAGCATATTAGTGAGAACAGGTGCAATTCCCTTTCTTTACTAGTTAGGAATTATTAAGAGGAATTGGGAAAGGAACTATTATTCTTCTCTGTCACACAAAAATAAAAGTGAATTATAGTAGGCAGTTCTTTTCTGCCTACTTTGAACTGGAAGATACAGAAGAAAAAAGACCCTTCTTTGACTTTTCTCCCTGGCAATTGATGGCTTAGTTCTTGGCAGTTAAAGCAACAGACGTGTGAGTAGGCATATGGAAATCAAAGGGCAGAATGCAGTTGAATTGAGTTCTCATTCAACATTTTAACAAAAGCAAGGCCCAGAATTCAAAAGGAAGTGGGAAATCTCATTCCCATACCTTAGATTGTACCTACTTCTCCAGCATTTCCCTGGGATCAGCCTTATTCTTTCAGCGCATAGTGGATCTCTTGATGCTGCCCTAGCCTGCTTATGATGCCAAGTGGTATTTCCAGTTTGAATTTCATTGTTATCCAGCTATTAGAACAGACCTAGCCTTCTGTTGATTTTTTGAAACTTTGTTGGAAATTGAGCAGATGGATTTGAATTCCTAATTTTCTTTAAAAATGTGCCAAGCACTTGTTCCTTTGTTCCTTATTTTTCTCTTGACCAATTCCATGTGGATTTTTATTTTTCCTCTTTAAAGGTTTTTCACTGATTAGTCTTATCTTTCTATGTTCTAGGCATATCATCAGAGGTTAAGTTCTCTAGGATTAACTCCCCTTTTGTTTTGATACATTATTCTAGTTTCATACCTGTGGTATGCAAATCGCTGAAGTAATTAAAAATCATGTTAAAAAGCTAAAACATAATTCATATTTGTGATTGTTTAAGAAAGACTGGGAAGGCATATTTGCCCATTGTTGTATTGAGTACCAACTATGAACCAGATACTTTGCAAAATGTTAGGATAAATTATCTTTTTAAACTTAATCTTACTGAATGACCCCTACAAAGTAGGCTAATAGTCTTGTTTTACATCATTGAGTAGGGAGACTACCAGAAATGGATGTGATAGAGCCAGGAGGCAAATTCACATTTATCTTGTGCTATAATCTCCTTTGCTTTTAATTGAAAGAGCATTGGCTTTCTATTCTGAAAGGTTTAAGGTTCGTGTAGAAAAAGGAACATTTGGGACTATTGCTTAAACTTTAGTTTGTCTGTAAAGCAGGGATGATTTTAATTTACTTTCAGTATTGATCTCAGAATTAAAAGAAATAAAGATAAAGTCCTTGCACAAGGCATATGTTTGAGTAATATCAGTTATTTTTTATATTAAAGCTATTATTTAAATTGATGATATAATTCATCTTGGGACAGAAAAGTATTGAATTCAGACACAGATTACCATGTGTTATTTGATTGCTGTCCTTTACTGTCTTAGTCCATTTTTTGCTTCTGTAACATAATACCTGAGATTGGGAAATTTATGAAGGACAAAAATTTATTTCCTCATAGATCTGAAGGCTTGGGAGTCCAAAGTGAAAGTCCTAGAAAGTTCAGTTTTTTTGGTAAGGGCTGCTCTTTGCTTCCAAGATGATGCCTTGATGCTACGACCTCTAGAGAGGAGAAATGTGTCCTCACATGGAGAATAGAGAAGAGCAAACTTTCTCCATCAAGCCCTGTTGTAAGGAGGGAGGAACCTTCCTGGCCTATCACCTCTTGATAAAAGATAACAGTTCTTAATACAATCCCATTGACAATACCAGAATTTTGGAGGAGACATACTCAAACCATAGAATTTACCATGCTATTATGAGTCTTGGGCCTGAAGCCAAATCTTGAATTGTTGAAAATGTAGTCCTCTGCTGATATCTGAAATCTCATTTCCTAACCTTGTGGCCAAAAAGTTATTTGGGGGTCTTATTGTTTTGCCCTCTTTTCTTAGAAGCTGTGTTTTCTGGTCAGTTGCTTCCTATACAATTTAATGCCAGACTTTCTTCTTCTGTAAGCATACCTGTCTGAAAGCTTCCCACTAGACTGAAGTGATCTATTTTCAATCCTTAGTGAGTCTCTCTTTGGATTAAAGGTCAGACGTCCACATCTGCAGTCCTTGCCTTCCTTCTGCAGCTGCCTGTGCAAATAGCAGTGTTACATTGACTTGTTTTGCTGTCTCCCTCCAGCTTCTCTTGCTTCTATTCAGATATTAAGGTCTTTTATTGGCTAGGTGCTTACTTGCTTTTGTCCCTGTTTTTGGGGATTTGAAATGCAGGATTTCCAGACACAAAATTATCTAAATGAAACAAAAATAATGGACAACACAAATGAGCAGCCAGTGACTTTCTCTCCATTGCCCAAGGCATGTACGATATTTTAAATTAAACAGATCTGGAATTCTTTTTGTTCCTGTAATGTATTTTCTTTGCTTTCTCAACCTTGGAAAGTCTGTCGTGTTTCTAGGAAACAGAATCCAAAATCCAACTCAGTCTATAATGACTTAATGGTACTGGGGGAGGCAGGAGGAGTGAATGATAGTAGTTTCCTAAATCTTGGTACTTTATTTTTTTTTCAGGTCAATGTAGATAGAAGAAATATTGAAATGGCTCAAATGTATCACATGAAACTTGTATGGTACTGGATATCATTAAAAAAATAAAATTGTCCAGGAAGCTGCAGGTGGGAGGATCATTTAGAGCATTAAAAACAAGTACAAGGATGCTGTATAACCCAATGGGAGACCAATTTCTACTTCTGATTCAACCATGAAGTTCTGCTTCCCATATAAGAGCTGCTAGATGAAGACCTCTCTCCCAGCAACCTCCATAACCCAAAGGACACTGAGCACCAGCGAATGCTTCCATGGGGAGAAAATAGAAGGCGTTTTTGCAGATTTTATTGATGGAAGGCAAAGGCTCCTTGTGAAATAATTAATTTGTGTTGCTGATTTAAAACCTGAACTTTGATCATGGGCAGAAAAATAGTGTTGCAATTCATCCACACTAAATCCTAGTGTGCTCTCTGGTAGGAAAAAATAGAGTAGGAGTAGAAAAGACCATTGGACATCCAAACTGCACCAAGCAGATAATCATTTTTAGGTATATTGGGCTAAGGATTCAACACCTTCTTACTAAGGGGTTAAAAGTTGACACCAGAATGGTGCTGTATGGAAATTGAAGTGTTTTGTATGTCAGTCATACTTAAACTAACTATAATGAACTGCAAATAAAAATTCCCAAGTGAATGTACTCTTTTGAGTTTTGTGAGAGGTAGCTCTTTGGAGTGGGCGTTCAACCTGCCCATTACAGTCAAAGGAACACAGGGGGCAATGCTACATAGTGGCAGTGCTAATAGATTGGCTTCTCTTACTGTGCTCACTGTTACAATAGCACTGTGAAGAATATGAAAGGTGAATCTCTCCCATCAATGAATGTGTCCAGGAGAAGTCAGGATACATTATATGTAATACACAAAATTAGTTTATTTATATTTTATTATCAAGGTAATTCAGGTACATGGTAAAAACAAGACAAACATTAAAATAACAAAACAGCCCATAATTTTAAAAACAGTTCCCTGACCTGCTACTCCCTACTTCCAGTCTCACTGTTCAGACTCAACCTATTTAACTGCTTTCTCATTGACCACTAAGTCTCAGGCTTTGAATTCTTTCTTTTATCTCATCACCAAGCATTTACTGAACATCTCACTCTGAATAATTAAAACTTTGTGCCCAGCATGTATAACACTTCCATATTCCCTTCCACATCAGCTCCTTTTCCTCTTTTCTTTGTTTTCCTTGGTTCTGTCATTGTTTAAATTGACTGTATTTAAATCCTCATTGTCTCTCTTAATTTTAACCGCTGATTTCCTTCAAATCCAGTGAGTACTAGGTTCTATCAATTTTCTACCAATTTCATGTCCCTAGTGTTCACTCCATGTTTACATTCCTAGTATTCCAACCAGGATAGGGCCCATTTGTGTCTTATCTGTATTGAGACAATAGATATCTTCTGATGTCTCCTCATATCTATCAGTTTCACAGTTATACAAGACTGCAATAGGTGGGACCATACTATCCCTTGCTGTGAACCCTTCAGTTGTTTCATGCTATTATGGAATAAAGGCCTAATGCTTTTGGCTGGCTTGGCCATTCAAGGTCATCTACACCGACTTTCTCAAAACTGTCTTCCACTATTTCCTTTCACACAATCTATACTTGGACAATATTAGATTGCTACATTTTTTCCTAACTCAACTTTCTTTATTTCTTTGCCTGATTCTTATTTTGAGCTCTTCTCATCTTTCATTCAAGACTCAGTTGAATTGCTGTCTATGCCACAAAGCCTTTCCTGTGTAACAATGCTTCCCTCCTTGTCACCCCACTTTCCTCCCCTCTGGGGTAAAATAATTTTTGCCTATTTATTCCATAATATATATAACATTTTGCCTTCTACCACTAAAATGCTATTCCAGGGTATCTTAGCCTATTTATGCTGTTATAATACCACAGACTAACATAAACTATAAATTATTGTTCATAGTTCTTGATGCTGGAAAGTCCAAGGTGAAGGTGCTAGCAGGTTCAGTGTCTAGTAAGGGCTGCTCTTGCTTCTGGGACGGCATCTTGATGCTGCCTACTTTGGAAAGAATGAATGCTGTGTCCTTACATGGCAAAAGAAATGGGAAGGCCAACCTTGACTGCTCAAGCCACTTTATAAGGAGAGTTTCCATGACCTAAGTACCTCTTACTACTATTGTAATGGGAGTTAAGTTTTATCATGATTTTGGAGAGTACACCAACAATCAGACCATACCAAGGATAACACAGTAGTTTAATTTTATTTTTCTGTCCTTTTCTTGTTGCTGTTAGGATTTGTCTATTTTTTTTTTTTGCTTAAATTCTTTTATTGGTACATTTTAGGTATACAATACGTTTATATTTATCATTGGGTGCTTGTACCTGTACATGATGTATCTTGGTTCTTATTTTTTCCCCATTACCTGTGCGCCCTTCACCCCCTCCAACCTTCCCTACTTACATAAACTTTGTTTCCATTTTTTTTCTTTTCTCATAATTTTTCTTTTCCCTTCTTTCCTTTCCCCTTCCCCTTCCACTTCCCCTACCCCTTTGGACTGGATTTGTCTATTTAACATGATAGAAAGGGTATTTTAGTAAGAAACACATGCCTTTTGATGTCAGAATCCTGAGTCAAAGCTGGATTCCTATTCATTTTCTCAACCAAGGGAACCTGTTGAGCTTCTATGTAATGAGATAATGATATTTGTACCTCAATTGTCTGAGAATGTGTGAGTTCATATCTCACATGGAAAACTCTGCAAATTGCAGTTCTATAATTTCTTTTTTTTCTTATAGAATTAATAGTTACCATCTTTCAAAACACTCTCCAGCACCCTATAAGATGGATGTAACTCACTGATTCCATTTTAGAGGGGCCTGTGAGAAAAGGAAAAATTGAGATTTACCTGTATCTAAATAGATATCTTCTGTTTTGGTCTACAGCCATACTACTCTGAACATGCCCAGTCTCATCTGAAAGGATTCAGACTTCAGAGAAAGAAGTTTTCCCTGTAACTTTTATCAAATATGCTCAGCTGTTTTAAAACCATTGAGGAAGGTCCAGAAATCCATAACTACCTTGGTGTCCATTTCTCAGTCAGGTCCCTGGCTCATTTAGCCAGGAAAGTATGACAGATCTTCTCTTCTCTAGGGAAAGGGTCTGAGAAGGTCTTCATTCAATTTATATGTCTCCCTGCATATTACAGGGTGCTTTATGCTGCAGCAGGTGAACTATACTAACAGAAAGATGAGGAGTAGACTTTGGAGCCCTAGGTTAGAATTACTATGCTTTTATTGAGCCCAAAGCTACTTATTTTATAATATAAAAAATGGGATAATACTTTGCATAATTATTAGATTAACATGTTCCTGCTGGCTTAAATCACCAGTGGTACACACATGACTGTCCCATCAGGTGATGTGTACCATTGGTGGCAGGAGTGGTGCAGTCGTGCATGGGAACTAGCGATGCATGTACCGTCAGTAGTTCAAGCTGCCTGACAGTATTATGAATTATAGTCCAGTCATGAACATGTTAAATTATGTCCTGTATTCAGGGCTTTTAGTTCTAGTACTATAGTTTTGTGACTCTTCGAGTTCCCTCTTTCTCTTATTCCTTTCTGTCTCCCACCCCTTATCCCCAACACCGGGTTTGTTCTCTAGTCCTGGGTCAAGACAGGCTTCCTTTAAGGTGACTCTTGATCATAGTAGGGTTATATTCTTGACCTGTCCCCAAGTCCCCCAAATCTCTAGGGGTTGCCACTCTAAATATAGCTTTTGGATGAACAAGGAAATCAACCAGTCAGCAGCTCCTAGTGGCTTTACAAAAGCAATTATTGGCAGGGAGCCCACAGTTAGAGAATGTGGAGACAAGAACAGTACTCAAAGCTAGTGCAGAGTTGGTTCTTTCTGCCCATTGCTACTGCCACTACATATGTGGGCACAATTGAGGATTAACTCTTCCCTTCTTTCTGTGGCATAGCCATAGTCTAAGCATGAAAAAGCTGAAATTCAGTTCTTTCTAGATCATATATTTTCTCATACTTAAAAAAGTGCCACATGAAGCTCATCATATGCACAATATCTTTGTTTATCATCCCCAATTAGAATATTGCTTGCAGGTCTTTCAGATTGTTTTCTAGGCTGACCTTGGGTATATCCACTTATATAAGTGAATTTTATATACATCACTACCAAACCAAGACTTAGACAGGCCTTGTGAAAAACCACACACTCAGTTTTAGTAGACACTTGCTTTGTTGTTGTTCTGCTTACTTTTAGGGGTGCTTACTGCTTCATTGTGGTCTCAAAACATTTAGCTTTATTGTAGCCAATTGCACAGACCTAAAATATCAGATCATATTTGGTCTGCTTTAGTGTCTAATTCATTGGTTTGCCTTTGACAGAAAAGGGGAAGTGTCTGTTCCCTCACCCAGATGGTTAGTGGCAGTTTATATAGGTCATCAGCCTTCTGTATCAGTGTCTGGCTTGGGCATCTCAGAGTAATACCTGCTTTCTGAGCACCAACAGCTATAGAGGCACAGTATCAGGAAAGAGAAATCTCTACATGACTCTTATGGAAAGATGTAAACTGAAGTCACATCTCCAAAGATCATTGAGTGCTTTTTTTCTTCACTGAGTAAGATTGAAGTTTGATTTCAGATATCAGCTGATTCCTCTTAAGGAAGGTTGAGGAACAGGGGATTATTCTGAGACTGAGATGGCTCAGTGGGTTGGATATACAGCTGAATAGTCAGCTGCCTTGTTCCAGGAGTGGAGACAAGAAGAGGGATCCACAAAGGGCATTTGTAGTTGAAAATCCTAGCTGTTTAATGGGCACACATCGAGGGCCAGGCCCTAGGGAAGTGTTTTATGTGCATTTTCCTATATTGACCCTTAAATCTCTGAGGTAAGCATTATTTTTTATTTTATAGGTGAATAAATTGAATTTTTGAGAACCTAAGTCACTTGACCAAGGTCATCCAGCAAAAAATTTAAGGCTCCACTAAAGTCATAGTATAGTTTTTTTGGGTTTTTTTGGTACCGGGGATCGAACTCGGGTCCTTGCACTTGCAAGGCAGGTGCCAGAACCACTGAGCTAAATCCCCAGCCCTATAGTATAGTTTTTATTAAAAGGACTATTTTTACTCAATTATAAATTCTTCCCCTGAAAGTACCCTCATTCCTGATCTGTCTGAAATCTAGATTTACCTCAAGAAGGGCTTCTTTTAAGTGCGTGCTTAAGTGTGGTCACACCCCTTGGTGACTTGCTTAAGTGTGGTCTGCTGGCCCCTTCATTACCCCACATCACTATGTACTTCATCCTCCTTCACACTGTAGCAATTACCTATTTGTCTGATGATCTCTTTAGGCTGTGAATGACTAAGGATGAGGTGGGAATTGGCCCTGTTCATCTGTCAGTCCTAACACTGGTACAAGATCTATAATGGAGTAGCTCCTCGATAAAAGTTTGTTGATACAAAATCAAAGTACTTAGAGAACCAGCCCACAAAGTCTTATATGATGAATAAACTCCAGATTACTTAAATACAGATGAGGCAATAGGAAGGTAGCATAGCATATTAGGAAACAAATCTCTCTGACATTATGGAACTGCACAGTCCTTCAGATGTCTGTACAGAAAGATCATTGAGTATTTTTAATGGACTTTTATGGAAATGTGTGAACACAAAGTTTGCATTGTGTCCTTCATTCTCTGACACTTTTTCTAGGGGAATATTGGTATAAAGCATCCATCTAGTTATCTAATCAGTAGGTATTGTATTCTGGGCCTGAGAGAGATAATCAGGAAGTATGTAAGAATCTTGGGCCTCCTTAAGATGCCTGTGAGAGTGTGTTATTTCAAACACTATCTCAAAATGACTAAAATTATTCATATCAGACATAAAAGGACCTGAACAAAAAATGTCCTATGGCTTTGTAAAACTGTTCTTGGCTTGAGCTCTCAAATATCACCATAAACCTTGCCAGATTCTGGAGGGACTCATGCAGAGTTTCAGTTCAACCATTTGTCATTTGAGTATCTGTATACTGTCTGTCACCTTGGTTTTAGAAATATACCTGGCAACCTCAGGAAACCACTTATGGTGATAGAATGTGACTTTATTCTTATTATTTTTGCCCAGGTATCCACCACTGTGTCACTAAAACAGATGTAGACACTATTCCACATTTTGGCACAGGTTGTTGACAAATATCTCCTTGCAGAACAATGGCTTATAATGTTTCATTATCACCAAGGGCTTCAGGATTTGACGTGTGGTCCTGTTAACAGAAAGTTTAGGAGCAAGATCAACTAACTTGTTCAAAAGCCAGAGGAGGAACTGCTTATTTCTCATAATAGTCTAATGATCTGTATTCAGAAATGTACCATGCAAAATAAAGAAACTTTAGTGTTAATTCTTTTGTCGGCAGAGTCATTTTCTCACCTTCTATTCTCTTCACAAATGCATATTGATTGAAGAAGTCTCTAGCTGTGGAAGAGACTGTTGGACTCATGTTATTCTACTTTCTGGCTTCATAGCGGGGCTGGAGACAGCTTTTCTTAAGGTACTACCATAAACATTTCCTGCCGTTCCATGCATTTTTACTCATCCCAGCTGACTGTCATAAAGGTGCCACCTTGTCTTTTATTGTTTATGTCTTATCCTCACAGCACCTATTATAACATTTCAAATAGGGAGAAACGCTCAATAAATGTTGACTGAATGATCAAGATATTTGGAAATAAAGTTTGAGTAGTGTCAATATGACCTTTGTCCTCTGGTGAGTAACTGGCAGAATTTTAACTATTGTTTCTCCAGATGCTGTAGTTTTCTTGCTTTGTTTTGCTCTGCCTTGCCTTCCATTCCCTCCCCTTCCTTTGTTTTCCCTACCCCTCTCTCTTCTTGACCTTCCTTTTCCTTCCCTCCCTTTCCTTTCTTTTTTAATAAAATATATCTTAATCCATCCTGACAGATTTGGGGGGATTCAAAAGTTGAGGGTTTAGTGTAGCAAAATGCAAGGAAAGGAGACAGGTTCCATGTGGTTTGCTTTTCAACTTGTGAATCTCAGTTTTGTCATTTGTAAAATGGGGGTATGATATCTGCTCTGTGGAGCTGGTTTGAAGGATGAAAGGTTTGAAAAGTGCCTGCCATTATTGGTAATTGGTATTGTAGGAACACAATAAATGGCATAAATTTTTTTGTGGCTGAAAACTTGGAATGGAAATTTATAAGGACTTTTGTTAGTAAACTGAAGTCTGTGTTCAATCGTGTCCATCACTGTTAGAAAATGGAGCAGGGTATCACAAAAAGGCTCCATTTTCTGTCCCAAGAATATCTTCTATAGTATCTTTTCAGGGACAAGAACAGATCCACACAAAGCATGCTATACTTTTGGGTATAAAAGCTACTCAGACTGTTACTAATCAGCTATTTTCCTCCAATATTCATCACCAAGTATTTTAAATATTGCTTTGTATATGATAAACCTGTTTCTTTCTGCTCTTTGAATGAATGTGTTTACAATGTGTAAACCCCTCATAGTGAGTGTGTGTGGGTGGATTGATAGGTGGATGATAAATGTGAAGGCTACTGTGAAATGTTAGTTGGATCCTTAATCCACAGTTAGTAGACTGATGGAAAATAAAGGCCTTACCTATTTGACATGCTTTCACCAAGAAGGATAAATATGACAATGAAAGTGCAGAGCACGATTATTCAGAACAAGAAAAACACATTTCTCAAGCCTCATTTTCTTGATTACCAGTTTTCAGATTTATGTGACTTTGACACAAGATATTTCTACTTGGTGCACATCTTAAAATATCTCATACTAATATAGTCTTCCATTCAAGCTTTTTATAAGAATTATTTGCTCATCATAAGGAAGTTTGTTGTAATAGAAGACATCTTGGTCCATTTTTGGCTTCTATAACAAAATATCATAGAGGGGCTAATTTACAATGAACAGAAATTTACTTTGCCCATAGTTCTGGAGCCTGGGAATTCCAAGGTCAAGGAGGTAGTCTCTGATGAGGACCTTCATTCTGGGTCAGCCCAAGGCAAGATAGAAAGCTGGAAAGCATAGGAGAGAGAGAAACAAGAGACAGAGACAGACTGTGTTCATTTTTACCATGAACCCATCCCTGCAATAAGTTCTGGTGACCTAGTCACCTCTTTAAGGTCCTACCTAACATGAGAAACAATAGCAGAAAAATACAGAATTCAGTGATAGGCAGACCTGAATTAGAAATACGGCTCTACCATTGCTAACAATGTGATGTTATTGTATAGTAAAAAATACTTAGTCTTTTCCCTGGTTGCTGGCATAGGACTCTTAAAATCCTTATAATTTACTGTCTTTTGTGTACTAAGGAGGTGGCACAGCAGAGAGGGGAGGCCCTAGATAGTCATGTGTTTAGAAGGTCAGGACTTTTAACTCCATAAAATTGACTTTCAGAGAGGAGAGAGGGGCTGGACATTGACTTCGATCACCAGTGATTTTATCAACGATGCCTACTTAGTAAAACCTTCACATAAACACCTACATGACAATGTTAGGGAAGCTTCTGAGTTAGTGAACACACTAATGTGCTAGAAGTCGCTGTGCCTGGAGAAGGCCTGGTAGCTCTAGGCCACCCTGTGCCCCTCCCCATTTTGGCCTATTCATTGGTCCCGCTTGGCTGTCCCTTAGTGGTGTCCTTTAAATCAAATATTTTCCTGAATTATTCTAGGGAATTATCAAATTTGAAGCAAGAATCATGGGGCCCAGTGAATTTGTAGTAAGCTGGGGAATGTGGGTAACCTGAACACTCCATTTGTAGGTGGCATCTGTAGAGGGGACAGTCTTGTGGGGCTGAACCTTTGACATATGGGGTCAGTACTCCGGGTAGTTAGTGTCAGAACTGAGTTGAATTGTTAGACACCCAGTTGATGTTGGTGATTTGGAAAAACAACATGTGTTTTATATCAGAAACAGCAATACAGATCTAAAGCAAATTCATTTAGTACAATGAACTTGGGCTTGAAATCTCTTTTTAAAAGTATATAGGCTTCGATCCCTGTACCAAAAGTAAATAAATAAATAAATAAATAAATAAATAAATAAATAAATAAAGTGTATGGGGGAAAGCCAGGCATGGTGGCACATATCTGTAATCCCAGCACTTGGGAGGCTGAAGCAGAAGCATCACCACAAGTTCAAGGTCAACCTGGGCTACATAGTGAGTTCAAGCCCAGTTTGAATTACATAGCAATACCTGTCTCAATAAAAAAAAAAGTTTGGGGGAGGCATGAGTAAACTTCATGGGGTGTATAGAGGAAATAAATGTGGATAGAAGAAATAAACAAAATAATATATGTAAATCTCTTAGGGCAGTATTTGTTATTTAGTAACTGTACCTGTCAGTGCCCTGCCTTAATTTTTCCACCCAGTTTTAAAGGCATTCCAGTCATCTATGGGATAGTATTTGGGAAGCCTGGCCAGTAAATGGCTCATGATAACTCCAGAGTATCCAGTGAAGATACAGAAAATCAAGTCCTGAGAACTCGGCACAAAACGGAGAAATACGAAAAGTTATCTTTTTGAGTACATTGATAGTTGAACAAGAGATTCATCTAAATGTTTATCAGTAGCTTGATAACCAGGAAAGAAAGCTATCATAGCATATTATCTGGAGTTGATGAACTTTTTGCCTACTGATTTGTTTGAAGTTATACAGAGCTAGTCTAGTAAATATATTGAAAAGAGAATTTATGTGTTTGATCACTGAGGATCTCATTCTCAGGCCAGAGCTTTGGACCCAAACCAAAAAAAGTGAAATTTCCCAGCAATAAATTGAATTCCTAATGTTTGAACCAAGGGTGATTGTGGCTACTGTACGATAGTCAGAGCCTACCAAAATATTATGTCATTGCAGGATCTAAAAATTAGAGATTCTTTAGGGAAGATTGCCCAGAAAACAGCAGTCGGTTGAAGGAGGGGTGAAGAGGGAGCTTTGTAAGCTATGGTTAACTAAGAACAATTTCGAGACCTGAACTTTTGCTAAGAACACAGGTTTGTTATCTTTGTTGATTTCTCTAAAGAGCTGTTATGTACAAGGAGAGACAAGCTAATTCTGGTCACTCTTGAAAACAATATTAGAAACAATGGTTTTACACTGAGAAATGAAATTCAGCTCAAATTGTGAAAGACTTTTCTGATAATTAGAGAAATTTAAAAGTTGAATGAACTACTTCATAGAGTAGGGATCTCCTCATTGCTGGAAATTGGAAGCAGAGGCTGTATGATATGATGAAAAGGAAGCTAAACAGAGTCTCTTCCAATTCCTGCTCTCTAAATTCTCTAGATTATCTAAAATACTGAACTACATTAAAATAAAAAGGTGTTTTAAAGTCATCTAGCTTTAGCAAATCATATTTATTTGTTTCTATCCTATATTAGGTCCCCTTCAAAAAATAAGAAACTTTGACATATTTTTGGAATGCATCACTCAAAACTCATGCATTTTCAATTTTCTTTATTTAACTCTCTCTTGAACTACTCATTACTTCCAATTTACCACATCATCCTTTCTGCTAGCAGGTGTCATTGAGTGATCATACCTAAATAACTCAGCCTGGTCTTCTCTTGATTATGATATTATGCTGTTTTCAATTTATACTTCTCTTATCATTTAGACTTAAAGAAGTGAGAAGGGAGCATTTGTTGAGGCAGACACTGGTAGTTTCCTATTCACTTCTCCCTTATTTATTGCTAGCTAATGGAATCCATATTTTATGCCAGGCTCCAGCAAAAATAAGTTTGTTACTAGACTCCCTTGCAGCTAGAGGAAGTCTTGTCCTAATGAGATTTTTACTGCTAATTAGATTTTACTGTAATTCTGCAGAGGTATCTTGAAGGCCTATTCTTATCTTAGTCATAGATTAGTGGCTGGAACTAATACACCCATCTTCAGACCATAAAAAAGAAGGCTGAGAGAATTTTGGACACACCAACTCTGATGTTGAGCCCTTAAACAAATATCAATACTGATCTTCCTCTGGATGTCTTGCTATATAAAAACAATAAACATCTATTTATTTGTTAAAATAGCTGCATTTGGATTTTCTGCTACTTGCAATTAAAAATATTGCTAATTAATAATTTACCCATGGACTTTATTCAGTAGTCGACAAATACTAATATGGCTTGGGCCATGTGTCTCAAGGGATCCTACTTACTGCAGACAAAGGAGATTGAGACATGTGCCTTTGCTTCAGAGAGATTTCTTCTTCAACCTTAAGGTTTAGGTGTATTAGGCAGCACCCTAATATGAATACTGAGTGTTCTGCTTCTTCTTTTCCTTCCTGTTGATAGGGAGTAGAGCTGTTGGATGGATCCACTAGAATGACTGAAGGACAGCAGTGCTTTAGACAGAGGCTTGGATCAACTCAGCACCTGAACTCAGCAATCACTGTGTGTTCCTCTGAGTACTGAACTAAGGCTTTGGTGGTCTCTGGGCTTGCTGATTTAGCTGTTGAGAAGCAAGAAGTATAGACATTATTTTCACTGTTTTGATTAGAATGTTAAATGGCATTAACTTTCTGAGTACTTTATTTAGCTTTGTTTGTTTAAAAGGTACATTACCAATGTAAACTGTTTGTAAGATATTTAGAGATTTCTATTTAAAAATCACATGAATACTGTTTGTAAGATGTGCTTTTGAAATGACAATTTATTCCCAAATACCTTTATGATAACGTATGAATATCTTCAGGGAGGATGATATGTATAGTCTTTTCAAAACTAAATATAAACTATTTAAAAATAACCTCTGTAAAATAAAATCTTTAAATAGAAAAAAAGTCCCCAAAAGGAATTATACCAAATGTTCATCTAATGCCATTGAATGTTGGGATTTTATGTGATCAAGAAAATCTCTCTACTTTTATGACTTTATTCCAGTTTTATTATAAATAGGAAGCATTATTTTTATACTCTAAAAAGAACAAGTGTAAAGAATTATGTACCGAGTCATGACAAATGAACTGACATAGAAACAGCAGAACCATTTTAATGTGTTTATATAAATAGATCTGTATAATTATCATTAAGCATCATAAGCACATACTGCTTAAAAAGAACAGTTCTGTTTACTCAAACTGAAGTTGGATTTTATTACAATATACAACTCAGTAAGTTAGGTTATATTCTAACAAATAGAATGTGGTAATGGTGGCATTACCGACATTATATTTAATATATCCATGTCTTATGTATCTGTGCATTAATACCTATCTATATGAAAAGCAGACAGTGTTACATATCTAATGTTCTTTGGTATCATAGCCTAAAAATGCTAGTATCTTGTTCCTGGGACCTTGAAAAGGGACAAGGGCCAATATTGTCCCTTATCCTTTCATGTGATAGATTCCAGAATCTTCCATTGAGTAATCCTTTTACTTGAATGGAAGACAATGAATTCTTCAATAAAACCACTATAAGATGACCATGCAATTGTATATTTTAGATTTTGAAATCTAAACTTTAAATTTAAACCATGAAGGCATAAAAGCCTGGCATTTTACTCAATTATCTACATGACAGTCATACTCTTATTTGAGGTACAAAAATGATTAAGTGATAGGTCCTGCATTACCAGCATTTAGTGCTGGGGGTTGGGGTATGTGGAAGAAAAACAGGACAAGTTGGCTCATGGGAAACCAACAGAGGAAAAGGAACTGTGTTAAAACTGAAGGTGTCCAATGGGTGGCAGCTGTGGCAGGACAGAGTCCTTGGTGACTTTCACTTAAGAAGGTTGGGGGCCAGGGATTTAACTCAGTGGCACTGCGCCTGCCTCCCAAGTACAAGGACCTGAGTTCCATCCCTGGTACCAAAAAAAAAGGAGAAGGTTGGGAGCAGAAGCCAGGAGTGGAGGAAAGGTGAGGTAAGGAGGGCAAACACTGGATATATGTAGTCTTCTCCCTTCAAGGTGAATAGGACTGACTGTTGATTCCCAATTATTACCCATTTTACTATAGCATGCTGAGAATTTTACAAATGCAAAATTTCATCAGTATCAAAAGTTCAGTGATAGCCATTTTATATCCTTCAGCAAGAGCATCATTTCCATGTGCCAAGTCCTACTTCACAGGCCACTGTTTGGCACAAACAGGCTTAGTAGAAACAGGGACTTGACTTTTATGTATATATGTGCATGGTCACCTGCCCTGACTCCAATCAGAATTTTATTTTCTCTAAAAATGAGGTCATGTATCACAGATGTCTCCACTGTCCCTGCTAGTATAAATACTGTATGTACTTTCCAACTGCGTTTTTTTCTGTCTTCTCCCTTGGAAAGTATAGCTAACTGGCCAAAGGTAAGCTCTCTGAAGCTTTGCGGCTAGCTGCTTTTAACAAGCCATGCCTTCCATTGCTATCCAAAACATCCATCCTCTCTTAAAAGCCCAAATTCCTTTAGTCCCTTTGAATTGTTTACTGCTGCTTTTCCAAAATATTTACTGTATTGTTCTCCTTGTTTGGCACTCATTGTGTTTCAAAAAACATTCCTGAACTTTTTAATGAAATGCTCTTCAGCCAGAGTTTAAAACCTTTATCTTCCTCAGGATACCTTTTCCCCAGATTTTTCTTCAGGGAAGGCTGGTCTTCCCCTAAATCCTATGTTTCATGGAACTTGAAAGGAGGCTTGTCATGCTCTTGACTTTCCAGAAAATGTCCAGGTCATTATTCATCCTTGAAAGCATATCTTCCTCTGAGAATAAGGCCTCCTACCTCTGTCGTTTCAAGCCTTCTCCTCACTGTTGTCCACTGCCTTGCCCCTCTTTTTCCACTGAAATTTTGGCATGTGAGTGCAGCTCCTGTTTTGTGCTAACTCTCTGAGTAATGAGTGTGTCCCTAGCTACTGAATAAGCCTGAAGTATGAAAGCGAATGCTTTAGTTGGCCACTTAGGCATTTACAGTCCCATTTTGAGAAGGACTACCAGGAATAAAGCCAATTCTAGACAAGAAACTGTGTACTGATTGACAGATCCCAGGATACTTTCTAGAACAGCTCTGGGGCTCCGGGGAAACAGGAGACTTTTAAAACAACTGCAGAGCTCCTGGAATAGGATCTTAAGTTCCTGGACCACAAACAGAAAAAGAAGCTGTTTGTTTCAGGTTGCCCCCAGGCTCAGGCGGAACACATACAGTGTGACAGCGGGTTTTAACAAGAACAAGAATATTCCAGCTAATGAGGAATAGTTTGAGTGCAAGTAAAAAACAAAAAAAAACCTTTCGGTAATAATAATATTATCAATAAAGAAAAACGAGAGTTTCAGGAAGCTTTGATAACAAAGTACAAATATGTTACACAGTTTTTAGTGAAAGGAACTCAAAATAGTTTTTTCCCTAGTTTGGACTGCTAGCAAGTCTGCCTATTCTTTCCCATCTGAGCTTTATATGTGTTAGTGAGATTTGACCCGTGAGAGAAGATCTTTGCTTTTCATTCCTGCCAGTTGCAGGAGTTCCTTGCTGAGCAGTGCCTTTGCCTTATCCCTTTATTGGCTGACCAAAGAGATATGTCCTGGGGGTGAAGGAGAGAATCAGCTTATTCAGATACCAGAATATTTCTGGGTCCATTGAATGGAAAGGCCAGTCTAAGAGTCTGCCATGGGACCTTCCCTATCTCTACTTTTATTATCCAACAATCACACTGGGATGCCAGGATGAAGGTATGGTGTAGTAACAAATAGGCAG
Organism: Heterocephalus glaber; assembly: GCF_000247695.1. Next base: position 27,540,946 of record NW_004624736.1, on the reverse strand, counting down.
AATATTTTTGTGCCTGAATATGGAATTTATCTCTGGTGCATATAATAATTCCAAAGAGAAAGTGGCTCTTTAAAACATCCTAAGCAGATCACTAAAATCTTGGATCTCTGAATTCTGATGTTATTGTTTATATCTAGAAGACTCCCCCCCGCCCCGAAAAGTTGGTGTTTGGGAGGTGATTGGATCAAGTGGCTAGTCCATCAGTGCATCTGTAGCTACATGTGCTGTTAAGAGGTGGAGCCTGGTTGAAAGAGGAGGGTCTCTGAGGGATAGCCTCAAAGGGTATATCTCCCTCCCTGTCTCCTCCTTTTGAGCTCTGCTTCCTGTCTGCCATAACCTGAGCGGCTTTTCCGCATCATGGCCCTCTGCCTTGCTGTTTCTTCTTTAGTGCCAGCAGATCATCAACTGAAATGTGAGCCAAACCTTTCGTCCTTTAAGTTGTGGATGTCAGGTATCATGACTCAGTGATGAAAGTGATTGATACATGACCTCACCTCTGATTCAATTCATAACTTTTATAACTATTTAAAAGAAAGAAACTTAGGGATAGTCCCATAGCCACACACCTCCATTTTGTATATGAGTACAGTAAAGCCCTGAGAGCACAGCAGTTTACTCAAGACAACACAGCTATGCTCTTTTCTCATCTTCATAGTTGCAGCATTTTCTCTTCCAAAAACAAACTCAAATTTCCTAATATTCATCCCACTTATGTGGTAAAAAGTTTTTCTTCCTACTAAAACCCATAAAGTTTTTATTGACTCATTTTTCTAAGAAGTCAAGACACCTTACAGTCTTTATTTCTCATTTCACATTGTTTTTATTAAATAAGGGACATGGGTTCCTGAGGGCACTTAATACTCAGGTGTCATATAACTTGCTTAAAATAAAAAGAAATTGAGAAGAAGAGCTAAAAGTGACAAGAATCCAAATCTCTATTTAACAGAAGTGACATTCCAGAGTATACCCAGCAAGCAGAAGGCTGCAGATATGAGGAATCACTGTTACTAATCGTTCTGAACATTTGACTGAATGGAAACTTGAATCCTTTTTTTCCTTACCATCATCTTCCTGCTTCCAGGTCACATTATAACAAGGACTTAAAGGTTGGGCCATGGATGTCCAGTGGGTAGCTGAAAGTAGGAAAAAACTTGGCATCTCAGCCTTCATTTTATGTCTGTCTCTTTATTACCTTAAAACTTTGGGCTAGATCTCTGCTCAGTTCTGCATGTGGGCATTGTTAATCACTCAAGGGATTTCTGCCTAAAAACTGGTAATACAAGGATTATTTGTCCTAAATTTACCTTAACCTGTCTCATCCCCCTGCAAGACTAAGTATACCAAAATAAGGATAACTATGGTATTTTCAGGATTTGCAGTGAAATTGAGTTGTTGGTTTATAGCACATTCTGTTCCAGACCCTCTGGAGAAGCACCTAGAATTCTCCAGTCAGTGCCCTCAATCTACAGTCACCTTGGATTTCAAACCCTTGCAGACAGCCACCCATGATATTACCCCTTAGTCAGGAGCAATTATGTCATGCCAGAACTGAGGCTGTGCCCCAAAGCAGGAACAGTCATCTCATGGGAAAGGATTGTCCTCTCGAGCCATGTAGACTTTCCAGAACCATCTTTCATAACCAATCCTGAGACAATGATCAGCCAGGCCATAGTTTCAGCTCCCTGCAGCTGTGCAAACCCTTAACTCTTGTCTTTCCTCCCTTTTCTGTGAAACCTCAAAGTTTCTGTTGGCTTCTCCAAGACACATCTGTTCATCTCCTTGGTTAACGTTTTGGGATGGGGAACAAGCCTAATCTGTTGGGACTAGAAGAGCCAGGGCCTTTAACCTACAACTCCATGTAACAGAATCGAGGCTAAACTGTTTCACACATTCTTCATTTTCATGATTTCACCTTTCTGACTCAACACTTCTACTTATCATCTTGTATTACCTAAACAAACAAACAAACAAACAAACAAAAAAGACCAATATTTTCTTGTATTCTGCATTCCACTGAACAGAAAGCAGGGTACACCATAAACCATTTGGTCTTCCCCTGCACTTGACCAGAGGGGAAGAATGTAGGTTACCTTCTCAGAGGCTGACCAATGGTTTGTTTGTATTTTTCTTGACTGTTCCTTGGCCATCTGTATTTCTTATCTTTTTCATTAACTTCATATCTCTGCATTTGATCCTACAAGCCAGTACTTTGCTCTCTTCATTTTATGATTCTTCTTAACATCTTCCTCTTGGACTGAAGGCATAGTGTCCTGGAAATAAAAACAGTAGGACAGAGGTAATAAGCATCAGTGGTAGGACCTAAAAGAATTTTTAGTCTTAAGTAGAGAAAACTTTACAAACCTTGCAAAGAAGAAAAAATAATTCTAGAATGTGGTAGCTGCCATGATGGAGGCTCCTGGAACTGAAGCACTGAGATAGTCTTAGTGGTGGATAGTCCTTCATTTTTTACTTATATTCTAATTTCCTCTAGCATACAAGTTTCAAAGGACAAAAAATTACAAAAATTTAATTTCAAAATCTTGTTTGGATTTTTTTAGTTCTAAAGTCGAGCTACACTTCATTTCATAAAATAGAATGAGTGTTCTATTGAATTGAGCACAGGAGGTTTTATGGACAGAAAAGGGCTGAAGAAACCAGAGACAACAACAGAAAAATACAAAAATCAATTGGCTACTTCAGAATTCCCTTGTAAAGCAGGGGCAGGCAATAGAAATATAACTGATTAGTTAACATGAGGTTACTTCAGGTTACCTTTGTGTGTGTTAGGATTAAGCAGAGGAAACTTCATTATCATGTCAATTGAAACTGGCCTGTTTGGGAAATTTGGCTGTTATCTCTATGATCCTGATTTCTTGGAAGGTCAGATGAACAGTTTAATTTCAGGTTGGTGATGTGGAACTTTATAGTGTGAGTGACTTCATTTTGATTTTTAGCCCTGCCTGTTGGGGCCCAGAGCAGGAGCTTAGTTCAAAACAATGGCTTCCTGTAATTTTAACACAAGTCAGAGTAATAATATACTGGTGTAGTTTCTTTTGAGAAAGCAGTTTTGGTTTTCTCTCTACCTTATTCTTATATGAAAAGGTCATTTCCTACCACTGGAGGTAAGAATGTTTAAGTGGTTTCTTTTATTTATTTTCTGCGCTGCATCTATGATCTTTCCAAATGATTTGTGAAAAGTAAAACATTATTAACATTATGGGGTTGAGAATTTCTTTCTTTTTAAAATAATTTTTTGAGTAGCAATGACTTCTAGTAGTGTGACTTTGGGTGGGTAATTACGGTAGAATACTGTAGACTTTTCTTTTTCCTTTCCCTGTAGGGTGATTGATTTTAACCTTTCTCTTCTGCCAAACCTTTGTTCCGTGCATGACATTTTAACCCCCACCACTTTCTATGTTCTATTTTGCCAAAGAAAATTGCGTTTTCTATTTCTGGACAAAGCATGTTGTTTGTGTCAGTCAATTTAACACAATATACCAGTTCTTATTTGTGCAGAGGAAGCACTAATAAGATTCCAGTAGGAGATGGGTCTTGAGCCCATGACCAGCCCTCCCATTGGACCTGAAGATGGAAACCACAGTAATCCATTACCGACAATGCTACTTAATAGTGATGCAGCACATTTTTGTCTCAGAGACTTTCAGGTAATATGGAGTCTCATTTCCTGCTCTATACAGTCATTCCTGCAAATGGTACATGGAATAGAAAAGAAAAAGTTTTGTGGCATACTAGAAAGGCAGACACTCTACTCTGCCATCTACCAGCTCTGGAACATCCTTATTACATATCCTTTCTAAACCTATGATTCTTCATCTGAAAAAGGGAAAACATATAGTTGGTGGGAGTGACTCCATTTTGAATTGGGGCCCAGTGCAGGAGCTTAGTTCAAAACAATGGACTCCTGAAGCATTGGTGGGAGAATGGAGTAAGCAAATTAACACAAAGCTTCTTATGTGAGAGTCACTCAATAACCTATGAGAATGAACATCTTGCATTTTGATGAGGTAAGATTTCTCATTGTGAGATGTCTTTTGGTTAAAAACAAGGTTATAGGCCTCCCACATTTTCTTCCTTAGAGTACATCAACTATTGGAAAACTTTAAAATGTTTGCTGTCACTGCCATTTATGCCTTAATTCATCAGGTAACCATTTAATGAATGCCTACTAGATACCAGGCACTGTTCTGGATGCCTAAGACCAGAAGAAAAAGCACAGTAAAGAGGCAGTAGGAGGAGATGGAAGAACACAGGCACAGCATAGGTGGATGTGACTTCCCATTTTCGCTCTGTGGATTTTGGGCAGGTTACTTAACTCCTGTGAGCCTTGTTTCTAGATCTCTGAAATATGGATAATAATGTATGTCCTACAAAACTGATTACTTATATATGTAAAGCAGTTATATTCTAAATATAACTGAGATATTATTCAAAATATTTACTAATGCTATGGTTAATAAATCAGAAAGAACCAGGTTTAAAAAACCAATATATTAGTGCTTATTAGCTTATTGGTAGAATATCAGCCCTGTCTGTAACAGGGGTTAGAACATAGAAAGGAGGAGCCCAGGTTTTAGTTTGAAGGATGGGAGTTGTATAGCTTATATATTTTTGTTTTCTGTACCTTATAACATATTGACATCTTAAAAACTTTTCTGGCTGGGCACAGACTGTCCCTCTTAGTGCTAGCCAATCCTTAGAAATAGCATAGGGCCTAGCTTGGAACATGTCTTTGATATGAAAACTAACCAGTCCAAAACCAGACCTCCTCTATCTGGCCCATATACCCCACAAGGCAATATTCCTCTTCCTTAATCATCTCAGGGCCAGGTACTAGGCAACCAGAGCTACTCAATAGCCAAAAACTCACTGAAACATTCCAAACTGGAAATGTAGGTAGGGGATTATGTTTGAAGGGCCTTCAAAGTCATGCTATTAGTGGTGAGTGGAAATGGGAAAGAGGTAGATATAGTATGGAGGATGGTCAGAAGGATATAGTTGCAATGGCCAGCAGATACATGAAGGGTTGAGCTGTAGAGGAGTGTCTAGCTGGCAATAAGAACACAATTCAGGGAATAAACAGATGGAACTATGTTAAGGATTGTTAATGGTTGGATACAGAGGTGAAGGAAGGAAGCAGTTATAGATGACTCCTGAGTCTTTAGCTTGGGTGACAGATACACATAGGGATCTCAGAAGAGACCGCCACTTTTGGGCAAAGTTCTTTTTTACAGGCCTTGTGTACCCAAGTCATTCCCCTGCCTACCAGGTCAAGTAAGGCTTTTTTTTTTGTCTCACAGCTGTAAATATTTCATGCCAGTGGCCACATTTCTGTTTTATTTTGGGAATGGCACTTTAACTGGGTTTTCAGCTTAAACGACTCAGGAAAGGAAAGGGCCATTTTTGTCCTCAGGGATGTGTTTGGTGCTGAAGATGGCAGACAGTTTGGTGTGGGTGAGGACAGATAGCGCCTGAGGTCTTGCAGCTTAGATGTAACATCTTGTTGTCTAGGATAACACTGCCAAAGGTGTGTGGGAGTATCTTTGAAAAAACAAAACAGAAAAAGCATGACCAGCAATCTGATCTAGCTAGGTGTCTATAAAAATCATTATTTTATTTATTGCCTTAACTCTTGCAGAGGTCCCTTACTGGCCTCAGAGGTGGCTGCTGTGTTCAAAGGCAGCTAGCTACCTCATTGCTCTCCGGGGTGGTTGGCTAACCTAGCAGTTGATTTTTTTTTTTAAGCACTGTCTTGTTTTTCCAATTCATTTAAATTTTTTCTTCTGTACTTGTTCTCCTTACCATCCTTGGCAGTAGTCAGTCATCACATGCTCCCAGGGCTGTGGAGCACAGTAAGGCCCTGTCCTTATGCTCTAGCAGCCATCATTTCAGAACCAAGGAGTCCATGTATCATGCTCTCTCCTCACTGCTGCACTAGCACTGAAATAATTTCAACATGAAGACAGATTCATAGGAGAATTCTTTTTAGATCATAGTCAGTGCCTATCCAACTTTTTGATTCCAAGGAAGTTTGCAACAGTCTAGAAGTTTCATGACAACATCCATTTCTGTTGTCTTTCTAAAGCTGCTAAGAGGCAGGCTCTTTATACACATCATAACACTTGCTACTACTATGCAGCTACCATGGGCTATGCTTATTGAGCTCTTACATGTGTCAGGCACTACTTTAAGCAGCACTTTATGTAGATAATCCAAACTCTTTTTCACACCCCATGAGGTAGGGCCAGTGATTCCTCCCTTCCTCAGATGAGGAAAGTGGGGCTTAGAGAGGCAAAGTCACTTGTTCAGGTTCTCTCTGCTCTGAGTGGGAGGCCAGGGGTCCTACAAGACACTGCAGAGTTTGTACTCCAAAGCAGCATATTGTATAACCATGCAAGCTGTGAAATATAATCACTTTTAAATAAGATGAAGTACTGGCAGTATAGCTTAATAAGCTATTTGCCTGGCATGTGTGAGGCTCTGGGTTTAATCCTGAGCACTGCAAATAAATAAAAAAAAATATATATATATATATATATATATATATATATACGTAAATAAGATGAAACTGACAGTTAGAAAGGCTTAGAATCTAGAACCCAATTCTCTGATTTTAAAAACCATGTTCTTCTCCCAGGTCACCAGGTGTTTCTAGTTGTACCTTGTGGCCAAGGCACTACTTTGTAGAAACTGTTTAATAATGGGAAACTGACCTTGAATCCTGGAATTCTTAGAGTAAGCTGATGGAATCAATATTGGTTTACAGTGTGGTAGTGCTTCTGATCTAATGCCTGATATGCCATTCTTTCTCACTCTTCATTTTAAAAAGTACATTAAATGAGGCTATTTGCATCATAAATTATTAGCTATTAAAAATCTTCACTAAGTCAGCCTGGGCTTCCAGCATTGCTGACTTTTCACTGTAGACCAAGCTCTATGCCATTAAGGCTGTTAGGTAGGAAGATTTCTACCTTTTTCTTTGAAGTTTATAGTCTTCAGAGAAATACAGGATAGCTATTTATTTTTGTATTTATGAAAATCATATATACATACAGAGTGGTTAAAACATAAAAACAACATATGGTTTAGGAGAATTTCCGTAAGTGCTGCAGGCAACTCCAGATACAGAAATAGTGTGGCTGCTAATAATGTGGCTTCCTCAGCAAACAAAGATCACATGCTCAGTCACTTGCAAAATACGGAGGTAAGGGGCTCGTAGGGATTGGTGCCACTTTTATACTAATGCACTAATGTTCTATCTTTTTCATGACATTTTAAAGGAGTTTGATCAAGCACAAAGAGACAGCATAGGACAGAGCAAAACTCAGTTGTAGGATCCACTCTGTCTTTCCAGGCTGAAACCAACTCCAAACACTGACTTGTATCATACAGTAAATTTGACACACTTGGCAGTTTATTGAGGCTCCAGCTACTGAATTAAAGATATTTAGAAGACAGCATAGTACTAGATCCTAATTAATGAGCCTCATAATCACCCTTGTTAAGAGGGGATAAAGAATTAAAAGAAAATAAAGAAGAAAAAAGATAAAGAAGATGGACTTACTCGTTATCAGATTCCACCTACATGCCAGTGTTGGGGTTTCATACCATCTTCACAGCAAGCACAGGGAATGGATACTATTCTTAATTCTGTGTTGTAGGGAAGGAAACTGAGGGCTCAGAGATTAAAGGAGTTACCTAATGTCATGCAGCTGATAAGTATTATACTCACAGCCTATACTGAGTTCTTTCTGATGCAATGATAATTTAGACTTTTCCTTAGGAAATCTTTTCTGAAAGATCCCAACCCACTGACAAGGGATATTTGTAGTCTATGGGCACATCCTGAAGTGATATTTGCCAGAACTGTGAAAACCAAAGGTGAGCAATGTGACCAGAGCACATCTGAGGCCTGAGCACTGTTTTCTCTCCTTCCAGGCTGTTAGACAATAAGAATAGTCCTCACTGTATACACCATGCTTCATTTGCTCTTTGTACCACAATACAGTTTCCGTGCCTATAGTGCAGAAAGGAATTAATTTACCCAATATTATCTAATTTTTGGCATGTACTGAATGCAGCCAGAGAGACTAAGCCAGGATCCTTTCAAGGACTTATGCCTGTGTATGTGCAGAGGGATGTGCAGTTGCCATAGCAGCAGTCAATCTGCTAAATAATTGGTAACATAAACTGATTCAAAAGCAAAGACTGATTTGGGTCAAGGAATTGCACTCTATAAAGAACAACTTCTCAGAGACTTCTGAGGATTTTTTTTTTTTTTAGCTTTTATAGATGGCCCTAGAAATATCTAGTGAGTGGCTGCTCAGTTGCAAGAGGGTGTGTGTGCCTCGAGAGAGCAGCTTACTGTTCCCAGGAAGTTAGGATAGAGAATTCTGTGGAACATGCCATGAAATTGCTCTCCCACTTCATGTCAATTCCCAGAGGTGCAAGAAGGACCAGTAGCAAAAGTAATAATGTCCAATTGAATTCTTACCGTGGGATACCTCTCAGTGTTTCACATGTATTTGGTCAATAGTCTTGCAAAATGGGACTTATCATCACCCTTCAACAGATGTGGACACTGATTTAGCACGCCCAGAGCTAAAGGACCAGCCAGGAATCGATTCAGGATTCAGACTCAAGATGGCTTGGTGTGAAAGCTGTGCCCTCTCCATCCTCCCGTTTTGCTTCTCTTCCTTGAACTTTCTCCAAAAAGAAAGGATAGTCCTGCTTAGCTCTGATTCTGCTTTCTGCAGTGTGAATGGTACTAATTATTTTTAATTCAACATAAAATCTAAGACTCAGGCCAAGAGGACTTGGCACAGCTACAAGTAGCACTGACTAGTTTGGGTGATTCAGAGTGTTGATAAAAAGGCTATCTTTTTCTTTTCCTCAGGTTTGTAAAACAGTATTAGGTATTCCTGTTGTTTCCAATTTAATCTAGCCTCACTGTTGGGTAAGCCTGTGCCAAGGAGAAAGCACTTTTTAACTATAAGGGATGGTATGTTATAAAGTCAAGAAAGCACTGACTTGATAGTCTATGTTGAGTTATGGATTTTGCTAATTTCTACCCTGTGATCTTGGGAAATTTTTTGCAATATTTTTAGCCTCGTTCCCAACTCTTTAAAATGGACATGATGAGAATGTGGATATCAATTCTCAGTTGACTAAAATTCTTTTGGGAATGAGACAGAGGTAAAAACTGCCTTAGGCTTCAGGATTAAAGGCTCCTGTAAGGTTCTCTTGCAACTAGGAATATATTCTCTCACCCACACACCTGATTTTTAATTATATTTTTCTTTTTTCTTTTTGGCTCAGTGGCTCTGCATTAAATATTTGTAGAATGAATGAAGTCTAGGAAACCATTCAGTAGAGTGCCTGTCACATGGTTGTGGTTTAATAAATATTAGTTTTCTGTTTAAACAAAGCCTAACATTTATTAGAGAATTCTTCATCTTTGATCTAGTTTTTCATCACTAGTTTGATTTGAGACTTCAGAAGGACTTGAGGCCTGGGCACCTGGAGAAAGGAGATTTGGACTTTGGATGTGCCTTTGTGTGTTCTGTCACCTCTTTCTGATTCTCTAGCAGAAAGTTAAGAGGTAAGGCAAGCGTGGCTGACTGAGGTCCTGGAAGCCTCACCTTCCCGAGGCCCACAGCTAGAGAGCCTGGGTCAAGACCCCTGGAAATGAACTTCATCCAATGTGCAATTCGACGCAGCTGTGCCAGCTGAAATGCACTTCTAGGAGCTGAGTAGGTGAGTTCATTTAGAGAATCCTATTGTTTTTCACTCTCTCAGCTAAAAGGATAGCAATTTCTAGTGAAAATGTAGCCTCCAAGACAGCCCTTTTCACATGGACTGTCAGTGGGTTATGAATATTACCTGCGCAGGGCTAGCTTGCATTTTGTGCTTTTAACGTGAAGGTAAAAAGTTTGCCTGTCCCTTCTCATCATTCTCCTCTGATGGTATTTTTGCATTGACCTGTAACCCCTCTACTGGGATTCTGTGTGGCATTTCTGTAGAGTGAGGCTTCAAAATAAGTGCTCAGTTTTCTTCCTGTGTGTGAACATTGATTTTTTTTTCTTTTAACCTAGAATGCAAATGGAACCTGTGCCTGCTATCTGAATATCTCTAATTAGACTACCTGCACAAATCTACCTATTGACTTTAATAGATTGAATTCAAGTCTGCAACAGTGTTGGAGGGAAATTGGATTGCCTGGCCTCGCAAGTTACCATCAGTACTTGTTTTGAATGCAGATAGATTTCCCAAATTCAAGATAACAATGGTAAACGAGAGTTTCTGAGGCCCTGGAGGCAGAGTGTAATCATCACACAGGTAAATTATCCCTGCCGTGAGAAAATTGAAGCAGTAAATGAAACATTAGTCCACTTCACTAGGAGGTCATGTATGTTACCGTGCCACAACAACCAGCTTCTTTGATTGTAGTTAGAATTGAGGCTGTCATTCATGCCTTCACTTTTTTGTTCTTTTTATATTCTGCTGAGCTTTGTTTTACTTCAGCTTCTTTGCTTTCTACCAATTAAACCCAAAATTGGCAGTGAAGATAAAATACAAATGAAAGAGAGGGTGAAAATAGACAAAGGCAATGGAGAATAAGGTTGAAGAAATGTTCCTTTCTTCCTTCCTTTCCTGGCAGCTGGGCTGAGCCAAGGAGATACTGAGCTTATATGACAAGGAACCAATAACTCACCTGGTTTGAATCCCTGAGTAGTCCTCAAAAAACTGTAGGGACAATGTTGGCTCTTTGAGCCTATCTTCTCCCCATCTTACCTGGCTGCTCAAACTCCAGAACACACCTGGGCTCTTCCACATACAAAAATATTGGATGACGTCAAGGTTTACTAGATGCAGAACTTATTGTTCTGAGTGTTTTAAATGAGGTAATTCATGATTTTAAAAAAACCAACCTGTCACCTCCATTTACAAATAAGAAAGCTGAACCAAGAGAGAAGTGTAATACTTCATGATGGTGACATGAGTGGTGAGAAGAGGATGCAAACCTAGGCATTCTGACTTGTGAGCATTCTTACATTGTTTCCTAATTAAAACACATTCTTTGTTCAACTGTAGGAAACCTGGAAAATATTAAAAAGCATGCGGAAGAAAATATGAACACCCACTCTACCATGACAATACCACAAGTGCTGTATTTTATTGCATTTCCTTCCTATTATAGCTTGTGTTTAGATGTCTCCCCAAAGCCTCAAGAGGTCTTGGGTGGGACTTTTTCAAAGGTGGCTGAATCTAGAGTGTGTGATTGATTCTTGGTGCAGTGCTCAGCCAGAGGGCACTAGGATTAAAGGTGTGGGTGTTCCTTGCCCTAAGAAGTCTGAATAAGATGAAAGGGGCAGAAAGACTCTGTTAAGGTCTCTTGTTGCTTTTGCTGTCTTCCCTGCTATGAACTGTTGCCCCTCCCTTGCTTCCTTGTTGCTTTTGTTCCCTTCTGGCCGCCACGAACTGTTTCTTCTCTGCAAATCTTGTCTGCCACACCACCCTGCCTTGGAGCCAGCTGATTAGGACTGAAACCTCTACAAACTGTGAGCTAAATAAACCTTTCCCCCCTAACTTTGAGTGTCCAGTATTTTGTCTTAACAATGTGAGAAAAGTAACTAAGAGACTTCCATTGTTTGAAATAAATATTCTTTAAAATATATATTGTTGAAATCATACTTTAGATAGAGTATCTTTCTCTTTTTCTGTCAAAATTTTAAGTGCCCATTCTCCCCTGTGGTTATAAGACCTTCCTTTGCATGATGTGAAATAATTAACTATCTCTCTATTGTTGGACATGTAGGATATTTCTGGTATATACATTTTAACAGTAGAATAAAGGACTGTTTTGTTTAAGGGAATACATGAATTTTTTTAATGTGTAAAGTTGGGAAAGACGGCATTTTGGGGGACAAGAAATCCTTTGATATAGATTTACTTTCTTTTTTTTTTAGATTGTCATTTTTATTTGTATACATTCTCTAAGGCTTGTATTACTCATGGCTGCTTTCTTTTGACATCTGTACTTACAGAGAAGTGCAATTCTGTTTTAAGACTGACTGGCTGACTATAAAGCTTATCTTATTCAAGAATTGCAGTGGGCTTCTTTTTTTTTTTTGGTACCAGGGATTGAACTCAGGTCTTTGCACTTAAGGGGCAGGCAGCAGAACCACTGAGCTAAATCCCTGGCCAGCAGTGATCTTCTTTTGATGGCATGTATTTTGGGTTTTCTGGAAAATTGTTTTCACTTTATACTTTATAGGAAGAGACTTGTATTATTTGTATTCTATTCTTTCTTTTTCTTTTTCTTTTTGAACCAGGATCTCACTGGCCTGGAATCTGTGATCCTTCTGTCTCAGCCTCTCTGGTAGCTGGGATCACAGGGGTGTGCCACCATACCAGGCTAAAAGCCTTGTTTTCAATGCAATCATGCATCTGTTGTTTCATACCTTTTTGTGTGGGATATTTAATGGGCCAAAGGAGTAAAGAGCTTGGTCAAATGTAGTTCTTGCCATTAAAGATCTATGAGTTGGGCCAAGGATAAGAATGAAGGCAATTATGATTTTCATGAAAAGTGCTGTGGTATATATGGGTATGAAGGGTTCTGGAAACCCAGCTTAATTATCATGTTTTCTAGGTAAAATAGGTCTCAGCAAAAGCTATGGATAAATGAAATATTGGTTAAGCTTAGTGTGGAAGGCTAAGTAGGTGTTGTAGAGGCAGGTAATGTTGGGGAAGGGCACCTCCAGAAGGAAGCATTTCACACAAAGGCTCAGAGGTGGGGTTGGTTCAGGAAACACATGCAGTGCAAGAGGCCCCAAGTAGAGGCAGCATCATGGTTGAAGGTGAAGTGAAAGAGGTGGCAGGAATGACATTATGGAGAGTAGTTGTCAACTCTAGAGGTTTCTAACTTTATTCTGTCAGTGCTGGTGCATGTGCAAGGCATTGTAGCAAAGGGCCATGACCTCATCTATCAGGACCTCACAAGTTTGGGAGGGACATCTTAGGTACCAGGTGGGCTACCTTTTATTCACCTTTCCTTCTATCCGTGCTTTATAACTTAGTTTCCTCTTCAATGATCTGGTCACTGGGAAGTTGTTTAAATGCCTTTACGATATCTGAGTATAAAGTGTCTCAACTATCAGTGTCTAGTGGAGCCATATCCATTTGCTGCCTTCCACTGTAGTTGAATGGAAATCAGAGCTGGTGGGGTGGGGGTGCTTCCTGCAGTCATCCATGTCTGGACCCCTAGGACGTCTGTTCTTATTTCATTGGCCAGAACTCAGTCTCAAGTCCACACATCACCCAGAAGAGGCTGGGAATATGGGTAGGGAAGGTATCCCTTCAAGAAAAGGCAATAGGATTTGGTGAGCACACAGCTGCAGTGTATGTAGTATGATAAAAAACTATAATGACTGTTTAAATTTTTAAAATGTATTACAATAAAAGGCACATTACTGTTAACCCCTCTCAAAATACTCCTCCTCTCTTTGAACACACTTATCCTTTTTTCTTGACACTTTCTGAAGCAGTTCTGGAAGCCTTCATTTGTGATTTCAGTTGTGCTGTCCTGGCTACCTCAGTGTTCTGAATCAGTTCCAAACCTCTACATCTCATGGTCATTTTGAATGTGGAGAAAAAGCCAGAAGTCACATGGTGCCAGATTCAGTGATAAGGTGGATGAGGACACATGATAATGTTTTTACTTGAGAGAAATTGTCATGTTTTGAATTAGTTTGGGACAGCAAGGCAGCCACAAAAATATGACTTCAGACACAAAAGAGGACTTTGTGTCAGTACCACTTCAGAAAGTGGGAAGATCAACGGGTGTATTCAAAGTGAGGGGGGAGTATTTTGAGAGAGATTAATGGCAATGTGACTTTCAGTATAATAAATTTTGTAAAACTTAAGCATTCACAAACTTTTTGATCACATCTTGTATGTGCACATGACTTCACTATAGTTGTACTTTTAAAGGCAGGATCACCAAAACTACAAGTCAGGCTTTCCAGGTATGGGTACAGACTATTCTCACAACTATTTAATCACTTATGAAATTCACCTGATCCATTTTGGGTTTTTTATTCTGGCTTATTTTCCAAGATTTTCTATTTCTGCCCCTTACTCAGAATTTATTTTCTCTCTTTATCCCCATTTGGAAAAGGCTCTTATAAAGTAAAAATGTTTACACCTTCTCCTTTAACTCTGATGTTGAAATGATGATTGTGAATCAACCTGCAAATTGTAAATACAAAATTGAATATTCTATCAAAATCAATTTCACTACTAATTTAGTGGCACCTTAAGTAGAAGGTTAATCATAAGCCTGTGCGGTGGGCTAGTGGTGCAAGCACGTAGTCCCAGCCACTTGGAAGGCTGAAGTGGCAGGAGCACAAGTTCAAGGCCAGTCTGGACAACACAGCCAGACCCTATCTCAGGGAGGGGAAAAAAGCCCAGTCAAGGGTAAAAAAAGGGGGTGGGGGAGGGTGTTTAGACTATGTTTATAGTAGAAAAAGCTGGTAAAAATTGTTTTTAGTTTGATGGGACTTATCTGTGTAAAAGTGTGACTATTGTGTCTTTTCTGTAATCTCCATATATAATATTTGTTGTTTTTACCCTGCTCCTCTGCACTAATCAGTATGTCATATAAGTCATGTATTTTGTTTTATTCTGTCACCTCCACACCTGCCTTACTTAATTCTGTGCAATCAGGAATATGTTATGGGGAACATAATTAGCACTGCCAACAGACCAGTGATGAAACTGCATCTCTGTGTGGAAGCAGAAAGAGATACTGTTGAGTTAGGAAATCAATTTTAATTTCAAATTACACTGGAGCTATTGTAAATACAAAGGGTAGGGGTTGTTGAAATACAAAATATAATTTCATAATATCATCTTTCTATGAACATGCCTTTTTGGTTTTTTTCCTTCATCCCTTCTGCCCTCAACTCCCCTACCCCTCTCCCTGGTCCATTAGTCTAGGAGAGTCTGAATAAGAAACAAGGCATAGTGCAGCCACTATGCCACCACTATAATGTCTCCAATAGAACAGCAGGTTTTTCATTCCTGTTTGCCCCTCAGAGCAACCCAGGGGACAGTGCTTGAAGGAGGCTAGGTTGCAAGAGCTCCTCCAGCCAGTTGCCTGAGCACATTCCCTACCTAGCCTTGACTGCTCTGCATCGTGTCATAGTACTCTTAAAGTTACCCATCCATAAATTATTCTAGTCCTGATACTTCACACAATTCCAGGCATATGGTTGTCACTCACTAAGTGTCTGTTTGAATGAATGAAAGAATGCATATATAAGCACTTGGGTTTCTGCACTGATTCCTAGCTCCATGCTTGTGGGCAATGTATTCATCATCTAATTGTTATAGCTACAAAATAAAGATGGTAGTCCTAATTATAGGGTCAGTCTGAGGAAGTGAGACAATGTATACACAGCCTCTAGGAGAATTCCTACTGCGTGGATTCAAATGAAAGGATAGTTCTGTAGTCTATGGAGAGCCAGTGCGGATTTGGAGCAGAGGAGTGACAGAGTGAACATTGTGCCTTAGGAAAGATGAATCTGGGGGCATGGTGCAGAAATGAGAAAGAGAAGGAAAATCTGCTGCGGCATCCTAGGTATGAAGTGGTAAGGTCTGTACTAGCATCTTGGTTAGAGAATATAGCCCCAGATGCCATCTCCAGGTGGGTGGTTCACTTTGTTGAGCTAGTTAAGTGCCACATGAAAGCAACAGAACCTCACTGAGCCCCCTAGCTAACTGTTGGCCTTTTTGCCAGTAGGTACTGGCTGGTTTAGTCAGGCTCATAAGTGAGGAATGGTGACTCATTTAAACCTATCATAAAGAAGGTTTATTTTAAGGACATCCTTTAGTTCAATGCAATTGAAATAGAAAAGCCAAGACAGTTGCTTTCTTCCTCTTGACACCACTTCACAGGCATGGCATGTTTCTCTGTTTCTCTGTATACTTATGCTTTTATTTTTTGCTGATGACTTACTAAATTCTTCTAGTCTAAATCCCACTGGGTAGCTATCTGTCTAAGTTATCATCACTACATTTAGAGTGTACCTTGTGCTAGACCAGTTCATGTGTCCTCAGTCTGGCTGGGAGCACACTTGGGGCCTCTTTTTCTCCCTTGCAAAGACCATAGGAATAGACTAAAAGGGAGCATTGGAACAATAATAGCATGACTTATGTGCCCAGGACAGAGCAGTTGAGAGGGAAATACCTAATTGTAGTGCTGTTAGAAAAGTGGGTCCTATCTGTTGGCATAAATATATGCCTGCTGAGATGGGAGGGAACTACTGACATAAGCAAGAAAAAAAAATATGGTTTTAGGAACACCTGAAAAAAAGGCAAAGAGGAGGTCATTCGGTAGTGTGCTCCATAAATAATGAGCTTAATAACTGTGTAATAATTTTTCTGTTTTTTGTGTTCAAGCACCATAGTAGGTGCTGAAGATACAGTGGTGGGCATGATCGAGTCCCTGTCCCTATGTAACTTACTTTCTCTTGACAGGAGCCAATGAAAAGGAAAGCAAATATATGATGTAACATCAAGTGGGGAGAGGTCTTATTTTGAAGATAAACATAGTAGCATGAGGGGCCAAAAGATATGGTGGGTCTCCCAACCCACTCTTCTTCCATGTGGACACAAAGACATATTTCTTAGTATAGTTCCTTGTAGTTTGGCTCAGTGGCCATTTGATCAAGTTGTGGCCAAAGCAATGTAATAAGAAGTGATGTATACCACTTCTAACTATGGCCTGTAAGACATCCTTTTGTGGTCCTCCATGTTCTTTTCCATTTTGTCTGACTTTGAGGGAGACAGTTTCTGAGCAAACTTGGGCCACTGTGTGAAAATTAGTGGAACCATAGGATTCTTGAATCACTGCACAGCACTTCCCAGCTCAGAATGTTTCCAATCTGTGGTTATGTCAGTGAGAGATGAATTTTAATTGTGTCAAGCCAGAGTTTCTCAATGTGGGGTCCCTGGGCCAGCAACATCAGCATTGCCTGGGGTCTTGGTCCATTTGTGCTACTGAAACAAGTTACCTGAGACTGATGATTTATAAATAATAGAAATTTACTTACCATTCTAGAGGCTTGGAAGTCCTCTAGAAGGTGACAACAGATTCAGTATTCAATGAGGTCTACTTTTTGTTTGTAAAATGGTGCCTTAAACACTGTCCTCACATGGGAAAGGGGACAGATGGTCAAAGCGGCTTAGCTGATTCTCTGCAGCCCTTTTATAAGGGCTTATAAGCACTTATCACCTCCTAAAAGTCCCACTTCTTAATACAGTTGCATTGGGAATTTAGTTTTAACTTGATACTACCTGGGGACATGTTACAGATGAACATGATGGGCACTACTCCAGGTGTGCTGATCAGAAACATGGAAGGGTGGAGGCTAACAGACTGGGTTTTAACAAGCTCTCCAGACAGGGAGGATACATGCTAGAATTTAGGACTGTTTAAAATCACTGAGATGGTGGGGCTTATCTATTACAGCAGCTAGCATTGTCTTAATCAATATAGAACAATTTGAATTGGAGTTGTGCTCACAGCCTTCTGAGGCATGACATTTAATTAACAAAGAGGGAGAGGGCCATCACATGATGGAGAAGAACATCATTTTACACACTGGGAACCAATGCCAAGGAATAAGTCCAGTGTTTTTGCAGAAAAATCAAGTGGCCAATGTGGGATTTTTTTTTTTTTTTTGGTACTGGGGATGGAACTTGGGACCTTAAGCTTGCAAGGCAGGCAGTAGAACCACTGAGATAAATCCCCTGCCCTCAGAGTGGGAAGTTTTGAAGGAAAGGAGAGAGGATGAGATTGGAGAGGAAAGTCAGAGCCATATCATGCAGGTCTAAGAGGCCATAAATATGGCTCCTCTGCTCTTCTAAGTGCCATGTTATATATTCATTCTGGAACCCTTAAAAATTATTTTATGTGGTGAAATTTATACAGTATAAATGTTACTAGTTAAACCATTTTAAGTGTACAATTCAGTGGCATTAAGTACATTCACAGTGTTGTGAAACCATCACCACTATTCCTAGAACTTTTTCACCATCCCAAACAAACTCTGTACCCACTGAACAATAACTCCTCATCCTCTATTGCATCCTGTTCCTTGGTAACCTGTATCACTTCAAAGGCATGGTATGCCTATTTACTATCTGTCTCTGAATTTTCCTGTTATGGGTATCTCCCATAAGTAGAATCATATAGTATGTAGGCAAATATCTCAAGCTTATTAATGTAGTGTAACATTTTCAAGGCTCATCCATTTTGTAACATGTGTCAGAGTTTCCCTCTTTTTTAAGGCTGAATAATATTCCATTGTATTCATATGCTACATTTTGTTTATGCAGTCATATATTGATGGAAATGGGTTGTTTCCACTTTGGGCTATTGTGAATAATGCTCAGTGATCGCTAGTGTGCAGAGATGAGTATGTGTGAGTCTCTGCATTCAAACTTCTTCAGTGTCCTAGTGCTGTCTACTGAAAATGAGATATCTAGGTTCTGATCTGATCAAGGCATTCATTCTAGTGAGGGAAGATGTAGATAAAAATCAGTTGTAAAATATTGGAGCAGAAGAAGCACGCTTATATGGAGCACTGAAGAGGACCCCTGGATGTGGTGTCAGGGAATGTCAGGGAAGGTTTCCTGCAAGGGTTGTGCCAAACTCATGCTTTAAGAAGAAGATGGTCAGGAGCAGAGCATGCAGGGCATTTTAGGTAGAGAGTAAAAGCACTGTGAGTATGGAGAAGTTGAGGCTGTCCAGGAGGGTGAAGCATGGAGGGTAAAGTGGGAGAAGGTGCAAAGATGAGCCTAGAGAGATGAGCAGAGGATCTGGCAGGAGATGTTAAGGAGCCTGACATGAATCCCTTAGGGCAGTGATTCTTAATCTTGACTGCACTAGAGAATTGCTCAGCAGCTCTCAAAACATCAACGCCAAGCCAAAGTTCCACCCCCATACACTCTGGTTTAATTGGTCTGGGTTGGGCCAGGACATTGGCATTTTTGAAATTTCCCCAGGTAAATCCAGTGCACACCCAGGGTTGAAAAGCACTGCCTCAGGCAATGGGGAAGCTTTGGGAGGATTTTAAGTGAAGAAAAACAAGATCAGACTCTTCTTAACCAAAGTGAATTTTATACTTAAGGGGGCCTCCTTTGGGAGGGAGGCCCTTGCCTGTTCTCTGAGACTCATTTTGTTCCACTATAAAATGAAGATACTACCTGCATAGCTCAAGGGCTGTATAAGGATTGTATTAAGGAGCGCTGCATTTTGTCCCAAGATGGTGAGTGCACTTTTTAGGCCAAGGTGACAGTACTGAGGACCCCTGGACAGGGCTCTTTATTCATAGGATCCTGGGGCCTGTGGGGATAGTAATAGAGTGCATGATCCTTTCACCTGAGAAAGACAAAAGACAGCCTTCCATTTGTGTGGCTAAGTACCCCTGGCATAGAGCTATCTGGGGTGTCCAAGCTTTGCTGGCCTTGGCCCTCAGATGGGATGCTTTAGACTCTTATTCCCTTAATGGGAGATTTCCTGACGAGCAGGATGAATTTACAGTGTATTTGATTGGAATGAAAAGTAAAAGCTGATGCAGCTGTGTGTGATACCAATGAGCGAGAGCAAGGCAGCACCTGCCTGCTGACTTCATCCCAGGCTCCATGCTGTGGCAGCAGTTGTGTGTTGTTTGCTTGTTTCCATGTCTATCTAGAGCAAAAATCCTGTAGCAGAGCCATGCCCCCTTCGTAACCTTTCCCAGGAGGAAGGTACCACTGCATTCACACAATAAAGAATAAGTAACCTGATTCTGATTTGCATCTGTTCTTGGGGAACAACTGTCCTTATTTTCTAGGGGGAGAGGTCTTCTTTATCTTCAGGGCTTGAACTTTGAGGTCTTGAATCATGCCCTTAGTCATTCTGTGCTTTTGGCAGATTGGGTGGTCAAAAAATGTGTATTCCATGGAGTACAAATCTGGTGGAATTGATTGCTAGGAAGTAGGGGAATGATGATGACTGGAGTGGCCTTAGGACTTAGAAACTGGGAGCCAGGGGTGAGGGTCTCTGTGTATCTCTTTTCTCCTACCAATTAACATAAAGTTCTGGCAACTTTCCTGTGTTTATATTTATGATTATTATATATTAAAGTTTTCCTGGAATAGTAAAATTCGAAGTTTCTCCTGCCCCACTGACTGGAGGGAGCTGAACTTGACATGAGGATACTGGGAGACAGAGGCACCTAGATCACCCATGTGTTTGAGGGCTACCTCAAGGCCTTGCATATCTGTTATACTTTGCATACTGGGCTTGCACAAAATCTAAATTATTGGATTGATTTATGTATACTTCTTGTCTCAGTTAATTTTTCTCGTTGCTCAGACAAAATGCCTGACACCCAAAGTTAAACTAGGAAAGGTTTATTTAGCTCAGTTTGTAGAGATTTTAGTCCATAATCTGCTGACTCCAAGGCAGGGTAGCGTGGCAGAGGGGCATCACAGAGGAGAAAGAGTTCATAGTAGAGAGAAGGCAGCAAGAATGGCCAAGTAGTAAGCTACAAGCAGCAAAAATGATAATAGTAGCCCTCTTTCTGTCCCTTATATTTTATCCAGGTAGGGCAGGTAGCACTCACATCTAGGGGGAGGCATCCTTAATCCTAGCATTACACCATGAATCAATCCTAGCATCACATCCTCAATCCCAGCAACACACAGTCTAGATCCACCCACGTCTGATTTGGGGGAACATCTAGATACTAGCTATAACAACACCTCTGCTCTCTTCCATTCATGTGGATAATTAAGTAGTTGATTTCAGATTTTGCAGTCTGAAATCCAGTGGCCTAAATATTAAAGGATGTAATATTTCTCTTTAGATAGGAAGATTTACTGTGTAGATATATTTTTAGGCTTTGTACTCTCCTTTCCCAATAAGCTGGTTCTCCATTATTTTAAAATAGCATCACAGGGTTAATAGAATATTCAGGGCAAGCATTTCAGTCTGTAGCTGTCTATGGGTCTGTCCTGGAGCCGTGGCCCAACAGGGGACCCTATGATTCCTAACTGCAGTAACAGGGCCTGGCCATGCATGCATGCTCAGATGATAGACCATCTGTGCCCTGCCTAGTGCCAACTCGTAAAGTATCTCACTTGACAAATTTAAGGAGAGGCTTCCTAGATTCTTATGAATGTAGAAACCAGCCCCTATTAAGCTAGAATGAGGAACTAAGAAGAAGGACCCTATTGAAAATATGCCAGTCAGGTTTTATATATTACCTTTTTAGCCCTCACTAACCTTGTAAATCAAGAATTTTTATCCATTTTTACAATGGATAAAATCAAATCCTCAATGGCTAAACAACATACTCAAGATCACACTGCTAGACTAGGTGGCAGCAGAATTGGAACACTGGTCTGATGTACTGGGCTTTACACCTGGGTATCTCAATGCTCAGCTACTGACATTTGAGTAATTCTTTATGATGGGGGACTGCTGTGTGTATTGTAGAATGTTTAGCCGTGTCCCTGGCTTCTATTCTAATTCCCGGTAGCATCCCCACCTCCAGTTCAAAATAATAACCAAAAATGTCTTCAGACTTAGTCAGTTTTCCCTTGGTGGTCAAATCACCCCATTCCCAGTTGATTAGTACTGCCCTGTGTTAATACAGATATTTTCCTCATTCAGTTCTCACAACCACACAATACACTAGGTACTATGATTGTTCCTATTTTACAGATTGAAAAATAGAATCTAAAGAAATTGTGAGTTGACCAAAGTTTCAGAGCCTGAAAGTAGCTCTAGTTTTTCCCCAGGTGGAACTAGTGAAGGTGATAAGAAGCTGAGCCACCTAGGGCTTGATACCACATGGATAACAACAGCAAAGTCTATTATTTTGCTACTTTACAAGGCATTTGAGGCCTGTTAAAAATTCAGATTCTTGACAGATTCAAATTCATTCCATCTTCAGTGGGCTCAGGAGTGTGTATTATAAACACACCCACACTATCTGGGGAGGAGGAATCCAGGGACCCTAAGTTGAGAAACACTGAACATTGTACCTTGCTGAATTGGAAGTGACTCCAAAACAAAATTTTAGGAAAAAGAATGGAGATGATGAGTGGAAAATGAGGAGGTTTAGGGTCAAACTGACAAACTTCATGCAGAACTGTTTAATTACCAAGGAAGGTGTTGAAGTTGTTTTGTGCCAAGCATGGATGGGGGAATCTTTTCCTGGCCCTTGGGATATGTCCAGTGCCTTCAAATCATTACCCATCTCTGGCTCAGGTTTAATCCCCAGGCTGAGTGCATTGCTTTGCCTGGTTTGGAAGCTTGGTGCATCCTGAGGTTCTAAAAATGGTTACAGTGAAACAAAAACAGCTGTGTCAATTTCCAATTTCCGCTCTATTCAGATTCACACTCTGCCTCCTCTCCTCTCTCAGAGGCCCCGGGACCCAGGCGCACCCACACATGGGCACACACGTGCAGATTCTCTACCTCCTTTCCTTTCTCAGGCACTGGAGCCCAGGGAGGGTCATGCACAAGCATGCAGAGCGCGCGTGCATGCGCACGCGCGCTCGCACACACACACACACACACACGCACACGGCCACCTTTCACTCACTTAAGTTCATTTCTCCACAGAAGAGGAATGTTTCTAGTTTTCCAAAAAGGAATCGCAAACAAGAGAAACCACAAGAGCCCAGACTACAATAAAATGTTACAATATGCTTTCAAGCTGGAACGACTAAAAAGCTGGGAAGAGAAAGCGACAGTATAATGTCTATTTTTATCTTTAGCTATAATCTACCCACTTGTAGTTTCATAGCTGTCAGGAGGCAGAAAAGGACATGTAATCAGCCTCCCGTTCTTTCTCTGCTCGTGTCTACCACCCGTGTGACACGGATGTGGGTGTGTGTGCACATACACAGATATTTTAACACAACTGTCAGAGGGTTCCATTAAACTCACAGTTCAAGACTGACAATTTTAGAATTTATCTTTTTGTCCTTTATTTCTTAGCCAAACGCAGAGGGTGAAAAACAGGCAATTAAAACCCATTGTCTGTGTGCTGAGGGCTCATAGTTACTACTGGATGACCAGAAGGACCGTCCATGCACCTGTTAGTCTTTTTCAGGATGTGCTCACTATCCACTGACTTGAAGATTTCCCATCTCCCTTGGAGGAAGCAAAGACGGACTAATAGAAATAATATAGCCTTGGATCAAGAGACCTGAGCATATTGCCTCATTCTTCCATGTACAAGCTCCATGACTTGTTAGTTGCTTGATCTCTCTGGATCTCAGAGTTCTCATGTTTAGAGAGAGAACCACCCATATTTGATGAGAATTCAAGACAATATAGATAAACACCAAATGTTATCACATAGTAGAAGCTAAAGAAATATTACCTATTAATAGTATTTTTTTATATTGCTGTTTTATTGGTATTATTTTATTTTTATTGTCAGGAGTAGTAATGGAAGCGGCAGAGGACTGTTTGGGGTTTCATTTCTACATATATATTCTGTATTTTTTGTTATTTTTTAATTAGTCTTCTATTGTTTGTTGGCATAGGGTATTGTATGAGGTTATTAGATGATCATCACAGAGAGGACAGAGAAGTGATCTCATAGTGGTAAGACTTTGAGAAAGTCTATGAGTCCTTACCTTCTTCCTTAATTTCCTGGCAAGTAAAGGACCTAAAATCTCAATGGAGAAGTTCAATTCCTTCCAAGCTGCTTCTATCAGAAGCTTGCTTTACACAGGCTGCAGTGGCAGCTGTGTGTGTGTGAGGGGAGGCCCCAGTAATAAATTTGGTGTCATTCTTCAGAAAGCTCAGGCACTCGGAGTTGCACAGACCTCAATTCAGGTGCCACCCCTGCCTCTTTTTTTCAGCTGTGTGAACTCATGTACATTATGACCCTTTCAATGATTCACATTTTTTCATCTGTAAAATAATATATCTATGGGGATATGGTGAGGTCCAAAGGAGGTTCAAAGTGTGAAAACCTTTTATAAACTGGAGGGTGCCGAATAACATTGGCCTGCTATGTTATCT
The DNA here is from genome assembly GCF_000247695.1 of Heterocephalus glaber. The sequence continues at coordinate 27,516,825 of NW_004624736.1, read as the reverse complement.
ATCGTAAAAGAGAGAAGAGGGATAAGCTCGTCTTTCCAAGTCCTGAAGTCTCCAGAAACATATTGGTTTCTTTGGGCCTCAAACTGATTTTTTTCATATTTGAAGTAACCTTATTTTTGAGTGTAGGTTTCCCTCTGTGCTTTCCTCCCAGCCCACGTGCAGACCCAGAGCCACACAGTCATTTCTTTGTCTGCAAGCTCATTAATGCAGCAAAGACTTCAACTGAAGAGCAGCTGTTTGGTGGTGTCTGGCTCACTGAGAGGGACACACAGGTACTGCTGCTGCGGTTAAGCATTCACAGGATGACAGATTGCCTCAATGAAGTGTCCATGTGCTGCTCCATTTTGATGCCTCAGGTCGAGAAAAAAAAAAGCCTGGACCCACCAAAAAGCTTTCACAGATTGGAAAGTGCACAGTTTGGGGTGTTTAGCACTTCAGCACATGCTCTGTGACTGTGCATTCAAGGCAACATGTCAGAAGAAATTAGTTTGCAGCAGGCCACATATGTCAGCCAGCCGGTGAAGCATTTGCCTGACACCCAGGCTAAGGACTTAGAAGAAAAGGCTACTCACCTTAAAGGCCCCTCAAGGTTAGCACATTTGTGAGATTTTCCAGAATTACATACTCAGGTCAAATATTGCTGGGGAGAAGTGTGAGCTTGAGGAAGGAAGAAGCAGCCAGGCAATGCTAAGGAAAAAAAGTAGAACCTCCTGTCATTACTTTGCATCGGGGCGGGGGGGGGGGATCTTCATTGAACACACTGGCACATAATATAACAACCCTGCCAAGTAGACACTATTAATATCTGCATTTTCAGATGGAAGATGGAAGTGAGGAAAGGTCATATGGCTTGAAATTCATCTAACCATGGAGTCCCCAAAAGACTTCTGGGAATCTGAAGCATACCCACCCTTCCTGCTCTCACTGGCATGTACATGGGAGGCAGGGAGACTGTCTGTGAACAAACCTCCCAGCCTTGTCCATAAACCTCTGAGCTCTTCCAAAAAAGGAAAATCTGGCAGGCATCATCCTACAACCCAGGTACATGTCTGATTCCCACTGGGAATTTCTTTCTAAGTTGGTGGCACCTTCTTTCAAGACAATCAATAAAGGTGAATTATCACCCCCAGCAGGGGACTGAATGATGAGGAGTGTGCTGCTGAAGTGTAGGCAGGAGATAAGCTGAAGTTAAGGGCAACGGTGGTAGAGGCAGGGCAGACATGAGAGAACTGAAAAAACACAGTGACCAATTTGACAAAACAAGAGAGGGAGAGTTATTTCCAGTTTGGGAAGCTGTCCATGCTAATATGTTTCCTAGCTAAGTAGAGGAGGAGGAGGAGGGCGGGGAGAGGAGGAGGAATAATTTTCTTAGAAGAGAGGGAAGGTCAGTTGGGAAGGAAGGGCAGAATATATTTCCTTCAGGACATTTGGCATGCTGCTCCAGTCAGGAGGTAAGTGCAGAGCTTTGAGTTGGAAGTGGCTGGTGAACATACCCAGACCAATGAGAGGAAACCCAATAGGAGGAGTGAAAAAAAACGTGGAAAGGACAGTGAAGCTTCATGGTATTAAAAGGTGCGCAAGGAAGGGGAGGGATACCAGTGACCTTTAAGCATCCCTTCTGTTCAAGCACATCCTTCAGATAATCAGATTTAAGTTGACTACACATTTATGGAAAGAAGGAGGACAGCAGCAGGTTGTATGGGCCAATCAACCCATCCAGTCATGGTGCTGTGAAAATTATCCAAGCAGGCTAAACATACCACATATTCGAAGACCTGTTATGCACACAGCTACACAAAGTGTGCCCCTCAGCCACACGTGATTTGGTCTGGCTTTGCTGAGCTCTACTTTTAAGAGTAAATTTGGGAGGGAAAAATTCAAGTAAATATTCCACCATTCTTTGCTTACTAATGAGACCTCTATTCTTTGGGCAACCTTTAAAAATTTTGTTACATTCATAACTGAATCCTTTTTAAAATAAGGTGGATGGATCCCTTGCATCATAACAAACATAACAAACGGTGGAGCACTGAGCTGAGATGTCTCAGTGCTAGACCAGAGCGGCAAGCCTTTCAAGATTTGCAGGGAGAAAATTTGGCATCTTAAAAGGGATAATTTTCTCTCAGAATTCATTCTTTGACTTTGGTGCTTACTACTGCTTGTCTGATAGCAAATGCTAGCAGTTGACTAAAGAAATGGAAAAGCAGCAGATGACTATTAATGAGAAAATTCTAAAACAGTTAATCATGCTTAGTTTGACAGCTTTGTGGACATGTCAACTCCCAATTCAGCATATAGAAAATTTCTCCTAGTGAAATTGTGTTTTATGTGATGGAGTCCACAATGCTAATATTTTAAGATGTTTTGCAGTACATAATATTTTTTCAGTTTTCATTTTTTATTAGTACATGTTTGCATTATATAATGATTACATTTCTTGTGTGGAGTTGGTACATGTACAAAACACCTCTCAATTCTTATTTCATCCTCTTTCCTTTCCCTTCCTCCCACCTTCCTTCATCTCTTAATCCCTTCTCATTTGTAAAGGATCTCTCTACTTCCTATTATCTATCTTTTATTGGATTCATCTTGAGACCATAATGTTAAGTGAAATAAACCAGACACACAAGCTTAACCAAGTTTATTGTATGAGAAACTCAAAATATGGAGAACATGGTCCAGTATTTTGCAAAGAGCATCACTTCTTCCAGGTTCCCTGTCTCTCTTGTAAGTTTGAGAACCATTTTTAAGGATCAGTTCAAGTATATCCCTTAGAAATTCCCAAAAGAAGATCTAGTCTCTTAGCCATCAATACCTTAGAATATTCTTGACTAGTTTTTAATAGTGTCTGGATGAAGATGTGGCTCCTTCAAGATATTCAGAAGTGGCGGTTCATGTTCACTTACTGATTTAGCATACATGGCCTCCTCTATATTGTTCTCAGTAATCTGTTGTCAGAAATATTTGACAGCTTAAAAATCACCTCCATCTGTATCTAAGGTCTTGCAGAGGAGAGATGGATAAGAAAATTTCACAGAATCCTTTTTGCCATGTGATTCCAAGTTAGAGTCTGCCAATGCAAGCCACTCTTAGGATTTAGAAGGTGAATAGAAAAAAGAGACCATTATACTTCAGAGGGAGTTTAGGCAGATCTGTGGACAGATGGCAGCTTGGGGCAAGCTTCTGTGAATTACCTGCTTTGTGCTGCAGGCGGTGGGGATAGTCAGTGTGGCTTTTCTGAATCTTTGACTGGATGTTGCCAACTGAGATAAGTGGCAAGAGCTTCCTGGAGGTTCTCTGACATTTGTAGCAGCTTCTTGTGAACCATCTGTACTACTGCTTCAGGCAAAGATCTTTAGCAAAGAGTCACCTGGTCTTTGCTGCCCCAACCCTTCCAACAACTGTTCAAGTCTCCATTTCCCTATGTTCAAACCCTTCATGCTTGGAATACTTAGACTTTGGAGGTTTCAGGAACTAGGGTCTGAAGTTAGTCCTATCAGCCATTTTGACTGTCACCAACCTTCACAGCCCCAGAGGAGGATAATCATGAGATGGGTAGAACTGATTCTTCAACCAGACTAATAATCCCCTTTGATGACACCATTTTTACGGGAGGATAATCTTTCTCTGTCATAAGGGACTTGAGAAGACACCACTCTGTCAGATTTGATATCTGTGGACTTATCTCACCCTCCTTGAACCTGTTTGGATTTTCAGCATTACCAGCACTTGGGAAAAAATTCCTCTTGCCCCTTTTATTCTCCCAAAACTGTCATATTTAATGTAAAACCTGTCTGGTATCATTGCAACATTTCTTTCAAGACTATCCAGGTTAAATATCCTAGGCATGAGGAAATCAAACTTTTCCCTAGGAATATACTCTTGCCCATTATCTGTGTTAATTATTGTACTTAAAACCGATTAGGGAAGGGTGCTGAAAGCAGCAATGTAACAGACATCTATTACTTCCTCCAAGTTCGCTCAACGTGCACTTCATTGTATAAAAATATTTTCATTTTAGCTGTTTCACAGAGAAAAAGCAGCATAGAAGTTCAAACAACCTAAAATTTAAAATATGTATGGAAGTAGAGTGGGGGTGGTGGTTAGTTATGCAGCTTGAATGTTAATGGACATAGGTTCAGGGATCCAGCTGGTCTGTCTCCACCACTGATGAATCTGCTGAGTGGACCACAGAATCTTCCAGATCAGCAGCAGGATGGAGCTGCTGCTAGCATTTGCCACCAGGTTTTATGCTCTGTGGCTCACCCCTCCTGATCTATATACTCTTCTTAATATGCTGAAAAATAATACTGTTATTTTCAAGGCATGTTATAGGAAGCATATCCTGGGTTGATATTACACTGTTGTGTCACCTCTCTGATATGACCTGCTGATATGACTGCTGTGTCATCTCTATGAATATATCAGTTTTTAAAATAATGAAAAACTTTCCTACTAGTGGATAGTCACTATTTTGAGTCTTCTCATGACCCACCCCCCCATCCTATCACTGTTCTAACATTTCAATAATCAAGGGGTTCATTATATAGGATCCAGCAGAGTAGATTCCATGACTGCTCAGTCTCCTTGGCTGATACCTGGTCCATTCTAGCTACTACATGTTATTAATATCATGGCAGAGTACATTTGTCAAACAGCTGAAATCTCGGAGAGAAGGATCCTGTTTCTATTTCACTGTCTCTTCTTCCCATCATTGAACAGCCTATTTAGAATATTTGTGAGTTTAATGTCATCATATCTAATTGTGGTTTAAAACAACTGTAGACTGCACAAGTGAGGGCCCTAACAGCCTGATTAGATACACCCTGGGTGGGGGAACAGGAGTGAAGCTTTACCAAAGAGGGCCTTGAATGTGATCTATTGTAGGGAGCTAATCTGTAGGGATAGACCTTTTCTGTTGGTCAGTTGACACACTCAGACATGGCATGAGAAACAGCGTTGGCTAGGAATGCAAAGACCTAGTAATGCTCACTCCAGAGCAGGAGAAGGAAGGGGCTTAGGTGGCCCCTAAAGGTAGTCTAGATGCATGTGTAATTCACCTCAAGGTGGCTTTGTAAAGTGTGATGAAAGAACAGTCTTTATGGTCTGAACTCTGATTTGGCCACATCAGTATCTATGACTGTGGGTCCTTTTATCTCATTAAGTCTTAGTATATACTTATTTATAAATGGAAATAATTTATATGGTAGTTATGGAGATCAAATGAGGTAATTCAGGTATGTAAACCAGGTAGTACTAAATGATAACTGAAACCAAAACCCCAAATCAGGCAACCTGCTTTTTATATTTCTTATTTTTGGCAACGTGATGAAAAGGCTGAGAAGGTTCTTGTGGCTAGTGGTGCTCTACATTGTGGGTATTTCCCTGTTGGTCTCTGGGATGGTTCTCTGTTATTGTTTAGCACAATGACTGAGGCATCTTCATTAGTTATGATGGCTGTGTCCTCTAGAGAAGGAAATTCAGTCCAGGGCTTTCCTTCATTACTTCTGGGGAGAGGTGGCCCAGGAGAATGGACTTCAAACCCTGTGTCCTGTCAACCTTGAGAAACCATCTCCCTGAAAATCTTTCTAGGCCTCCTTAGTTTCCCTAAAGCAACTGAATTTCACCATCTCTGTGGAGACACAGAAAGCAAGTACAAGTTTATCAAGGTGCCAATCTGTGTAAGCTCTTCCTTCCTCCCATGATGATCCCACCCTATCCCACATGCTGTGTTCCATGGCTTCTTGTGGAAACCAGGAGCCATTTCTGACAAGGGTAGAGATGCCTTTTTGAAAATAAGGTGCAGCATGGGGTCTTCTCAGTGCCTCTTAAGCAATAAAACTTATTTCCTGCTTTGATGTTTGGAATACATGATTACTATCTTTAAAGTCAGGTGACAAATACTAGTAATCTCAAATATCAGCACAGATTGATTAGTAGAGGCTACTGCTGTACCATTCTGTACCAGGATTTGAAGGCTATAATTAAAGCCTTAGCTGATAAGTGATGTTTGAAATGGGGAGAAGGGATGGTAGCAGTGTGCCTATAATGCAATTGCTGATCCTATTTTAAAGTTGTTTTTTTCCCAAATTATAAAGAGCAAAATAAAAGATAGATAATAGGAAGTAGAGAGATCTTTCTCAAATGAAAAGAGGTTCAGGAGATGGAGGGAGAAGGGGCTGAAGGGGAGAGAAAGGGGTTGAAAAAGGAATTAAGATATGTTATGTATGTGTACCAACTCCACACAAGGAATGTATACCATTATGTACTGCGAACACATACTAATGAAGCAAAAAAAGTGGTTTCTTGGATTCCCGTTTATATAACATTTTTAAAAGATACAACCTGGCAGATTGGCTGGATTAGAGGAGCTCTTCTTAAAAAAAAATATTAAGCTCCTCTGATTTACCAGGAGATAATAGTGAATCTTGAACCAATAAATATTACTGCTACAATCTTTGCTTTCAAGGCTTCCACAGTTTGGGGAACAAGGCTAGGAGAAACATGAAACGAAAATTCTAGTAATTGAAGAGTGAACAATGAAACAGTAAAGCATTTATGACCAGAGAATAGTCCATGAGATGAAAAGATCAATGCCAGACAGATGGGGGGGGATCAAATGATACTTCTCACTTTAAATTTGCCACCAACCTTAGACACCAGTCTCTCTGGGCTGATGTTGACTTCATCGTGCTGACAGAAGCATCATTAGCAAGCACTGGGCTGCCAATATGGTTGAAAAACTAAAACAAATTTAACAACATCCTGAGCTGGAGGAAATCTTAACTGAGAACTACAAGGAATAGCTGCCTTGGCACAAGCTGTGTGGAATCTTAAAAGGGAGCAGGTTTTGAGGCCAAGATTTATGTTCAACAGCTAATGCTTTAGAGACAGAGTTATATGCAGAAAAGCTGACTCTGTGTTTGTCCCTTAATGATGCAAATAAGAGTTGCACCTATACCCCATGTCTTACTTACTTTTTAGACCCAGACACAGTGTGAAAGGCAAGTACAAGGCTATCTAAAGACCTGAAGGTCTGTCTGTCTGTCTGCTCACCCATTGCAGAACTGAACAGGAAAGATACAGTCTATAGAAGTCAGTGACCACATCATCCCTAACTACAGGAGTTGGTTAGCTGTACATGTCAATAGTCCTAATGAGTAAGGAGTAATTTGTTAAATAACCGAATGAGCATGCCAGTTAGAAGCTGCTGGATGAGAAAGCAGCATCAATTAGAGACAAAGGAAATCACTTGCTTTTCTCCGCAGGAGTGGGCCCTTGGAGGCTCCTTACTAGCTGGTCCAGAAAAAAAGCAGAGAAAACAGAGAGAAGTGTGGGAAGGCACAGGCAACTCAGCCTCCTCAAAGTTTGAGGGGTGATAAAGGAACAAACCCTATTTGCTCACACTGACAAAAACACACAGGACCAGAGTGGAGAATGGAAAGAAAGCCCCGCAGTCCCCAGGGGACTTGACAGAGCGCATCTGACAGCCAGACTGAGTGACCAGCCTGACCATCTGCTCCCACACGTCTCTCCCCAACAATGGGGGCTTCTGCAGACCTTCTGCCCCTCCCCCTCCCCCACCCGTAGCATGAATTTAAATGAGGCACATAACTGGGAGGCAGCAGCTCCTGTTGTGATCTCTCACAGTGAGAGATCCAAGCCAGCACCCGAACAGGAGGCCCGAGGGGAGAGGTTAAAATCTCAGCTGCCTGGAGAGATGATTATGGAGCCACTCCCAAATTAAGCTGCTTCACTGCTGGTACTTGGGCATGTGTTGGGATAATTGTGCTTGAATACTTAATGCTTGATTGACTTGGCTGTTTTGTGTTTGACCATATTTTGAAATTCGATCTCACTGTTGGGGTAGGCAATTAGCATAGAGCCCACGGGGTTGGAAAGAGTGAAACTGAATTGCTTCTATGGTGATTTCTGCTTCTTTCCTAGATTCAGCACAGAAAGCTGAGTGTTCAACTGGGGTTTATTTGCCTATATTTGGATCATCTGGAATTTTGATCTTAAAGAGGAAGTCTCTTAAAAAAAAAAAGAGGAAGTCTCTTAATCCTGATTTTCAGTGTGGCTGCCAACTTTGATCTTTGTGCCTTTGGTCACAGCTGAGTTTTGTTTCCATTCCAGGTGACCTTTATTCTGGTTCAATAGTGGAAGAATAGAATAGGAGAGGAGGGGTCAGGGCACAGAAAAGGAAAATTAATGCCCAACATCAGAAAGGCTAGGACAGAATGAGGATGATACGTTATGACACAGAATCTGTAATTTCAAGATGACAGTCAGTTGAGTGGCTTTGGTGCCCTGTTGTGTTCAGTTCTCTGTGGGTATGTCTTAATCATCTTTGCATGCCTAGCACTTAGCGCAATGCCTGGCTTTTGTAAGCATTTAGTATTCATATTTGTTGCATGAGCATATTAGAACTAGCGCAATTTCTAGGAAAGAAGAGAAGGGCAACAGCAAATTTTTAAAAATCTGTTTAATTTCATTTTTAAATGCTGAGCTTGAGCTCTACTTTATTCTTGGAATTAAGCCTTCCCAGTTAAGAATGACAAAAGGCATACAACAGATCGCAGAGTCAAGGTCACTTTGGGCGTATTTGAAACTTCAGACTCCAAAATAAAGGAAGGCCAGGTTTCTACTCATTTAATTTCATCGAAAGCAGCACCAGCTGGCACCAGCTTAGTTAAAAAAAAGAGGAAGGTTGACTGTGGAATATCTAGATGACTTAATATACACCACTAATTCTATAAATGAAAGGGCCCATTTCATAAATGAAGGTGTCACAACCCATTTGAGTTTTACAAGAAAAGTAATGGCCAAGGGTTAATTAAATATATTGTAAAATTTAAGTGATGGGCCTCATGAAACAACTCCAGGAAAAGTAAAGTATGATAGAGATCTAAGACTAACTTGATAATATGCATGCAGTAGCAATGTGTATTGTTTTGATCTCTTAGGACTAAATCTTATTAAAGTGAAAATGTTCTCCGATTTTGGCACAATAGTGTTAAATTCAGCATACCTATGAAATACAAAACTGATTTATTTGTAAATAAATCATTAAAATCCCTCAGACAAAGCAAAACTCCTACATTGTTGTTGTTCTTGTTTTAAATTATAAATGATTCTTATATTTGCATTTGTTTTGTTATCTGTTAAGGACATTTTCCTGTGCTGGTCGTTTAATCAACTCTTTAAAAAATAATTGTCCATATGTTTATGTTTTTTGTTTCCTTATCTGTAAAATGGCAATTTTAATAGTTCTAGAACTATTGTAAAGATTAAATAATTTGTGTAAGATGCTTATAATGGTACCTGGTATAGAGTATTTGTATATACATTTGCAATTGTTATTTAACATGAGCATCTTGTTTTTGAGGATATAGTCTCCTTTCTATCTCTTTTTTATTTAAGTATATATGACTCTGCTTTATAGTACTGTAGAATTCTCTACAGATAGTGTAGATTTATTATAGTAAATACTTTTATAAGATCACATATTGAAGCATAATTCCCAGTCACTGCCCTAAATTTGAAATCCTAATATACAATTTAGCTTGAATTCTTAGCAGCTGGGGAGCTTTGGTTACATATTAACAAGGCTAGGTATTTTAGTGTATCAAGTAAAGCTGAATAAAATAGTGAACAAGCAAGTACATGTGAATGTTTTTATTTTCAGTGATTAACCTCTTTGAGCCACGAGATTCTTTGTATTATAGTGGAGTAATAATCCCTACTACACAAAGTTGATGAGATTAAATAAAATAATATATGTAAAGTACTGAGTATAGTGTTCATGTAGACAGGACTTTATAAATGATAGCCGTTATATTATTAGTATTAGGGTTATCATGACCATAACCTTAGGACCCAGAAACTAGCCCCTTTCCTTATTCCTCATGTAGAAATGGCATTTGCAGGAGACACTCATGGGGGACAATTTGGCATGTAAGAGGGAATGCTGCAGTCTGTTACGAAGAAGCCGGAGGTCATGGATTGACTCTTGAAATGAATCACAGATTCCAGTCTCTCTTGGAAGGGTCTGTGTAGCTGAACTGAAAGCTCTTATCTGACCAAAGATGGCCTTGTTCTTAAAGAATGAGGCTGACTTTGCTGGAACAAAGTGTTGGTCTCTTCCTTTTAGGTCATCTCCCTGTCCCCAGTAATCACCACCATCATCATTCTAAAAGCACCATGTTCTGACTTCCTTATATGTAAAAGGACTTAATTTTCATTAAATTTAATTGCCATACACAATATGATATGCATGCCAGATATTATCCCAATTTACCAATTATATAAAAGTTACATAGCTCCTAAGTAGCAGAGCCAACCAAGTCTCTGTTAAACATGTGTTTTTACCCTGTGCTTTGGCACATTTTGCCACCTTAGCTGTATCTCAAATTCTAACCTTATCAAAGATCACTAAAAACAGTTATAAAAGAACATTTTTGAGGACAAGTTTTTATTTTAACTTGAGTTGTATTTCTCTTCCTCCCTAAGGAGTACAAAATTATAAGAATCCACACATATACACACTTGTGAAACTATAGTGCGAGTCACTACTCTGAGTGATGTTACATATAGTTTGGCTGCAAGAAAATTAAACTCTATTTCAGGAAATAAGACCAGTACAATTTTTAGTATAAAAGCAGATGCCAAAAAAAGAGTAAAGCAAATTAGAAAAATATCTACCAACCTCAGATAGTAAATATGTATAATATTTAGATGAATATTTTAATGAGGTTGAGATGAGCTCAAGGTCTGGCACACAGTAAGATAGTAATGGAATAAAATTAGACTTCAGACTTCAGACATTCACTCCAGTATGTTTTCCTCTTACCTCTGCAGTCTCCAGGTGCAGAGATAGTAGGACAGAGAATGCCTTTTTAAACAAATGTGATATATGAGGAGGAAAGCATTTCACAGGGACAGTATTGACTGGAGGGTTTCTAATTTTGAAGCACTTTTGGGGGTTACCCACATCCTTGGATCCAAGGTCATGTGCACAAACCACATATTTGGCTCCAGGCTTCCTCTTGGACTTGAACATATACTTCACTGGCCTGTTGCAAGGACCACGCATTCCAGGTAACTCTCTCTGCAGAGACAACTTGAGGTGCAGGCAAAAGTTGTATATGGTAATATCTCACTTCCTTTCTCATAGTTTGTAACTCCTTTTAGTAGCTTCCTGTAAGTCCTTAAAATCCCATTTGTGTTTTTTATTACTGAGCATTTTTTTTCTGATATGGGAACTAATTTGTATAAAATTCTACTAATTTCTACAAAAGGTTATCTGCTAATAGTAAGTGCTTATATGCATATAGCTCATTATATTGTATAAACCATCCAAATATGCACTGTTTTTTTTTTCCCTTAACTCTGCCAGGTGGACCAGATAGGTGGACCACTTATCTAAGTTTAGATAATAAGTAGTAGAACAGAATCAGAGAGACTGAAAGATTTTGCCAAAGTTGCACTGGACAGGGCAGTGAATGAGCAGTGAAGTCTGGTTCAGACAGTTTCCTGAGTCCTAACAAGGCTCTCATCATTGAGATTTACTTCCTCATGGAATGTTCTCAGTTCAAGAGAAAATGCCTAAAAATTGAAAAGTGTTTAATGCACAAGGTTCTGTGTAATTTTAGGCTTTATGGCAGGGATTAGGCATAGGTACACTTTTGGATACCTCTTGGTTCTTACCATTCAAACCCAAAATTCAATGAAGAGAGATCATTGGAAACATTTCTCTCTACAAAGTTTTATCCCTCAGCAAATATTTGACAATTTTTTTCTGTAAAAAAGGAATTACAGTTTTCTTGGTGTCAAGAGTAAACAAAAGACAATGTTATGTTCACAATATTTATTTCTTACAGTTACTCTGTCCTAAAGATTTTTATTAATGGTTTTAAAATTTTGAGACAGATGTTAAGCAAATGAATACATGGTATGAAATTTATGGGAAATGGATAAGGCACTAACAGGAAACATGATATTAATTTCTGGTCACATGTTGGGCGTCAAGTTGACTGGGTTCCTTAGAAGATCCAATTATATAATAATTTCTCAGGTTCTTTGGATAATAAGGGTTAGTACTATAAATCTTTTCAGGTGGATAAATTACTCTTACTGTTATGAAATAAGCAACTTCTGTACCTTAAGGAAGAAAAATGCCGTAATCACAATTGCCAGATATATAAATTTAGCAACGTAAGTGATTATATTGTTGGTGATTGTTTTTACTTTTTGTTTCAAGAGAATTAGCAATTGCTCATGGAAGCATTTTTATGATGGTTGCTTTAGAATCCTCATCAAGATCTGATTAATCTTGAAATTGGTAGCTGTGGAATTGTCTTGTCATATAAGTTTTAATTTTCCTGTGTTTTGGTATGTTGATTTTCTGTTGTATCCTGGATATTATGTTGTGAGACTCTGGGTGCTATCTTCTTTTTCGTAGCAGGTAGTCCCTATGTTGGCATTTAGCTTGAGGGCCAGATAGGTGATTTGTCTGTCTTTCCAATGGGCTCCTCCAATTCCAGAAGCCTCTGACTGCCTCACTGCAGGAAATCCAGCCTGTGCCCTCCAGCCCTACTGCTACACTCCAAGGAGCAGGAGTGTAGGATCAGCTCAAGACTTCTGCAGTGTGGGGCAGAAGGTGAGCTCTCTGCTGGGCACCATACACTGAAGGGAAGGAAGTCCTGAGTTCCAGTGAACTCAGCTTCATACCTCCTCTTGCCAGTGAATGGGTATGGAGGTGCAGCTCCTCACTCCGCTCCACTGGCACAGGGGTGAGGAAAGTGAAGTGCTGACCAGATACAACCCATAGTGTGTTTCGCTTCATTGCTACCTAGTAGAGGTAGGAGGCTCTGCTTTCCTTGGACCTTGCTAACACCTGGGTAGGGAATTTGAGCTTTACTGATTGCTTCTCTGGGGAGAAGAGACATGTGTGGTGGTCTGGAGTGGAAGATCAGTTCCCTACTAAGCCCAACTAAAGCCACAGAGTAAGAGGAAGACATATTTGCTTTGCAGTTTGGCTGGAGTAGAGTGACATTGCCAAAAAATGTTTCTGTTAATAACTCACCCGTGACTGTTAATCTATATCCTTCCTCAAGTCTTGACATTCCTAGGGTGTCTTCTCACTGAAGTCACTGAGTGACTGAAAATTTTCTTCTCCTAATACCCATTTATAATATTTTTGCCTGCTTTCCTCCATTTTATGTGTGTATGTGTATTTTGCATTGTGGTCATACTATACAAGTTTATTTTGTACTTCTAAATGCATCTTTTCTTCCTGCCCCCTACTCCAAACTTCAAAATTTTGCCTATAATTCCTTACTTGAAGGTAGATAACAAAAAAATCAATAGTATTTATTCAATCATCAAGTAATTCTAAACATTACCCAATATTTTGCACCAATCTGTCCATCTCTTCTGGAATTGTAATTTTGGCTTAATGGTTTTGGATGGAGTGTTCCTTGAGTCAGAATTTGTTATGGTTTGTGTCTAGATGTGTCTCTCCCCCCACCCCAAAGACTCATGCGGTCATAGGGCTTTTTCAGAGGTAGCTGACTGGGATTAAGGGAAAGTGATTACTAAATCAGTACACTGATTGGTCTGTCACTCCCCTAATCCCAGGAGTATGGATAAGATAAAAGGGACAGAAAGATGCTGCTAAGGTCCCTTGTTGCTTTTCTACCTTCAGTAGGCCATGAACAGTTGCCGCTCTGCCATGCCACCCTGCCTTGGAGTCAGTCAATTATGGTGAAACCTCTACAAACTGTGAACTAAATAAACCTTTCCTCCCTTTAACTTTGGGTGTCAGGTAGTATTTTTTTCTCAGCCGTGAGAAAAGTAACTAAGATGGAATTCTTATTATTTAACTTTATACCTATAGCATTTAGGTCACTACTTGGCACTTTAAAGTTTTTCATATAATACTTGTTGAATAAAATGTCTATATAAGCACATTTTTACCCTTGCCTCTGATTGGGATCCGATTATTGTATATCCTGATTAGCAGCTTGTTATTATATTTGACAGTGAAAAGTATGGGTTACCTGATGATAAATCATCCACTGAATTACTTTGAGTAGTCCAGTGCTTCAGTTATATATTAATGTGTAATAAACCACCTCAAAACTTAGTTGCTTAAACCAATATTTTTGCAATTTGGATAAAGGTTCATAGACAGCTGATTTCCTTTTCCTATCAGCTGGAGTATTTTGACTGGGGCTAAGGAGTCCACTTGCAAGATGGGTCGCTCACATAACTGGCAAGTTGGTGCTGGAAATTGGCTGAAACTATCAGGTAGATGTCTTGATTTTTCTCCACAGAAGCCTCTCCACATGGCTTCTTGGGCTTCCTTATAATGTGGTGGCTAGATTTCAAAATGTGGAAGCTGATAGACTTTAATTCCTGGCTTGGAAAATTCATGATATTTCTCTGTGAGTTTTCTGTTGATCAAATCAGTCTCAGATCTAGCACAAGTTCAAAGACAGGGAATGTGAGTGCCTTCTTTTTATCAGCAGAGCCACTTGTACATTTGGGGAGGCCAAAATTATTTGGTACTATTCTAAAAGATCAGACACCACAGTACTTTTAACTTGCTCCCTTCAATTTCTTTATCTGTGAATGTGAAGTAGGAATAGAGAAACGATAGTTATACATCATAGAACTGCTGTGAAAATTATGAGAAAATATATGTAATAAGTTTAGAATGCATTAGAGTTTATATCTAGATGTCCTCCCAAAGTTTCAGGTGCTCATAGATAGGGGTCTGGGGAGGTGATTAGATCATGGTGTCATGATAATCATCAGTAGACTCCACTGATTAATTAATAGCTAAATACGATGTTGGGAGGTGAAGCCTGGTCAAAGGAGGTGGGTTACTGTATCTCCCTCCCTCTCTGCTCCTTTCTTTCTCCCGTTCCTTCTTGCCATGCCATTAGCCTCCTCTCCTTTACCATGTGCTTCTGCCCTGCTTCCTTGCCTTGGGGCCAACAGACTATGGAATGAAATTTCTACAAACTATGAGCCAAAACAAACCTTTCCTCCTTTAATTTGCAGGTGCCAGGTATTGTGTCTCAGCAAAAAGAAAGTAACTATGACAGAATATTTTCTGGCATATAATAAGTAGTCAATACATTTAGTTAATTTTTATCGATATGGTTTTAAGAATGGCTGCAAAAAACTAAATCAGAGAAGAGCACACCTTTTTGTTGGTAAAGCTCATTTAGACAACTTTATTGGATATTATTCCTTTTGACAGTTTTAATTAATGTGTTCTCTTTGATTTGTTTCTTAAAAACTGATAAGACTTTTGTTTTGTTTTTGTTTCTAGGGGTAGCCACCAAATGAAAAAAATAACCTTCAGTTGTATTGTGTATGACTTGGTATTGCTGTAGGAATTCCTTTTCTTTACATGTTCTCTTGTAAGTATATTACAGGGTTACTTTTTTCTTTTCTTCTTGATATCACTATCTAGCCCCTCCACATTGCACCTGGAAAACACAGTCCTCTAAAGAGATATAATGGGGGATATTGGAATGAAGTGACTTTGGAAGCTGTTCTTGGTTCTGTCTTCAGGAGTACTCACGTGCAGAATCAGCCCTGTAGGAAAATTTAGGTCAGTAGAGGTCATCAGCCAGATTAATCCAAGAAATAGCCAGTAAGACCAGGTAAATTCCATGTCAAATAATCTCTACACTTCTTGTTTCCACATCAGAGGTAAGGAACAGTGCCGAACAGTATTCCATTAAAATTGTGCTAATTCATTATTTTTAGCAGTGGAAATGTTAGCCAGTTCAAACTTTCATTAACTAGTTTATGGTATCTTTGTAACTACCTTGATTTTGTATAAAAAGAGCTATCAAGTTCATGCCATGTTTTTCTCATAGCACAGCTAATTTCTATTCTTTTCTTTTGATTCTGTGTCCATACCTGTAATTTCTCCAAGTGATTACAGCCACAAGTTGTTCTTTCTACAGCTGACATTTTCTTCTACAATTATTCATCTCTTTAGTTCTTTTAACAGCCACATTTATTAATGATCATTTACCATGCAGTAATAAACTCTGTGTCATTTAGCCCTTCCGAAATTTTCTAATCTTGATTACAGTGTAACACGTGGCCTGATTAATTGCTCATCATTGCTGTTTTCAGCTTCTGCACGCACTAGTTAAGGTTATTTCTTCCCTTTTTGTCTTTACTACACCCAGAAGATTTCCATTTTTCAACAATCTTATTAGTTCCCAATTTCTCTCACTTTCTTTTTGCATTCCCTGATAGCATAGACAGTATGCTGAATCCTTATAAATATCTACCCTTTATTCTTGTTTCACTTTAGCTCAGTGTATCTTATATTTTATTGCACCTCAGAAGCACTTAGAGGGCTCATTAAAACACAGATTTCAGAGTCCCACTTCCAGAGCTTCTGATTCAATAAGCCTGGGTGTGGCCAGAGAACTTACATTCTAACATGTTCCCAAGGAGCTCCTGCTGCTGCTCAGGTCCAGGCTGTGAGAACCAAAGGCATCAGCAGATTGCCATAGTGATTTAAAGCCCTAGGTTCATTTGATAAGGTTCAGATCCATATCTTCCCCTTACCTTTCCAGCCATGTGACCTAGGGAAAGTTACTTAACCTCTCTAAACTGCATTTTCACATTTGTAAAATGGGAAGTTCAATTTTCCTGACTTATAAGAAATAAAGGAGGGCCAGGGATTTAGCTTAGTGGTTTTGCCGCCTGCTGCGCAAGCACAAGGACTGGAGTTCGATCCCCGGTACCAATAAAAAAAAAGACAAAAAAAGACATAAAGGAGTTGCTCTGTGTAAAGCACTCAGTACAGTGGCAATATGTAAATGCTCAGTAAATATTAGCTTTTGGTATTTTCCATAAGATGGGAAGAGTTAATATTAAAGCTCAGTTACCAAAACTAAGAAGTTTACCTCCTTTAGAAAATTGGCCAATTTGCCTGGAATTTACTTTTTGATATTGTTGAGATAAAAGTGTTTTTTCTCCCATTTTGTCTTTTTAAGGTTGACCATGTAGACAGAAAGATCCTTTGAAAAAATCGTGAGATTTGGAATGAGGAAAATGCCTCAGTTCCAGTCTCAACTCTGCTATTACTAGCTTTGTGACTCATAGCGATTTTCTGCATCTCTCTGATCCAAGTTTCCTGTAAATATCTTCTAAAGTGGTGATATAAATGGTGAGTGCTGTTATATGGATCAAATGAGCTAAACTATTTGAAAGGTTTATTTTTTCACTTTAATGTTCTATAAAAGTGTAATTATTACTGTTATTTTTATTGACAATAAGTATCTGGAGCAATTTTTATTGTACTTATTTATTGCCGTTATGAAGAGTCATGAATCTGTGGATTGACAATTATGCAACAAACCTTCTTTTAGAATTATTTTGAGGAGCTAGTGAGTAACTAGAAATTGCTAGATACTTGCTTAGATATTTGGACATACTATTTTGTATTAGTAATCTAGGTAGATCTCTTTCTTATTAATGAAAATAATAGTTCATCTTTCATATGCTTTAGCTGGAAGGAATTACACTTAAATGACCATATCTTACAATAATTCTGAGAGAAAGAGAAAGAAAGAAAGAGAGATTATATCTAATAACATTTGTACCACACTTAAGAAAGCTTTGTTATCATGGTATGAGTTGTTCAATTTTGTCAGTCGACTTTAGGCAAAAATTACAGCCTTATTTTCAGTTGATACTACAGGATTCTTTCAGAAGAGAAAAATTTTAAATTTGATCAAATTTTTAAAATACTACATTAAGTATTATGTTTGGCACCCTGGGATATGTCAAAATGAAGTACACATTTAGTACTTTAAATGGGTTTTCCTCTAGCAGATGTTAGAACAACATACAAAAATCACTACATATGTCACAAAGAAGGTTGAGTCAGAGGTTGAGAGTGTTTAAAGGAGATAGAGATTACATCTGGCTAGGGGATCAGCACCCTCTCATTTTTAGGCCATGTGCTGAGCCATATTAAGCCACTCTATCCTAGTATCACAGGGACCCTGGAAAGGACTTGGCAAGCCGAATTTATTGACCTTCACAGAGGATTATATTTAAACCATCTTAGACAGATGAGAATCTATCTGCCATTGAGGGGAAGAAATCCTTTCCTTGAAGAGATTCTGTGACTTCTCTAACTCATTTCAGTATTTAACAGCCTTTGCTTGCTGCTGAGAAACTTGCTTCACCTCACACCTTTCCTCCACTTGCCGAACACTTAACTTGCCTCTTTGATTGGGGCAATCAGCATTTTATCTTTGGGCACCCCAAGATCATTGCTTCATTAGTTAATCTGCCAATTAAACAAAGAGTTCTGGGAGTCAGGATATAATACTGATTAAGAACATCAAGAGTTGAGTCTTGGTTCCTTTTCTTCCTCATTGTATCACTTTGGACAAAGTTACTTAAAACCTCTGAGTCTCAATTTTTATGGATATAATAACATATCTGGCTCTTAAGGCTGTGGTGAAATCAAATAAAAACGATGTGTGTTTTAGGATGAACTACATATAATTACCAGTATCTGACCCTTTTGAACAATAAACACAGAAGGTTTATGTATTTCAGCTGGTAAATGGCTTAGAAAAGTCTCCAGAATTTACCAAAGATTCAACATTAATAGCCACTATTATCAACAAAAGAAAAGTATTACTGTTATTATAGACATTATCACGGTCTGTAATATCTCAGTGCTGGCGGATATTCTTGTGAGCAAACCATTATAAAATGATGAAAAGATTACTTTATAGAGCTCTGCATGTGCTGCATTCCACATAAATGAGTGAAAGAAAGAGCATCCGGGTTGGGGACCTGTAGAGGTGAGGGAAGACTCCAGAGAGGTGGCAGCATTTGAATTGGGCCTTGTACAGTGAGTTGGAGATTTCTGGGTAGACAATGAACCAATGAAGGAATACTAAGCAGAGCAAGGAGCTTGTGACTAGAGCTATGTAAAAGTGGGAGGGAATGTGGGGGATTTGTGACCCTGCAGAGATTCTGTGTGACAAAAAGATGTAATAGGACTGTGGGAATCAAAGGAACTGGATGAAAAGAAAAATAACTTTTTACTGGGGAAGTGCCATGATTGGTTTTTTCAAGTTTAAAGGTTGCTCTGGAGGCTTTGTTGAGAATGACTGGCCTGGAGAAAGTATAGAAGCAGAGATGCACGCAAGAAGGCTATTGCAGCAGAGAAGCTAAGAAACAGTGTTGGCTGAACATAGAGCAGCAGCTATGTGCTGGAGATGAGTAGACAAAAATGATCTCTTTCCAAGGTATGTATCACAGGTCCTAGTGGTAGGTGGGCTACTGCAGGAGGATTAAATGTTAGTTGACTCCTGGGCGTTTGGCTCAAGTCCTGAGATATAAAAAATAAGAGGAGCAGAAGGGGGAGAATGGGGATACAAAAAGTGGTGGGAGATGGCTGAGAAGAGAATGAGTATAATTTTGGGAATGCTGCATTCAAGATGTGTGGGAAATTTCCACATTCTCTGACTTACAGCCTGATACCTCTGCTCTGACTGGAGAAGGAGGTGCTTTTTTCTTTTGAGAATCCTTGGGGTCGATGGGATCCTTACCCAGGCATTCTGAGAGGCCAAATTACATTTTGCTTTCCTAATTTCACTGATGTCTTACCTCCCCAAGGGTATTGGTCAGGTATCTATACTGAGGTAATTGTTAGTGAGTAAAAAATAGGAGCCAGTGTTAATGGAGTGCTTACTATGTTTTAGGCATTATTCCAAAAGCTTTCTGTCAAAATCTTATTTAATTTTAGTAAAAAGTGTATGAGATAGGTAGTGCTATTAACACTATTTTATAACCAAGGTAATTGAAGCTCAGAAAGGTTAGCTAAAATGTCCAAGGTCATCTAATTATCAAATGGAGGAACCAGGATGCAAACTGAGGTCGAG
The DNA here is from genome assembly GCF_000247695.1 of Heterocephalus glaber. The sequence continues at coordinate 27,496,867 of NW_004624736.1, read as the reverse complement.
AGCTTTGGGAATGAGCTTCTAAGCATTATGTTGGGAAATGTAATTTGGCCTTGGCTAGAGACCACTGCCTATTGGAATACTTTATAGTAGGGTTTTATTCTTCTTAAAAGCAATTTTGTTTGGTACACATTAAGATCTGGAATGTCCCCTAAAGGGTTATGTATTAAAGGCTTGGTCTTCAGTACAACAGCATTCAGAAGTGGGGCTTTTAGAAGATGACTGGGTCCTGAAGGTGCTAAATTTATCAGTGGATCAATCCATTGATGGATTCATAATTTGATGGCATTATTGGGAAGTGATAAAAACATAGGCCTTGAGCTCTACTTGAAGGGATGGTCTTGGGAACTATATCTTGTCCCCAGCTACTTCCTCTCTGGTTCTCCCTTTCTGTGCTTGGTGGCTGCCATGAAATGAACAGCTTTCCTCGAACATGCCCTTCTGCTATTACTTTTCTGCCTTGCCACAGGCCTAAAAGCAATGGAACCAGCCAATAATGGACTGGACCTCTGAAACAGTGAGCCAAAATAAACCTTTCCTCCTTTAAATTGTTTATCATGGGTGTTTTGTCACAGTCATAGACAGCTGATTACCAAAGTATATATTCTTTTGGATAGTACTCTGATGTTTGCAAATACAAAATGGTAATCTGTGGATTAAATATTTTTCTATTTAATCCACATTCTCCAATCGGGAGAATTCTAAATTATTGTTTTAGATAATCTTATTGAGTTTGGTTACTTTTCTTTAATTCTTTTATTGGTACATTTTAGGTATACAACACAATTACATTTCTCATTGGGAATTGTACCTTTAGATGATGCATCTTGGTTCTTATTTTTCCCCCATTCCTAGCCCTCCCTTCGCCCCCTCCACCCTTCCCTATTTACAGACTTTGTTTCCATTTTTTCCATTTCTCAGCATTTTTCCTTTCCCTTCTTTCCTTTCCCCTGCCCCCCTACTACCCCTACTCCTTTGGACCTTTTCTTCCAATTTTGCATTATTGATTATTCATTCTAATCATTGGTACATTTTAGGTATACAATATAATGACATT
>NW_004624736.1:27477488-27490825 GCF_000247695.1 Heterocephalus glaber | reverse complement strand
CCTCTGATCTTTATAATTTCCTCTCTTGTATGAGCTTTGGGTTTGTCCTGCTCTTCTTTTTCTAGAAGCTTCAGGTTCAGCATGAGGTTGTTTAATTGGGCTCATTCTGTTTTCCTAATATGATTATTCACTGCTATGAATTTCCCTCATAAGACTGCTTTCATTGTGTCCCATAGATTCCAATATGTTGTATTGGCATTGTCATTTAATTGAAGGAACTGTCTGATTTCTTCTTTAATTTCCTCTGTGACCCATTGGTTATTCAGAAGTGCATTATTCAATTTCCACGTGTTTATGAAATTTTTCCAGTTTCTTTTGCTATGAATCTCCAATTTCATTGCACTCTGGGTCAGGAGCGGTGGGATGTTTTCCGGCCCAGATGCCCCTTCCTCTGGATCAGGAGCAGTGGGACAGCTGCTCAGAAGCTCCTACCTCTCGGCCAGGAGTGGCGGGATGGATGGCAGTCCAAAAGCCCTTTCCTCTGGGCTGGGAGGAGTGGGAGGGATGGTGGCCGGGCAGCCCCTTCCTCTGGACCAGGAGCAGTGGAATGGTAGCTCAGTAGCCCTACCTCTGGGCAGGCTTTCTTTAAATGCTGAGAATTTGTTTAGCTCCAGTACAGTGGTCTGCTGGTCCAGTGTCCTCTGCAACTTTGTAGTGTGGAGGCAGGTGGCTGTGAGTTTGGTTTTGATTTCTACTTTGGGACCTCTCCTTAGGAAGAGTCAGAGGTGAGTTATAATAACACTTGCTAGTGAAAGTTAAATTTATTATTTTAAATTTTAGAAGAAATGGAGATTTTTTTCAAATTTTATTTATTTTGCTAAGTCACCTACATGAGGTGCTGGTAGCTGGTACAGTATTTTCTTATAATTCTTCCATTCAGTCTTCCTGAGACTCATCAGTGAGATAATTCTTACATCATAGGTGGACTCCTACAATGCTGTACTTGGTCTCAGTATAAGTAGATCCTCTGCTTTTGGTGGCCATCCAGTAAGATTGGTGGAAAAACTAAGATAAAATTCTCTTTACACATTTTTTCCCCCTATTTTTAAAGTAAACTGGGCTTTGTTCCTCCCTTTATTTAATTTTACTCATGGAGAAGAACTACAGAGTGTTGGCATTAAGAACCCTTTAGAAGACAAAGCAGTTGATTATTCTTATCATGAAAGTAGGTGCTCACATTGGTGCAGTAAAAAGCACTGCACAGACATAGCTCATTGGAAGAATTGTGCTCTCGAGGACAGATATCTTCAAACCATCTTTGACTCCCCAGAGCAGAGAGGCAACCAAGTACCATGCCCAGGACTGGGAAAACATGTTGAACTATAGGCAGAAAGATCTCACGTGAAATTATAAGTGGCCTTCAGTGGTGCCCATCAGGAAAGCCTTACAATGATTCACTTTCCTTCCTAATGATGGCACTGCTGTCATCAGAAAAGCATAGTTCTCTCCCTAGGTTGGGTATTAACTGAAAATTTGAATGAACATAATCATTTTACCTACTTGTTCTAGTCTCTACCCTCAGACCTGGAGAATTCCTATATGGCTTTCCATACCTAAACAATATCAAAGATACTAGCAAGCATTTATGTATTATATGATATGTTGCTGGTAGTGTAGGGTGTAGAGAATAGGGAAGTGGGAATATCTGCTTCAGGTGTAGGCAATAAAGGTCTGCATCATTCATAGAGAATTCAAAATAATGATAAAACCCAAAAGGAGGTTTGCTTTTCCTGACCACCACACATTGTAATTCTACGTAGTACCAGTGAAGAAAATACTCCTCCTCATTGGGACAGCCTTCATCCCTGGAGCTGTGTTTTGCCCTTGATGCCACCATACATTCCCACCACCTTCCTAAGCATTCACATATATTCACATAATTTATCCCAATTTATGGCTAAGGGACTTGAAGCACAGAGTTTTTTTGCTAAGTCATGCAGCTTAATCATATCACTTTGTGGGTAAGTCATGTGATCAGAGACTCAGTCTGGGGAGTATTGTACCAGTTCACCTATCTAACCACTGAATATCTAGTGCACATATAAATATACCTTCATGAAGACACCCCGACCTACTTACCCAGCACAAAATGGCTTCTTATATGTGTTCTACAATATTCTGTACATATTTCTATCCCAGGACTCACTGGGCTGCACGCCAGTAAACTAAGAACATTGGTTGGTCAGTAATGCCAAATGAATGAGTGAATTTATCCTTTGGTTAAAAAAATACATACTGGAGGGATTGTGTATATTATTTCAGGTTGGTGGAATCCTCTGGATATTTTTTTGGAAATCAAGGATAGTCAATATTTCTGAATCTGTTACTAGATATCAACAAGATATAGAATCAAGCACTCCCAGTCCTTCGCCTCCCAGTCTGTAAGGAGAAAGAACTATATAGAGAATTTTTTAATAGTAGCATCATTTCTTCAAACTGAACTCAGTGGATTTATTTTTTTCATTTTCATTGCTAACAAAAATATTTGTAGGAAAAACCCTTTTGGTTTAAGTATAACATAATGCAGATGCACACAAATTACAATGCTATAAATTGTTACAAGATGAACTTATGCATGTGACACTATTTGGATCAAGAAACAAAATATTACCAGCCCCTTGGTAACTCCCCTCCTATCCACATATGAAGTTTTGACTTCTAATATCATAGAACTAATTTTCTAATAAATGGAAAAATTTAGGAGGTTATTTAAATAAGTCTTCTTTTATTTAACGTTATGCTTGTTAGATTATCCATAATACAGTGATATAGTATGATGTAGCTGTATTATAGTTTATTCATTTTCATTGCTGTATTATATTTCACTGCATAAGTAGAGCACAATTTATTTATGTATTCTACTACTTGTAAATATTTTGGATAAATACAAAGAAATCCATACCTACTGAATTTTAAACTGTCAAAAAGGTCAGACATATCTATTCAAGTTATACTAAGGACACTTATCTTTTCATTCCTTTTTGGGAATAAGTCCTTCCTTATTCCGATTGACAACTTCTAACATACCCTGAGTTGCCTTCTAATAACCATCACTGAGTGGCCAGGGATGGACACTTTCATGGTCCAGGTCAACCATAGTTCCTGTCCTATTCCTAAGACCAAGAGAAATCACAACCACATCCTTCTTCCAAGACTTTTGGCCTTGGGTCAGAGAGAGAAATTGATCATAAGGGAAGTTAGGCAACTGTCCGGAGACATGTTACCCATAATGAGTTATTTTGCAGTAAGAGAAAATAAAATTCAGGAATGATTAGAGACAGCATGGGTAGATGGATCCTCATTGATATACCTGGTTTCATCCATTTCTACAGCCCTGCCACACCTCCCCTTTGCTGTAGTTAGCTATTGGATCCATATAATTTCTCCTTGGTTTAAGGTAGTTCAGGTTGATATCCTTATACAACAAAAGAAATCTCACTAGTGCAGATGTGTTACACAGACCAAAATATGTGAAATCAATGCAGGCAGAGGGGCTCTGTCTCATTGCCTGATCTCTAACTGGAATGATGTCTAAGATCCAGATGTAATTTTTAAGAAATGTTGAGGATAGTAGTTTTTGTCAGCATAAACCAAGAAAGATTATTCGAATCTGGAGAAAGATTTCATCAGTAGCCCAGCCCTCTAAACTCTTGCCAGTATTGTTTTCAGGGTTACCTCTCATTCTTTCTAAACAATGACTATGTACTCCTGAGCCTTGCTCATAGGGTGTTGGTAGTGAGAGAGGTAAACCCTGCATATATGACTCCAAATGCATGTGCCTAGCACATAGAAGCAAGTCAAAACATTTACTTTGTGATTGCTACCAAATTCAGCACTTACTATTTCGCTCCAAGTTCTTTCCTTAGTCATGGGTGATTACTTAACACTTAACTATCAATAGCTACTCCAAAATATCTTAATTCTTCTGAAATCCACTTCTTAGTGATAAATGACTCCCCAATCTATTTTTAATTAGCAACATAAGAGTTTACTTTCTCTTTTCCAACACTTTTCCACCTTCATGTTTACTGTCCCATCCAGCTCAAAGGAGTGTCCTCATTTTTCTCTGAAGCTGGAGCCCATCTGAGATACTGTTGTTTTTTTTATTCCCCCATTCTGGCATCTTTAAACTGACCCTCAGTGTAGACTTCCAAACTATGAGTTTGTCTTTCACCTTTTAGCAAGATCTTGGTGTTTCTTTTTAGCTACCTTCTCATTTCTTTTCCTTCATTTACATATTTCTTGGATAAGGAGCTCAACAGTACATTGATTACCTGTTTTGAAACCTTGAAAAACTTTGCACTCATTTCCAAGGTAAGTCATTCTACCTTTTTGCTCAATCTCTGTCTCAAACCCTGGATTTTCTTCTTGCTCCCTAACTCTGCATTGTGCATATCTCTGAAAGTCCTATCTGGGTTCTGAGCTCTTTCTTTTTATATAAATATTCTGCCTGATTCCACGACAGTGTCTGTAAAAGTGACTCTGGCATCCGTGCTCTTTTCTTTCTCTTACTCCCATGCCAATCCATAATTTATATTAGCTATGCCATTACAGATCTTGTAGGAAAATGTGGTGTCTTCCTTTCCTCATGTTTTCCCTCCTTAGTGGATCTGTATCTTCTCTCTCCTAAAGATATTTATAGTTGTATCTATTTTCAGAACCAAGATAACTGATCAACATGAATTCCAAGAATGAACAAGTCTTCCCATCGCTCACTCTGCCAGATTTGTTCATGTCCCACAGGCTCTTTATAATTTCTCACTTGAAAGATTCTCCCAAATGGGTAGGATTTTCTAAAATCAGAATTTTACAAAATCAAAATACTGTAAGCACATTGAACAACCATCATTCTCAGCTAGGAAAACAGAGAAGGTTCCCAAAGCATGATTTTTGGTACTCAGAGAAGTTGACTACTTATTTTTCTACATTAAAAGGAGCCTGGGAACAAGGTTTTCTGGTCTTCTTAAACACTGCACTAACTCAGAGCTTTGCATATAGTAAGAATTTAAAAAAATTGAATGATAAGTGGTAAGAGGGCTATATAATCAATTCAATAATATATATTATTTATAAAAACTTAATAATTTTAAACTTTATAAAATTCCAATAGTAAAGCTGTGAGGTAGATAGAACATGTTATTTGTGTTATTTTCTCCTGAGAAATATGAGTGACAGAGATTTTGTAGATTGCTAAAGTAGCACAGCTATTTGTCTATGTGCTAAACTCAGAAATCTACCTGTTTCTGTAAACCAGTATCTGTATACTGAGTAATGCTTTCTTTTGAAGGTCAACACATCATTTTGAAAAAAAAATGGTACTTACAATCAAAATCTTCAAATGTGAATTTTCTCCCTTAGAATATTCCACTTGTCAGTTATTTCTTCATGAAATTCATTCTTTTATTTATGACAGGAAAATAATTTACTTAAATTTAAATATTTTAGTTGCTATTATTTTACAATGTTACCTCTTTCATGGAAATTGTAGATCTGGAAGGGATCTTAGAGGTTGTCTAGAGTGGCTTCTCTCTCTGTGAAATCCTGACAATATTGCAAGTGTAAGAACAAGTATCTGTCCTATAAATACCTGTGTCAAAATACGCTTTTCTGAGACGGGCTTTGGCTACTGACTTGCTAGCTTCTGTAATACTGGCAGGCACAGTGACACCCTTACATTTTTGTAAAGCTTTATAAGTCCACCAGCTCTCTATCCTTTTCCCTGGAGACCGAGGCAGTTTTGTGCAGGGGATTCTCATAACATTTAATCTTCAGAAAACCCTGATCTGGTAGATATTAGGACCAATTTTCATGTTAAGGGAACAGCCTGATGTTACACAACTTGACCAACATGTAGTCAAAATAAATGACAGAACTGAGATTTGAACCTCAGTCTATCAGACACCAAACCTGTATTTGCTGTTAATGTAACACTATTCAGCAGCATCCCTGGTTGAGGAGATAAGAAATTCACTATTTGTAACCTACTATCGATTAGCTTAAATTGTTGCAAAGCAATTTCAGATACTCAGCCAAAACCTTCTTTTATTTCTATATAAAAGTGCCCTGTGGGAGTTGTGCAGAATGCCCACTTCCCCCCCCCCCCCGACAATCACTGGTGAATACTTGAATAAAGCTTTCAAATATGGAGGTAAGGGATAGATTCATAAAGAGGTGGGACCTAAAGAAGAACATTATAGGTAATCAAATGTGATAATAACAATGATTAACTGAGTGATCATTATGTCTCCTGTATTGTACTTGTCACTTTTTTTTTGGTACCGGGGATCGAACTCAGGAACTTGTGCTTGCGAGGCGGGTGGCAGAACTACTAAACTAACTCCGCGGTCCTGTACTTGTCACCTTCTATGCATTATTTAAAGTGCTGCTCATGACAATTGTGCAGTAGGTGGACTGTATTCTCACTTAATAGATATAAAGACAGACTCAAGAGATGTAAAATAATCCAGTTCACAGAGGTATTAAGGAACAGAGATTTGAAACCAGACTTATGTTACTCCAGAAGTTTTCTGCACTGGTCTAGGCTTGTATCTTGGCTACATAAATTGTTATAAATATAATGTAACATGTATACTTCAGATTTAGTAGAGCACAAGTTTCAAAAAGTCTTTAGTATGTATCAGTCCTTATCTTAAACATGCTCTGCTGAATTACTCTATTTTTGTCTTCTATTAACACTTTAAGAAGATCTCACAGCTTTTTGAGCCTTTTTAATTATAATAAAGCCAAGACAGTGGAGTCTAAAATTCCAATGTCATTTCTTTTTGTCTCTTGAGCTCAGACCCAACAATCTTGGGCAAAATGACCTTTGGTGAAAGAGAGTATGGTCTTCTCATTTACTTTTTTTTTTTGTCTTACCTCCTTTTCACAGCTCTTGAGGCAGGGAGGAGAGGAATGGTTAGAGTCAAGTGACTCTTAACTGATGCTGTCAAAATTCTCTGACTGCTGCTACTTCTCCAGGTAGCTCCAGTTGGCTACTGATACATTCTGTTAGACAGGCATTTATTATTGGGCCATTTATTGTTGAGCATTTAAAGAATTAAATGAGAATTGGGAAGTTATCTTAAGGTTTGGGTGCTATCAAAGATGACCTTGATGGAACTGGGCAAGCTGAAAGAGAGGGAGCTGGTTTAGGCTAGGCATCATCTAATGGACTTGATGAAAACTTCTACACAGCAACCAATATAGAAATACAGTTAGATTTTGCTTTATGGATGGAATTGATATGTTCCAGCTGTTGATTCTAAAATGAACCTAGATTTCCTTGTTAATATTATGATAACATCAAGGATGTATCCCCACAATGAAATGAGAAAATTCTCAATAGACTCAATTTAAAAATTTTGGTTAAGATGTAGCTGAAATGGTGGTCAGCTACATATACCTGGTGAGATTTATTGTCCCACTTAGTGGTTCACTTCTTTGCTGTTTTTTTTTTTTTCCCTCTTTGGTCTCCTGTCAGCTATCAGACACACTTCTGGTCCCTTTGGGATAGAATATAAGTGCAATATGTATTATTGGAGAAATGACTGCAGAACTCCTAAGACATTAGGAGTTTCCTGGATGGCTGAGATTTCACATTTGCATTCAGGTTTTACACATTTCATCCACTAGCATTTCTCACCTTTGTAACATTTGTAAAAATAAGACAACTTTAAAAAAAGTAAGATGACTTAGAGCATCCATGAGGGATAACTGTGATCTGTATCTCTTTACTTCTATATGAACAAAAAAATCCTTCAACAATCATCTATAGGCACAGTATCTTATATTTCATAAGATTGTTGGTTCTATAAATTTGACATTCTCTATGTTTGTGTGGGTATAATATCTACTGGTGTGTTCATTATCAAAGAACTCTCTTTTGAACTAGTTATTAGGAAACCTAGTTGGGCAAATGGTGAGATAGGCCACTGACTCCATCTGCTGAATGACTTGATCTCGGGCACAATGGGAAATTGTTGAGATTGAGGAAGGGATTATACACAAAAGGCAGCAGAAGATTGAAAAAGCTAGGAAAATCTTGGGAAAGGGAAGAAGTATAAGGAGGGAGAGAAGGGCTACTGGCAAAGATGAAATTACTTTAGAAATGCTTCTTCACTGGTTTCTGTGTGGGAAGTCTATAATACCAATCCCAGTGAAAAGACTGGGTCAATAGAATCACCTCCTGAACTCTCAATTTATAGTACCAACACTTTCTCTAACTTTGTTATATCTGAAAAAAGGAGTCATGTTGATACAAAACACTATTACATCTCTTCTTGAAAAGAAGAAAAAGATTTTCTCAAATGCTTCCCTTCTCATTTATTGTCACTACCACTTTTCTTCACTGGACTACTCTCATTCTCAGCCCATGTAGGAAATCAGAAAATAATTTAAAATTAAATGATGTGGCTCAGAGCTTAAAGCACTTAAAAAACAGGGGAAAGAAAAGCATCGCATTTGACAGTGCTGGGTGTAAATGTTTGGATGTTCATCAAGGAGGCTCAGCAAGCTGTTGGCCAGGGGGCTTTTGGTACTTTGCATGACCACTGAGGACCACAAAGCATACTTCTTCATGCATGCTAATGTCTGAGCTCATGAAAACCTAGGAAAGTGAGTTTAGAAAGAATAGAAAGAGGTATGGGTACAGTCGATGTGTTAGGGATACCAGGCTGAATCCTTGACTTAACAATTACTATCTTCAGATATAATGCTTCTAAACATTTCTTTTTTGTACCTACAAAAATTTCTTCATAGAATGTCTATAAGAAATAAATCAAATTGCATATGTGTATTCACACACACATATGTACACATATATTCCTACATATAAATTAAATACATACATACATATATGTATAAAACACACACACATCACACATATACTTCTTAGCCAGCTTGAGAATTGGGATATTAAAGATTTCTTACAAATAACAATAATTGTAATTATTCTTATTATAGTGTATAAATATGGGTGTATAGCTTACATTAAATTTGGTTCTACTTGTTCATTTGCGATAATGTGCAAATCACTAAAAAGGGCTCTTTCATTTATCATCTATCTTCCACTTGTCTTCAAGGTTCTTTGACTGTTACATATAAAAAAGACCATAGTATGAGAGTCTCACATATCAGAATTCAAACTTATAGCCTGCTACTTAGGAGCCATAGGACCTGGGGCAAGTACCACTCTGGGTCTGAAAGTCAACATCTGGATAATGATATTATTTCTTATTTTGTAGGGTGGCTGTGAAATTTAATGAGGTGAAAAGTTTGTAACTGTGCCATTAGTCACAGATGGCTAATCCTTTTATTCAAAGGCTAGATAATGAATATTTTAGGCTTTGTAGGTCTAACTATTCAGGTTGGCCACTGCAGGGAGAAAGCAGACAGATGATACATAATGAGCATGACTATGTTCTAGTAAAACTTTATTTAAAAGACAATTTGGTAAGTTTGAGCTCAGAATCTGCAGTTTGCAAATCCCCAAACTTAACCATATTAGTTTCATCTTCATTTCTCCAGTTTGTCTTCCCTGCAATTAAGGTTTTTCATATGTATAATAAAGGAAACAATACTGGCTGAAGTTTATGTATTGAACACTTGTTGTGTACCAAGGACTCTTTCAAGTGCATTGAACAACAAAATGAATGTGATTTTTTACCTTTAAGGGGCTGAAAGGGTAACAGAAAGCAGCTAACTTATCTAACCTTGATCTTCTTACCTGCAAAATTACTTAATATATTTACCTATTTCTTAGAGTTATTATGATAATAAAATAATGTACCATATTTAAGTGCAAATACAGTTCCAGCCACAATGTAGAAGTGGTTATTGGACCTTCTTTTTTGCTATAAAGAACTGTAGAACTGGACAAAATATACAAAGAACCTCTTTTCAGACATTTGACAACAGATAGCTTAGGGTTGTGATGCTTAGGATAAAGAAACACCATATTTAACACTGGCTTCCTGCCTAGGACCACTATCCATGTATAAAAATCAACTCAAAATGGATTAAGACTTACATGTAAGACCCAAAATGGTAAAACTATCCAAAGAAATCATAAAGAAATAGCTTCTCGACATTGGTCTGGGCAGTGATTTTTTTGGATATGAAAACAAAACCCCAGGAAACAAAAACAAAGATAGATATGTGGGATTACTTCAAACTTAAAAGTTTTTGCACAATGAAAGAACAATCAATAGAGTGAAAAGGCAACTCATGGAATAGAAAAATTTGCAAACTGTACATCTGAATATATATATATTCTATTAGTTCTCTTTCTATATATATTCTATTAGTTTTGTAGTTTCAGGTCTTCCAAGGCCCTCAATTCATTTTGAGTTGATTTTTGGAGAGAGGTGGGGGTTTAGTTTCATTCTTATGTACATGGTTATCCAATCTTCTGAGCACCATTAATTGAACAGATTGTTCTCCAATGTGTGTTTTTAGTGTTCAACATGCTTCTAAGTAATCCATACCTTACATAAAACTACAAAAATTATTAGAAAATAATTTTCCAAATGATAATAAAGCAGAAAGCATCACAGCTTATAGGTTACACAAAAAATATTATTTAGGTGGAAATTTATAATGAAAAATGTTAAAGAAAGAACTGTTTAAAATCAGCCATCTGTGGTTGCATCTTAAAAAGATAGCAAAAGCAGAGCAAATTATACCCAAAGTAAATAGAAGGAATGAAATAAAGACTGAAAAAAAAAAATGAGACAAAGTAAATAGTAGAAAAATCAGTAAAAGAAAAATTGATTTTCTGAGCAGATAGATAAAAACTGAGAACTGGGTTTTTTCAACTGGGATTCTTCTAGATATTTAAAATGTAAAGAGATATATTTAGATTTTTGTCTATTTTTTCTATGTAAGTAGAAAGTTACATATAATAGAATGCTTTTTAGATCCATAAAAAGTTTATTTCATTTTACACAATGTATACCTTTCAGAATTGAGACTTCATTCTTTCATAGAACCCCAGTTAAATAGAGTTGCCCTAGATATACTGATACATGTTTGAAAACAGAAAATACAAATTACCAATGTAATACATGCAGAAGGGGCCATCATTGCAGATGATGAGCACATGAAGAATACTATGAACAACTTTTGTGTCAAAAATTCAACAACTTCTTCTGAATAACAGTTAACTATTAAAGAAATGGAATTTATAATTTAAAATCTTCCCATAATGAAATTTCTGACCTAGGTTGTTTAACTGAAAAGTTTTAGTTCCATTGTTCTTTCTCTTTCTTTGCTTCTTTCTTTGTATCTTAGTCGTTCTCTCTCTCTCTCCTTTTCTTTTTCTTTTCTTTTCTTTTCACAGTATTAGAGATTGAAATCAGGGTATTCACACTGAACTATGTTCCCAGCCCATTTTTTATTTTTCATTTTGAGATAAGGTCTTGCTAAGTTATTAAGTTGTCCAGACTGTGCTTAATCTTGTGATCCTCCTGCCTTAGTCTCCCGGAGGGCTGGGATTATAGGTGTGCACCACTACACTCAACTTGTCCTACTTTTAAGAAAGAAACAGTGACCATTTTACACAAACTTTTTCAGAAAAAGGAGAAAGAAATGGTTCTGAACTTTATGAAGCTAACATAACCTTTATGCCAGCTCAGTATCACTCATAGTTATTGAAATGGTGCAGAAATCTTGACAAATATTAGAAATTGAATCTAAAAATGTATAACTAAATAGCATATCATGACAAAGTGGAATTTATCTTACAAATGAATGCAAGATTGTTTCAGCATTTGAAAGTCAACTCATATACCATATAACAGATTAAGAAGAAAAGCTGTATGATCATCTCATATATACACAGAAAAAATAAAATTCAATACCCGTTTATGATAAAAAGTCAGCAAAATAGCTGCAGTGGGGGAGCTATTTCATTTTGATAAAAAACAGTAGCTAACATTTAATATTGAAAAATAGATTGTTTTATCTATGATCAGAACAGATCTAAGCCTACTCATTGTACTGAATGTTGTGGCTTGCACAATAAATTACAGCAAGCAAAGAGAAAAAAAGGCAATATAAATGTATACACAGAAAGTGTATGTGATTTACCCAAAATAATCCTGGGAACAACACTTGAATTTAGCAGTGACACCGAATTTAGGGGGAACATACAAACATCAATTTCATTTCTATGTGTATTAGCTTTCTGTTACTGGAACAAAATATCTGTCATACATAGCTTAAAAGTGGAAGGATTTTTTTTGTTCATGATTTCAGAGGTCTCAGTCCATGGTTGGCTGCCTCTAAAGTAGAAACATCCGAGTGGAGAGGCATAACAGGAGAAAAGCTAATCAATTCATGATGGCTAGAGAAGGGTGGAGGGAGAGGGAGAGAGAGAGGGAGAGGGAGAGAGAGAGAGGGAGGGAGAGAGAGGGAGAGAGGGAGAGGATTAATCTATTGATAAGTTTAGTCCTCCATATCCAAAGCCCCACTTTTGAACATATATGTCTTTTGAGGACATTCTTGGCCCAACTGTAACAAAACTATGCAATAACAGCACATAACTGGAAAACCAAATTGAAAAAAAGCATTTATAATAACACTTAAGCATTAGATAATTAAAAATAAATTTTAAAATGTATAAGAATTTCTCAGAGATAAGTACAAATTTTGCTGAGCAAAATTATAGAAAATCTACATAAGTGAAGAAATATACCATATTCAGAATACATTATGTTAAAATGTCAGTTCTACATAATTCTCTATATTTTCAATGCAATATCACTGTCCAAAGCAGCATTTTGTTTTGTTTTGTTTTTAATTCTAAAATTTGGAGGGTTGGAGGTGTAGCTCAGTGGTTGTATGCTAAAACGTGCGTGCTCAAGGCCCTGGGTTCAATAACACCACAAATGGCCACACAAAATTATTTGGAAATGCAAATGGTCAAAGTAATATTGAATAGGAGAAACAAAATTCTCAAACCAGTAGTCAAAACAGCGTGATATGACCTAATGTTAGGTCTATTAAGTTCAATGGAAGAGAATAATGTTCAGAAATAAAGCAATAGTTATATAGTTAATGTGATTTTTGCCAAAGTGGCCATTTCTTTTCAGGAAATGCTGCAGAATCACTGGATACTCATAGTCAGATAAAAACTAGGCCAAAACAAAACAACCCTCAGCCTTTACTTTGCACCTCATTCAAAATTTATTTCATGATGGGTCATGGATTTAACATAAAAGCTAAAAATATAAAGTTTCTAGAAAGATCACAAATAGCTTTATAACCCTGAGGCAGGTGAAGGATTTTTAGAAAATTCTGGTCATAAGGGAAAAAATTATACATTTTTGGAAAATGAA
>NW_004624736.1:27455253-27475833 GCF_000247695.1 Heterocephalus glaber | reverse complement strand
AAAAATAAGAACCAAGATACATCATGTACAGGTACAAGCACCCAATGATAAATGTAAATGTATTGTATACCTAAAATGTACCAATAAAAGAACTTAAAGGGGTGGGGAAGAACAGATTAGAAGAAAAAGGAGAGGGAAATCAGATATTCAAGCTTTCTGAAATCAGAAAGAAAAAATCAGAAGAGACAGATCAAAGAATCCAAAGTCCATTAAGGGAAACAAGTAGAAAGTAGAGGGACTAGGAGGGTAGGCCTGCAAAATACAGAAGCATTTTGATTTAATCATAGAAATAAAGGAAGATTGCACAAAAACACAGGAAGGCTACATGAAATCTTCCCCGTGTCACTCAGGAGGGAAGCTGAGATTGACACTCAATTTGATCTCACTCTCCACTCCATGATCAGCTCTCTAGATTATGCACTTCTTGATATTTACCCATCAACTTGATATCGACCTTGGGTTATATAGGATACCATTACTGCCCACGAAGAAGCCATGCTATGAGAACTCAGCCACCTTGCATTTTTCTGGTTACTGTATTATCCTTTTCAAACTCTTTTTTTTTTTGGTACCGGGGATCGAACTCAGGTCCTTGCACTTGCACAGCAGGCGGTGAAACCACTGAGCTAAATCCCCAGTCCCCTTTTCAAACTCTTTAAACCTGGCCATGGACCACTTCTGCATCACTCACTGTTCTTGTGCTTCATTAAATATGTTGTAGAAATTCTGAATGTTTACTTCCAACTACAAGGATTAGTCAGAGATATGTTATTTTGAGTAAACAAGAATAAATACAAGAAAGAAAAGGGAAATAATTATTATTTTAAGGTACAGAGTATATGGTTATGTTCGTTGAATATTATTTGGCATTAGAAGTCAAGTTCTCAAAGTCAATACTATAGTCCAAGATGCAAGTTTCTTATGTTTCAAATGTCACCTTCTACAAAATCAAATAAGGTGTAACAGTTAAGCTGGATTGTCGACTTTATTGTCTTGGAAGCTGCCCAGGGGGTTACTGAAGCACACTTCTGGGTGTATCTGGGTGGGAGATGTGATCTTGGGTACTATGTATGGTCCCTGGCCCCTTCCTTTCTGGCACTGTTGCTGTGCTCTGCTTCCTGGCTGCTCTGAACTAGGCATCTTTGCTCCACCATACCCTTTTGCCATAGTGTCTGTGCCTTAGAGCCAGCTGAACATAGACTGAGTCTCCTGTAACTGTGAGCCAAATTAAACTTCTTTAAGTTCTGGAAGTCAGATATCATGTCCCAGTGATGGGAAACCCGAGTAAGTAATACAGGAGGTTAGCATTTTTTAAAAAAACACAAACATTGAAGAGAGTTGGTCATTGAGGAATGAAAGATGATATATTGACAGGAAATGGCATCAAAATGATATTTTTGTGTATTGTATATAAAACATGTATATACTTTAACCAAAAAAAAAGGCAATGATTCCTGGACAAGTCACTGAAGGTTTGTTTCCTTAGTAAACAAAATTTTGTATGAGGAAATATAGAACCGATGAAAAGCGGTTTTATAATATGGGAGTTTAGCTGATTTTTTCCTATTTGCTTTTGTAGCCAATTACCACAAATATAGTACTTTAAAGACCACAGATTTATTATCTTACAATTCTACAGGTCAAAAGTCCAACATGGGTCCTATTGTACTAAAACCAAGGTGCCAGCAGGACCCTATTCCTCTCTGGAAGCTGTAGAGGAGAACCCATTCCTTTGCTTTTGCCATCCTGTGGAGGCTGCCCACAGCCCTGGGCCATGACCTCCATTCCTCCATCTTCAAACCCAGCAATGGTGGATTAAGTCCTTCTCACATCTCATCATTCTGATGACCTAATCTGTCTTCCCCCACTTCTTTTAAGGACCTTTGTTATTATTCTGGACTCAACTGGATAATTTCCCTAAGTTAAGGATAGCTGATTTGCAACATGGGGACATATTTTGGATTCTACTATTTTACCTACCACAGGTGGCTTCCAATTTCTACCTCTAATGCAGGATGCTACATGATGGAATTCCATACTGAACTTGCACAATCTCTATTAGATTTGCCTTAAAAATACAGATGTGCAGGATTTAGCCCAAGTACAGAATTGATCCTGCTACTCAATAGGAAGATATTTGAGGCTTATAAAAATACGGAAAGTAGAAGTTGCCTTTCTTTGGTCTTATATATACCACAACTAAGTGAGAAAACTTGATTATCACTCCCAAATGACTTCTAATAAATCATTTTATAATTATGGTCATAGTTTGTATAAGTAAAGGCCAGCTCAGCTTTTGTTAACACTGCCTGTCATACTTCATTAACATTGTAGTTGCTTTTAAGTGATGCATGATGCTTTCTTGCATTTTAACTAGATTCTTTCCTTCTATGGGCAGGTGAATATAATAGAGTGTTGAAAAAATGTTGTCATGGTCTGGTTTTGAGGTTCTGGGTATAAGTAAGACAGTTCTACTTAATAAATGATTAACTCCACAACTCCATCACTTCCTTTATATGTTCTCACATTCTGGGATCACCATGCACCAGCCCTAATTATCTAGGAGCCACCATTCATACAACTAACTCCTATGTGTAGGGGCTCACAGAATTACTCAAATTAGCCATCCCATGGAGTGTCCAGGAAAACTAGCTAATCATACTCCATTTGCCATACATTGGCTTCCCCCCCACCAGCTCCAATTATATTACAGTGTTTCTGTATACAACCTTGTGTATGGGGTAGCATTCTCTCATTTGGAGCTGTAAGTAATAAGGAGTTCTATCTTATCTGTCTGATTCTGTGGGTTGTGTCTCACTATCAAAACAATGTTAAATCTTGTAAAATAGTGAACCCTTTCTATCATCCATGGCCTCTAGGCCATACACATTTATTTTATTTTAACTAAGGGCCAGCTAGACGATAGAAGTGAATGCTGCTCCCCTTGTACCTGAATATGCAAGATAGGTTCAAGCTAGTTTTCCCTTATCTCAGTATTTTTTCTTTTCTTTTATTATTTTCTGCTGAAATTAGTAGCCAATCCAACCCAGGTACCCAGAAATCTATGTAAATATGAATTTTAGGACTGAGACATTTCATTTGGGTTTATATGGATTTAATATGGTACAGTGCTGATTGGATATACTTTTTAAACAAGATGACCCATTAAAGATACTGACCAGTTACCAACAGTTTTTTTCAAGTTGGCTTTGATTCATGAACTATTAAGGAGAAGAAAAAACAGCCTGTTGTAGTTACCATTGTGGACCAGCTGTATAATAAAAGAAATTCAAACAACAGTTTACCAAATATTCCATCTGTAAAAAGAGTATTTTTTTTCTATCAGAGGCAGCAGGTATAGCATTTGTTTGAATGAATGACCAAGTTCTTATTTTTCATTTGTAGGGGAGCCAAAGCCATTTTAGGATAGTGAGAGACATGTCGCAGGTTGATCTGAAGCATGTCTCTGGTGGACAGGGAACTGTATGATTCACACTTAAAGTTCTCTGTTGTTAGAAAGGGATGGACTGCTTTGACTTCAGGGGTACTGGAGGTATTAGGAGCTGCCTGGCATTTGACTGTGTTTTTCAAGACGAATATGTATGTGTGACTGCCTAGGGAAAAACCAAGCACAACAGAACCTGAAGCAAATAACACTGGGTGATATATTGCCCCTTACCATCAGTCATATCATATACAGTGTAAACAGAGTGAAGCAATTTGCTACTTTACTAGGTTCCATTATGTATATGTGTTTATTTAATCAGAACTAAATGATATTACATGAAGTTCCCCTTGCCCTCCTGAGGAATCCAGATTCAACACTTTCAGCACTGTTCAGTGCTGGAGAGCGAAGAAAGTGTAACCATAGTGATGGAATGGAAATGATTTTCTTTGTTCAGAGGCTTCAATATCCAACAGACATTACAGTTTTCAAGGTCAAAAATATATTAGGATGAGATAAAAATTAAAGAAAAATGTGCTGGCTTAGCTACAAAAGCTAATTTCATTTATGCATTATAAATTATGTTAAAATGACTAAAATGAGATTTCTCAGCAAGAACTAAATGTGTGGTTTCACAAAACTAATTTCCAAAGATGAACATGATTACAGAATTTAGCTTTAAAAGCTTTTCAGGCCATCAGAGAAAACAGCGAAGCTATCAATTATCAGACTTTAGTGGTGCCTCTGTCAGAAAAATAATGGTATTTTTAGCATTCTGCTCAGCATTTACTAAATTAAGAATGTCTACAAACAAATCGATTAATTGGGACATTATTTAATTAAGTAAAACATGTGATCTGCCAAAGAACCTTAAGCAGACGATTATAACAAACATCCCAGTAGCCTTCCTCTTCTATTGTAGGAAATAGCACACCATGCAATAAAACAAAGATGGAAGCTATGGAAAAATGAAATGTTGATCAAACAAACACAGCCTCATGCTTTTTTGATGCATGCTGCATATTTATGTAATTTTAAAAAGTGCTTGTTTTGAAAATCTATGATTTCCTGGGAGAAGGTCAATGCTGTCTGTCAGTCATCTCTCCCTGTCAGGTGGGGATGTGCCATTGTTTTCTTGTAACAATGCTATATAACAAAAAGAATCTGAATTCTCATACATGGTACACTCAAGGCTCTGGACACCAAAAATTTACTGGATTCCTGATATTTGTTTCCATTTCAGTGGAAAGCTAAACAGTTTAAATTCAGTGAAGGTTTATTTTAGACTTACTCATCTTCAAACAAACCATCTCATTCAACCTTTAGCAGTCTTGTGAGATAGGTATGATGATCCCAGTTTTGTAAGTGGGAGACTGAAATTCAAGGAGGCTAAGCATATTTTCTGTATTCACATACCTGGTAAATTGCAGAGCTGGTATTTAAACCCCATAGTATATGACACTAAGGCTGGAACACTTCACATTATTCTGTAAAATCTATTTTCCAGGGAAGCCAGTGTGGATAAACCTCAATGTCAACAGGGCAGTGCCAATGAAATGACTACCTTTTTGGCTAAGAGTGTCACTGAAAAGACATTGTCTCCAAAGGTGACTGTGATTTGGTTAGAGAGGGAATAGAAACTATCATAAAATACTCCTTGGGTAGGACAAAGTGTCTAATTCTCTGGTGCCACTAAGGCTTCATGCAAAAGCAAAATCTGCCTTTTCACTCACAAATAACACAGAACAGATTTCCATCCTTATTTGAAGTAATAGCAAGTGTGAACCACAGGTAGGTTAAATGAAGTGGGAAGGAAAGTAAGTGAGATGGTGCCAGGAGTAATAGCAATTTCTGAGCTTATTAGAAACTTCAAGGTCAAATTCCTTCCTTTTGTGTGATAAATACTTTTTACATATATCAGAATGATGAGCTTGTGTACTGAGGAACATCTCATTTGCTATATGAAACATCCTTAAAAATCATTTTTAGAATTCATTTGATTTGAGCAATTATTATTGGTCCTACCCAGTTGACTCTAGTCCTGCAGACCAAGAAAGTCTTTGAATCCTTTGTTCTTTTTTTGTTCTCTTTTCTCTTCTCAGATCCAGGTGGATCCCTGATGTGATTAGGCATTTGAGGTTCTTACCTGCTGGGTTTATCTTTCTGAAAATTTCTCAAACAAAGCATGACTAAGTCGGAAAGTCATCGACACTTGATTATCTGAGAACAAAGTTCTTTCAAATTCTCACCTTGTTTAAATATTAATTTTCAACTCAAAGTTTTGTTACTTGTTATTCTTCACATTTTTATTACTGAGAGGTTCAAATTTTAATGAAATGCCATGTGGTAAAATTGAAATGTTTCCACTTAATTCTAAAAATATATGAAAAAAGAACCTTTCTATGTTCATCATCAAACTGAAGAGAAACATCTTATTGCTCAATCCGTTGCTGATAACCAAAGTAGGATGCTGTATGTACTGGCTGAAGAGATGGCAGGGATTCAGATGGACTCTGCTCTGCCTGAGATTGACAGCATGTGAGCAAAAGGCTTTGCTATAATTAGAGCAATTTTGTATGCAATGGGGAAAAACAACCCCTTAAATATCAGTGTGGGATTCAGCAGTAAAATATGTCTAGACATGTGAAACCTTCCATACTGAAAGGAGTTATTGAAAAGTGATTCATTTTTACATCCTCCACCTGCTGCCTGATTCTTCTTGATATTGATTTGTGAGAGAAAGAACTTTTTCCAAATCATAGTACTGAGATGTGTTGCTAATAAGATATATAGTTTTTAGCATTAAGTCTTTATTGAGCATCAATCCTGTACTAGTTGCTACTTAGAAAAATCAGTATGTTTAATAATTCAAATTGCAAAAAATTCTTTTGTTATTTATATTATTAGAAATTTAGGATCAACTAAACACTGAGCCAGAAAGTATGACTGAAAATATGCCTGTTAATGGAAGGTTATATATTGATTTTTAATAAAAGTTTGTTGTTTTTCTGTTTTTATCTCATTAATTTGAAGACTTTAGAGATGGCTTTTTAGCCATTCTTCAGTATTAGCTGCTGTTTTACCTATTAATTAACAGAATACCTAAACAGTATCTCAAACAAACAGGAGTTTATTTTTCTCACTGTGACTTTTAATGCTGATACATCAACTTCATTGGATTAAGAAGCACCTAACAGATTAGTTGAGCATGCTCCTGGGTGTTTCTCCATGGATCATGCAGCTGTGACCTTGAGTACTATATAGGGTTCCTTACCTGTTCCTTTTGGGTACTGTTCCCCCACTCTGCTTCCAGGCTGCCATTAGCTAAGAGATTTGCTCTGTCACATCCTTCGGCCATGATGTTTCTGCCTTGGAGCCTGCTGACCATGGATTGAAGTCATTTTAAACTTCTCCTTTAAATTGTGGGTGATGGATATAGTGTCCAGCAACCAGAAAGCCGACTAATACACTCACAAAGAAATGAGTATGAATGTAGGTGCTTACTATTGTTTGAAAAGCTCAAAGATGTCAGAAGCAGCTTCCACACAATTTTTTATTTTAGCTTTCCTTCTGGTCATAGGCAGTTGCTGCTGTTCCAAGTACACTATTATGTCTATATTAAGTAAGACAAGACATAGTAACACATATAGTGTTAGAGATGTATGCTCCTTTTATTAAAACAAAGTTTTCCATGTCCTCCAACAAATTCCTCCTTATAAATCATTAGCCAGAGCTCAGATATCTGGTCTTTCCTAGCTTCAGGAGAATCTGTAACAAGGAGTTTGGGAATAAATATTAGGCTAAATATCTATTTAACAGTGCTTAATACCTCTTGCAAACAAATTGGCATCTTTTATTTCTTTTTTCTTTTTTGGTACCAGGGATTGAACTCAGGGCCTTTGCTTGCAAGGCAGGTGTCGAAATCACTGAGCTAAATCCCTGGCCCCCAAATAGACATCTTAATGACTAGAATTGGTATTGTGACCAAGTGAAATCAGATTTATTATAAAGAAAAAAATACAGTTAACATCAAATGACCTGGGTTTAAATCCCAAGTATGTAAGCTGGGTGTGGTGGCCCACTCCTATAATCCCAGCACTTGGGAAGAAGTAAGGCAGGAAGATCACTGGGAGTTCGAGGCCACCCTGGGCTACATAGTGAGTTCAAGGCCAGCCTGAACAATATAGTGCGATCCTGTCTCTAAATAAATAAGTAAATAAATACTCAGAACTGTATAGTTCTGTGTTGTGATCTTGTCAGACTCTTACTTGTAGAAGCTTAAATTTCTTCTTTCCTGAGTGGAGATAAGAATTCTTTTTCAAATAGCTGCAATGAGGATTAAATTAGGTAAAGTGTATTTGAATGCCAAGTATGAATTTGAATATACAGAAATTCACTATATAATTCATTTTTTTCATTTAAATATTCAGTTCATCAAGATGCACTTTATTTAGGAGCAACAGTTGAGAAGAGGTCAGCTCTGGTTAGGTTTGCAGCCATGATGCTAAGGGTTCAGTCCTTGCTTGTCACAGGATCATGTTCCTGAGGGTATATGTGGTTGTTCCATCCTGCAGATGTGATGGGGTAGGAGACAGAGGCAGGAAGGAAATTAACTCTCTTTGACCATGTCCTGTGTGCCTCTCTTATCCTCCTATTATTTTTACTTGATGAAGTAGGGATTCCTGTTTGTCTCTGTTAAACCAGACTCTTAAACTATAATCAGAATTGATCTCTCACATT
Organism: Heterocephalus glaber; assembly: GCF_000247695.1. Next base: position 27,467,648 of record NW_004624736.1, on the reverse strand, counting down.
CCTAAGTTGCATGTATTATATATTCTTTTCTTCTTATTCACTCTTTTATTTTCCTGAGAACCCATCACAAGTTCCTGGGAGCTGGGCAGAAAGAGAGTTTTGTTAATGGCTCAAGGTTACAGAGCAAATCTTTCATTTCTTTCAGCCTACATGTAATATTTCACGAGTTGGGTGGCACCTAATAACATTGTTCCCAAGAGGATATTTCTTTGTCTAGAACTCCACCTATATCTACCTGGAGAAAAAGGACAGATACTTCTTATTACTATTAGAGTCTGAACCCAAGAAACTATTGTCCACCTCTTTAAGTATATCTCTGCTCTGAGGTTCATTGTGCTCTCTGCTGCTGCTTTGTCCAGGTGTGCCCAACATATCCTACCAAATTTGCTATGGGTTCTTCTTCAGAATTTGATCTGGGAACCCTGCCACATCCAGATTATATAACACTGTGTCATATGCACTGTTTTCTAAATATGAACTTGTGAAGATATGAACATAAATATCTTCTGAATTGATAAAAATTTATCTATTTTTCTTTGTTATTCCCTGTATCCTTCAGTTTTCCCTTCCTTTACCTTTATCTGTCTCCTTTTTCTTTTTCTCATATCTGGGTGATTTGTGGCCTTTAAATTATAACTGCATCATTTAGAAGGGGGGCCTTTTGAGAGATGGGTAGCAATCTGTGGGCAGCATACTGATGTATTGCTAATTCAGAGTTCAGCACTCCTGGAGGTTGGACTCAAACTAGTTAGTGAATCCTTGCCGGAGTAAATACATGCCATTGTAAATAGATGGAAATAGATGTGAGTAGGGCTAAGAACTAATTCCAGACTTTCCTCTAGAGGGAGCTGATGGTCAGATGAGAGAAGACCACAGTGAGACTGGTCAAAAACTAGTGAGGAAGATTTGATGTAGGCAGCATCATAAGACTGAGTGGGCTGAGCAATAAATTCTGAGCTTGTGAACTTAAAAGACATCAGAAAACTTTCAGTGTAATAAGAGAGAAACAACTATTAACATCATTTTACTGTGGTTTTCTCATGCTATAGAAAATGCTATAACACCAACATCTTGATTTTAGCCCTGGTAAAAATTTAAAGATTTTTATAAATTTGTAACCATACATTTGTCTCCCATTAAATAGTTGCTGAGTTCACATTCTGTGCCTAATCTTCTGCCAGGTACTGGGGATGAAGAATTAAAAAGTCATTGTTCCTAATTTCAAGGAACTCACAATCTAGAAGAGAAAACACATACAGAAGCAGCCAGCTACAATTTGGTTCAAAAATGGCAACTTAAAGATATGTATCCTAAGTGATAATAAAAAATAAAGCTTGTGGGGATTAGCATGAGGGATTGAAATGCATCTATGGTTGAAGTATCTGTATGTCAGGAAATAGAGAGCAGACTGAGAAGGAAGAAAATGGGCCAGTATAAAAGCCCTTGAATTAAAGGTTCCCCATCACCTACAATCTAAGCTCTTTACTCTTAGATGGAAGGCTCACCTTTTCCATTGCCGGTTCTTGATTTCCATTCATGGTTTCCAGAACATGTACTGTTTTTTTATATTTTCAGTTCATTGTATATGAAGATTCTGTCACTTGGTATCCACTCTTTTATTCTGCTCTCATTATCTACTTGGAATAAGCACATGCTTGAGTAATTCCCTCATGAAAATGCTCCTTATTTCCTTCGTTGCCCTTTTTTATCCTTCATCCCACCATTTACCTTCCTCAATAATAGGCAGCATTTACCACACTGGTCATAATTTTTTCCAAAAGACAATCCTTTTACCTTTCTCTAGTTCTAGAATTCTTCCTCTTTGGATACAATCCACATTCTCCACCAGGACCCATGAAGGGCACACTCTCTAACCTCTTTTCAGTGTCTGTCACTATTACTTCCTTACCCTTTCTTGGTCATTTTTATGCTCCAACAACACTCTTCTTTACAGTTCCTCAAACACACCATGATTTCTTTGCTAAAACATACTTCTCTAGGATTTTAGATTGACTGTATCCTCCTTTGTTCTTTATTGGATGTCAACTCAATTACTACCTACTGAGAAATGGCTTCCCTTTTCACCCCGTCTACAGTGGCAAATCTATTCACATTTTCCATTGTATCACTCTCTTCCTTTTTCTCACAGCACCTTTCTGAATTTATCTTGTTCATTTATATGTTTACTGTTGGTGTCCATATCATGATTAACAAGTAAATTCTATGAGACACGCGCTTTGACAGTCTTACTCACTATCCTATTTTCAGAATCTAGAGTCATGCCTGGTAAGTAATGGGTGCTTTAAAAATATTTGTTAAATTTACAAAGTTAATCACCTTATTTTTTCATTGGTGCGCATGTTTCTTGGAAGGAGTCATCAGTTTTTGTCCACTATACATACTTGAGATTGTCCCTAACACATAGTAGATGCTCTGTATTTATTGAATGAGTAAATAGGGGTCCACAGAGTTTTTGCAGATGACTCTAGGGCTGAAGCTAAGGTGTTAAAACTGTAGTTCTTTTTGGAATGTGAACTGGATGCTGAGCTAGGATGGTTTCAGAGTGATAGCTGCTCCAACTGGAGCATGACCTCTGATCTGAGATTGTGACTCTGCTGCTTATGTTGACAGAATAGTCTTTCCAGGTCTAGGCACAAGAACTATCTTTACAAAGTCAAATGGCCAAAGGAGAGGACAGCCACCACACAACCCTGTTATTTCCTACAGTTGTAGTTTCTACAGTGATTATAGTCTATACAGACAGAAAAATGTAGTAGTCTCTAAAAATCAAATTTGGAAGACTTCATGTTTATTATTTTGAAAAGTAGTACTCACAAATTTGGATTGAATGTAAGTCAGTCATGACAAAATTCAAGTAGATCAATAAAACATGCCTGCATACCTGCCAAAAGTTGTTCACTTAGATGTCCTTAAAAAAGTGAATATTTCATCTCTCCTAATAGAAGATATATTTCTTCCTTTTCAAAAATAAATTTCTAATATGAAAAATGTTTTACCCTTTCTGACAACTTCATCCCTGTCTACATTGACATTTTAAGATGCAGTTGTCTGAGGAAAAAGTTACAATGTGTAGTAAAAATAGAAGTTTGAAAGATGAAAGATATTCTTTGCCATACACCCAGTCAATGTCCAAATGGAGTGTTCATCTGTTTAGTAATAATACAGAAATATTCCCCTTTTTTATATATGAAATACTCTAACAGAAGTTTAAAGAAAAATAAAAATCATCCTTAGGCTCAGATTCCTTAGAAACCTTCAGCTACAAGAATAAAATTACTAACAATGAAAAAGTCTCTTCAAAATAGATTTGCTCAAAAAGATTCTCAGTATAGGGATTTGATTTTTAACAGAAATCATAATCTGTGTGCCAAGTGATGTTGAAAAGGTGTAATTTAATTATATTGGCATAAAATAACTGCATTCATTGGTGATGAAAAGAAGAGTGATTTAACATCAGATTTCCTGGTAGAGGAAGCCTGTTTAGCTTTCATTTCTACAAAAGGCCCATAAATGTGAATGGTGAGGAGGTCATGTTCTTTTAAAAACACAGCCAGGACCTGAAACTTTCACTTGAAGAGAAAGTAGTAAAACTTCTTAGAAGTTAATCACACATTTTGATCTCTAAGGATCCATGCCATATTTTGAAATATTTGAAAAATCTGAATGCATCAATGTATCTGGACTCTAATTTATTCAAAACATTGTTTTGAGTCATTTTAAAGATAAGAATATGGAATCCTTACTTTCAAGAAGTTTATAATCTGTTGATTCAGATTGGATACTTTCACATAGTGTTCAGTATTCTGTCCAGAGAGTGGGTCAGCCATAAAATAATAGAGAAATCCAGAAAGGGTGGCTGGTATTTCTAGGTCTTGTGCTGAGTTAGATTTATATATATTACCAGTTGGAGTAAAAACAAAAAATGGAAAGAAGGAACACATTTCAACCTTTTGAATAAAGATCTACCACTGACCTATACCACTAGCCCAGTGATTTGAAATATCTAATATTTCAACATAGAAACTGCTTGAGGATATTAAAACTGATTTTTTTCTCATAAGAAATTTGTATAGTCTGACAATAATGATGTTAAAAGAAACATTCTGGAAAGCAGCCTGTCCCGCTCTCTGTGTTCCTATGACTTCTAGTACTTCTGTATTCACGTATAATGACACACAGGTAGGTAGCTCCATTATTGGAACACAAACTGTATAAGGACTTGTTTGTTTTGTTCTAATGGAGTATTTGTTAGAGTAAGTGATGTGTTCACTGAATTGAAGAACAAACGAACAAGTTCTTTTATCTTTGACTGTGACATGCTTGGCTTATACTATTTGGTAGCTCTAACTAGGTTGGCTTCTCTTTGCTTTTTCAAATATGTCAATCTCTTTCCTGCCTCAGGCTTTTACAAACACCTTGCTTCTTCTAGGAAAACTCTTCTTTATCCCCTTTGCTAGTGTGTCCTCTGGTACTACTGCCTCCTCAGAGAGGATGTTTCTGGCCACTCTGTCTAAAGCAGGTTGCCTTTGCTATGAGCTCACCTTCTTGTTTTTTCCTATTATGGCATGTCATGTTTGATTATTATTTATTCTCTCTCCACCATATTGTAATCTTCATGATGACAAGCATATTTCTTATTGTCCATGCCTATAACTTTTGTGGCTAGCACAATTCTGGATGCACAGAAGACCCAAAAGAATATGTAATGCTCATATATAGGACACATTCATTAGTACATTTACTCACAGGCCTGTTTGGAATAAGAAAGAGACTGGGAGGGAGTAGTTTGCAATTTCTGTTTTTTTGTGTGCACAGGTTGTAACTCCACATCCTTTTATTTTCACTGACCTGGTGATTTGGCACTTGGATATAGTTTTGTTTATGAGAGCACAGAGGAAGACATAGTTCTTCAGGACAAGATATCTTGCTTGGGAAGGTGAAGTATGTGGGAAACTAGAAAACACCTATGCTGATGACTTCTCATGGCTTACTATTTTCATTTCCTCAGTCATCCAGTTTCTCCCTTTCCTTCTCTCTCTTTCTCATCTTTTTTTATTTCCCAGGTATTTCTTAATAGGAAAATGCTAAAATCTCCTATATTAGACACATTTCCCTAAAAATTCTATTTGCCAGACATTATTTCCCCTACTTATTCAGGACAGTTGTGTAAGAACAACTCGGCTCCACTTGAGTCTCCAGCTTCACCCATATGAAGGAAATACCAAGAGCATCCCTGCTATGAAAGTTGAATGGCTTCTAGATGCTTTATTTCCAATGGCCATCTTAGAGATATCATCTTTTAAATCAGAGTACTGCCTCTAATGATAACTGTAACAGCATTAAAATCTAGATGGTTACATAACCTGAATTTCCCACCAAACTCATAATGACAGCAACGGATGTTCTGACTCAGTGCCTTCACCAGTATCACTGGTACCTCAACCTAAGCCTCTTCATGATGTACTTAAGGGAATTACTGAGAGGTCTCATTTGCTCTTGATTGACTATGACAATCCTTTGCTTCAACCTTGGATCTGTAGTCGTATTTTTTTTTTTCTGCCAATACAAGCAGTTTCTATTTAGTGATATCTCTCTCGACATTACCCACCCAGGAATTTTCAGCATCTGCACTTGCTTCTTCTCCAGAATACTCTATGTCTGTGCTATGGCAGGAAAAGTCCCTACCTACTCTAATGTGTTACTGAAATGCAGCCCTGAATTGTGCTCTCAGATTCTTAAAACAAATCAAGTACTCTTTCAGTCTTCCAGTTACACCCTAGGGCCCTGCCACAGATTTCCTTTGGGCTGGTCTAAAATCTTTGCTGTTCTGAAGATGGTTTGTGGGCCATTAGTATGGGTATCATCTGATTTTTTGGTAATACTGTATTACACTACTTATTAGAAATGCAGATTCTCAGGCTCTGCACCAGTGCTATTCAATCAGAATCTACATTTAACACAATTCCTAGGTGATGTGCAGCACACTAAAGTCAAAGATTGTGAGATCAACTTCTCTTAGTTTCTGTCTGATTGTCACATAATTCCTTGCCCAGCATCACTTTTTTTTTTTTTTTTTTTTTTTGCCTTCATGCAATGGGATAATTGAATTTCTGAATGTCTTAAATGTCTCAGATTTCTAGAAAGCAATAAACTTTCTATAAAGTCTGCTTCATGGGCTTTCTGGACCCAAAACCTTGCTCAAACATGCACTAGAATTTTTGTTGCCCTTTCATTGGAGCCCAAGTCACATAAATTATATTCAAAAAAGGAACTCACAGGGATGCCGATTAAAATGCATGCTGTAAATTTCCATTGTGCTTTTCTCTGTTCAGAGCATTTTAATTTGCTATACACATTGTGATCCCTAAGCACTCAGTGAAGTGGATAGAACTGGTATTGTTATATCCATTTGGCAGGTGAAGAACTGAGGCTCAATGACCTGATGCTGTTTCCGAGACAGCATCCATAGTATATCTTTTGACTTCAGCTCTCCTTTTGCTACACAAACCAAATCAAGTAAAAAATAAACATAGACAAGTGTGAATGCAATTGTGACAAAACATGGATGTTGTTTTGAGGATATTTTCATCATCAGAGTGGTTTAATATATGCTTTATGGCCCCAAGAACATGTCTTCATGCCTGCAGGCTTTTAGTGCTAAACTGTTTTTATTAAACAGAAAAAATTAACTGAGGAAAATATTTCAAATGAGATATGCTGCTAGAAAACAGCTAAAAGCAATATTGCCAACATTTTGACAGGCTTACTTGGGTTAAAGCAGTCACTATATATTTCTATTGTCTTTGAAAATGTTAGAGGAATGCTAACTTTGTGTTTGCATCTCTTCAATTTATGAACTCAAATGAATTTTAGTTCAAATGATATTGGTTTGGAATGAAATGTTTTATGCCATCTTTGGAATAAATCCTCAGATATATCCCTAAGATTGCTATACTCTTCAACAATGAGGCAAACTGCTGATCAGAAAGCAAAACATTATTTTAAATTTCTCTCTGGAAAACAATATATGATGAATTGTGTTTATTTATAAAATTCTACCTTGCTTTTCACTCTTCAAAGAGAAACTGATTTGGCATCTTTGGAGATGGTTGCTTTTGGTGTCAACTGTAATAAGTCTCTTCCCATTGGTGGGAAGGGGTACCTGGCCGCTTAGGAGCACCCAGAGAGTCTCTTGGCTGAGGAAAAGTAGGAGTCAAAGATAAGTGGAACACTAGCTCAGCTGGGAGATGCTTTTACTGAGTTTCTCTCCTCTGGATACTCTGGCATGATTAGCTACAGTTTTTCTATTCTCTGGCCACATCTAACTGCCTTTTTTTTTTTTTTTTTGGTACTGGGGATCAAACTCAGGTCTAGCTGCCTTTTACCACCAGTAAATTTTTGCTTTCTTTTATATTTCTCATTGCCTCAGCTTCTATTTGTGTCATTTTTCCAGGTCCTCTCAGTAGCATTGCTATTTGGTCCTTAGACTTCCCAGAACTAGTGAAGCTTTTCTTTCATTTATATTGTGCCTACTAATTTTCTTCTTTCCTCTTCTATTGCTCATATTCTTTCTCCTCCTGTTCCTCTTTCTCTTTTTCCTTTCTTTATAATAACCCTTTTTCTTTCCTTTTAATTGCTCTGCACTTAACTCTTTTAGGTGAAGATCAATCTTTTCTAGTGAAATTTTAGGTGTCTTCATGTTATTAAGAATGTGAAACAACCACTGTGCAGACATATCACTTATACAACAGAGCACAGCAGTTATTTTCATGACGTCTCAAAAGTGGATACTTTCTGTCTGTAGCCTGTGTTTTCACTTAGACCAGTCTGTGTACTTAACCTCTCCTGGTGCTCAGCACCCAATGATAGAGATGTGCAGTTGTCTCAGCTCTGTTTATAACAAGAATCCTGCATTTTTCATCTTTTACCACATTTTTTTTTTGCTGTGATTGCACAGTTACTTAAGTTTTATAACTTTCCCTCCTTATTTTTGACTTTATCCTCACCATGTGTATCTGTTAGGTGTTTTTTATTTCTGTGATCTGGGGTAATTTGAAAATTAAAACAAAGTCAACCCTTGGGATTCAATTTTGGGGCTGACTGTTAGGGTGGGTCTCCACATGTTCTCTACCACTAGCTTTGAGAAATGCTTAATTGACAAACCCAAAGTTTAAATTTCTATTTCACAATTAAGCAGCACCAACCATCCCTATCCAATAATCCCTCGACTGGTTGATGCAATTCCACTGGTGGAATTGCCCCAGATACAATGCATCTGATTTCCTTATAAATTCTCCACCACTTTCATATTCTTATTATTCAAATTTTTTGGCATTTGTGTATGCAAGGAAGGTAACAGACAAGTGTAGCTTATTTTCTGCAATAAGTATATTCCTGAAAGTGTGTTGTGAAAACAGAAAGCATCTACATGAATTGCTAAAATATCTTAGGCAATCCTTTATTTAAAGAAACCTCAGGATAAAAGTTAAAAAAAGAAAAATCCTATGTTCTCTATCAGTGAAGACAGGCTGACTCCTGTGGCAATAACCAGTAACTCCTCAGTCATAATAGAATTGTATTTGTTCCTTGTGTATCCAAAGTAGGTAGGTAGGGAAGCTCAAAAGAGTTGATGGAGGCTCCATCTTCACACATGTTTCTAAGATCATTGCAGTAGGAAGAAGAGAATTCAGGAAGATCTTAGTATCATTAAGAATTACAATTGTGTTAATTAAGAATTAAATACCTAGCTAAGAATTAGAATTAAGTAATTAAGAAGTATCTTGCATCATTGAGAATTAAGTGTTCTGGCTTAAAATGATGGTCCAATGGTCAGAATTTCTGCCATTGCCCTATCCAAACCAAAAAAGTGCTAAGAAGTTCAGTCTTCTGTATGAGTAGAAGGAAATGAGAACTAGTTATTTTCGAGCAACACTAATGAGTGTTAAAAACTGCCCTTGTGGTTACCAACCATTTGTTCCTTTTTGCTTCACCCAGGTAAATTACCCTCCCTCCCTTTCCCTCTTCAAGAGAGACAACCTATAATGAAGCATCAAACACACTGTCCACCATCTCTGGTAGTCTTCTATCAGGAGTGGTACAAAATAGTTGCTGTAGGTCCTGATGCAACTGCTTCTGACTAAGACTATAACTTAAAAGACAAGCTATCAGCCTCCTTTCCTGCCTACTCACACCTAATATATGGTGGGGACATCAGGCCTGGGTAATCTCATAAGCATGCTTGTTTGGAAAATGTCTGGCCCACACCATACTGTAGACTCCAGGTAAGGTTGTTTCAAGATAATTTCCACAGTCAAATGTTATTGAAGCCTCCTGTTCTGAGAGGACCCTGAGTAGGAGAGCCACCTCAGTTCATGGAATCTATGGTCCTGGACTCTGTCCTCAGGAGAGTCTTCCAGTGTTTGGTTCTCATTGGCTGTTTACCTCCAGTGGGGGTTAGACAGACTTCTCAGGGTATGGCCTATCCAATGATGTAGAAGCTGCAGTGTTATTTTAAGTTCTGAATTATCACATTCTCTTTTAGTTCAGGCCTATTCTTTTGGCAATATATTTCTCTCAAATGTTTCACTGGACTTCTTTCTTTGGCATCTGTCCACTTCATGTACCAAAAACATGTAACAGTTTCTTTGTGGATACAGTACTCACATTTACTAAGTGTATTTTCTTCTTCACTTCCATACCTTATTCTTTTTACCTCACTCTCAGGATTCTGTTGTGGTTGTTTTCTATCAGGTGTCCAGAATCACACTTTTCTCATATTTTCCTTATAAAATTTTGTCCATTTAAAGATTTTTGTAAGTATACCCCCCACTCTGTGTGTGTGTGTGTGTGTGTGTGTGTGTGTTAGGCAGAATTGTTAATGTTTACTCAATGATGTCCACATCCTAATCTCCAGACTTGTGAATATACCATGTTCTGTGCTCAAGAGGAATTAAAATGGCACATGAAATTAAGTTTGCCAATCAGCTGACCTTGAAAATAAGAGATTATCCTAAATTATCCAGATGACCGCAATGTATCACAAGGGTTCTTCAACAGAAAATGGAAAGATAATCAGTGTCAGAGGGAAGCAATAGGAGAAAACTTCCACCAGCTGTGTCTGGCTTTAAAGCCAGAAAGGGTCTGTGAGCTAAAACATGGGTTACCTCTAGAAATGTGAAAAGACAAGAAAAGGGATCACCTCTGAGCTTCAATATAGGAACACACACTCACAAGACCTTGTTTAGCACAGAGAGACCCGTTTAGCCCGTAACAGTCAGGACTACAAATTTGCATTAAAGAAGTTTGTAGTCATTTGTTATAGAAGCAATAGGAAAGTGACACACCTCTTAAATTTGTTCAGAGCTTTTAAAGCTAGGTGTAATCACCATCTTCTAAGTTTAATATTAGCTACAAGGCTGTTTTAAGCAGTCTTTAGTATTTGAAAAACATTTCTCAATTGTACACTAACTGTTCAAGTATAAGAAGTAGTCACTTATAACTTTACCAGCTCCTGAATTTGTAAACTTTCCTTTCTTTTTATTTCAGCTTGCTAACCAATAAATTCTTTCTTCTGTCTTTGTCAAATAGAGCCAGAAAAAGCCAACACATGTTACTAACATTTTTTTGACTTATTGCCTGAGTTCGCCAAGTTTATTAGGCATATGGTACTCCTTCCGAATTATTGTACATAACCATTGTACCAAACAGTCTGCCATTGCAAAACGTGTTCCTTACAGCAGTTTCTAATTAATGCTACATTTTTGCTATGGTAGAAGTCCACTTCTGCTGGTTAGGATATTTATCAGTGTACTCAAAATGAGAGAGATTATGCTGTGGAACATGGAATTCTACAAGCTTGTGCTAGTAAGAAAGGTTATTTCTTGTTCATACTGTGTCCATCATGGGTACCTGCTCTTCCCTGTTCTAGCTCAACAACCTAATGTGGTAGATTAGCCACAGTCTCAAACATTGTCAATCTCTATGTCATAGGGAAAGACAGCATATGGCTAGTAATACACTAGTTCTTAAGCTTTCACTAGTAAGTGACACATCTATGTCCACTTATATTTCTTTGGCCAAATCAAGTACATGGATGTATCAAATTCTAAAGAGTAGAGAAGTAAATCTTACCATATGCCTGTGAAGAACAGCAATATTTGGCATGCAGCAATAAGATTCTAACACTCTATAGTTCTTGTAAATTGTGTTTTATTATGGTAGACTACAAATGGATTTAGAAATGGGTATACACTATGAAAAAAGATGGCTGTGGTACAAATATTTTTTTCCATATCTGCAATAAAATTGTAAATGAGAGACACATGTAGGTCATAATCAGCTGCTTACTCTGGTTTCATATTTTAAAAGATTGTGAGTATGCAAGCATTGCAAAGTAAAAAATACTTTAAAAATTGACATAATACTCAATTCAGCACTTAGCTGTATATCCAGAAAGAAGTCCAAAATGCCAACAAAGATTACTATATTAAAATATGTAACTCAATGTTATTCATGATGGGAAATTTGCAACATGTCATATACCTTTAAATAGGTGAAGCATGATACTTTCATTCACCAAAACATTATGTGGTAATTATTAAATGCCAGAAATGGCTCCCAACATGACATTAATTTAAGAATATAATATTGCATATATTTTGAACTTCAACTTTTGTGGATCTGTGCAGTAAGAATGACTGAGAGAAAAAATTTGAATGCTAATAGTAGCTATATATGAGTGATGGAGTTATGATTGGTCCTGTTTTTTATTTTCCAAATTTTCGACAGTGAGCATATTTTACACTTATTTCCAAAACAGTAAATATAATAATTAATAACATTTCTTTCTAAAAAGGCTTTAGAGTACCTTCTACCAATCCTGTCAACATAACTATTAAAGTGGAAACATAACATTAAAACCATACTTGGAAGGCAAGATTCTAATGATGTTCCTGCAATATTCCATTACCTGGATAGGCAATTAAACATTAATTTAGGTACTGTTTTAAGATAGGTTTGAAGGTGAAATTACTGAAAGCATACTGTATTTTCTTAGATGGGCCCAATGTAGTCATAAGAGACCATAAACACAGGAGAGAAAGGCAAAAGGGTCAATTAGAGAGAATAGCAAGAGAGAAGAGGCAGAAGAAAAAGTCAGTGATATTCAAAGCCTGAAACTGCTCCAGAACATTGTCAATAGCTTTGAAGATGGAGAAAGGGGAACATCAATAAAGAAATTCAGGTAACCACAAAGAATGGCTGTGTCAAGAAATCAACCAATAACAAATGCTGGCGGGGGTATGGAGAGAAAGGAACCCTTCTCCATTGTTGGTGGGAGTGCAGACTGGTGCAACCACTGTGGAAGTCAGTATGGA